>OX235262.1:62537886-63142886 GCA_944472135.2 Trichobilharzia regenti
GAAACGATGGAAGATGGTTGGCGGTAGTACCTGAGTGCCTACGCCATCAGAATACGAAAGAATACTACTAGCTACCACTTACGCGTATAGCTGAGAATACTGACCTCTGAAAACATAGCTGTATTAGTGAGGTACGAGAGATGTTGCTAAACATCTGCCGGGCTGTCCGCAGTATCAGTTGATAGAAGGCTATCGTGCATACAGCCGTCTCTGTAGTCCATACCGGTTATTACAGTGAGCAACTTTTTCTTCATTGATATAACAGAACCCTTTTCGCAAAAATCAGGTGGCAATTAGTACGTCCTGGTTATAACAGAATGTGCCTCACAATGGAAAGATGCTGTCACGATCCTGAATCAACTCACAAAACCTGTGACTGCTTCAGTGTAACGAAACATCGTTGCAGATCACAGTGTACCAAAGACAATACTGGTATATCAGGATCCTTCTTTCTAAAATGAAGTATTTAAGTCCAGCTTGCAGCAGCTAGATATTAAGGGGATTAAAACAACATCATATCATTCAAAAGCTTATGGTTCGATAGGAAGAAATAACCACACAATAAAGGAGTGACAGACCTTAAATGGAGGTGACTGGTAGACAGAACTGCCAACGATTCTACTAACACATCGTGTTTCCACTCAGGAAGCAATAAGGAAGTCATCGTTTCAGCTGATGTATGGTAGGAAACCACGACCACCAATATGCAACAAGGCCCAGTCCTTTCACCATAAGTGGAGTATGACGAGGCTGTGAACAGAACGGAAAGAAGCAGTCAGGAATGCGAAGCATAAACAGAAGATGGACGCTGCGAAACTCGAACAAAAAGAAAGGAAGTACATTAAGTTTGAAGTTGGAGACCAAGTTAAATGTATAGAAAGGAAGTACAAGGTTGGATGCAGGCCAAGCTCACAGAAACTCTTTTCAGAGTGGGAAGGAACATACACTATCACCGAGAGATATGGTTCCGTCTATACCATCAGAAGTGGAGACAAACAGAAGCGTGTTAACGTCAGCCAACTTCAGGGTTGGTTACAGTGGAATAAGGAAGTTGTCACCATCATCGTCAATCATTTGTCAAATAAATAATTTCGTTATCGAATACTACTATGCTCCACCGTTACACTATAGGCCAGAGTTTAATTACATGACACTCCCATCCTTTTGAACTTTTGCGAATAATGCACCCTGATGGTTCGAATTAAGCTCTCTAAATAATGACTGATAATTTGGTGAATTAAATGCTTTTCATTTTTTGTGTTAAATATATTTAATCACAACTTTAATTAACCTTCATCTTTTTAATCATAATTAGGGTTTATCTTCAGCGTTCATCTCTAAGATGTAAACGTGGAATTGTCATAGCAGTAACTTTTTCCTATAAAATTTATTTATGCAGTCCGCATATATCAGTATCATATGCTTATATAAACTGCTGAACAGACGGCATATTCAGAAATACTTTAAAATCTCCCAATGTGCAACTCATAATCTTGCCAGAAATAAAACGCAGGACTAGAATGAGTTGAAACGAATATATCGAGTTATACATGAGCTGTATTAATGTGTATTCTTCGAGTTTTCGTAGTTATCTAATTAGTTCTTACCGGTGACTAAACACATATGGAAATGAATTCAGCACCAAAAACCCTAATATTTCATTATATACATAAACCTGTAGTAATTTATTGTAATTGAAATATTAATATACCGAGATGACGGAGTTATAAGAATCTAAACAAAACCCAGAGAGGGCAGCAATCAGGAATTTGTATTTAGCGGAATTAGAATGCAATTCATATAAGAAACATATCAACAGTCAACAGTAAGTATTTTAAACAATACAGAGATAGAAATTGTCAATCACCACATCCGCCACACCTCGAATATCTCCTCGCGTATTTATAACGATGTCTCGGTTTGCTTGCAAGTAGCTTCGACCTAACTGATTCTGTGATATTATTTTCATCAGTATTATCTGGACCTATTTCTGAATTATCTACAAAATCAGGATTATTAGCGGAATCAATAATATTATAATTGGAACGACCTACTTCATTTATTGTCACTTTGTCCAGGTGTCCGTTATGAACTGAGTGATCTTTGATGTCTAATATCTTCACCACTCGATTTCCCATTTTTTGTAGTATAATTCCAACAGAAGGTCTATAGTTATTATCTTTGTAATAATGTACATTAGAAGTCGTGGACATCAGATGCTTTTTGAGAATTCGAGATTTGAATAGTTTTGCAGGACTTTCACGGGTACTTGTATGCTCTGCATTCACAGACGCAGTCTATGCATATGCAGTAATTCCTCAATTTTAATCAGTTGCTCTCTCATCTCATTCAGGTCTTTTCGTGTTTTCGACAGTTCACATTGTAACTCAGCTACCTCATTTTTGAAAACAGTTGACACTTGCGTTGCCGAACTTGTAGTGGAGGTTTTCATTGGATTAGCTTGAGTATTTTGAAAGGTTGAAAGACACATTGACTCCATTTTACTAGACAGCTTGGGAGAATTATAAGAATGTTGAGCAACATAAGTATTCGAACTTCTGCAAACCGTCTTGATGTGTCCAACTTTACCACATTTATGGCACTTAGCACCCGAAAACGGCAAGTGCTTCGTAGATGTAACTTTCCACAGGATAAACACGGTTTAATGTTTTTGATCTCTCGCTGCATTCTATTACCTGTGGACGGCAGTTTGGATTGCTTTCCATTACCACTTGTATTTTCGACTTTAGAAAGCATAACATCAGACACTGACGTAGTGGGAGCAGAGTATTCATTATTGACATCTTCATATGTAATACATAAATCTTTAGCAGTTGAAAAGTACAAGAAGGAATCTGAATTAACTCTTTCTCTAATTTAGGAATATTGATTCCAGCAATTAGACGATCACGTAGTTGAGTATGCAGCTGATCTCCAAAATTACACTTTGAGGCTTGAATTTGGAGTTGAAGAATGAACTCTCGAATCTTCTGGTTGGGAGAACGTACCAGTTTGTTGAAGTGAGCCCTCTCTCTGGTCTCAAATGTAGTTACATGAAAGTGATTTGTCAGAAGTTCACGGATCTTGTCATATGACATAGAAATGGGTTTATCTGGAAACGCCAGATTCTTCACCAGGCTATATGCATCAAGCCCAATAGCGGTGATGAAATGAGCAGGTATTTTATCATCCCGAACATTCTTGGAAATGCACCACGCATCAAAGCATTCCAAATAATCAGCAATCTCCCGCGGAGAACCATTAAGAGGAAATTTTCCCAGGTTACTTAGCTCCATCGCGACGCCAATTTGTAGTAATTTATTGTACTTGAAATAATATACCGAGATGACGGAATTATAAGAATCTAAACAAAACCCAGAGAGGGCAGCAATCAGGAATTTGTATTTAGCGGAATTAGAATGCAATTCATATAAGAAACATATCAACAGTCAACAGTAAGTATTTTAAACAATACAGAGATAGAAATTGTCAATCACCACAAAACCTCTGTCACTAATTTATGAAGACTAGGAGAATATGCTGAACTCTATGTCGAGGTTGTTTGCGAGCTACTGCGAGTTCGTATCAACATTATGTTATCAGGTTGATGGCGGTAAACAGTGAAATCCAAGATACGCATTTCGTCCCATTTTGTCCTCGTTAGCCTAGAGGTTTAGCACCAGTGATTCATTGGTAGAACACTCACCAACTACGCAAGGGGTCTGTGGTTTAATTCCTGACCGAAGCGTTCCTAAACCTCACCTGCGTGGTAGTAAGACCTGTAATGAGGGAAGGTTAGGCCTGAGGCCAGCAGCCCAACCCCATTAACAGAAACACCATCGCTGAAACTTCAAAGCTCAAGCTTGAATCTCTATGTCAACTCAAAACGCAAAGGAATGAGAAAAAGTTGTCTTTACACATTTAGATTTCTAGTGAGTGGTACTGTTTCCTCTAGCGCTCAAAACAAGCCGGTAAATCCAAATGACGCCTTCCAAATAGGACAAAATGAGTGTCCTGAATTACATTACTAGCCAGCATCAAATAAGTGACACCAAGTTAAGCTGAAGGCATCACTGAAGCGTTGATATTTGAAGGCGACCATTCAGAAGTGATCATGCATCTTAGTTCAATAAAATCAACCAACAGAAAATTCAGAAATATATACAAGCGATAGCAACATGTTGATTTCTGTCTACCTCCACATGATCAATGGATTTTACATTGTCCAGTTATCCAGGTAAATGTATTTTCAAGGAAAACTAAACAAAAATAATTGTGAAAATAATTTTCATGAAAGCAACTGTTGAATTAGGCCAAAGTTAAATGTTGACAATATTCAAATATTAGTTAATGCTGGTGTCATCTTTCCAATCTAGTAAAAAAAAGAATACATACGTATATATATGGGAGTAAAATAATCCTAACGGATTCTCATGTCAACATTATCAAAACAATAATCACTTGTTCACTGACTGTTTTGTAAATCTAGGATAAATATGAAACTAAATACAGTTTAATGTTAAATGTCAACTTCACATTTCAAAAAATTTAATGTGATAAACGAAAGTAAAACTTTTTCCTTTGCAAAATGTGTACATTTTCTTAAAAATGTCGATGAACAAGTAAAAATGGAGTCAATAAACTTTCTTTTACATTTAAGTTGATGTTTTTGAAACGAAGTGAAGTCATTTAAGAGGAAAGAGTTTTCTAGTATCAATAGTTTTAGGATTTATTAGCCACTATTTGTCTTCAATTCAATTTTGATTTTCCCATCAGATATCGTTGAGGCATCCGTGCTAGGAGCCGAAATGTCAACAGAAGTCCAACATTTCGTTCCAATCAAGCAACTAGAAAATCAAAATTGAATTAAAAGCAAATAATAACTGGTGTGTGTTGAACAAAAGGTGGCTCTCATGGCCCAGGTGGTCAAGTGAATGACACTTTGGAGATTGAAACGATGAGTCCTGGGCTCAAGTCTCAGCGGTAACACCATTACCCTATGAGAATGTAGACACTTCCGGATGGCGAGTCCTAAATAGGAGGAAACGAGCATCCTGAATTCCACCGCTAGTCACCATCCACCAAATTTCTTCTTTAGCTATTGATAATCATGGCAGAACAGAATTGCGAGATATCAAAAAATTAGTACATGCTGTTCAAACACGAAAAAAGCACAACCAAGTACTTCTGATAAAACAAACAATTTGTTGGTTTACAGAATTTCACCATGAGATGACATTGGTTAAAGAACCACTGGAAAACCTGGGAGTACTTAATGGCTGTTTCCTACGTTCTAGTTTGGGACTCTTCATCAGTACGCATCCACCGGGGTTCGAACCCACAACCTTCCGGTTTCAAGGTGAGCTCGTAGACCATAAAATCACTGGGACCTGATCCAATGACCAGCCCATGAATTCCAACTTCTGCCATTTCACGACACAGCATGACCACTTAGAAATTTCTTCGATGAGTAGCTTTCCTCACCTTCGACCTACCGTACCTTACTGATTACGGCTCCCCACTAGAACCCCAGGTAACTACCTACCTAGGTAGGGCCAGTCGCTAGTGAGCGTCTCATTGATATTCAAGTATCGGTTTTCAGGGATTCGGTTGATTGGTTACAGGATTTCATCATTAGCTGACATCGGTCCAATACTCCCAGGTTCTCCAATGGTCCTCTAGCCGATGTCAGCTCATGATGAAATCCTGTAACCAGTCAATAAAATCCCTACAAACCAACACTTGAAAACAATTTGTTGTTAATCAGAGGAAAATATGTCTTACATATAGGTAATCAGAATCTTCCAAGTATTAGAGTGATTACTCTTCATATCATCAATAATACTATTCTCAGAAGACAAGATAAAGTAGGTCATCAATAAAAGGAATGTTAATGCAAGACAAGGGATACAAAATATTTTTATTCAACAATGTCAAAATGTTCAGTGGTTAGACTTAGAAAACAGATGGTAATTTTTCCCGAAAGTTACTCATAAAAAGAACCGACTAAGCCTTAATCACTTTTTATTGCCTGAAATCAGACATTGGGAAATACTTTGAAACAAGCTTTCAGGACACTTTCACAGTTTCTTGCTCAAGTGGACACAAAATATTTAGAGCAGTCCTCTAAAATGAATATCAATAAAATATATGAAAGGCAAACGGTAGTAATACTGCCAATCCTTTCAAAGCTTTTTACCTCTTCTACTATTCCCTTAATTTATGAATAAATACAACCCGAAAACGACATATATATTACTGTACGATAGAAGATTAGTAGTATCTGCTTCATGGAAGATTTCCGAATGACTTGAGTACTTAGATGTTAGCACTAGTAACACTAATAAGCGAAGTGTCTAAGCCGAAAACCGCATGACTCTACAATATGTGAGACTGTATGGTAAAATTTTCTGAAAGTATTTTTAGAAGTTCATCTAAATTTTGCAGTATGGTATCGACCAAAGACAAGGATAAAAAACAGATCGTTTATTGAGAAAATCAAGAGGTATTTATAGATTTTTATGTAACTTATTGTCAGCGGAGAAGCAACGTCTTCTGATTGCTTGTTTTCTCTCTGAAAGTTATTCTGTACTGCTTGTGGCCGTTTCTCAGAACGTTAAACCATATATCTGCGAATCCTATTTGCACACGTTAAGTCCGCTGTAAATAGTTGGTGAGTTCCTCAAGGTTAAACCTTGTTATTGTTTTCCCATGACCATGATTCTGGACGTAACACTGACGAAAATTGCTATTTACAATTTTGGCTTGTTCGCAGCGATCTCTCACCAGAGTATCTGTTAATCTGAAATTTCTACAAAATAATATCGAAATTTATATTCATGATTGTATTCAGCCTGTCTATTGCGATGAAGTTGCAGAAATAGAAACCATTAAATAATCGCATGGAGGATTTCACCATGAGCTGACATCAGTTAGAGAACTACTGGAAAACCTGCAAGGAGTACTGGACAGCTGTGTCGTCCTAGTTTGGGACTCTTCGGCAGTACGCACCCACAGGGGTAGAATTTTCTTTTTTTTTTGATAATGTACCAACTGGATGCAATACTGTAGTAAAATGCTGAGAATTCCATTCTGTATCACAAGTACTGTTTGGGAATAAAGCAAATTTCTATAGTTTTGGTTTTTTTTAGGATTAGTTATGTTTTACGAGTTGATAACGGATTGATGTCAGGTAGAGACTAAACGGGTTCTTGGAGCCGGTACCGCTCTAGACTCGGCCTTGGTTATATTTCTTCAAGAAAATCCCCGTTTTAGTTCTAATACGACAAAAAAAAAATTTATTAACAAGTTCTGCAAAATAATGATGAACTCAATTGTAAGAGCATAGAATATGTAAATTTATTTAAAAAATATATATATATATATATTATAATACTTATAAATATCCAACTATAGTAATCCTCATTAAAAGTATTCAGTTTTTATTGTTAAAATTAACATAATGGCATAGATATAAATCAGTATAATACATATTATGTTAACAAGACTATTATTATTAACACAGAATTATTTTACGCAGAAATTTCTTAAAATACCACCAGTACTACTTATGATAATGATGAATAGACTCCTCATACATGAACTCTATTCTCTCTATGTGTGTATGATAAAAAGAGAGAGAGAAAAACAGGAAAAAAAACAAAGGGCAAAGAAAGCTGGTGAAGGTGAAGGAAGGAAAGTAGGTAGGTAGATAAAAAGTTAAGACAGTTTGGTTCTTTATTTAATTAGTGACAATTTAGTAAATTTTGCAGGCGCTATATGAATGAATACAAATGATTAAATATGGCATATAGTATAGTATTATACGAATGCATAAATGAAATGTGTGTGCGTGTGTACTCTTAAATGAAGAGTCATGCAAAAATATGAATAAAATCAAAAGCTTTCAGTCCATTCTCCCTTGAGTATTTATATATCTGTATATATATGCAATATTTCATACAATGTCTCAAGAGAGATTGATGAATAACGAAAAAAGTGGAAATATGCAGAAGTTAAAGCTTACTGGGAAGTATGTTAATGTATTTACACTTTTTTCTAAGGGGAAAGATGAGTTATTTAGATGTGTGTATGTGTGTGGATTAATACGCGTCAGTGTAAATGTATTCCCGTGTTAGGAGAAGAATATCAAAACTGGCATAGATTGACATAAGCCCAAAGGGTTTATCTCTCTCTCTCGCCGCTCGCTCACTCCATCTGTCCTTCTCTGTCTTACTAATGTAACTCATTGGCGCTTACTAGGCATACAGAGTGATGAGTTAAATAATTATGCATTATTAATTTTGACTTATATATATGCGTGTAATTAATTTACTTTTATTATCATTATTATAATTATGTCATCACCGTCATCATTATCTTAGGTTGAAAGAAAGATTTCTATTAATCTAATTAAAACAAGAAGAAAAAAATCATTTTTAGGCATTCTAAGAGAAAAAACCTCCATGACTAATTTTTCATCATTTATACCGTTATACAGAAATTAAGTAATATATGCATATATTTGTAAAATTCAGCACTGATATCAAGTTAGTTTTTCATTATGTCACGCATCACCCAAAACATTTCGATTGACCATGTGTAGCCTTTTATCAATAACTGACTTCACCAGCTCCATAGTGGTAATCAGATGGCCGGCCATAAAGGATTAGCAACAGAGAACTCTTCAGAAAGTGAACCAACTAAGTATCTATAGCCCAACAAATACTCTGAGCACAATGGAAATGGACTGAGCACACGCTGAATAGAAGGTTGAGTGACATCACTCGCCAGGTTATCGCTCAAGTGATAAGTTGGACGTATCTGTGGGAGTGACACAGAGAAGACCATGTGAAAAAGATATAAGAGCTTATAGTCACTCGTGAAGCTAGGTAAAGAGGACTGTAGAAAATGGGATGAAATGGAGTCGTGCTTCTGGAACACTAAATTCCACTGGGAACCAAAGGAATAATAGTAATAATAATAGTAGTACGTAACTGTCAGGCAACTACTAACAAGAATTATAAACTGTAGGACAGTTCAGTAAGGATGTTCAGGCTTGAGTTTACACGCTCTAATACACATTAAGTTTTTAGAATATGTGAGGATTTGAATAAATTCATTTGTGCCACATAAAAACTCGGTATCCGTTAAAGGATCATTAAAATCTAGCACCCGCTGAACAGTTGTTTCGCTGTAGCTTCGATTTTCTTAACACTTCTCATCTATGACACAAAATAGAATCGAGAAAATGCTCACCAAGTTTTGAGGCGATTGTGCTACCTACTATCCAGTTGTCAAGTTAGAATCCAACTGAATATGACTTTAAGTTACTGTTAAATGAAACTTAATAACTGCCACCATCGAATGCTACTGATGACCAGTAAACTTCCCCACACCGAAGTTGGCCGACGTCTATGAACCTAGTAGCAAGTGTAATCGTGAGCCGAAAGGCCTAAGGATCTCATCACATTTAAAATTTATCACTACGATAACCATTATGGCAATAAACTATTCATGAACCCGTAATCAGGCAGTCAATAAAGTTTTAGTGTACTGCTTAACAATATGTCAAACAATGGAAAGTTAAAAAAGAGACAAAGCTTTCCTATCTGTCACACATTAGATAGGTTTATCTGATATTACGAGTTAGATGGATGGTAGAATAGAGGGACTAAAATAAGTGTGTATATTTCCCAGATTACCTCTTTAACAGAAGACAGATGGATATTTAAAGAGGAGTATATTTATAAACAGTAAGTGACCAATTAACATATTCTCCATAATTTCAGACAACCTCGAAAACCCAACTTTGGGAGTTTTCCAATGATTGTAGAGCTCAGGTAGTCTACTATGTAGTTAATGACAGTCGTGTAATTGATCTCCAGGAGGAAAATTCGCCAATCTGATTAATCGAAATAACCTGGATGAGTGTTCACTTCACTTGAAAATTCGTGTGAAATCATCCAGACATTGGATACGTAAATAATTTTATGTCTTAGCTAACGAATAAGACATATGTTCTGATGACTACCTGAATGAAGAAATGAATAAACTTAAGCATATTCTGCAGTCAACAGCCTATCCGGAGGACTACTAAAAAGCGTACATAGACACTTAAACACCAGATAATGATGGGGATACTAAATGAAAATACCTAATTAGTTCGATTACATTTCAAAGGGTACAAGTAGGCTGATATCCTGACTCTCGACTGAACCATTACTCACGCAACGAATTAAACTAAATGATAGACTATAGCTACTGTAATGTGTATACATGAGGTCAACTAGCCCAGTGGAACCATTTTTCTAAGCAGTTCCCACACGCATTTATCCATGTCAGCCCACGTAATGTACTCGGGTCGTCATGTAAGGAACAAATAAAAAAAATAAAAATAAAACACCTGATCGACTTCTGTCACTCTGTCAACCCTGACCATGATTTCAAGATCATATATAGAATTCATGCTAACTTCCCGCGTTTTCTTCGTCACAGACTTCTAAAGGCAGCTGAGGCCTTGGCAATTCATGACTTTAAGCCAACCTTTGTGTGCAAAAGAAGTATGTACAGTCTGTACTTCTGCCTTGGCCGTAGAGGGATAGACATTTATTTATTTCAATATAGAAAATATCCCCATTTAGACATTTCCCTTATTACTTCGATTATTATTATTATTGTTATTATTATTATTATCATTATTATTACTATTCTCACCTGAATCTTTTCCACTTGACCCACTTGTCATTTTAAACCCAAAATTATTCATTTTTATATTTTTCATTTTTACAATACTGATTTCTATCTTATCAAATTTCACACCATGTGATGTAACACTTTATATTCGTCTACTAATCTTATAATTATGTACCCCTTTCCAAAATCTACACCTTATGTATTATTCTACATTTGACATTAATTATTTTGACATTAAACTATGATTATCATCACAAATATTTTAATTGCATTTCATACTATTATTATTTCATGTATTCACACCTTTGACCTAATTCCCTCACCGGATATAATTTTTTTTTAAACCATATATATACGATTGTACGGCTTGATAACAAATTCGTTGAAAAGAGTCTTTTCACTGAATATTGTGTTCTTAATGCTACAATGGGAATTATTAAATTTTTAATTAACGAGGCTAAATCCCACTTGTTATACAGCCAACAGTAAATAAGACCAAGGCATTTGCTTTCTTCGATATACCATGTTCTTTGTAATCTACCGAAACGACAGCAACTATCTCTTACATCAATATCCGTTGGTGGAAGCTATTGCCAGAATATCTGGTATTTTCGTCCCCAAGAAATATATGCATTGAATTTGTTTAGTTTGATCTGCAAAAAGTTGACATATTCAATAGGGCTTTTGAAGAAAATTGGGCATTTTAATCTCCCCCATTATGGTTTTTCTCTCATATTTTCATCGATAAACTTTTCTTTCATGAGTTCGTAATTTTTATGAACCTTACTGAGTCTGTTTCTGTCAGTTATTTTCGAATGTTAGGTTTATGGAAATGTGATTTCCGTGCAAAGTGTGTTTTATCACTAACCGAAATCCTTTAATAGGAGCAGTCGAAATCCTAGTGTATTGTATAGTTGTCTTGATATATTTTCTTATTCTTCGACAGCGCTGCCTATTAATTTCACCACAGAGCCCTCTGCATCTTAAAATGACGAATTGAAGACATCACAATTCAACCACTGGTTTGGACTCCAACAGTCAATTATTTCCACCTCTTCTCAGTTCGCTATATGACACCATTAGTGCCCGATTTCAACCGTCAATATCTATCCTCATACTCAATTCTAATGACGTTATCATTCATGACTTCTCATAAGAATTGTAGGGAGGCCATACCGAATTCAGCGAATTGTGGATTCATTTTTAAATGTTGAGTTTGTCCTGATTTTTTTTCATTCAAAGGTGGACTGCACCATATAAAACTCTCACCTTTTCTTTTCTTTTTTTTGATATTAATACGACT
Source organism: Trichobilharzia regenti (assembly GCA_944472135.2). NCBI lineage: Eukaryota > Metazoa > Platyhelminthes > Trematoda > Strigeidida > Schistosomatidae > Trichobilharzia > Trichobilharzia regenti. Next base: position 62,549,885 of record OX235262.1, read on the forward strand.
TTTTACAGCCATCAGTAATGACCGTACTTCAGCATTGCTAACGGTGTCTACTGAATCTGATTTACATATTTAATTCAATAATAACGATAATAATTTGCTTAATTCCAAAACAGTACTTGTGATACAGAATGGAATTCTCAGCATTTTACTACACTATTGCATCCAGTTAGTACACTATCAATAAATGAAATTCTACATAGATTAAGGAAATCTCAGTTAATTATGACAACAACATATTGGCATGTCGGCAGCAAAGCCGAAATTGAACAGAGTATTTGAAGTTACTAGAAAAGTAGGTGCTAACATATTTACTGGCGTAAGCTGAAGAAAGAAACAAAGCAGCACATAACGGAAAAACAGAAAAAGGAGAGAGAGAAAAGGAAAAGAAAGAAAGAAAACGTTGTACCTAAAAATGATATGAGTTGGAAAGACGAGATCCAGTTGTTCTACTGACTATTTAATAAGTTATAGGTATCACGCCTAATGCTTTCTTTATCGCACAGAACACGAGCTAAGTAGGGTATGGTTGAGTTTTTGTACTTGCTAGTGCGAGCATATAGTTTCCTATATAGGCTTCTGGTTTTTCCTGATGAGATACAAGGGGAGAGTTGTGGATGAAGAGGGTGGTGTGAGTTAGATAGAATGGATTTAGCCCATTTTTCATATGAGTTCATGTGCTATCAACCAGAATATTAACAAGCGGTTAAGTGGCAGTACATTGCTTACCTGCTGACAACCTTTATCATCCTGCGTAATAAGGCATAGTCTTTCTTCAGTAGCCAGCCCTGGAAAAACTAAGGGGGAACAATAGAGAATAATAGGCAGAATACGGGAGATAACGAATTGTGGAAGTAAGGGTTGAGTTATTCCAGAATGTCTTAACTTCTTGATGTAGAAGGTAAGACGGAATATTTTCTTAGAAATCATCAAGATATGAGACGACCGGGAGAGATCAGCAGATAGAATGACGCCTAGATATTTAATTTCTGACTTGGTTTCTATTTCAGTGTCATCCATGTTGCTCACCTCGTGAGTGATAACCAGTTTGTTTAGGTCAGATTTATGCCTAAAGGTGAAACTGACTGTTTGGCATTTAGAGGGATTTAAGGTTAGACCGTTTTCCTTGGACCATTATCTGATTTCTGATAAAAGGCATTTAGTTTAGAGCAGTCACTTTGACATTTGACACGCAAAGATACAGTCAGGTCATCAGCATATTTGACAAAATTAATGTCATTTGAAGATGGTAAGTCATGTAGAAAGAAAGGAAGAAAAGAGAAGTGGGGAGAGTACAGCACCTTGGGGGACACCAGTTTCAGTGAGCACAGCAGAGGAGGATTTACCTTTGTATACAGTGTACTGCATTGTGTTTGAGAAGTAGGAATGCAACCAGTTAGTGACCCAGGACTCGGTTTGTGTCATAGAGAGCTTATTTAGCAAGAGACATCTAGGTACAGAGTCGAAAGCAGAAGCGAAGTCGAGAAACGTTCAGCGGATGTATTTGGCACCTTTATCTAATGATGAGACGATACTGTTGTGTAAGATAGTCTAGTATCAAAAATGTGCGTTATTTCGAGCTTTCTAAGGCATTTTAAATGTTGAAATATTCAGTATATCTTCTGGTGATTAGAACGTATTTAAGAGTTTGATCACGAGATGACATCAGCTGAAGGGTACATGCTTCCAAAGAGTAACAGATTAGGACGAAACTGCTGTCCACCACACTCTGGCCTTCCAATGGCTCTCTAACTCAAGTTAGCTAGTCACCAAACAATGAAACAAATCAAATCCCTACACAAAATGACTCTTGACTATTTAAGAGTACTTAGTTCTTCAGCGATGAGAATTAGGACTCAAAACACTACCAACTCCATCAAAGAGAAAACAAATTTGGAGCGTTAACTTGACGACGTGAAACTGAAGAAGGCAAGTGAATATAAAATATTTTAAGAATACACATCTACTTTTCAAGTAGACAGTCTGAAAATAATGAATTTGTGCAATGAGTATTCTAAATTATTGCTCAACTTGTCTCAGGTTACTAATTTATTCCTAGTAGTATATATATTAATCCCCAATATATCTCTACATCACATTGGTGGCTGCATTTAATTGTGTTGCTGTTGCAAACTTGAACAACAAAAAAACATAGAAATCACTGACTGACAACAGCCAAAATACAGATTCACTCACTAACATATGTAACATATCAATACAACCGCTGGATTTCATCCTGAAAGTACGCAATAATTTATCACAACATAAGTTTTATCGGGTAACAATGTGTCAATATTAGCGAAATGATGAACCGCGTGTCGAATAGCTGTTATCTCAGTGTAGTCACTGATCTTTCATACTGTAATGATCCAAAGGATTATGCTAACAGGAATAAATGTGGTTGTGGATTCTGCAGGCAGCTTCACTGACATCTTACTTTTCTTTCACTGTTACTATCATTTCTAAAACTGTCTCTTCGTCCCCACTTAACATTTAGATGACTGCTAGTGAATGAAAACAGCGGAACATCGTTATGAGCTTCTTAAAAATATAATGTAAGCTCCACATTGGAAATTTCGCTGGGCGATTCCCATGGGCTACGGACACCCATGCAAGAGGCAAATTTAGTCAGCTACTTGACCTTAACTGGTCAAAATTTCCATCAGTATCATCTGGACTTATTTCTGAATTATCTACAAAATCAGGATTAGTAGCGGAATCATTAAAATAATAATTGGAACGACCTACTTCATTTATTGTCACTTTGTCCAGGTGTCTGTTATGAACTGAGTGATCTTTGATGTCTAATATCTTCACCACTCGATTTCCCATATTTTGTAGTATGATTCCAACAGAAGGTCTATAGTCATTCCGTTTGTAATAATGTACATTAGAAGTCGTGGACATCAGATGCTTTTTGAGAATTCGAGATTTGAATAGTTTTGCAGGACTTTCACGAGTACTTGTATGCTCTGCATTCAACAGATGCAGTCTATGTATATGCAGCAATTCCTCAATTTTAATCAGTTGCTCTCTTATCTCATTCAGGTCTTTTCGTGTCTTCGACAGTTCACATTGTAACTCAGCTACCTCATTTTTGAAAACAGTTGACACTTAAGTTGCCGAACTTGCAGTGGAAGTTTTCATTGGATTAGCTTGAGTATTTTGAAAGGTTGAAAGACACATTGACTCCATTTTACTAGACAGCTTAAGAGAATTATAAGAATGTTGAGCAACATAAGTACTCGAACTTCTGCAAACAGTCTTGATGTGTCCAACTTTACCACATTTGTGACACTTAGCACCCCGAAAACGGCAAGTGCTTCGTAGATGTAACTTTCCACAGGAAAAACACGGTTTAATGTTTTTGATCTCTCGCTGCATTCTATTACCTGTGGACGGCAGTTTGGATTGCTTTCCATGACCACTTGTATTTTCGACTTTAGAAAGCATAACATCAGACACTGACGTAGTGGGAGCAGAGTATTCATTATTGACATCTTTATATGTAATACATAAATCTTTAGCAGTTTGAAAGGTACAAGAAGGAATCTGAAATAACTCTTTCTCTAACTTAGGAATATTGATTCCAGCAATTAGACGATCACGTAGTTGAGTATGCAGCTGATCTCCAAAGTTACACTTTGAAGCTTGTATTTGGAGTTGAAGAATGAACTCTCGAATCTTCTGGTTGGGAGCACGAATCAGTTTGTTGAAGTGAGCCCTCTCTCTGGTCTCAAAAGTAGTTATATGGAAGTGATCTATCAGAAGTTCACGTAGTTTATAATATGGCAGAGAAATTGGTTTTTCTGGAAATGACAGAGTCTTTACTAGGCTATACGCATCTAGCCCAATAGCAGTGATGAAATACGCTGGTATTTTGTCATCCCGAACATTCTTTGAAATGCACCACGCATCGAAGCATTCCAAATAATCAGCAATCTCCCGCGGAGACCCATTAATGGGGAATTTTCCCAGGTTATTTAGTTCCATCGCGACGCCAATTTGTAGTAATTTATTTGTAATTGTAATGTTAGTATTTCGAGATGACCGAATTGCACGAATCCAACCAAAACACAGAGAGGGCAGAACTCAGGAATTTGTATTTTTCGGAATTATTATGCAATTCATATAAGAAACATATTAACAATCAACAGTAAGTATTTAAACAATACAGAGATCGAAATTGTGAATCACCACAATTTTATTATAACTCTGTTTTTTGCAACTTCCAATACTTTAGGATTTTGTCTTTAAGTGTAAGCATATGGACTTTGATTTTCCGATATGCTGTCAACATGGGCTTTCTTTGAGTTTGTGATACGGATATATTCGTTAGATAAGTAAAAGACTTTTTCCCTGAACAATCTTTAATTTTATTTTATTCAAATATACTGCTCAGCAGAGCACATATCCAATTAACTGAGTCTTTTTAATTTGTGTATAGTCGTCAGCACCTACAACTTATGTAGAGTACCGATTTATACAGTAACTAGATAAATAACGTTTAGCAAGTACTGGTTGAGTGTAGTTCACTGACGGCCGTACCAGTAATTTACAACTCAACCTGATATAACATATTAGTTTGGTTATTAGATATATCACACAGTGAAACAGTATTATTTACTGGATGACGTTTCAAACAAAATTTATTGTTCATAATCATATCAATTGTAATTACTCGACTTCGAAACTAGAGTTTAATAGTTTTCTTTGTCCTCTCCTATTTGTCGTCGTAGGGGTAGTAGAATTCTCCAGATATCTGGGACAGGTGATGAATCATTCCCATTACATGTATTTGCAGTTGATTCGATATACAAAGCCTCCGTTACCAATCTCTCCCTCCACCCTGTGACATTAGATTTTAAAACTGTCATCCTGTCTCATCTATCCTATTGTATGGTTGTGTGTGATTGCATGTAATGCTATAGCTGAACTATTCTCTAGATTTCTTATCTTATTCGGGTCAACTGATCTAGATTTTGCTAGGTTTTTATGTTTGGCTAGTCTGACTGCCCCTGTTCTACTAGTGTGGCCCATGTATTTAACCTGACAATCATTATAGACAGAGTATTAGATAAACTAAATTGTTTCGTTTTAAAGGCTCCACAGGATTGATCCTCTAACCAACAAAGCTTGTTTCTAATTGAGTTTGTGGGTGGTTTGAATGCCAGTCACTTTTATTCTTGCCTTGTTAAGAATTCTGCGTAAGGCTTCCGAGCTTCCTTCCTTGTATGGAATTACTACTGATGATTTAGATTCCTTATTGTTGGTGTTGTCTTGAACATATCTGACATGCATGTCATCATTAATATTATTATTATCACTATCACTACTATCATTACTTATTTTATTTTTACATTTACTCACATATTTTTTGACTAATTTATTCGGGTAATTATTAAATTTCAAGGCTTCTTTTATGTGTATCACTTCCTGTCGTAGATTTTCCTTGGTACTACTTAGTTTTTGTGCTCTGTCACCTAAACATTTCACCAATCCTATTTTTACTGACATAGGATAGGATGATCGGAAGTCCAAATATCTGTTTGAATGTGTGGGTTTTCTCTAAACACCAGTGTTTAACTTCCCATCTTCTTTCTTTTTTACGTTGCGATCTAACATTGGAAGTTCCCCTTCCTGACTCTCCAATTCATAATTGAATTGAATTGCCTCTACCTTCGAGTTAACGTGTTTGAAAAATCTATCTATATCTTGTGTTCTGAGTACAATGAAGGTTTAGATCTTCCTGTAGCCTATCTGAGTCCTCCGGACACTTCATCGCCCTCCGTATCTGTGGTGATTGACAATTTCTATCTCTGTATTGTTTAAATACTTACTGTTGATTGTTAATATATTTCTTATATGAATTGATATATAGTTCTGCCAAATACAAATTTCTGAATTCATCCCTCTCTGTGTTTTGGTTGAATTCTTGTAATTCGGTCATCTCGAAATACTAATACTACTATCACAAAAATTACAACAGTATCTTTACATCGTCAGCATAAAGAAGAGTCGGGCTGCTCAGACGGCATAGTAGATCATTGATAAAAATCAAAAACATCAGTGGTCCTAGGATAGAACCCTGCGACACTCCTGATGACGAGCTGTGCCAAGATGATCGGACCCGATTGACCTTAGCGCAAAATTTCCTTTCAGCAAGGTAGTACTCTAACCATAACAGAAGTGGCTATTCTATACCTGCCTGGCTTATTTTGTGTAGGAGAAGGTCATGGTGAACAGTGTCAAATGCCTTCTCAAAGTCTAGGAAGACCACATGGACTGGAACATTCATGTCCCAGCATGATATCCAGTCTTCCCAAGCTGATAGTAGGTTAGTGACGCAGGATCTGCCTTTCCTGGAACCGTGTTGGGCTTCATGGAGTATATTAGACCTATCGAAATATTACCTGATGTGATCGTCAATAACACTTTCCAGTACTTTTGATACCACTGGGAGTAGAGCTACTGGTCTATAACTAGTGGCGTTTTGCCTGTCCCCACCTTTGAAGATTGGAGAAAGGATGGCTCTTTCCACTCCCTTGGCAGTGTCCCCGAACCCGTTGAGTGCTGGAACAAGTCGCACAGGAGTCTACGGAGAGCTTCGGTGCACTGTTTCGGTACAGATGGTCCGATGTCGTCACAACCTGGGGACTTCCCAGGTGTGAGTCGCTGTAGCTTCCTTAGTACTACTGCGGGGTTTATTTGGGGAGTAGCCACTAGGTCTTCCTCCTGTGAAATAGTGGTGCCACCATTTTGGTTCGTAACTGTAATATCCACATTGCTGTTTGGCGAAGGCTGAACCGAATGTTTCAGCCATCTCCAAACTAGTGAGATATTGACCGTTTGGGCCTACTAAGGCGAATGCCCCCGGTTGGTTGGTTTGATTTCCGACATGAATCGATACAAGGTTTTGGGGTTTGTTAGGAGTTTTTTAGCAAGGCTAGCCTGGAATAACCTCCTGTCCCTCCTAACTCTTGCGTTGCACCGGCTCCTGAGTTTCAGTTATGCATCTAGGTCGATCTGACTCCTAGATACGCTCCACGTAAACCAAGCCATCCTCTTTGCTTGCAAAATACGTTGCGTGCCTCTCTTCAGCCATGATGACTTTCTTTTGGGCTGCGTTGTGACTAAAGGGACAGTATCGGAGATTACTGTATGAATAATCTTTTTTACCACCTCCCTGTGTTCATTCACAGATAGCTCATCCCATGCTAAGGGCGAGTCTGCGTCGGATAAGAGCCTTCGCATTTCAGCATAGTCAGCCTTGCTGTAACACAGACATGGTCGCGTAACGTCCCAATGCAAATGCTCACGGAGAGCGAGATCGAAACCTATGACTGCATGGTCACTACTTCCTAGGGGAGTCATGATCCGGACCTTTTCGACGAGTAGTTGGCCACTAGTTGGAATGTAGTCAAGTTTTGACGACTTTCCACTAGGGCCCCACCTGGTGTCGTCTCCAATATTCTCAGTCAGTCCCGTGTTTCGAACAGTCAGCAGCAGATTTCAGCCAAATTTACCTTAGCGCACCCCGAGCCAAGGTTCAGTGATAGGGCATTGAAATCTCCAGCTATGGTGATTTGGTCATAGCCCAAGTCTCGCATCCCTGTGATAGTACAGAGCAGTAGCTTATTGTGCTCTGCCCCACAGGTGGGAGATCAGTAGATGCCACCCAGTAAATGTTTGGTGTGAGCTACGGTGAAATGACACCTAGTGGAGTCTGGGAGTTCAATAAGTGGTGGGTCCGTTGCGCGCATACATTTAAGTTGCCTGTCAAAGTATATAGCAACTCCCCCTCCTTCCTTTTTATCCCTGTCTCTCATGACCAGAACCATATCACCTATACTGATTTCGTTGTCGGCGATAGTGGGGGTTAGCCACGTTTCAGTGAGAATGATCATTTTCAGTTGTAGGTGTGCCTGGAGATTCCGAAGTTCACCTACTTTTCCTCTCAGCCCCCTCACATTGCTATATAGGCAGCCGACAGTGAGTCTAACAACCTCAGCCTGTTGTGGGGTAGTTGAAGTGAGGCTGTCTGCTGGTAGGGGGCTTAATGTTGGGACTAGTTGGCCGATTCCGATGGACCCGGCCCGTTGTAGTTTTTTCCGTGGATTCAGGCCGACACTTGGGTGACACAGATTGTTATTCTCAGAACTGCATCGCTCTAGTATTACTAAAGCTTGGGGACGTATTAAAGCCTCACCTTGCTACCTCCTTATGGTTCGGGGTCCGCTTTCGCAGCATCGGATGTATCCTCCCATTTTTCTCTTGGCTAACTGCTCCGGGGAGTTGAATTTGACACTTAGCAGCTTTGGAGAGCTAATCAGTGTGAGATGAGCGGGGCGAGGTAGTCGGGAAGTGGGGATGGCTCCAGAAGCGCCAGGGGCCATCTGAGATGACAGCCATCTCCATTTCTGTACGTCATTAATGTGCTTTTCACAAGCAGTACCCGTTTCCAGGTGCTGAATACCAAGTTAGACCATGAAGGTGGAAGGCATCAGTTCCGCTGACTCCCTTGCCATATGTCTGATAGCCCATGGTCTATATTGTCTCACCCTTATGTTAGAACTTCTGTCGATTGCCATTAATAGTGCTCTTTTAGCCTCTTCGGCAGAGTCCAGTGTAACCCTAAATGGGGGTGGGTTACCCTGAGGCGTGTGGACACCCTTGTACAGCCTGCAAAATTTTGCTGAACTAATGTTCAGACCTAATTTATTGCACAGGCTGGAACGCTGTTCCTGATCAAACAGGGCCCGTTGTTCAAGCAAGCTTTCCTCGCTCACAGGTACGTTAAAGAGGATAAGAGAATTAGACCGACTAACCTCAGACCTAGGTTTGGCCTTTGGCTTCTTTTATTCCTTTGCAGCATCAGCAACTTTAGGCTTCATCAGGTTCTGGCCAGCCTTTGTTGTGTCGCCAAGCTTGCTAGTGGATGCTAGTGGTGCTTTTGTAGCTCTATCTTCCCCTGATGTTGTGGGTGCAACCTTGTGAATCTTCACTTTGTTCTGCCTCAGTTGCCAGCTAGTGTGTCGTAGAATTGCCCTGTGTCCCTCCTAGCACTCTTCTTAACTTTGTCACTATCCAGTGCAGTGTACATTGAACTCAGCTTCCCCTTCTGTTGTCCATCTTTGCATTAATTCATCTTGTTTTTCACCATCCTCCTTTCCTCCTGCTATTACCTTCCAGGTAGGTGTCTATTGAGAGCCATTCCTTGTCTTGTCCCTTCCTTCTTCCTTAAATATCGCTTTCAGAGAGTTCCGATGTTCTTCCGAGAAGGTTTCCTCTGTGATGCAGCGTAGTATTTCCGACTTTGCTCTGGTCTGATTTGTGGCGAAGGCATTCCTCGTGGTTTTGCCCTTCAGTATCTGAGTGTTGAACTTGAATTAAAGTGGCATGTATCCATTTGTTTTCATGGATTTCAGCTTCATCTTGAAGGTTCCCTGAACTAGATGATGGTCTGATTAACTGATGTAATGTCCTGAGGTATCTTACCTAAGCCCTCCCTGCCTGTGCTGCTTCAGTTGCCGGCCAATGCATCATATAATTGTCTTTTGTCTTTACTAGCGCCTCACTTCTTTATTCAGTGCAGTATATATTGAACTCAGTTTCTCCTGCTGTCCATCTTTGCACTGATTCATCTTCTCTTTCACCATCCCCTATCCTCTGTGCTATTAGCTTTGACGTTTTCGTTGAGAGCCACTCCTTATCGTGTCTTTTCTTTCTCCCCGGAACAGTTGCACACGTTCCCTTGAACATCAGCTTCAGAGAGTCGCAGTGCTCTTCCACGCAGGTCGCCTAAGTGAATCCACGAAGCGTCTCCGACTTTACTCAGATGACTGGTTTCTGTAGCCTTGTCCTTCAGTTTCTGAGTGTTTAACTTGAGTTGTGTCCTATCCCCAGTTGTTTTGATGATTTTCAGCTTCACATTTAAGGTTCTGTGAACTAGAAAATGGTTCCAAACCATATCTGCTCCCCTTCTCGACTTTTGTCCAGCAAACTGTGTCTCCTGTTTATTCAAGAACATTGAGGTGAAGTTTGCCTGTCCTCTGGTGTATCAGTCAGATGAAATCCATGTTTCCTTGCGTATTACCTTGTGCTTGTACACGCTGCTTTCATCTACCAAATCACTGAAGGTGCAGAAGTCTGGGAAGAAGTCTCGATTGTCATTCATTTTGCCGACAGCCTCTGGACCCATAATGAGTTCTCATCCTGTACTGTTTGTTCCCGGTTTAAAATTAATAACACCTATAAGGATTCTGGCGTCATCATTTCGGGTGCTGACAATTACTGTTTGCAGTTATCTACAAAAATCTTCCCCCTCTTGTTTTCAGTCGTCTGTAGCATTCTAGAATTGCACCAGAGCATACCATTTAGTCAGGGTGCCTTATCTCGTTCCTCAGTTTTACAAGTTGACTTAGACAGTGGAAATAAACGACAAGTATTTAGTGAAAAATACCACAGACTGATAATTTTGGGAAATTATTTACCTCCACAGTATTTAGGATGAGGCGAATAAAAGCGTGACACATAGCGATATGCTATCACGCACTTAGTTCATTGTGGCACATAATTGCAGCTTTAATATTCACCCTCTTTGCTGATTATCTGGTGAACTAAGGGTTAATAGCCTGTAAGGGACGTTAGAACAGTTGCAGTAGTCATTTTACACACTTTTATCATCGTTTCTAAGTGATTTCGACAGAAATTCCTAAGGAAGGAAATTTCAACAACTCCTACTGAACAATTCAGGAAATAAAAGTATAACTTAGGTTAAAATCCCCATATATACATCCTGCGATGTTAATAAGGCTAAGAAAAATTCATTTTGTCCCCCGAAAATTAGCAAAATTAATTTCAACACTTGATACTGAAATGCGAAACTAATGTACTTCACAGAGCTTTCACTCAGAGTCAACTAACACTTTAACCTGGGTAACAGCAGTGGAAGCAGACAGTTAACACTTATTTCTGAATTTACTTGGATATATGCTTTCGAAGATATACTCTCAGTTTACATGTAATTCAGTCACAATTGATTGCATTTACCTTGTAGCGAGAATTGGAATTTACAGAATTTTCTATCGAAAGATTTTTATTTACCATATTCCAAGGTTTGAATGAAGGCGGATGTATTGTTTAATTGCACTGAAAATGAAAACTGGTTCCATTGTGTCTGGGTCACTATCAGCCGCTGTAGTCAACTTTGCCGTCAGATGGCAGTTGTGGAAGCAAGTCACGGGGTAGACTCCCTGCCTACAGAGAATCTTCCAAACTACCAGTTAGAAATCAATAATACAGAAGAAAAGTTCGACAGTTTTCAGTCAATTCTATGAACTTTTAGTTATTCAGACGCATACGGATCCTCATGTACTCGCTGTGGTGACCCGTTTCAGCTAAATGAAAAAGTTGTACAAACGAAAGACAGTAGCTATCACGTGAAGTGTTTTGTGTAAGACAAATTCGAAATCCTTACTCAACTTTTTAGCTGTGTTCAGTGCTTTCAGCCATTTCCTGATGGTGTGTACTATGAAGTAAATCTGTTAATAAAGTGTTCTAAATTTATAGTTTGATGGCCGGAAATACTGTGAGCACGACTTTCACGTTTTATTTGCACCTTGTTGTGGAAAGTGTGGTTAGTTGTTGTAACGTACATGTCATCTGCTAGGTTGTTTTATAATTGGTAGGGTTATAAAAGCGATGAATTTTAACTGGCATCCTGACTGTTTCCGTTGTCAAATCTGCGATAAATGTCTTGCAGATGAGGGTTTTGTAAAATTGCATGGAAGGTAACTATATTTTTCGTGCAAATATTTGGGCTTGTAACGTTTGTATTTTGTTTTCGATAATAATTATTCATAGTAGTTTGTCTTCAGTTATGGTTATCTATTGATCTCATTGAAGAGCAGCGTAACATAAATGTTCTACTAAGTACGGTAGATGCAAACAGGTGACACTCAAACGTTGTATTGTTTATCTCTCTTTTATTAGTAATCATGCTATTACCTCGCTTTGTCAATATATAACACGATGACTAAATTTATTAACTCCACTCCTGTCTACTTAAAAAATAAATGCTACGAATGAAGTAAGTATCATGGAGAATGATACCGGAAATTTCATAGTAAATCCTTTAAGTGACGTTCTGTTATATCTAATATCTAGTAGATGCAACTTTGTGCAGTTCATACGAAAAGTGAAAATGTAATAGATCAGCATCTGACTTAATGTCATAGGCCTTCATATACCAAGGTTTACAGTCTAGCACACAAATACCGGTACTTGGTTACCGGGTTTCACCTTACTTTTTCATCTCATTGAAATCACTATGATATTTTTTTTACTCAATCTTATAGTTCGTAATACTTCTAATTTGTGTTTGTATGTGGTATTTTAGGATACACCGCTTCATATAATCGTACTAATACGTTTAATATGCTTTCCTAGGGATAGTAAAATGTAAACTGGTAAAGAGAAATTCACAGTACTTATGGAAATGTAGAATAGTTAGAATGGAGGTTTCTTGTCAATCTTGTATCCAGCCATCAGCGAAAAATCTTCATTAAGAAACGATTCTTAGTATGTGATGTTTACCCAGTCACACTAGCTGTTTTTGATTCCGTTGCTAACATTTTCATATTAAATAATAATGTTAAAGTAGCGAAGTTATTACATTGCTGTTAATAAAAGTTATGCAACGCACTCTATGGTCTCAAACAATTATTTAGTCTATTTAGATCTCTGAGGTTTGTAACGTGAACTGGTGTATACCAGGCTGCGAACCACTTGTATGTAGACTGATAACGCTACATATCCCCTCCTAGGTTAAATTAAGTGAATCAGGATTTGAATCCATGACTAACTGATTAAATATCAGGTACCAATGAGCCAAATGTCCACGTATTCAAAGAAGCTTCCCTCGAGGAATTTTCACTTCTGTATAAGTCTAGTTTTGTTTTGATAAGATCACTTTAATCTACACTTCCCTATATCCAGGATACGCATATCTTGTTGATTTATATGAAATGAAGTTCGAAGTGGTGCCACTTAAGGTCGCATAATGCAATAAAAGAATGAAACAAAAGAATTAATATTACGACTGAAATGCAAATATGTTGCGTGAAACAAAATAACTTGTATTTCGCCATGGGGTAGTGTGTAAGACATTTGTGAATCAGAAATGTTTATAATAAATGTTCAGTTTAGGTGTTAAGCTGTAAACAACTTCAGTGTCTACTGTCATTAGCCCCAGTGCTCCTTGGTCGAATAGTACTGACCCACCCACCGAAGCGGAGATCCGTAGGGAATTCCAAGTGTTGAAATGCCGTAAGGCGCCCGGCCCAGACAATCTACCCCCGGCTCCTTTTAAGGATGGTGGCGAGATTCTCACAATGGCTCTAACTGGGTTGTTCAGGAAGGTATGGGAGACTGAGAATGTACCATCAATGTGGAACGAAGCCATTATCGTCCCCATCTTTAAAAATGGTCGACGTAAGTCGTGTGACAGTCATAAGGGTATCAGTCTGCTACCAGTCGCCTGTAAAATATTGGCTGCTGTCCTGCTTCGCAGGTTGTGCAAAACACGTAAGGGATTGATTCGCAAAGTACAGGCTGGGTTTCTTTCACGTCGTGGATGCATTGATCATGTGTTCACCCTTCGTCAGTTGTTGGAACACCGCCACGTGTATTGCAGGCCAACGATCGTTGTGTTTCTTGATATTAGGGCTGCCTTCGATTCGTTGGACATAACTGTGCTCTGGAACTGTCTGTTAGAGAGAGGTGTACCTGAGAAATTTGTTTACATCTTGAAAGCCCTATGCAGAAACACCTCGGGTAGAGTAAGGGCATACAACCAACTATCACCACTGTTCCCAACCAACAGTGGGGTTAGACAAGGTTGCCCAATCTCTCCATTCCCTCTAACTGTGCCATCGATGGCATTCTGGAGTCAGCTCTGAAGGATATGCGCGAAGGTGGTGTAAATCTGCCCCCTGAGGAGAGATAGACTTCTCGACCTTGAGTATGCAGACGATATCGTCTTACTGTGCGATAGCATGCAGGCTACCCAAATTGCACTTAATCAGTTGGCGATCAGTGTCTGTAAGTATGGTATGTGCTTTGCGCCGTCTAAGTGTAAAGTACTGTTACAAGATTGGCAGGAGCCTGTACCTGCGCTCACTTTTGCGGATGGACCGCTTGAAGTTGTTGATAAGTTTGTGTACCTGGGTAGTTGTGTAAGTGCTGGCGGAGGGGTGACGGATGAGATTTCCAACCGTATAATGAAGGCTAGGGTGGCGTACATCAACTTGAGCCACCTCTGGCGCCGTTAGCCTGGTTGTCAAAGGTCGAGTATACAATGCTTCGGTGCGGGCTGTCTTGCTCCACGCCTGTGAAACCTGGCCTCTCCAGTAGGCTGAGGATGTGCGGCGACTCTGCGTGTTCGGTCATCGCTGTCTCCGCAGGATTGCTTGCGTTCGATGGCATCATCGCATGAGTAATTCTGAGGTTCGGCGGCGTGTGTTTGAACACAGTGGAGATCACCATTCATCGAGTGTCGTCATCTGAAAACACCGGCTCCGGTTGCTTGATGTGCTGCGAATGTCATCCCAGAGGCTTCCGTACAGATCTCTGTTCGCTAGCCCTGGGACAGGATGGAAAAGGCGGAAAGGTGGTCAGTCCATGACGTGGTGTCGTGGGATGAAGGACTTTTATGCTAGATTAGCATCAGTTAGTGTGTCACGACTCCCTGGTTGGGGTCCGCGAGATAGCTCGAAACGTTATCGGATATGGGCAAGAACCGTAATCAATGGCGAACGTGTTGCGGTTCCCTTCTTTCTTCCCTTCCTGATGATAGTTTACGAATACTGTTTGAACTTGTTAAGCATGACTGTTTTCTTTCCAGATGGAGTTCTTTATCCGTTCTCTACTTAATTTTCTTTTTACTTTTGATCTATGTTGTTTTATTATTATTGTGTGGCGCATCCTTCTTGGTGCCATATTATACCAAGTTTTTTCTGCGTTAAGCTGTAAAAGTCCTAGACTACTTACGATAGAGAGTTTATCACAGTACGTTTTCATCTGAGCTGCAGGTGGTTGGTGGAATTCCCTGTTACCAATGTTTGTTTTCAAATTTATGGAGAGAAATTTCTGTACGAAATATATTTATAGTTTCCTGACGTATGATTCATTCTAACTGTTCAATATTTTTTTACCATGATGCTAGAGCTGTTTGCCACGCATGTAACGAGCACGAGAAAGCATCGGGCTCGGCATACATCGTTTGTCACAAATGCCGAGCCGTTGTGGAAGAGGGACAACAACTGAAATATCGCTCCGAAGTATACCATGCGTATCATTTCTCATGTGCCTCTTGTGGTTCTGAGCTCTCCTCTGATGCCAGAGAAAAAGATGGAGATCTATACTGTCTTCGCTGTCACGACAAGATGGGAATTCCTATATGCGGTGCATGCAGGTAAGTCACATTTTGTAAGGAATATATCTGTTTCGTTGTAGCTGAAGTAAATTCATTCCTTGTAACATGTCCTACCTTTGTAAAAGCGTTTAAGATGTTCTCTGCTTGTATATGGCATTATGAATCCTAAGTCATTGCTGAAACATTACAACGGAGACTTGTTGTAACTGTGATAGTTTTTAGGATAGAGACACAGTAAATAAGTAGTGGCTCTACACTACATCTTTCAACCTGAGATCAGTTCTATCTAATATTTCACTCCCTTTCTGGATTTAACACAAATTTGGCGGTCAGGTAACTACGGAACAACAAACTGAGCGGAGAAATATATTCCTTTTCAATCAGTTCCTCTTCTTCGGCTTTACACTAATATGTAGTTTACATCAAAATTTTACCGATCATGTGGTAGTTGTTCTAATCCTTAAGAATTGTCAGTTTTAGGTACAAAATATCTAAACAGGCAAGCCAAGAATTTTTCTAATACTCCCCACAAAAATTCACAGTCTCTACAGTGGGGATGGCGCTAGAGTGTGGGTTAGGTATTAACTTGCTTTTTAGATGATAGCAGTTTTAATTATCGATTACATTTTTCATATGTAACATAAACACCTTATCTTCAGGTAATTAATGTTAGCTGAAAACTATGCAGAAATATCTGTCTAATAACTCTGACGGGAACACAATTTTTCTGTTCTTAAATCGATATTTATGGAATTTAATCTTAAATGATTTTTCACATACAATCAATAACTGTCAAAATATTTTTGTTTTTGGGGTCACTATTTCAGGCGTCCTATTGAAGAACGAGTTGTCCATGCTTTGGGAAAAACGTGGCACGTAGAACATTTCGTTTGTGCTAGATGTGAGAAACCATTTTTAGGTTCTCGACATTATGAAAAGAAAGGATTGGCTTATTGTGAATTACACTATCAATTATTGTTTGGAATGCTGTGCTACTCTTGTAATCAAGTTATACCTGGCGAAACAGTGTATGCCTTAAATAAAGCATGGTGCGTAGACCATTTTGGATGCAGTGTGTGCGATAGACGTTTAAGTCCTAAGTAAGTGTATTTATTAATCCATCAGCATCTAACATTTCCATGTGAATTGAAAACGTTTACAGTGCAGCAGCTTCCACCCGTTTCTTTTGATTTTGCATCAGGTTATTCAGGGGGAATGAATAGTTGTAGGTGGCTTAAAGACTTTATTGATAAGTCTTCGTACAGGAAGACCATAAGTCACTCACTCGACTTTCACAAACTAAAGCAAGATATGAAAATCATTGTATTTTCAACATTCTATGCTTAAAAAATGAAATCATATGACTTATGGCTTAAAGTCTTCTTTTTTTCTGTCTTTTGTATGAACATTTCCTGTTCAGTTCCACAGACAAGACATTCACAATAGTAAATGCTATATCAGAATAAAGACAGCTCTAAATACTTCTTTATTAATGGAAATTACGTAGCAGTAGGCTTCTCGTCATGCTACAGTTCAGAGGGACATTTGGAAAATAAGCACACCATGTAAAGTTTGTTTTAATGGGACACACTGTAGGCTACGATGAACTTGCCGTTCGCGATTAAAACAGACCATTAGCAGTGGTATCTGTCTGTCTGTTTTCGACATAGAACTTTGCACAAATGTGCGGAAGTTCAAGTCGCCACATTCCGTGTAGCACGCGAAGCAAGAGAAGAAAGTACAAGAAAAGCATAATAGAAACAGTGAGCAGAGGTGTGAGACAAAGGAGTAATAAAGAAATACAAAACAGTTTCATTGGAGATCATAAGTCACAAGGAGTGGATGCATCTGCGCCACTGAGAACGATTTTGAGCCATGTCACCAATTGTTTCCAACCATAGATTTTTACCGTCCCGAGGACCCCAGCCTGGAAGTCTACACCTTTCTACGTGGCTTAGACCAACTGTTGTGGATTTCATTGACTGATGCCAAGTTTTTGTTTGACCGCCGCTAGCTTTTTTCCAGCCTGACCCTATATCCGCTAACATAGCTCGTCGAGGGAGGCGATGGCTTGGCATACGTAACACATGTCCTAACCATCTCAGTCTTTGTAGCTTCACGACTTCGTCGATTGATTTCCCCTGTTTACCTAGAACTCTACGCCTAACCTCCATGTTGCTCACCTTATTATGCCACTTTACACGGGAAATAGAACGCAGGCACCTATGATCAAAGACAGCTAGTCTTTTCATGTCTTCCACTCTCAGTGGCCAGGTCTCACAACCATAAAGGAGGACGGAGCGGACTGATGAGCAGTACACCCGCCCTTTGGTCGATAGTCGAACATCTCGTCTACGCCAGAGTCGGCGTAAACTAACAAATGCGAAACGAGCCCCTTGTATTCGTGCTGAGATTTCGTCAGAGATCAGCCCGTTGGGGCTGATGGTACTTCCCAAATAAGTGAAGCGGTCAACGTGCTCTACCACTTCACTTCCTATTTTTAAACTAGGCGTCGATGTAGTCCAGTCCTGTAACATCATCTTGCATTTGGCGGGAGCGAATCGCATGCCAAACATTCGTAGATTGCGGCTCAAGGTGTTTAGAAGACTCTGCATTTCGTCAGCGTCTTCGCCTAGAAGGACTATATCGTCTGCATATTCCAAGTCAACGAGATTATTCCCCGGTAGCAAGTCAATCCCTGAGTCGCTGAAGTCACCTAGGGTTAAGTCCATTAACACATCTATGATGAAGTTGAATAGAAAAGGAGATAATGGGCATCCTTGACGGACACCACTGGTCGTCATCAGTTCAGATGACAGCTCGCCGTAAGCCCTCACCTGGCTGTATGAGTACGAGTAGAGTGCCTTAATCAGTGCAATATATTTTCTCGGAATTCCCTTTACAGCCAAGCATCTCCAGAGAACTTCCGATCGACAGAGTCGAATGCTGCCTTTAGGTCAAGAAATATAATGACTGTTGGACGCCGGTAGGAATGCCTATGTTCTAGAATCTGTCGGAGGGTGAAGATATGATCAATACACCCTCTTCCTGGTCTAAAGCCTGCCTGGCTCTCTCGTGTTTGTGCTTCCCGAGCACCACTCAGTCTACGCATGATTATTGAGCCTAAGACTTTAGATACTATATTAGTCAAGCTAATCCCTCTGTGATTATCACAGGAAGACTTGTCTCCCTTCTTGTATATGGGGATAATCAGTGACTTACACCAACCCGATGGGACTTCTTCTGATTCCCAGACGCTGCCTAGTACCTCAGTTAATCCGGACAGTAAGCTGTCTCCACCGTACTTAAATACCTCTGGAGTCATTCCATCAGGTCCCGCTGCTTTGCCTAGTTTCAGATTGGTGACAGCTTTAGTAACCTCAGTTAGGGACGGAGGACCTGTGTCTATATCCCATTCAGGGAGGTGTTGGATGCTCGGAAGGTTGAGCGTGGCTGTGGGCAAATTAAACTGCTCCTCATAATGCTCTTTCCAACGATCCAGTCGTCTATCCTGGGAGCTAATTATAGTGCCATTTTTTTCCGAGATTGTCTCACTGATGATTTGTCTTCTCCCACCCGTTTCCCTGATGAGTCTAAAGAGTTGCCTGGTGTTGCCTATCCTCGAAGCATTCTCATTAGCAGTGGTATGGCTTTGGATATATGACGTATCCTTTGGTGGCGTGTTGATTGAACCAGTCAAATTGTGAATTCGTATAGTAAAATATGTCTGCACATCAGAAAATCCGTTCACTAGTTGTACCAATTAACTATTTGGGTTTGAAAAGTAGACATCTGACATCAAAAGACAACTGCTCGCTTAGGTAGCAGCACCATAAAAGTCAAGGAGAAATAGTAAATGACCAGCTGTATAACTTAAACGTATTCACATTGCTCACCTTATTACCTCGTACAGTCATCCTAGCTCTCCAATTTCAGCACCCCTTGCTTATTCTTTATGTCTTCAGAATCAAAGTAGTAGTTTCCGGCGTGAAAGCCACTTTATGAGAAAACTGCTGCTCGAGTGTCTTTCAATAAGTTTGTCTATAATTCGAATACGAGTCTATGTGAATAAAGAAAGAGTTTCTTTTGGGACAGTAAGAGTAAACACCGAAATGAAGACAACAAATCTATTTTGCGGGGGATTAACTTGCTTAGATCACACTTTGCAGTGTGACATTCATTTATCCTTAATTACTTTTCCGTTATGTCCTTTGGTTCACAGGACAAAGTTCTATGAATTCGACTACAAACCAGTATGCAAATCGTGTTACGAACTCTTCCCTATTGAATTACGTAAACGCATAGCGAAAATGCACAAGATGGAAGACTAAGGTAAACGAAACTTAAGCCTGTGGTGCGTTATATGAAATTTTTTTTCTCCATAAGTGCCAGCGCAATTCGACAATGCTTTTAATAATAACATAATATCTCTTTATTTCGCATCTTTTCTTTTTGACTTGCTTAGATTTGTAAATGGATTTAGTGTTTCGGCTAAATGAATGAACTTTGAAATAAAATGATTAAAATTATATTATTTAGTTTTATTACAGAAACAATGAGTAAACATTGAAACATTATGGGGATGAGAAAAATGTAGAACTATACAAGTATTTTTGGTGCATAGCTGCATCGGGATATTAAGACGGCTGTTGGGAGGTTTCTGGAGGTGGAGTAACCAGATTCACAGGTTCTTCTTTTGTTTCAGACTGCTTTTGACTAGATGTTGACTGTGCATTTTTGTTAGCAGTAAGCTGCTGTGTTAGCTTTCCTAGAAGACCTGTATGACTTAGTTGTAAACGTTGAGTGACAGGAGGTAGTCGAGGCAATAAGTTAACCAGCCGTGCAACATCTTGTTTCATATCGACCAGAATATCCTCCATAAGAGTCAGAACTGTAACAAAACAAAGACACCGATAAAGTGTTAAAGACACATGTAGAAAAGAGAAATGGTAGACGTGAATAACTCATCTCTCGCATACACAGAAACTTTGCATAAGTAATAATTCTATACAACAGATCTGTTGCTGTTTTCAAGCCTTCTGTTAATTACTATTTTTAATCGTCTTCAAGTTATGATTTTTGGAGAAGATTCGTAACTATCCTTCAAGTTTCATCAGCTTGTTGGCTCATTTATGTGAAAAATCAGACAGTGTTTATGAAGTGTAGATGTGCTTTCAGTTATCAGTCCTACAAATATTCGCATTGAAATGATGGCGACTCGGCATAAACAGATCACTCTAAAATCATACAACTTACCTTTGTGTAACAATGGAACTAAAGCTTTGTTACCGGCCAAGGCATCATTGAAAAGATGCAACTGTCCTGTAGCCAAACACTCAAGCTCAGTGAATCGTCTATTTAAACTTTGTATGTGTTCCGATTGATCTGCTGGAATATTTAGCTGGGCTGCTCGACGGAGCTGTTCCTCGATTATTAATGCTTGTTCTAACAACTTAAAACGACGGGCCAAGAAACGATTTTTAATTTCTAAGTAGTTGGCTTTTTGAGCTTCATTTTTAAACGGTTCATTCACAATTGCATAACGCGGGTCATTATGTATATCCTGTGGGAAATATTAAAAATAAACCAAACGGCAATATATAGGGGAATTAAACTAACACAGTCAGTGAAGTACAAATTATATGGTGCTGAAATATGACAAAACTTTAGGTAATGAGTCCGCAGCCAACATGAATCAGGAACAACCACCAAATGCGTCTGTATTAGGCGATACGACCCATCATTTAATTTCTAGGTCTGCATTGTCATTTGATACTGTGCTTCACAGTTCTTGAATGAATTAAGTTAAACTCCTACCACATAATACTGGACAGTCCAATCACAACTAACGCCATAAGGGGCTATAGAGTTAGGAAATAAAAGTTATCGAAAATTTTACAGAGATAGTGAATGAGCCTTTACAGCTAATCTTCCATAACACGTGTGAAACATTTACTATGAAGAACGACCGCCGAGAAAGTATTTTTACCTAACGTACATTTCGGTGTGATAAGAAATTGTTGCATTCGTAACCCATATAAACGTGTTTATGTGCATTGGCACGTCTGCTGCTGTGATCACTATTCTTTAGCTTTGTTCTTGATTATTTACAAGATTAAGACAATATCTTATCTTAGTAACACTTACCTGCCATCTGCCATATCCGTGTTGCACTACACCAGCTAGAAGCCAGTAGTCGTGTCGACGATGCCAAATTTCTGCCTCACGATTTTTTATCAATGCTCGCTGTTCATTCAACCAGATAGTATGAAGTTCAGTGAAACCACCGTCCGCAATATTAAACATGAATTCAAGGCTAGCTATGTAAGCATCGTCTGTGTTTTGTGAATCTTCCACCTTTCCATTTTCCCTCTCGTTTACACATTCCTTAGCAATATCTGAAGAATCAGCTGTCGTCTCCACCTAAGTAATTTTAAACACATTAATGTAGAAAATAATAGGATATATTAAGTCATAAAGCTGAACAATAGGAGGGATTCAGGCAAATAATAAATACTCAATGTTGTGACACAAAGCACCACGGATATATTTTAGAGGTGGACGCACGCTTTTTCTTTATTTTAATAGGAAAACCTAAAATTTACTGGTGCTGAAGGCTTCATGAAAACAAAACACGTAGATCAGCGAAGAGTCTCTTTTCGGCGAATTCATTTTCTTAGCTGTACAATCGCAAATATATATATGTGTTGTTTTGTATGTATGTGTACATTAAGTTTGTCAAACAAAATTACAATTGGTTAAGGTTACTTTTAACTAAACAGGTGACGGTTGGTAATACAGGTCAAGGAAATTAAGTGTTAATGAAACTCGGGTAGTAACAAAGGTAATGAGTTGTCACAAACAGTTGTTAAAAGAAGCTATGTAATAATAATATGAATAGTTTGATGAGTGAGTTTTACTCAGGATGCGCATAGAAACAAAGCAGATAATACGAAACTATGTAAGAGATCTAAGTGAATACAAGAATTATAAGCAATTAAAGAACAGGCAAAGAAACAAAATTAAGTCATCAAAATAAAAAACTCAAAGCAAATCAAAACATTGTTACCATGAAAGTAGAAGTGGTTGAGTAATCTTCTTTTCTATGCACAGCTCCGGTTTTTCCATGTGAATGGCCAGAGCTTCAGCGATACAAAGGAGACGAAACCGTATTGCCTTTGATAAGTTATTCTTGACTCTGTATATTACTTTGAAGGGGGCATTTGTTGAAATGCAGTGATCAGTGTTAACCAAGTGTTCAATTATTGCACCACTATTGCCTTTTCGGAACCATGCTGGATAGTGTTCTTAAATCCTCTTGGACAGGACGTGCGTCGAACGACCGATGTATTCATAAGATGAGGTCTTTCGGTGTAACGATAACCAGTGGTTAGTGATTTGGTATCTTTATTTTAAAGACTTTTGACTTCGACATAAAATGACGCCATATATACTTTCTGCTTACTTGCTTTTATTATATTTTATTCCTTGTTGATGTGCCTCTCAACCGTGAACTTTCTCACCAATTTACTATATATAATCCAATGTACAGCCTAGTTGATGACTTAGTCGAATTGTCTTCGCTGCAACCGTCTTTTTTAATTTTTCCTATGATTTCATGTGTATATTAATTGACCTGAATAGCAACTCCTACGAATCCGCATGAAACTATATACTACTGATTAACTGGAATGAGTAGTTCGATATCACTCACACCAACCACGCTCGTTTGGGGCCCAGCTCATCAGTGATGTGCCCGGTTTGACTTAAGTCAGACAGCCGAGTCAGTTCAAACTACGCGACGTCTCGCTCAGACCCCCCAAACACACGAATTAGCCATTTGATGTTTGGATCCTTTCGATCTGGCTAGTAAACACTTTGTGGTTGATGTGAGTTGCAGACAATTACTCATATCAATCAATCAGTAGTATTTATGCTTGCTTTCTTGATCACCATCTATGGTATATCAAGCAAACCACATATCGTGATGTAAATAATTTCGGTTTCCAAAAGAAACTGTAAGGAAATCTCACCTCGGAGTGTGAATTCGATTTACAGATAGAATTTCGAAAACATCTTAAAGAACCGATGCATGCCTGACTAATGGCAAAAAGCACCTTACAGAGTTTACTAGTCTATACATTGAATATTTTTACTGTGAAATTCACAACCTTATTCATCATACCGTAGTGTCAAGGCACTGTTAAACAATAGTTCAATAACATATACTCTAAGAAAACACTGTCAGAAAACTAGTTGAAGGAGAAATAATTTAACGATAACATCTTCGCCTGCTTGAATGTATCTTTTTCATGTTAGGCTTATGTTCAGAGCGGTTCCTGGTTAACGCTTGAAGTACCAACAGAAAAGGCAACCAACCGGATGAAAACAAAATCAAACCACTCGTGTGCATAAATTTATATGAAAACACGGCAAAGTTAAACTTTCGACACCACTAACAACCAATCAGCAAACGACCTTGAATGGACCAGTCACATTAAAGAGGCATATATGGTGAATGGAAATGTATATTTGTAGAAAAAACCATAAAATAGAGAATAAAAAAGTTATATGGGATATCTTTCTCGAACATGTGAGAGAAACATCTCCCAGTTTATCATGGGACTGTCAATGGAGAAGTTACACCATATCCTGTACGTATATTCATCCAAATGACCATAAATGAGATCCATTTATAGCCCTTATCCTATTTTTCAACCTGCCCCGAAATCCTTCAATAGAACTTGTATGTGTCCTCGTAACGGGATCCACAAAATCACTTGAATGGTTGACTCTATGATGAATATATCCCAGAGATGACAGTGAATTGTAGCCTTTCCACTCGTCGGTGTGTATAATTGACCCCCGCTTAACAAGTCTGGTAATAATAGGTATAAGAGTAGTTGCTTTTCTATCTGCTATCCTTAGGGAGAGAAGCGACCTAGCGAAAAAAGTTCCTACGAAATATTAAAATTATCAGCTTACTCTCTCTAGCGTTAGTAGGCTTCAAACATATAGCACAACGATGAACAAACCCATCAGTTGACTTGGTATAGCTTTTTAAAGTCATGATACCACCACACAAACAAATTCGCTCTTTCCGGCGCAACTCAAATCCAGGAAATACTGGAAAACGCTAACCTCCTCGAATTGCAACAATAGCTTTGTAAGGTCACGCATTAGAAATGAATCAAGCGCTATACAACATTGAACTGCGTTCGTGAACCTTGTTGGATAATTCGACATCGTTCGTGAATCTCATTGGATAATTCGCTGATTGGCAGTTAGTGATGTCGAAAGTTTAACTTCGCCGAAAACACTTATAACGGTTGTTGTCTTTATTATCTAGCAATGTAAATAGTAACTAGGATTTCGTTGGAAGTTGTACTCGAAATCTCGTCCTTTAGCTATTTACACTAGTGAAACGACCTTTGTCTTAAAATGATTTGTCATCCAAACTTTAATAGAGGCCTTTCACAATCCATCTCTCCCATTTTCACTGATTACAGTAGTTACTGTAGGCATTAATTTTAGCGTCTTGAAGAAGAAACAACTAAATAACTGCGCTTAGAGCTATCACAGTCGATATTTCATTTATTACCGAGTGCAAAGAAAAAGAGTGTGAGTGAATCAACAAAATGTAAGCGTACCTTTGTATTTGTTTGTGGATCATCTGTCACCTTATTTTGTCCAGCAATTATACGTAATTCATCAATTTCCATAGGATCAGTTTTATCACTTGCCTTAGAAGCATCATCCGCTAAACACGTTTCATCTCCTGTACCGCTGGTCACTTTGGTGCTAACAGTTTTCTCCTTACCAAGAGAGTCAACATCACTAATCACTGGTTGTTTATTATTATGATTATTGGTTTCTGTGACTGCAGAACAATTCTCCACATCTCCAACATTCTTTGTTAGTACTACTTCATTGGGATCCTCTGTCTTCGGCAATTCTGTATCTTTATTTTCTGGTTTCGGTTCTAACTCTGGAATGCTCCAATGTCCGTTAATCTTTTCAAATTCTTGAACCTACCACAAAGTGAATGAAAACAAACTTGAAATATATTATTCAAAGTAATTGATTGCATAGCATCTTCAATAAAAAAATTTACACTATGATATACAACTTAACAATCAGTGCTACCTACTTACATCCTCTAACCAGTGATATTTTATTTACTATGAAAAATACTATTCAAAATATCACATCATGCAATTAGAAAACAAATTTGACACATACTCGAAAATAACAGATTAGCCATACAAAATAAAACCAAAATGTACGCAAAATAGAATATAAAATAATTGAGAGGCAACAGGATGACAACAAGTAAACATACTTTCCGAGAATACTATAGAATGAACGTTCCTTATTTCGAATGAACGCCGAAAAAGAAGTAAGAATACTGCAGCATATTTTGATTGTTGAACTGAAATGTTACTTAACAACCACTTACAATTACATGCAGTCGGCAATGAAGGGCAGTGATATATCCTGGTTGTCTAAATCTAAACAGGAGGCGAAATAGATTTCGATCTCGTGTCCCGCTGACTGGAAGTTAAGTGTCTAAACCAATGAGCCACATTTCGATTTTTAGTCTAATTTGTTAACATTTCCAGCCGCTGAGTTGCATGATCTCTTTGGACCCCACTCAGGGAGTCATTATGCATCAATAGATGCAACTTCAACACAACTACATCTCACCTACAATGCAATGTCACAGGTTGTCCACCAATTACATAGTCTCAACGCCAGCAAAAAGTGAATTTTAAGCATGATGAATAATACTTGATGTAGCCGAATATGTCGACGGATGACGACAAAATAAGCCCCATTGAAGAAGTCCAGTGTACTTGAAAAATTTGTATTAAAAAGAACTACTGTTTTCAGCTAGCCACGTATGAAAGTGTAGACTCCCCGGATGCTAAGAATCAGTCGCTGGAGACTATCAGTGATATAACTCAGAATCGTTTCCAGTGGTGGAAGTGCATTCATTGCTGTCTATAATCTCCCAGATCCTTTAAATTCTCATGTTTCCCCATGGTACTCGTCTTTCTTTCATACATTTCTACTTACTGTAGTTCGTTTGAATTTCCTTTTTCTCTCTCCTTCCTTTGTTTGTATGCTACATGGAGTATAGATACTTAAACCGTTGTAATTCTGTGTAAAGTTCTAGCTGAAACTTAGCCATTCATTCACAGTTTGTCTGTTTGTAATGCATACATACTTATAATATACTGATTCCTATAAAAGACAGCGAAAAGATAAGGAAGTAAAATGACACCCCGAAAATAACATTCTACTAATAATAATAAAATAAAGTGAATACGTAGGTTTTCATAAAATATACACAAAGACTCACTTTCTTGCGTACAAGGGACATTATTCCAACACGACTTAGAACATGCTGAGTAGATAGACCTTCACGGGGTACGCCGTCACTGAAACTTTCAGAATTTTCAGTCTCAGGTTCACACAGATGACGCATAAACAGACAAATGTATGCTCTAAATACACGATCAGGTTTACATCTCAAATCTCTGACCATCCATGGCTGATCACTTGGAGGTAGTCCATACCTATATATACATATTTTTAATTTTTTTTAATATAATAAAATTAGCAGCATTTAAGTTATTACACACACCGAAAACCAAAGTACATACCAAAAATAAGCATAAAACATGTTTCCAGTTATAGACAACAATTCTACATAGTTTAATGAAACAACAATCAACAGATTATTAAATGGCTAAAAGAAGTTACTTAGACTAACGGGACTTGAGTTCATATGCATTGTCACACCCATCATTTCACAATTATAGGTAGATTATTGTCAGCAGAGTTAACAATAGTTTACTTCATTAATTTGTATTTTATACGTATATATATGAGACTAAGGAGAGTTATAGTGAATAAAATATAACTGCTACGACACTTTTGACTAGGCGAAATGCAATGCCCACACTGGGTTTCGAACCCAGGACCCTCCGGTTACAAGACAAGCTCGTATACCATTCAACTACTGGAAACCAAAATTACACACCCACTGTGGTTTCGGTTCAACCGTAGAACGCTCACCAACCATATCACACGTGTTCCGCGGTTCGATTCCACTCCTTAACCTCGCTAAGCCGGTCGTAGGATCGACAAAGAGGGAAGTTTGGGTGTGAGGTAAGCAACCCCACCCCGCAAAAAATGCAAGGTTTTCGATAAACAGATCTTTTTAGCTTTAAGAAGGATTTAGCACTAATTATCAAAGTTGAAAGAGAGGCGAAAAAAACTCAACCTACTTAGCAGTCAGCTAGTTTTCTTTCATATTTCGGAGTACTTTTGTAGTAACAGATAGAATACAATAGATAACAAGGTGAGTACTATTGCAAGTAATGAAAAATTTCATACTTTCAGTAAATATTAAAACAATAGATAATATATTTATGTTAGTAAAGTTTACTGATAATAAATCTGTAATATTAATAGCTCTAATTACCACAATCTCTATGACTACCATGTCTAAATATAAAGTAGGATGGAGTAACATTCGAATGGTACTCACAAATGTAAACAAAAAGAAATTGATAATGGCGGTTAGGCGTTTCTGTTGAACTACCACCACCAGCTCGTCTTTGACAGTAGCAGTTTTAACACGAAATCGGTGCCGAAAATTGCGCATTCCGACTAACCCTAAGATGGTATGTATTCTGTGATAAGTTTTCATTAAAAAAAGAACTTCAAAGTTGTCCCATCTCCCACCTTAAGTGGTATGGTAAGGAATGTTGAGTAAAGTAGGTAAGTCAGTCGATGCAGTTACCAGGCGCTATCGATTGAAGTGATTTGGACATGCCACTATACCTATTGTCACTCCAAAAAAGAGCAATGGTGCTAAGAGGAGTTGAGTAGTTATTGTAGGATACCAGAGTGCAAGAAAGAAGTTACATCAAAATTTTCATTCGAATATTTCTAGTTTTCATATACCGCCAGTGTAATTCTGCTACACTGAAGACGATTTATGTATGCCTCTTCAAAATGTGACATTTCAAACCGATGAACGTCTGGGGGAAGTACAATGTTGATTTTCTATCTGATGTAGATGTGTAGAACATCTTTAGTCCGCTTCTCGAGCAATTTGAAAGGTTTAATTTTGCATTTTTAATACACCCCTTGCGAATTTTGAATAAATCAAAAACGGTTTGTGCAGAATAAGGTAATCTCATAACATAAATAATCTTTTGCTTTAACCTCTTTATTTTTTCGTATATTACAATTCTCTTACTATTATTTGAGTTGAACTCACCAGACAACTAGGTAACTCATTAGTTGCTTATTTCAACCTATCTCCTGTTCTCAAACAACTTCTTGTCTAAACTTGAACCTTATAGGTATAAGTCATATAAGTGTATACTATGGACACTTTTTTCTTATTTTTGTAGTCTCCTATTACAAGCTACCTTTGCATGTAAGTTAAGAAATCCTTACAAAGTCAAGAAAAGCGAATACATGTATCTTATTTATATGAAACAAATATGCCAAGATACAAAATGCATATATAGTAAATTCATGCACACATTGAACCTACCGCATTGCTGCATTGAGGAAAGAACGACGTTGACGAGCATTGAAACCTAGCACTTCAATCTGACCATTTACACGTGATAAAAGTGGAGGCATTTTGCCTTCACGTTCACGTCGAGTTCGACGACCCATCACAGGGACATCACCGCCAGCTGCACCTGTACGTTCATCATATTCATCATCATCTTCATCCTAAGTTCCATAAATCATGACAAAATATGAGCAAACATCAGAAGAGATAAGCGAGATTTCATTTTTAAGGGAATATATCACACACCTATCTAATATCCTCAGTAATTATCAAACACCATAGTAATCATACAGGCGAAATATTATTGTAGTAAAACATTATGAATTTACTGCGAATGGACGAGATAGACTGGTTTTCCTACAGTAAACATGTGTAATACCATAGCAAAAAGGTCTGTTTATACTTCGGTAAAAATGAGATTGCCAACTCCAAAAGTCTCTTTTCAGGGTAGACATAGGAAAAGGACAAAAAGTAAACGATAACTTGGACATTTTACATTAATAATACTGAGATACGACTCAGAGATTGTTAATGACCTGAAACTCCGTTTTCAACGTGGAACTTTGCACAAAAATGCAGCGCCATAATCCATATAGCACATAAAGGTAGAGAAAATGAAGAAAATCCAAAAGAATTATAATGAGCAGAGATATATGAAACAGACAAGTGCCTGAAGGAACATGAGCACATAATGGATCTAGTAGATCGCAAAGAATGAATGTATATGCGCCAATGAGAACAACCTCGTGTGATTTTACTGACAGCCTCCAGGCATTACTTCTTAGCATCTCCAGGACCAATCCAGATTATAAAAAACTTCCTACGTGGCTGGCTCAAACCAACAGTCAAATGCTTCATGGATTGATTCCAGATTTTGATTTCACCATCTTCCTCTTTTCCAACTTGTTGAGTCGTTGGTTTACAGGTAGAATGCTCGCCAACTATATACGTAGTTTAGGTTGGATTCTCGACCAACGCACTTCTAAAAACCCACTTACCCAGTAGCAAACCCGACAAAGGGAGAAGTTTGGATATGAGTCTAGCAATCCCCCCCCCTAAAAAATAAACACCAGTACTACCGGAAATTCAAAGCTCACCGCCTGAAATCCTATATTCTACTCGAAACGCAAAGGAATGAAAAATCTCTGACTCCTTTCCAATTTAATCTTATGCCAGCTAACATTTCTCAGCATGTGTAATACATGTCCTAGCTACATCAATTAATGTAAGTTCACAACTTCATAGATTATTTTCCCACCTTACCTAACGCTACGTCTAACCTCAATATTACTTGCCATATTGTACCAGGAAATAGAATGAGAGCATCTGTGCTCGAAGACAGCTAGTCAATCCACGTCTCCCACTTTCCGACGGCTATGTCTCACAGCAACAATAGAGGGCAGAAGGAACTACTGCAAAGTACACACGTCCTTTGATCGAGAGCTGAATATTACGTAAGTTTGCAAATGTCACACGAGCCATTCTGTCTCCGTGCTGGGATTTTGCCAGCAATCAGTCCGTTAGGACTGATGCAACTTACTAAGTAAGTGAAGTAGGCAAACACTTTCAACCTACCTATCTTTACACTAGGCTATCAAGACACATTTTCAAAATGTTGCAGAGTAATATTCGCAATCTGACATGCAGTGTTAAAATGGATAAGGACATTTCGTGCAATATCTGAGCAAAATAGACATACCTTGTTCGAAAAGTCACTATCATGATCGGTCATAGCCTGATTCCATTCTTCCTCTTCTTCTTGAGTTGTTGAATAATTAACTTGTTTTCGAACCCGTTTACCTTTGCCAAGAGCTCGGGCTTGATCTTCTTGAGCTTGTTCAAAATGATGTCGTAGTAGCTTTTCCCAATATGTTGGATCTGCTGGATCAAGTTCTTGTTTGATAACCTGGAGTAAACATGATATTATATATGTTATTACAAAATAATAAACTGAGGGAATTACACAAAAATTTCCAACCACCGCACAAATTGGAGTTGTTCTAAAAGCAGGAAGTATATGAGGGCCACCCTACCAGAAGATAATTCTAAAGATGACACTTAGTGATGCATGAACACAGGGAATATGTAGAATTATCTTCAGTCATCCAATTCAACAAATTTGTGAAGTGAATAGAAAGCACAAAATCCCAAGAAAACTGGATTCTTATTGGCTTTCTATAATAAACTATGAGTCAGGCACTACATAGTCAAACGAGTATTAAGCAAAAAAGTCTACCAGGTAAGTTTGCCTTTGAGTATTGTATTTGAAAGAAAACTGAAAATATCATACACCTACTAGTGAACTTGTCGAATGTTCACCTTCCTAGTAAGTGCATCAATATTTAACACATTAACACTCGAATATTCTTGATTGTGGTGGACTGGATCATGAGACAGACTGGAGGACTTTGCAGGATTCGAACTTCGCGAAAAACTTACATCTAATGTCACACAACGTCAAGGATGTATAGGCATGAACCAACAAGGTGGTAGCAGAAACAGAGAAGACTGGACTTCAAGTGAACATGGGGAAGACATGGGTAACGAAGATAATCAACCAACTACAACAAACACTAATCACTATCAACGACAAAAATTCGAAGGGAGTCACTTCTTCCATTTATCCTTGCACCATCGTATCACCTAAGGGTGGCACAGATGAAGATGTTAAAGCCGAGATCGGAAAAGCAAGGCAGATGTTCATTACCGTGAAATCACTGTGGAAATCTGTCGCTTAAGGAATGAGATTAGGATTTTCAACAATAATGTCAAACCAGTGTTTCTGTATTGTTCAGAGACTTGTTGTGTCAACAAAAGCATTTCCAACAGGCTGCAGACTTTCAGCAGCAACAGCTGTTTTCGCTTCTTACTGAAGGCAAGAGGATCAGCCGGAAAAGAAAAGGAACTAGGGCGTTAAACCAACCAAGATCCTATTACCCAACAAATATGCCGAAGAAAATGAAGATGGATTGGATAGGATTCGGGTTTACTTGAGTATTCACTAAGAATATATTTAAACAAAAGAACAGATAAATTTAAATGACTATAAGTGTCCTTATTTTAACTAAACACGTTGACGAAACATATAATTTCCAATAAAAAATACTACTGGACAGATTACAAGTAGTATGAGGTAGCCAGTTATGTTACCAGAGCATTTTAAGAAGCCTGGTACTCAGACGAACACGCAACCAACAGAAAGATTATTATAGACCGAACTTATCAACTAACAAGAAATAAAGCCACATGATAAGAAGTGAAATCTTAAGTCAATAAAAACAATCAATACTAGTACCAATTAACAGCCAATCACAACAAAGGTTGTCAGGAGATACAACTACACTGTTCACGGAGAATTCATATAAATTCACTTTATATTGAAGGTGATACCCAGAAAGACAATAAAGGCACTTAGTTTAGAGAATAAAAACACATCAAAATCATTTGACTGAGCTACAAATTTTCTCTACTTATTTGACATTCATAGATACTACCAAGCAGATTATTGAGTCGGTCATCGTTTCAAAATGGGATGGTGAATAGCATGAACACTTCTGAGGGAGTTCAGAGCAATACTTTTACGCAACACTTCTGATGAAAACGGTAAGCGTAGAATGTAAGTGAAAATTGAAAGGATAATTTCCTGCATAGATTTATCGTGTATTGCCTTGTTAAACACTAATATCTACGATATTACAGACCAACTGTTGCTTTGTTCTTTTGCATTATGATTCCCGGTCGCAGAATCATAGAAAGTTGTTGTGTGAACCTACAGGCCTTAAGTAGACAACTCCTTTGATCTCATGGTAACTTGTAAAATACTGTCGGCCCTTATTTCTTAACACTAGTAGTGAACAGTTAACGAAAACCATACAATAGTGAAACCTCCTTATCTAGTTACAACAAGGATTCTGCACAAAATTAGTCAGCAAAAACACACAAACATGAATGTCACTGTTTCATTGCACAAAAGTATATAAACGAGTTGAACAGGATAACAAACAATAGCAAACAATTAACTTCCATAATAATTATGGTGAATTTCTCAGTTTTAGAGGAATAAATTCACATCAGTTTGTGGATTTTCTTTTACTTTACTGGTTAATAGCAAATATGCAGCTCCCTTATGTGAGTTTTGGAAATAAAAACCCAGTGCCTTAATACAATAACTAAAATCATCGTTACACTTATAAAAAAAAGTTGCTTATTGTGTTTTCATGACTAATAGATCATCCTACAGCATTCAATTAATAGATAATAAGTTTCAAAGCTGCCCTCTCCTCGGGTCTAAACAAACTAAAAGCCATATGGTAGGCTCAGCTTGTATTATTATTATTACTTATTATTGTTCCCTTGGGTTCCGAGTGGAACATAGGGTCTCAACAGTACATCTCCACTTTGTTCTATTCTCTGCAGTCCACTTTAGATGGTCCCACGATGGCTAATAGTCTCTCATTTCCTCCTCCCACGATTTCCTTCACGTCATCCTCGGACGCCCCACTCGGTTTCCACTAGAGCGGTGGCCTGATGCGTGATGTCATTCGACGGCCTCCTCAACGTGTGGCCAATCCATCTCCATTTCCTTCCGCATATTTTTTGCGCAAAAAGTCCGTGGTTGGCTTGTTCTCAGAGTTTCCTACTGCTAATTCTTTCTGGCAGTTGTTGATAAAAGTCTGCAACATGCTGGAAATGCCTTTTGTGCGGCGCAGTGCAAGTACCTGATCCACATAAAACTGACTGACTTGACATTAATGTTGAAAATATGAATTTTGTTACTCATGAAGAGTACAGGAGATTAAAAAAAACTGATTTCAGAGTGATAAGGGTCTGTCTTGCCTTTCCGATTTTGGTTTTGACATTCTTAAATGTGCTACTTGTAGTTGGAACGAGGTTCAGCTTGCAACCTTTCTTTATTTATTCAATAGTAAAAAAAACTCTCCAACCATGTATGTGGTCCGGATTCCATTATTCCGGCTCAACGCACCTCTAAACCTCGCCCTAATAAGCCAAGAAAAGTGAGAAAAGAGGGTGCGAGAAGAGCAACCACCTCACCCTGTGTAAAAACAACATCATCGCCGCCTGTGAAACTTTAAAGCACAAGTATGAAGTCCTGTGTATTCCACTCGGAGCGCAAAGGAATGAAAAAAAATATCTTTCTTCATACTTACATTACTTCGATGTATGATTGCGTGACTCTTATTTCTCCGTCCTCATTAAATCAAACACTTGTATTCTGACGAACGATAATACTGATGAAGGGGAATTATGATTGTGAAACAGGTGCTTACAAAGATACTGATTCTGACATAGATAAATACTACTATGTCATAACGTTGGCACCAGAAAATATTTGCATACTGCACGTGGCACAACAGTAATAGTAATAACAAGAATAATAATAAACAGAGACAATGAACTAATAAAAGTCAAAAAACAATTACTTCACGATTTTCATCTTCATCATCTGATTCATCTTCCTCTTCTTCAATGACTCCCTTCTTTTCATAATGAGCCACTTTGAATGAAGTTAAATAATCATTCATTTCTAAAGCTTTCTCTTCTAAGCCTTGTTGACTACGATCAAGTAAGCGTTCAATAGCAGCATCATCATACACAATTGTATGTTCATCTTCCACTAAGAAATGTATTAATAGAAAGCAGATTATTAGGCAAAAATATAATTTAACAAATAACAACATTATTACAACTGGGAACTGTTTCCCAATCATTATAATCAATTATGTATTTGTATGATTTCACAGCAGAAAGAGGCATATTAATATATGTGTAAAACTTGGACACTGTGGCCGTAAGTAATTCCATATTAGTTTGGTTATTAGATGTAGCACACAGTGAAACTGTATTATTCACTGGATGACGTTTCAAACAAAATTTATTGTTCATAATCACACCATCAATTATAATCATACGACTTCGAAACTTGAGCTTTATAGTTTTCTTTGTTCTCTCCCATTTGTCGCAGGGGTAGTAAAATTTTCCAGATATCTGGAACAAGTGTTGAATCACCCGTATTACACGCGTTTCCAGTTGATTCGATAAACAAAGCCTCCGTTATCAATCTCTCCCTCCACCCTGTGACATTAGACTTTAAAACTGTCATCCTGTCTCATCCATCCTATTGTATGGTTGTGTGTGATTGCATGCAATGCTATAGCTGAACTATTCTCTAGATTTCTTATCTTATTTGGATCAACCAATCTAGATTGTGCTAGGTTTTAATGTTCTGCTAGTCTGACTGCCCCTGTTCTAATAGTTTGACCTATGTATTTGACCTCACAATCATTGTCGACAGAGTATTAGATAAACTAAATTGTTTTGTTTTAAAGGCTCCACAGGATTGATCCTTTAACCAACAAAGCTTGTTTCTAATTGAGTTTGTGGGTGGTTTGAATGCCAGTCACTTTTATTCTTGCCTTGTTAAGAATTCTGCGTAAGGCTTCCGAGCTTCCTTCCTTGTATGGAATTACTACTGATGATTTAGATTCCTTATTGTTGGTGTTAAGGAAGAAAGAAAGAAGAGGCAGGACAAACAGTGGCTCACTGAGACACTTGCAAACTAATAGAGGAGAGAAGGATAGTGAAACAAAAGATTATCCAGTGTACCGACGAGCAACAAAAACAGGAGTTGGATGCAAGCTACAATACACTGAACAAAAGAGTGAAGAAGAGTGCCAGGGGAGATAAAAGAAAATATTATGAAACCATGGCAAGTGAAGCAGAACAAACAAGCTGCAGGCAAAGGAGACCTCGCCACACTCTACCAAACAACTAGGAACCTATCGGGCAAAAGTTCGACACAGATTAAGCCAGTCAATGATGACAATGGAAAGTCAATCACCAAAGAGGTGGAGCAAAGAAAACACTGGGCTGAACACTTAAAAAAACTTCTAAATCGTCCGCCACCTACAACGCGCCCAACAATACTAACAACGGAAGCAGAACTACCAGTGAACATTGACCCCCCGACAAAATCAGAAGTCCTGAGTGCAATTAAGATGCTAAAAGCTGGGAAGGCAGCAGGACCAGATGGAATCCCAGCAGAAGCTTTCAAAATAGACCCAGCAACAACAGCGGAGTTGATGACGCCACTGCTGCAGAAAGTGTGGAAAGAGGGCCAAGTACCTGAGGATTGGAAGAAAGGATATTTATTCAAACTACCAAAGAAAGGAGACTTAATTCAATGCACGAACTGGAGCGGAATTATTCTCCTGTCCATCCCAAGCAAAATACTAAGCCGCATGATCCTCGAGAGAAACAAACAAGGCATGGATGCAAAACTCCGACCGGAACAAGCTGGATTCAGGAGAAACAAGTCATGTATTGATCAAATCGCCATTCTACGGATCATCATTGAACAAAGCTTGGAACGGCAGTCACCTCTCCACCTCACTCAACTTCATCGACTTTGTAAAGGCCTTCGACAGCGTCGATCGAGAGGTCATTTGGCAACTAGTTCGCTACTACGGGGTCCCATCGACAATTATACATCTCATCCAACAGTTATACGACAATGATGCATGCCAAGTAATCCACAACGGGAAACTTACGGAAGCCTTCGAAGTGTGGACGGGAGTGAGGCAACCTGGCTGCCTACTATCGCCAATGATCTTCCTGATTGCAGTAGATTGGATAATGCGACAGACAACGGCCAATGAGGAAACAGGCATAAAATGGACTCACACAAAAAACTTTGAGGATCTGAACTTCGCCGATGATATATGTCTGATTTCCCACAAACTAGAAGATATGCAAGTGAAAAGCAACAAGCTGGCAGAAGAAGCATCAAAGATAGGACTTCAAGTGAACATAGATAAAACAGAGGTGATGAAGATTCTTGGCCAACACCAACAGCAGCAACAACAACAGACAACAATCAGCATAAATGGGAGGAACCTGAAAGGAACAACCTCCTTTACCTACCTAACCAGGGAGCGTCGTTTCAACTACAGGCAGACGGAACTGACGAGGATATCAAAGCACGGCGATCGGAAAAGCAAGACAAGCTTTCATTACTCTTAAATCTGTGTGGAGGTCAACAGCACTCAGCATGAAAGTGAAAATAAGATCCGGATTTACAACTCCAATGTGAATTCAGTGCTACTATACGGATCAGAGACTTGGCGCGTCATAAAGAGCATCTCAAACAAATTCAGACCTTCATCAACAGTTGTCTTCGCTCAATACTCAAGATCAGATGGCTGGCCAGAAAAGATCAGCAACAGGGATCTCTGGCAATGAGCGAACCAACCAGGAACCGATTGTGAAACAAATAGGCAGGAAGAAATGGAGATGGATTGGCCATACCCTGAGGAAACCATCAAGTGACATCACTAGACAAGCCCTCGAGTGGAACCCGAAAGGGAAGCGGCGAGTTGGTCGTCCAAGGGTGACTTGGAGGAGGTCATGTGAGGAGGAGATGAAAGAATGTGGGCAGACTTGGAGCGGGGTGAAAAAGTTGGTAGAAAACAGAAGGCAATGGAGACGCGCAGCTGAAGCCCTATGTTCCTCTAGGTATTAAAGGATATAATAATAATAATTGTTGGTGTTGTCTTGCGCATATTTGACATGCATGTCGTCATTATATTATTATTATTATTATCACTATCACTACTTATCATTATTTATTTTATTTTCACATTTCCCTACATATTTCCAGACTAATTTATCAGGGCAATTATTAAGTTTCAAGGCTTCTCTTATATGAGCAGAAAAAGGCAATTTATTGACAAACAGACTGATTCTAGCAATGTACTATATAAAGCCATCTTACATCTGTTATATAAGGACATGTGATACTTAGTGGATACCAGAATGACAGATAATAGTCCGTAACAACAACACAGAATATGGTGGGGTTACGAAATCCTAGTAGAGAAATTTGATGTTACAATCAACATCACAAGTAATGAGAGTATATCTCAGCATTACATAAATCTACTCTTGACTACACTATCTCGAGTGCAAATCTGTCTCCTGATTGCATCACAGGACCCAAATATTAAATTTATCGTTGGTAGTTACAAATTGGTGTCACGTTTGAGTTCAACAACTTTTAACATTTTCTCATTCTAAACTTACGCTAGCTATTGTTATGAAATAAGGTACACAATGTCTAGGGGCATATGAAATACATCATTACAACCATCTCAACGAACAAAAGCTTACAGGTTCATTAAATGGCATTTATTTTCGAATGACGAATAAGCCTATTCCTGACATTGTTGAAGTGATGACTCCACAAAATACCTAAAGCTTTCATGAACATAAAGGTAATCAACTGCTTGAAGCCTGCATAAATCTAACCTTAACGACAGTCTTTCTCAGTCATACTGTAGGAGATCAGTGAGTACCGCTGAACAGTGCATGAATCGAGGTGATTTCATCAGATCTCTAGTTTTGTAAACTGATATATGCATGAACAATGTATACATGCTTATTACCTCGCACTACAGTTAGATGTGAGAGTAACGTGAACTTAATGAACTTTCGTAATGACAGTGAATAGCAGTAAAAATCTAAACCTAAGATAGTATCAGTATTAAATAACCTGTAGTAAACTTTTAGAATATACACAATAAGAAATCTAGAAAGTGTATTACTGAGAACTTTTGACAAGAAAATATGAACATTTGAATAAGTCTCTACTACAACAGGCAGTTTAAACTTTGAACGCTTGACTGCTGAAATTCTTAATCACACTGACCACGGTAGTCTTTGAAGTACTCCTAGTTTACAATAGAATTCAAGTATAAGTAATGCTCAGAGTAGCTGCAAGCTATAGTAATGCACAATATTAAGTGAACTAACAAATGAGTCAGAAGAATTCTAAGAATGAACGGACGAAGGCAGTAAAATGTATACATCTACTGATGACTGGATAGATCTGAATATGAAAATTAAACTGTAAAGGCGGCGTTGGTTGCAAATGGTTGGAGACTGTCAAAAATATAGACGGAAATTCCAATAATACAGATGAATTCTCTTTTTTACATCCTTAGAAGACATTCACGTAAGTTTGTTCTTACATACACGGTGTGTTTTTCAAGCATATTTCTTTTTACACTGCGACAAATCGTGATCCTTTAATCTTAAAACACTGATTTGTTGTATCATGCATCTGTAACGTAATCTAACAGGAAAACATACTTTATCAGCGTTCAAATTCTATGAATATGAAAGATGCAAGTTGAAATCTATAAGTCGACAGTAGAGGGAGGGGAAATGAATTCGGTAACTTACTGTTCTCTTCACCTTCCTTGAATAAATCTTCAGTTCCAAATTTAAGAATATCATCAAGTTCTTTCTTGGACATCTGGCATGAACCTTTACCACCTAATCCAGGGCGAACAACTAAGTGAGTTAGCATCATTTTTTTCTTTGCGACTTGCGTAACACGTTCTTCAACTGTCCCACGGGTGACAAATCGATAAATCATAACCTAAAGCAGACAAATACTTACAATGACTTGTGTTACCCACGAGTTTTGAAACAATAGCATAAAGAGATCAAAACACAATCAAAACAATAGAGTGAATTCCCTTAAATGTGAATGCAAAATACCCTTTGGGATACGAAAATATGAGAGCTAACAAACGATACAGAGTAACATATTTCTAATTTAGATAGGATTATTACTTTACGGTTACCAATCGAACTGCTTGACTTAGGTTATACTTTGGTCAAAACCTACTTAAAAAAGACGCAAAATGGTATTTGAAGTATGTGATGGTATGCATTATAGTGAGACAGTTTTTGATGTTAAGAATAAATCGACAATAATCCTTGAGTCTAGGTTTTCTACTTGTTCATATTTATCAAAATGATATTTCTGCAACCGTTAAAAACTAGTGTTTCGACTTACTTTATTTGACTGGCCAATACGATGAGCACGAGAAAATGCTTGGATATCATTATGTGGGTTCCAATCCGAATCATAAATGATGACTGTATCTGCAGAGGCTAAATTTATACCTAAGCCACCAGCTCTAGTGGATAACAAAAATGCAAACGAAGGTGAATCTGGAGCATTGAAACGATCGATAGCATCTTGACGAAGTTGACCAGTAACAGCACCATCGATTCTTTCAAACTTATAACCTTCAGAATCCAAAAAGTCCTCCAAAAGATCAAGCATTTTTGTCATTTGTGAGAAAATCAATACTCTGTGTTTTGTTTCATACAATTTTCTTAACATCTTACTCATTAATTCTAATTTTCCAGAGCCTTTACGGAGTCCAACGCCTTCATAAGCACCATTGGGCATACGCTGTGCTTCTTCTGCAGCAGATGGGAAAAGAAATGGATGATTGCAACACTTCTTGAGATCCATCATAATATTGATCAAAGAAACTTGTGAACCTCCACTGCGACAGCTTAATGCCTCAAAGTTGCGAGTGAGTATAAACTTATAGTAGCGCCTTCACATAAAAGAAAGGAAAATAGTAGTGAATATTTTCACACTTCTAAAAGCATTCGTAAATTACCCTACTCAAATGAAAAGAACGAAAATGACGGCATACATTAGCACGATCAGCTTTACCACAAAACACACCCAGCTTGGTATTGAAACTATTACCCTAGAAATCTTGCACACATAACTCTACAGGTTCATTTTGCAACAGAAAATTAAAATTGCAAGCACCAAAGTATAATAAAAACGACCATATCTATTAAAATCTCATCCTCGTTATGCCCTGCTTCGGTTTTGTAACAATTTATCAGTTACCACACTGTACAGGCTTACAAAGTCCCCCTTTAAGTATTTTTTTTAATTTCAGGAGGATGATTATCGACGGGAATTAAAATACATATAGTTACATTCAATGACTTTCAACATACGACCTTGCACAGAACAGCAGCAGTTCAAAGTCGCAGCACTCCATGTACCACACAAAGGTAATAAAGAGAAGGAATTCAAAAGAACCATAAGCAGTAGAAATCTACGCGAGAAAGAATAATAATATAGAAAAAAATCCCCATTTAGACATTTAGAAAACAGAAAGATGAGGATCTAATTGAAAAGTAAATATT
Source organism: Trichobilharzia regenti (assembly GCA_944472135.2). NCBI lineage: Eukaryota > Metazoa > Platyhelminthes > Trematoda > Strigeidida > Schistosomatidae > Trichobilharzia > Trichobilharzia regenti. The sequence goes on from OX235262.1 coordinate 62,590,975, forward strand.
TCTTCGCTCAATCTTTCTGTTTTCTAAAAGAATAATAACTTATAAACATGAGTTGATGGATCTGCGAGATTACAAATGATGAATGCATTTTTGCCACTGAAAACAATTTAGAGCCAAATCACCGAAAATCTCCAGACATTGGTTCTTTTAATCCCGAGGATCGCAACCAGGTAGTTTACACCTTCCTGAGTAGCCGGTATGTGTAACACACGCCCCGACCGTCTCAACCAGTGTAGCTTCACAACCTCATTGGTTGACTGCATTCCCTTCCTTACATAATACTTTATGCCTAACCTTAATATTACTTACCATACTATATCACTTAAAACGGGAGATAGAACGTAAATAAGGTACGATGGACTAGTGGCTAGAATGCGGTTGGGTAATAAACGCCGATGCTGTGTAATTGCTGATAAACTCATTTCTCTCTATGAATACGTTTCGCATTTTTATTTCCTAGATGAAGAAATAACCCCTACCGGATACCTAGGGAATAAGTTACATTCCTTGATCAAGTTTTGACCGCTATACCCCCAAAAAAGTGATAACTTTGACTCTTTCAACGGTTGGTAATAGCCAACTGTCTCAGTGTCTTTTTTATTCAGTCCATGAGTGACATAATCAGCTTTACAGTTTCAGAAACAGATAGCAACTTATTTTCATAACCAGGCTAGGAAGTTCTATTGCAGATAAAATTTATTTTGATAAAGTCTCACAGTGTTATACAGTAATATTTACTGATGATGTCTTGAGTACAATTTGTTGCTCATAATTATATCAAGTTACACAAAGTTGCGAAGTTATGACCGCCAAACTGAGACCACACAACACGAGAAGAGAACTCATTATGGGTTGAGAAGCACTCAGAGAGATTAATGAAAACGGAGAACTCTTCTCTGACTTCTGTGTCTTCAATGAACTAGTGATTGGCTGTAGCGTATACAAGCACAAAGATATCCACAATGCTACAAGGGTGTCAAGAGACGTCAGAACCGAAAACCAAATCGACCTCATCCCAATGGTGCTCAAGGAAGTGGAGACGCAGCTTACTGGACACAAAAGTTAGAAGAGCAGCGGACGTAGGCTCAGACCACTATCTTGTGCAACGAACACTCCAAGTCAAATTAAAAACTTTCAAGGAAATAGGAGCTGCAGATAGACCGCAAGCCAAGTTCAATAATCAAAAACTGAAAGATCAGGATACAAAAAACATCACTGTAATCATAAGGAAAAAGGTGGAGACACAAATCAGCACTAGCGAAGATGTCAGCATCGAAAAGCACTGGGACAACCTGAAAGCGCTGTGGAGTCAAACCTGCATGGAAGCTCTAGGCAGAAAAAAGAGACACGACAAACAGACACATGGAGACTAATAGAGGAAAGAAGGATGGTGAAACTTAAGATTATCCAGTTTCATCGAAAAGCAACAAAACACAGGATTTGAATTCAAACTACAATACACTGAACAGAAGAGCTAATAAGAGTGCCAGGGAAGACAAAAGAAGTTATGGAGCTATGGCAAGTGAAGCAGAACAAGCTGCAGGCAAAGTAAACCTCGCAACACTCTACCAAACAACTAGGAACCTATCGGGCAAAAGTTCGACACAGATTAAGCCAGTCAATGATGACAATGGAAAGTCAATCACCAAAGAGGTGGAGCAAAGAAAACACTGGGCTGAACACTTAAAAAACTTCTAAATCGTCCGCCACCTACAACGCACCCAACAATACCAACAGTGAAATCAGAACTACCGGTGGATACCAACCCCCAGAGGAAGGAAGAAGTCGTGAGGACCGTAAAGCAGCAGGACCGGACAGAATCTGGGCAGAGGAATTGAAAATGGACCCAGAGACTTGAGCGGACTTGATGACACCACTACTGGAGAAGGTGTGGAATGAGGGCAAGGAACCTGCTGATTGGAGGAAAGGTTACTTATTCAAACTGCCAAAGAAAGGGGACTTAGGTCAATGAACGAACTGGTGCGGAATTATGCTCCTGTCCATTCCAAGCAAAATAATAAGCCGTATCATCCTGGAGAGAATCAAACACGCTCTGGATGAAAAACTTCGACCAGAACAAATTGGATTCAGGAGAAACAAGTCATGCATCGACCAAATCACTGATGTAGGACGGAAGTATGATAGGAAAGTACAAATGATTCCAAAATAAAGAAAATTTAATACAATATGACTAACTGTACTGCACATGAATTGATTTAGTTAAGAATAGTCATCAACTGGCAAACGTAACTTTTATTCGAAGTGGTCGAATAAATCCTAATTTTTGTAAGAATTCACTAATCAATGTATATACATGTATAAAAAGTAACTTACTTCTGCATAGGGCTGAGTTCTACCCTTACGATGAATTCACCCTTAGATGGCATATTTTGAAGCACATCAGCTTTGAGACGCCTCAGTAGATGCTGACCAAGCATGTCATGCAGTTTCTTCACTTGTTCTTCTTTTGATATATCTGCGAACTCATCTAAGAAACCTTGCATATCATTGAACTTCTCTGGTGTCATAAAATGTAGCAGATGGAAGAGTTCCTCCAGATTATTTTGAAGAGGAGTTCCAGTCAACAGAAGTTTATATGCTATTTTGTAAGTTGTCAAAATACGGAAAAACTTTGATTGATTATTTTTAAGGCGATGAGCTTCATCTACAACAAGAACTTCCCAGTCAATGGAACCTAGTAAAGCCTGATCAATACTGATCAATTCATAACTTGTCAGGAGTACATGAAATCGAACTGAAGTACCAGTTCTCATTCGCATTGCTTTAGCGCCACCACGAACAGCACCTTCATCAAATGAGAATTCGTGTTCCCTAATGACCGTTCGTGAATCTTTATCACCAATATAAGAGACAACATAAAGATCTGGAGCCCAAAATTCGAATTCACGTTCCCAATTAATAATAGTTGAAAGAGGTGCAGCGACAAGAAATGGACCACGGCAATGACCTTCTTTGTAAAGAGAATAAAGAAATGCAATTGTTTGTATAGTCTTCCCCAAACCCATTTCATCAGCTAGGATTGTATCGATTTTATTACCGTAGGAAAATCTAAGCCAGTTAACACCTTCCAACTGATACTCGTGCAATTGTCCATCTGTTTCATCAAGAAAACTCGGTTGCGTAGTGTACTGCTTCTTTAAGTCCGTCAAACACCTATCAGGGGTAATTTACGGAGTAATTCAGGGCTTATATTTTCAGCAGCAAGTTCCTTTGAAGAACGACGACCCGGTTTATGTCTTTTGCATAAACTAACAACCGATAGTGAACCATCAGGTCCAGCAGTACTACATAAGTGCCCCATGAAAACTTTTCGCATTGTTCGATATTCTTCAATATACTTATCCATATCCACAACTTCTCCATCCCGAGCTTCCCATGTACATTCATCGTAGGGAAGATCACGCCACTTGACGAGATACCAAGTCTGGCCTCCTCTGCCAGTTCGATGGTCAATAATTCTTTGTGGTTGCAACCACTCTGGTCTGACACCCCATTTGTAGAAGCGTTCCTCTAAATTATGAGGGTCTGCAACTTTCTCACGAGCCCGTCCTCTGAAATGAAGAAAAACATTTTGCATACAATTACAAACACATAAATGTTACAAAACTCAAATACGCACAGGATAAATATTCTCTCAATATACATGAAAAGTCAAATATAACATTTTAAGAACTGAGTCTCAATTATTTGTTTCTTTACAGGCATTTTTGCCAAGAAGAAAACACTGGCGAAACAAACAGAAACTCTAATCTTTAAGTGGACCTCTGCAACTTTTCGTGAAATGCAATCAAACCATCCAAATGGGCTTACTATCGGTTAAGCGAGGTTTAGGGGTGAGTCGGCCAGAGATCGAACCCCAAACCACGTGAGTAGTTGGAGAGTATTCTACCACTAAATCACCGACACACCATCGTAGTACGTTAAGTGCTTAAAATGTGGTTCTCCTGTTGCAAGAGTGCTTAAAACCAAGGGATTCACAGATGCTGTTAAATTCATAAGTGCTAAAAATATGAAACAATATGTTGTAAGAAAACAAATACGATGTATACCAGATTACAAACACTATACAGTTATAACAGCCTTTTTTCAAATGCAATACTGTTCGAATTCTAAAAGTATAAATGCTACAACTCTGTACTTTGGTGAACAAGAAGTAACATTTGACCTTGTAAATTTATATGAAGGAAAATTAGCTCTTAGTCTTAGTGATTAAAAAACTGCTTATAGAAAAGTAAATATTGTAAAACTAAATCTATTGACTTCCATCGTACAAAGTCATTATAACAATCGAAATCATTATCTAAAACAACCAAAAAGTGAATGTGCAACCAACTGAAAAAAGAGAGAGAGCACATTTACGCATATTTGTGTAAATCATGATTAAAACCTAAAAAGATTAAATATTTTAGGCATTTATCATATAAAATAACTGGTTAACTTATCAACACAGAACTTTTGCCAAGAGTTCAGTAGTTAAAGCTGCCACACCTCACAAAATACAGAAAATGAATGTAATGAAACTACAATGGACGAAGATGTATAGGATGGAATATGATCAGGATTTGGAAGATGACAAGAAGTGAGCACATCTCCACCACTGTGAACGAATTTGAAACATGTCAGTGAAAGCTCCCCCTTGCCAACCACTGATCTTGAGGATCTCAACCGAGACAGTTTACACCTCCCTACATAACTCAAATCAATAGCCAAAAACTTAATTTACAAATGACGTGTGTTTTGGTCTGATGGCCCCTAACTCTTTTACAACATAATCCTACTTCAACCAATATTTCTCATTACAAAAGAAACTGACCAGATATATGCGTAAGATATATCCTGGACACATGACACGATGAAGCTTGACAAACTAATCAACTGAATTCCCCTTCTATCTAAACCATAAAACTATTCTCACTATTACTACTACTACTATCAACCTAACAGGGAGACTGAAGGAGGGTACCTGGAGTCAAAAACCGCTCGACTTTTCGCCTCTTCTGCTTTAAGTGGCCATACCTTAGTCTTAAAAAAGTATGGCACAACGAACTGAAGCTCAGTTCACACACCCTCAGAAGCCTGATATGACGTCTATGTTAAAGGCAAGTAGCACACACCGATATGTCTTTTGTATATGCATTAATATTTCCTCACTCCATTTAGGGTACCGCAACTTTACAGGTATGTAAAATATTCAACAAATCCAATCCATTCACTTTTTATGCACAAGCCAGGAATCAGTGCAAACTAATCTTGTAGCACAACACTGTATTTAGAGGAAGCGATTTGAAACTTCTGACCAAATAAAGATTTGAAATACTCCCCAATATTCTACCAAAAATTTCATCATTCTCCCCCGGGAAAATAAATAGACCTCTATCATTTTCAGGTACTTTTTCATTTTCCTAAATTTTCTCTACACACCTCCTTGAGAAGCCTCAACGGTTAACAAGTATTACTTACTGATGATGCCTTATACATTCTTGTTTGTTTCCATTTTCGTTACAGTATTTACGACTACTTGTAGTCACTTCGTCCCTGAGTGGCTTTCGCTCTGCACGATGTGAAGTATATGTTCCTCTTCTGTGTAGCTCTCTCCATTTGTAATTACTCAGGGGGCAATTACATAGAGAGACTGACGAGCATGATATCGTTTCCTCATTATTACGGATACACTCGATCAAGACACACACATGACCGTCTATTACATTCCACCCAAGTAGCGGTTTTCATGCTCTTGAACATGGTAGTATCCTTAAACCAGAGAGTTCACCGGTACTAAACAATCTCTTGACACCCTCACGGTGGATTATGAAGCATCACTATGTTCGCCAGGTGGGACCAAGCGAACAACTACACTTGGATGTGTCAGTGTCTCACAGATACATAAAATAAACCTAAAATGCAAGACATCAGAGCTCCCATTAGTGAGACATGTTGCCTAATTTTACATAAGGTTCGGACGTTGAGAACTTTTACATGAAGTTAACCGTGATTTTAAGAGACTTGTAAAGCATTTCTCTGGCTCAATTCACTGGCAACGGTCACAGAGTTTATAGAAATTGAAGGAAATGTCTGTGGAACTGTATTATCGGGGAAAAAGGAAGAAGATTAGGTTTGGTGATGAAGAGAAGAACTTTGTTTGCTAATAGAAAGACGCAGGCACTTGTTAAGTCCAGACCACCTTTTGTGGAAGAGACAAAGCATTAGTGATGCGTTACCCCAGAGACCAGGAGCGAACTACTTGAGACCGGTCAAATACAGGCTGTTTGTGAGTGGAATTGATGGGGTTTCGTCTGTTTGAAAACCCTTACAGCCTAGTACGGCCTGTCGTAAGCTGGGTTTGAATGTACAGTTTTGGGACCGTTCTTCTTCAACCCCCGTCACATAGCGAGAAAGTGGCAGAGCTGTCTACTCAAGGGAAACAGCTACCTGATGTAACATCACTATCTACCAGAAGTATAACTTTATCCTTAGACCATAACCACAAAGTAAGCAACTTACTCCGTAATGATAAATTCTTTGAGTATGACCACCACCTAACAGAACTCTCTAGCATGATAGAACCCACAGGAATATATGTTTCAGACAGTACAGCTTGTTAAACAGGTGAGATACACATTCCCGACCACCGCATCTAGGTGGCAGCAACCTTATGCAATCAAAAAGCAAAACAGTGACACGTTATTATCCACTAATACAGAATATTTGTGGCACTCCAAAAATCTAATATCCTGAATATATATTACCTGCCAAATGAAGTTAAATAAAATCGTACCTGTAAGTACTTCCATCTTCCGGAAGTGGAGGTTCTTCCATATCATTTTTTTTAAAGTAATTCCGCAGCATTATTGGGTGATGAACATCCAATTGTAATTCAGTTAACCATTCACAATGCCAGTATGACAAATCGGAATACTTAACGAAAAATTCTCTTGTGGGACGCCTTACATGTATCGGTTTCACTGGAACAGGTTGCTGTTGTGCTGACAAAGTATTGGTTTTTTCTGCAACAGGCTTCGACTCACATTCAGCTACAGTGTCAGTGGAAGGCTCTTCAGGTCTTTCTGATGTTACTGGCGTTGGATTAATAGTATCTACCACTGGATTATTGTCTGGAACAGTACTAATATCATCGGATGTATTTTCAGGTTTCAAATTCTTTTCTCCAATTTCTTCTGGTGCTGGTTCTTGTGAATGCTGATGATGATGTGTATGAACAAGTTCATCTCCATTTTTTGGAGGTTCAAACCATCTCCATGTAAGTATTCTCGATACTTTACCCTTAAGTGGCTTACATCCACATCGTGGGCACAGCCAAACTCCTTCGGGTATATTAGCTAGGGGTGGAATCAAGCAACCTATGTGGTAACTAGCAGGACAGTTATCACAACAAATAAGGTCACCACCATCTCTACATTCAGTACAAAATTCTTGGTGTTCGTCTTTCTCAGGTGACGGAACATGAGCTGCAGAAACAGTTTTACCATTCTTATCTGATGTAACAGCCGCTTCGGAACCACTATCTTCACATTCTTTAGGTGCTTTTGAAACTGATGTGATACCTTCCTTTTCACAATGAGGACAAGACCAAGTTCCTTCAGGGGCCTCTTCCAATTCAGGATCTAAACACACCAAGTGATATGCACGGGGGCAAGTATCGCACAACATTATTTCACCTCCCTGCATAAAAAAAAAATAAAGTTATCTTAAAAAACTCTGTAGAATAATAAATGTTTAAATATTCTGTAAACTAACCCAATATTGAAAGTACATGCATTCTGAATGTACGTAACTTACCTGCTGACAAACTTCACAGTAATCCTGATGATCAGTTTCATAACCTTCTTCCTCACCTATCCTAGCGACAGTTCTTGCAACAACAAGGGGAAATCGCGCAGTCGTCTTCTGGTGAGTATGACTTATTTTCGTTGACAGATAACTAGTATCAGATGACTTCGCTCCAAGTCCACTACTGCCAGAACTAGGTCGCTTCACTGAACGCTTACGTCGGTCACGTTCTTCATCCTGAGCCAGTTCAGCTTCTTCTAACTGACGTTCAAACTCTTCATCGCTGGTATTATGACCTCCAACAGACCGCTCCTACACGAAACGTTAGGAAATAATATATTAGGATAAGACTATGAATGGATTCTTAAATAACGTATGGGTAGATAGAACTAATAAATTCAACGTTGCGAACTGCTTGCACCAGCATTATTCTACACTAAACCACACAGCAGCTAAACACTAAAAACAAACCTAATAAGTAGTCGCTGTAAAGATTTCCGAGGGTTATGTAACCTTCCAAAACGAATGATGAAGGGCACAATAAAGTTGACTGACTAACTGCTTTCAACGTAGAACTTTGCACTGATGTGCAGCATTTCGAATCGCCACACAGCATGTAGCACACAGAGCAAGAGGAGAAAGTAAAGAAAGACTCAAAAGAGAGATAATAGGCAGAAATATGAGGCGAAAAGAATAGTAATATGGGAGAACAGTAGAATTTTACTGGATATTATGAATCACAAGGAGCAGATGCGTCTCAGCCATCACCGAGAACGATTTTGAACCGTATTACCAATTGTCTCCAGCCATTGGTTTTTACCATCCCGAGGACAACAACCAAACAGCAGTCTACACCTCTCTACATAGCTGGCTTAAACTAACTGTTGTGGGTTTCATTGACTGATGAAGCCATGTTTTAGTTTGACCACCACTGACTCTTTTCCAACTTGATCCTATGTCAGTCAGCTAACATCTCCCGTCGAGGAAGGCGATGGCCAGGCATACTTAACACATGTCCTAACCATCTCAATGACTAACCACACAACCACCTCGCCGATTAATTTCCTCTCCTTACCTAGCACTCGACACCTCACCCCAATATTGCTCACCTTATTATACCGCTTAACATGGCAGATAGGACGCAGACAGCTATGATCAAAGACAGCTAACTAACCTTTTCGTATCTTCTACTTTATATGCCCATGTTCCACAGCCAGCCATAAAGGAGGACAGAGCGAACTGCTGAGCAGTACACACGCCCTCTGGTCGACAGCCAGATATCGGGTGTACTCCAGAGATGGCCTATGTTAGCATATGCTAAGCGAGCCTTCTGTCTCCGTGCTGAGACTTCGTCAGTGATCAATCCGCTGGCGTTGGCTGATGCAACTCCTCAAATAAGTAAAGTGATTAACACGCTCTACCACTTCACTCACTCCCTATCTTTAAGCTAGGAGTCAATGTAGTCCAGCTCTGGAGCAAGTATCATCTAAAATTTGACGGAGGGAGCGAATCGCATGCCAAACATTTGAAGATTGCGGCCCAAGGTGTTCAGAAGACTCTGCATTTCGTCAGCCTCTTCATCTAGCAGGGAGAACTATATCATCTGCAAATTCTAAATCAACAGGGTTATTCCCTGATGGTAACAAGTCAATCCCTGAGTCCCTGAAGCCAGTTAGGGTTAAGTTTACTAGTACATCTATGATGAAATTAAACAGAAATGGGGACAGTCAGTATCCCTGATGGACACCACTGGTTGTCACCACTTCAGATTACAACTCGCCGTAGGCTCTCACCTGGTCGACTGCATCAGTTCGAGTACAGTGAGTGCCTTGATCAGCGCAATGTATTTTCTCGGCATTCCCTTCACAGCCAAACATCGTCATAGTACCTCCCGGTCGACAGAATCGAATGCTGTCTTTAGGTTAAGAAATGTGGCGACTTGTGGACGCTGGTGGATATGCCTATATTCCAGAATCTGTCGAAGAGTAAGGATATGATCAATACACCCTCTTACTGGTCAGAAGCTTGCATTGTTCTTTCGTGTCTGTTCCCCCCGAGCACCACTTAGTCTTTGCTTGATTATTGAGCCTAGAAACTTAGTTACCATACTGATTAAGTTAATCCTCATGTGATTCTCACAGGAAGACCTGTCTCCCTTCTTTCATATCGGGATAATCAATGACCAGACCGACGGGACTACCTCTGATTCCCAGATGCTGCCTAACACCTTAGTTAACGCAGACAGTAAACTGTCTCCGCCACCCTTAAACACCTCTGGAGTCATTCTATCGGGACCCGCTGCTTTTCCTCATTTCAGAGTAGTGACAGCTTTTGCAGCTTCATTTAGGGACGGACGGTCTGTTTGCATCCCATTCAGGGAAGTGTTGGATGCTGGGCAAGTTGAGAGTGGCTGCAGGCCAATTAAATTGCCCCTCAAGGTGTTCTTCCCAACTTTCCAGTTGTCTATCCCGAGGGCTAATTAGGGTGCCACTTTTCTCAGAGATTGTTTCACGAATCATTTCCCTTTTGTTTGGTGTCACCTATCACCAATGCTTTTCCCATCTGCTTTTGCTTTTGTCACCCGCCACTGTTGACGGTCGTTGAGAAAACACCTTGTTAGTTCGTGTTTGAGCAGCTTTCGCTCATCATATTCGGAGCCCGCCGGTCTTTTCAGTCTTCTCGCGTCCATCAGTTCGGATGAGGTGGTAGAAATCCAATGGCTCTTACTAACTTTCGGTTTTAAGTAATTAACAGTCTTCACAGCTGTGTCTAAAGCTAACTGTATGTTGTCCCAGGCCTCTTCAGGAGGAGTCCTGTTGTCGACCTCGTGTCCTGATGAAACTGGTGGCGTAATCGCCTCGCTGGCAACATTTTTGTGTCCGTTTAGTCGTAATCATAACAGTGTGTGAACTAGGGCATGACCGGAGTCTACGCACGTGTTCCAGAAGGAGTGGCAGTCTTCTACTGACCCTCACCAACGATACCCCGTCGCTACGTGGTATATTTGAGTCCAAAGTTGATTTGGTGATAGAGGTAGCCAGGTCAGGCAATGTTTCTGTGCCTAAAGTTAGTGCTGACTAGGAACAGATGATTATCTGAACAGAACTGTAGAAAATGACCACTTGTAGGTTCATCGGCAGGGAATTCTGTACGTACCAGCCATGCACTTCACAGTCTGGCATAAGTTTCCTACTTGGGCATTCAAGTCGTCTGCTATATCTGAGTTCTGCTTTTTGCAGCAAACTAGACAGTTTCTGGTAAAAATCATCCTTTAATTCATCCGGAAAGCATCCGGTCGGGGAGTAAGCGGAGACTATGAGACGACAACGATGGATAACTCACAATAAAGCCATACCTATAGAAGCCCAAAAGCATAGAAACAGGTTGCCAAACTACTCAATTAAAGCCGTATTTCGGAAACCACCTATGAGAACTTGTAAGATCTAGATCATGACAGTTTTGATACAGAAACAGATACTATATTGAACATTACGAAATGAAATGTTACCCAAGAACCATATGTATCCTCACGCAGGTAACAATGAACCACACCTGTGTGAGCACTAACAATAAATTTAACCTCAGAAACCTAACCAGGTGTAGCAAGGTTCGAACCCCTGACCCAGCAGTTGTAAGTTCACGACCTCGACTGGCAGTTATGAATATGCCTCAACATTCACACACCTGAATGTTATAGCACCAATGTTTGACATCCAAATGAACTACTTCACATATTTCGGAAGTCATACCAGCCCTAATGGACTGATTGATGACGACATACCGGCACTGATTCAAAAGACTCATCTGGCATTTGTCAACCTTACTCATCTATCCTGATGGCATCAAACATGTCACCTGTCTGTCTGTTTTCGATATAGTACTTTGCACCTATGTGCGGTAGTACAAGTCACCACACTCCATGTAGCACACAAAGCAATAGAAGAAAGTAGAAGAAATGCATAACAGAGACAGTAAACAGAGGTGGGAGACAAGGGAATAGTAATAACGAAGAACAACATAGTTTCATTGGAAATTTTAAGTCACAGGGAGTGGATGCATCTGCGCTATTGAGAACGGCGCATGTCACCTACCTACAACACAGTGCCTGCACTCAACACCGTAGTTTCACATGACAACTGATACAGCCGTTAAAACAAAGATTAAAAACATCAGAAGCCTATCACCATAAGGACCTTTATTCAATTACTTGGATTGATATCATGGATCGTGAAGGTTACACAAATGTGTCACATACTTCTCGACACAGAGGAATTCTCTGAACTCGTTAGTGAAAGAAATAGGACTGAATTAATTGAAAAACAATTCGCGAAAGCATGAATGGGATTGAAGAACAAACACTTGAATAGGGAGGAACTCAAACGAGGATTACACCAAGTCTTAAATACCGAGGATACACAAAAATGAACTGCCACTGTGCCTATTCCGGACGTGTAGATCACCTTGTGATCGAATAGCAGGAAGATCCGCGAAACTCTAACGCTTAATCAGAAAAGTGAATGATAAAAACCTAGTCAAATTATACTCCAAAATCTTTGAGACTTTCAAACTTCTGAAACTGTGGCAACGCCTAGCTTTAGCCAACTATTTCAACAAGGAAATTGACCACTCCCATGACACTCATAGTGATCGAACCTCAGTACCTGTGACATTTTAAGCAACAAGCACAATGGTAATGTTCCCCTCGGATGATCTGAGAGCAAGTTATATAAACAATTTACTTATGAATGAATGGTGGTTATACAACAAGTTAGCTACAGAAAGTACACCTCTGTTTACACCTAGGTTGATGAAAGCACTTTACAGACCATACAAGCGTTACAACCGACAGGTCAAATATTCATTGATGAATTCAGTCGCACAACATACCGAACCCAGTCTCACACAATTGTTTAATAGGTATAACAGAAAATATCGCACTGCATTTACACATTTCAACTGTTCAAATAAATCCTACACAACAATTAACCTCCTGAAACTGTTTTGCAACCAGATTTAGTAGTAGGAAACAATGAGTGCAAAAGTACAATATAAATGAGCACTTCACTATTTGAAGCGATACTTAACTGTGAGTTGCAAATACCGAAAAAAAACCCGCACACAATACAGAAGTGAAAGATAACCATGGATCACAAAGAGTGGGCAGGAGCCAATCTGCTCACTGATGTTACGAAATCTTTATGTGCACAAATCACTTATTGAAAGTCAACTGTTTAAACCAGCACACTATACCTTTATACAAACGCATGCAATGAACAAAACCCAATGAAAGTGACCTTAGCACAAAAATCAAGCCCCTTACAATAATAGTCAATCCAGGTACTCACTTCAGCCTTCTTTCGACCACGCCTCCTTTTCTTTTTGCTTATGCGTATTTTCAATGGAGGAGTTGTAGCCTGCACAGGAACAGGTGAAGGCGGAGGAGACTGGCTTGCGGCTTCACTCCCACCACCCCCAGAAAGCGGTGTGGCATAACCAGTTGAAGATATCTGGGCTGTATGTTTTCCAGCAACTCTACGTTTTTTGAAAGATAAGCTTTGAACGCGGACATCTGAAGTGTCATCATCTTGTGTCTCAGTGTCTCCGTCATCAAAATCATCATCCAAATCTGAATACATCCAGTCAACATAAAAGTCAACTTTTACCTTCCTCCCCTTTTGGAATATATGGGTTCATGATAGCAAACTCTTTCCACTTAGCATCCAAAACTTTCTGAACATCCTCTTTTGACGCATTTGGGTTTTTGTTAGAAATAAGAGGGCGAACGTATTGATCGAACAACTTCTGAATGGTCCAGTTCTCGAAGTCTTCAGTTGAATATGTCATTTCTACATCTTCAATACCTAACTCTTCGCATAATTGATCTACTGTTTTTTCTTTCTGGAAAGCTAGGCATTCAAAACCAACAAACCTTCGAAACGCGATCTGAACGTCTTTTTGGTATGACTATGGAAGGGTCATCTTCATCCTGCGAAAAAAATGAACAGATTAATTAGTGATTAAACGATTGATGTACCCTATGTTTCGTCTTCAGACGTTTCTTGGACCCTCTAGCCTCACTCTTCTGTCGGCGTCTCTTCCCTCTTTTTCCCACAGAAGCGTCTTCGAATTCTACTAAAATCAAAAGATATGTGATCAAAATCCAAAAGAAAGAACTTACCACCTTCCATTACAAGTTGAAATGGTGACAGACACCAGTAACAACACAAACAACATATGATACAATGTCCAATTTTCTTTTAAAAGCATAAAACATCAAATATCTCCTAAAAATGAGGTGAAACAGGTGCTATCTGGGTAAATCATTTTTCACCTGGTTTTCGGAAAATCCCGGACATCTTTTTCCTGTTTCTAAAGCTTTTGAATACTGCATATGAACTGTGATCAAGGTTTGACCGAATAGTTGCAACATGTTGATACCTGTTGTATGGCTCATGATTGGACAAAGTTTTAAAAAACAAGAGATGCCTCCTTTATATATAAACCTTTGTTATGTTAATTTCGATTAATTTCCCTGAGGAACTTCGGACCAGATTGCCGAACGAAACGTTGGAATTAATCATTTCTATTTCGCCGATATTTTACAAATACAACTTTATAAATGTCTTTCGAATACTCATTCGTGTAATCATCCTAGGGCTCTGAACGGAGTATGGAAGATACTAAAACTACTGGATGATTCTCAGAGATATATCTACTTTCAATAAGCAGCTGCCAGACTAAACACAGTGAAAGCCGTAGTTGGAACACGTGATATTCATATTAGGATCTACTTGAGGTAGCAAACTTGTGGCTCGGAGAAAATTGCTTCCGGCATATGGAAGAGCAGTAAATATTATCCTAATATGCTCTCATCATTGAAGCTGAAGATATGGGCGGGGTTAGTTGGCTAATAAAAAACTCAACCTAAGATTTCCAACAGAATTGAACCCAGTCAGTCAACACCTATATTAACTACTAACTACTTTCCAATCATGTAAATTTATATGTTTATATGAAAATATACATTATGATTATTATATAAATGAACCATCAATAGGACAACTTTTTGCGTCATGTACACTGAATAGAGCTATCTAAAGAGAAACATCACAGCTCGTGACTTATATAGCGCAGCAAATATTCTGCTTCGTGAAACCGCTTATTTAGAGACCTCAGGCAATGTAAGAAAGTGGTAAATGTTCATCTTGATACGTCTCCAGTGCGAACATTAACATCTTCCATGGTATTGAGGAAATGAATTTCTAATATATGCGCAGGTTACATGAGGTCTGTTTCTTATCTGTGATCACAAGACAAACATCATTCTCATTCCAGATATCGGGATTAGTGATAATCCCTCGATAAAACTAATTGCTGAGTTCACTACAGTGAGCGTGACACTCAGGCTTGCTGGATAAATAGTGATTTCTCTGCTCGCATAATTTTTGATTTTTGAAGAAAACCCCGTTCATTAATACGACGGAGACTGCATATGGAGTCAAGGAAGTTCGTCGAACTGAACCACAACAGTTTTTACCTATGTGGGAGGAAACACATGGTGGACAACTGTGTTTTTAGTAAACAAGAACAGGTTCGTGCATTATGGTTGGATTGTGTATCTCTGTACTGCCTCCGCACCGTAGTTAATAAGCACATCCATGAACAGCCGTAAGAGTTATATCCTCTCCTTTTTGGTTGGAATGGTGCTAACAATAGTCTAGCCACCAGTTTAGGCGGCCAGGCTTAAGAATCAGGAGATAGTGTGACCAGAACTCAGATATGGCAGCGCAGATGACCAGTCGGCAACCACCATCGTTATTTCTAACTGAAGCTAACAGGTAGTGAGCTTGAAGTCATCCCAACAGCGTAAACAGTTGGTTTTTTAGAATTTGTTAGCCCAGCGAGATTAATGCTGAGTCAGACTCCTATTGCTGTATATCATCATCCAACGCTCACCATGCTGCATCGTAGTGATCCCTGTTAACAAGTGCAAAACGGCAGTAGTTCTGGAAGCGACTTCGAATCAGTTCAATGAGTTCATACAAGCTGGTAGTATCAAAATGCTACTGGATGATGGGTACATTCATGCATTCATGCAGCTTTCAGTGTTTTACTTGTTTTTCAGCTGTGAATGATGCGAAGTTAAACTTTCGACACCACTAACTACCAATCAGCGAACTATCCAATGAGATTCACGAACGTAGTTCAATGTTGTAGAGCGCTTGTTTCATTTCTAATGCGTGACCTTACAAGGTTACGGTTGCAATTCGAGGAGGACAGTGTTTTCCAGCATTGCCTGGATTTAGGGTTGCTCGGGAAGGAGCAAACTTGTTCTTGTGTTTGTATCATGACTTTAAAAAGCTACATCAGATCAACTGATGGGTTTGTTCATTGTTGTGCTATGTGTTTGAAGCGTGCTATTATTAGAGAGGGTAAGCTGATAATTTTAATATTTCGTAGGAACTTTTTTCGCTAAGTCGCATCTCTCCCTAACCCAGATTTAGTATATCTGCAACTACTGGGTGTTGAAGCAGCCGGTGAGAGCAGCAGCTGCCGAGACTGAGAATAGTCTCGTCTCAACAGTTTAGTGGTACCAGCATTGCAGAGATATTGCTACGTGTAAAATAGAGAAAATCATTTGTTTGCTGGGTGGATCCCGTCACGGGCACTCATACGAATTCCATTGAAAATTTTTGATGCCGCTTGAAAAACAAGATAAGGGCTATAAATGAATCTCAAAAGGATCTCATTTATAGCCATTCAGATGAATATAAGTACAGGATGTGGTGTGACTTCGCCATTGACAGTCACATGCTAAACTGGGAGATATTTCTCTCGCATGTTCGAGAAAGATACCCCTTGTAACCGTTTTTTCTTTTTTATGCTTTTTTCTATAAATAAACGTTTCCATTCATCATATATGCCTATTTAATGTGATTGGTCCGTTCAAGGTCGTTTGGTGATTGGTTGTTAGTGGTGTCGAAAGTTTAACTTTGTCGTCAATGAATTAGTACTTCGTAGAAGTTTTGGAAATTATGCACGTCAAAATGTTGGCTGATAGAATCAGTTGTTTTCAGCCCATTCGTTGGTTGCAGGTTTTGTTGCTGGCTCATTTAGTTATTTAACATGTAGAAATCTGGAAAACTAATGTCTTTCACGTTCATGTCTACCGCATGCAATAATTTACCAGTAAATCTGGTGAGGTGATCACGATCAAGGTTGGTATTAGCAAGGTTTTCAGAGAACATAATCCTGGAGAATTTAGAACCCGGGTTGAAGTTGAAAAAGCTTTGAAGCATTTTGAGGATGTGAATATACCATCAGTGTGTCTGCTATCATTTCACAAAAAACATATTGTGGGAGAATCTGAGTCAAACAAGGTTGAGCCGCATGAAAAGTATGGATATTTTGTGCTTGTGTGTATTTTTGGGAACTAAAAGTAGCTGTAACCCTTAAGGCTAAGTGTTACTTATGGTTATTATTGCTAAATGTACTAGATCCAAATACACGAACTAGGACTGCCCGTAATAGAGCCAGTGTTAACATCCATTCGATGTGTTGCGAAACGGTTTTCAAAGCGGATAAAATACGGTGATCTGATAATAATAATATATATTTCATATAAATTAAGCATTTACATGATTCACATACCGTTTGTACAGGCATGATCATATTAGACAAGTGCAGTCTGAAATTGAACACTGTTTTATGAAATTAGAAATTGGAAAATGACCTCTAGAAACTTTATAAGAATAGAATATAAGATTTTGGAATAAGTCTAAATTATAATATTTAATAAACTAATAGTGAGTCAGATTCATGTGGGAATTATGAAATTTTGCGTTAATGGAATGTAAGAAGAGAGGTGATATACAGGTGCTAGAGTAAGCCACACTGGATCCAGACCGTTATTATTATCATTTTATCAATCAGTAAGGGTTCGAAAGTTTATAAAAATCCACATTAGATGGTAAGTACAGCATTATATTGGTATTAGCAGACAGAAGGGACAATTGGTCGCAAAGTTAACTTTGCGATGTTGAACAGAATTCAGAATGGAATTTGTTCCGTTGTTCATCGTAAGTGCTAACAATATTCTGGATACCGCTCAAGTAATACTAATGTAGAAAGCGGGATTACTGTCCATAAGCAGTGCTTCAGTGCAATACCTTCGAGAAGTGAAGAAAACAGAAGCAGCCAGCAGACAATAATAATTTAAGTAAACCATATGCGATAACCGCAGTTTTTATTCTCCTTTTTTATTACTAGGAATTTCTAGTCATTGAGTTTTATAGTGTTACATACTTACGGTTAGTTAAAGTTTATAGTAGTAAACAACAACTGAAGTGTAGAATAACAATAAAAAAAAGTAAAAATCAGGGCGAAACCAATTATGGTTTTCACTCTTATATAGGGTAATGTTGCGAATAATAACTGAAGAAGTGAAATCCAAATGCCAAAGTACATAAGTTATTTAAAAGAAAAGAGGAAGTATAGTAAAACTGATTTATGCTGTTGTTCTGATTTATACAGGTAGATGTCCACCTGAAGAAGACTCGTACCATGAGCCAATTTTTCAAAGATATTGTACGCAAGCTGTGACAAACAGCCAGAATTCATATTTTATTTTATTTATTATTATTTTTTATTGATGAGTGTACGAACTATCCCAGTTAAAGGCATGATATTTGTCAGCCAAGCCTCATAAACCGTTAATGCCCAGCTCTTGCTACGCTCGGGCTCACGCTGTTCCTTGAAGTTTTCAGAAACGCTTAGTTATAACGGACGAAAAACCAAAACACCGATTGGCCACTCGAGAATTCTTTATTGTTACACCAACATATAAAAATAGTAATTGAACTAAGGTTTCTGACGGTTTACTGCTGACTTCTTTCTGAACAGCGACCGATGAGATGATGACTGTCGTATTGATGCCTCCGCGAAAATTGGGGAAGTTGATTTTGAGCAAACAACCAAGAATTGATCGTTCAATCTTCAACTACATTGACACTCCCCGGCAAAAAAGGGATCCAACCCATTTTCCCTTCACGACCAATACACGTTGACTTGGATGCCATTGCGAGGACCTGGGTCACACGGACAGAGCTGAAATGGAAAACAAACAGAAAAGCCAACACACCACAAGCATACCCACAGCACAATCTCACACATCACTGACGACCTGCACCTCCAGACAGAGACCTCCTCTTGACATCTTGCAACACAATCGCCACTTGCTAGAATGACTCTTGCAGAATGCAACGTGACCATAGCAGTACCTCAGGGTACTCTACGCACATCCTCTTATCTACTCATTACCAATTACCACTGCAATCGCTTGTCACTCATTCTGCCTCAATTCTAGTAGCGATGACGCATGCGAGCCTCAGTCGTTTACACTCTTTCTCCCCGGCGTGTGGGACCACAGATAACAATTATCTCCGTATGCATTTCATTCTCAGCAATAGCCTAGCCTCCCCGGCGTATACGACCCATCTGCTGTCCTTAACATCAATCAATTCATTCATGGATGTAGAAGAGTGGACACAACTTCAGAAGTAATCACGTCTAAAATTTTAACAAAATTATGCAATAACAACGAGGTACGAAAACAACGAGTAAACACGATGAATCCAACAAACACCAATTGATATGACACACCACACATATATACAAACAGTACACACAAACTCGCAGTTCATGTCTTGATGGAATTCCTTTGAAGAATCGCAGGGCTAACACCAGTACGCCTACAAACCTTCACAGGTTGACCATTGTAAGTTGCAGAATGTCCGGACACAAACAAGATTAACCAACAATTGCGATAATTGGAACTCACACAACTATTTAACACAAACATATGCACAATAACTGCATCAAATGTTGTGGATTCTGACACGACAAACTACCCTTGAAGAACTGTAGGACTCACAGCAGTACGCCTACATTCCTTCTCAGATTGATGATCCAAGTGGAAGTCGTTCGGACACAAACAGAACTACCAACAGCTAGATGACAGATGATATCAATTCAGTATATACAGTATGAACATATGTACAAAATCACACACCGAGCACATTGGACTGCTCATTGATGCGCTACCCTTTGGAGAATTGCAGGACTTACAGCAGTACGCCTACAACCCTTCTCAGGTTGACGCCCTAGGTTGGAAAATCGTCGCAGAGTTCATTTGCTGACTTCCTTCTATCAGCTATATCTTCAAATCTGAACGGCAACTCGCTCATATCATTGTATCGTAGAATATAGATGACCAACAAACACACGACATATCTCATCAACCAAGTGTAAAAACAGAGTAATTTACACCAAAGATAATAACATTCAAATAGTAACTTGAAACTAGAAATGCCTTTATTCGTGCACGTCAATTTAACAATTACTCTCTCGTTTACACTTGGCTTATCCCCACTAAACTGGCCATTGATATTCGTCCTTTCAAACGAACTGATACTAGCATAGTCATTGCACAAGATACTGGAGTTGATGAGTGTCTGTTTCATTGTGGATGACAGCACTAACGACGACTGATTGATATCAGTTGATGAAGTTAGCGGTGGATCAGTAGCTGTTGTTGCTCGACTTTCAGAAATTTGTCTACCTGCAAGACCACCACCATTGCTGTCTTTCACTATCAGATCAGGTGTCAATGGAGTTAAAGATTTAACGATAAATTCATGGTTGTTTGCCCAAAACCAACTTCCCCAATTTTCGCGGAGGCAACAATACGACAGTCATCGTCTCATCGGTCGCTGTTCAGAAAGAAGTCAGCAGTAAACCGTCAGAAACCTTAGTTCAATTACTATTTTTATATGTTGGTGTAACAATAAAGAATTCTCGAGTGGCCAATCGGTGTTTTGGTTTTTCGTCCGTTATAACTAAGCGTTTCTGAAAACTTCAAGGAACAGCGTGGGCCCGAGCGTAGCAAGAGCTGGGCATTGACGGTTTATGAGACGTGATTGACAGTTTCTGACGATAGAAACAGATTCTGGTGAATTCAAACAGTTGGTGAAGGTTTGGATAGTCACCGTTCATCTTTCCTGGTGCCGGTCAAGTCCTCTTTGATCAAGCAATATCTGGAACGTTTTTGGAATTGGGTCAAGTTCAACAATGCCTGGGTCAAAGAAGGGACAGGGCGTCTTGGATGCAAACAGGAAAGTAAGTCATGGTGACTTGTCTGTTAATTGTAATGATGTGTCTGATGTTAAGCATGACATGGTCGATGTTACTGTTTCGCCGTTCAGGGATAATAGGAACATCAAACTCCCTAAATTTGAACCACGGTGTTTCGATGGAAACCCAGCTGATTATTTACAATTTGTAAAGGAGTTTGAGATCATGCTGAGTAGTTTTCTATTAAGTGATGAAATGAATTTGATGTATTTGATGAGGTATTGCACTGGAGATGCTTCAAGAGCTATACAGTGTTGTAAGTTTATGAAGCCAAAAGAGGGCTACGATGAGGCTATGAGCATATTACGTCAAAGGTTTGGAAGACCTTCAATGATTGTAAGGAACGTATACGAAGCTGTCAAAGGTGACGGCAGTCAACTTCAAGATGACTCCAAGGCACTTACTGAGTTTTTAGATAATCTTATGACTTATAAGAATACCTTGATTTCTATGAATTGCATTAGTGACCTCAACTCGAGTTTTATACTAGAAGTAATAGCAAGACGCCTACCTACTCGACTGCAAAGGAAGTGGGTGAAGATAAGCTCCCGTATGGAGGATGAGGGTATCGAGCCGAAATTTGATGATATCCTAAAACTAGTAAAAGATAGTGTCAATCAATCGATGAGCAAGTTTGCCAGTCTATTACATCTCACCCCTAGAATAGAGCAGTCTGAGGGTAAAACGCAATCATTGATGACGAATAGGCCTCAGAGAGGTGGTTATCGAGAAGGCTCCATGATGTATAGTAATGCATATAGATCTAGTGAGTGTAACAGGTTTCGTAGTACATCGTCAACAGATAAGTTACAAGATGTAAGACAAACACGGTTGTGTTTTACACGTTTGCAAGAGGTGCATACAAAGGTGAACTGTGAACCAGTGAGCAAGTTCAGTGATAAGCTAAATGTAAACTCCAAGCCTGACTCCGAATTGTGTGACGATAACGGCGCGGTCAGGAAGTCTGTAGTTACAACTGGTAAGCCATTGTTGAATAGAGTGTCACAGAATAGAGTTGCTGCTTCAGAGTGCAGTTCTGACCCTACAAGTTTACAAGGTATTACTAGTCAGAGTGAAGATATAAAACCTTGTATGATTTGCGAGGAGGAACGAAAATTGTCTAATTCTGTTAATAAAGAATTTGAAAATGATAAAGTTGACGGTAAAGTGAATATTCGCGATAACGATCATGATATTTCACAGATGTCTTTGGTTGATCATGATGAGATGAGGGATATGCCTACTACTGCTAAGTTGCATAAAGTCTCTGTACAACTTGAACTTTAAGTAGAAATAAATGCAGATTCGATTGCAGAAGGCACGCATACTTGTGAGACCGTCAGTGTGATTGATCAGCATGTAGCCCACCTATCAACAGGTTCGTGTGCTAAACCTCATGTCAATCACGTCTCATGAACCGTTAATGCCCAGCTCTTGCTACGCTCGGGCTCACGCTGTTCCTTGAAGTTTTCAGAAACGCTTAGTTATAACGGACGAAAAACCAAAACACCGATTGGCCACTCGAGAATTCTTTATTGTTACACCAACATATAAAAATAATAACTGAACTAATGTTTCTGACGATATTTTACTCTTCTTTCTGAACAGCGACCGATGAGATGATGACTGTCGTATTGATGCCTCCGCGAAAATTGGGGAAGTTGATTTTGAGCAAACAACCAAGAATTGATCGTTCAATCTTCAACTACATTGACACTCCCCGGCAAAAAAGGGATCCAACCCATTTTCCCTTCACGACCAATACACGTTGACTTGGATGCCATTGCGAGGACCTGGGTCACACGGACAGAGCTGAAATGGAAAACAAACAGAAAAGCCAACACACCACAAGCATACCCACAGCACAATCTCACACATCACTGACGACCTGCACCTCCAGACAGAGACCTCCTCTTGACATCTTGCAACACAATCGCCACTTGCTAGAATGACTCTTGCAGAATGCAACGTGACCATAGCAGTACCTCAGGGTACTCTACGCACATCCTCTTATCTACTCATTACCAATTACCACTGCAATCGCTTGTCACTCATTCTGCCTCAATTCTAGTAGCGATGACGCATGCGAGCCTCAGTCGTTTACACTCTTTCTCCCCGGCGTGTGGGACCACAGATAACAATTATCTCCGTATGCATTTCATTCTCAGCAATAGCCTAGCCTCCCCGGCGTATACGACCCATCTGCTGTCCTTAACATCAATCAATTCATTCATGGATGTAGAAGAGTGGACACAACTTCAGAAGTAATCACGTCTAAAATTTTAACAAAATTATGCAATAACAACGAGGTACGAAAACAACGAGTAAACACGATGAATCCAACAAACACCAATTGATATGACACACCACACATATATACAAACAGTACACACAAACTCGCAGTTCATGTCTTGATGGAATTCCTTTGAAGAATCGCAGGGCTAACACCAGTACGCCTACAAACCTTCACAGGTTGACCATTGTAAGTTGCAGAATGTCCGGACACAAACAAGATTAACCAACAATTGCGATAATTGGAACTCACACAACTATTTAACACAAACATATGCACAATAACTGCATCAAATGTTGTGGATTCTGACACGACAAACTACCCTTGAAGAACTGTAGGACTCACAGCAGTACGCCTACATTCCTTCTCAGATTGATGATCCAAGTGGAAGTCGTTCGGACACAAACAGAACTACCAACAGCTAGATGACAGATGATATCAATTCAGTATATACAGTATGAACATATGTACAAAATCACACACCGAGCACATTGGACTGCTCATTGATGCGCTACCCTTTGGAGAATTGCAGGACTTACAGCAGTACGCCTACAACCCTTCTCAGGTTGACGCCAGATTGGAAAATCGTCGCAGAGTTCATTTGCTGACTTCCTTCTATCAGCTATATCTTCAAATCTGAACGGCAACTCGCTCATATCATTGTATCGTAGAATATAGATGACCAACAAACACACGACATATCTCATCAACCAAGTGTAAAAACAGAGTAATTTACACCAAAGATAATAACATTCAAATAGTAACTTGAAACTAGAAATGCCTTTATTCGTGCACGTCAATTTAACAATTACTCTCTCGTTTACACTTGGCTTATCCCCACTAAACTGGCCATTGATATTCGTCCTTTCAAACGAACTGATACTAGCATAGTCATTGCACAAGATACTGGAGTTGATGAGTGTCTGTTTCATTGTGGATGACAGCACTAACGACGACTGATTGATATCAGTTGATGAAGTTAGCGGTGGATCAATAGCTGTTGTTGCTCGACTTTCAGAAATTTGTCTACCTGCAAGACCACCACCACTGCTGTCTTTTACTATCAGCTCAGGTTTAGCACTGGCATCTGATGATAGGTGGGCTACATGCTGATCAATCACACTGACGGTCTCACAAGTATGCGTGCCTTCTGCAATCGAATCTGCATTTATTTCTACTTCACGTTCAAGTTGTACAGAGACTTTATGCAACTTAGCAGTAGTAGGCATATCCCTCATCTCATCATGATCAACCAAAGACATCTGTGAAATATCATGATCGTTATCGCGAATATTCACTTTACCGTCAACTTTATCATTTTCAAATTCTTTATTAACAGAATTAGACAATTTTCGTTCCTCCTCGCAAATCATACAAGGTTTTATATCTTCACTCTGACTAGTAATACCTTGTAAACTTGTAGGGTCAGAACTGCACTCTGAAGCAGCAACTCTATTCTGTGACACTCTATTCAACAATGACTTACCAGTTGTAACTACAGACTTCCTGACCGCGCCGTTATCGTCACACAATTCGGAGTCAGGCTTGGAGTTTACATTTAGCTTATCACTGAACTTGCTCACTGGTTCACAGTTCACCTTTGTATGCACCTCTTGCAAACGTGTAAAACACAACCGTGTTTGTCTTACATCTTGTAACTTATCTGTTGACGATGTACTACGAAACCTGTTACACTCACTAGATCTATATGCATTACTATACATCATGGAGCCTTCTCGATAACCACCTCTCTGAGGCCTATTCGTCATCAATGATTGCGTTTTACCCTCAGACTGCTCTATTCTAGGGGTGAGATGTAATAGACTGGCAAACTTGCTCATCGATTGATTGACACTATCTTTTACTAGTTTTAGGATATCATCAAATTTCGGCTCGATACCCTCATCCTCCATACGGGAGCTTATCTTCACCCACTTCCTTTGCAGTCGAGTAGGTAGGCGTCTTGCTATTACTTCTAGTATAAAACTCGAGTTGAGGTCACTAATGCAATTCATAGAAATCAAGGTATTCTTATAAGTCATAAGATTATCTAAAAACTCAGTAAGTGCCTTGGAGTCATCTTGAAGTTGACTGCCGTCACCTTTGACAGCTTCGTATACGTTCCTTACAATCATTGAAGGTCTTCCAAACCTTTGACGTAATATGCTCATAGCCTCATCGTAGCCCTCTTTTGGCTTCATAAACTTACAACACTGTATAGCTCTTGAAGCATCTCCAGTGCAATACCTCATCAAATACATCAAATTCATTTCATCACTTAATAGAAAACTACTCAGCATGATCTCAAACTCCTTTACAAATTGTAAATAATCAGCTGGGTTTCCATCGAAACACCGTGGTTCAAATTTAGGGAGTTTGATGTTCCTATTATCCCTGAACGGCGAAACAGTAACATCGACCATGTCATGCTTAACATCAGACACATCATTACAATTAACAGACAAGTCACCATGACTTACTTTCCTGTTTGCATCCAAGACGCCCTGTCCCTTCTTTGACCCAGGCATTGTTGAACTTGACCCAATTCCAAAAACGTTCCAGATATTGCTTGTTCAAATAGGACTTGACCGGCACCAGGAAAGATGAACGGTGACTATCCAAACCTTCACCAACTGTTTGAATTCACCAGAATCTGTTTCTATCGTCATAAACTGTCAATCACGTCTCATAAACCGTCAATGCCCAGCTCTTGCTACGCTCGGGCCCACGCTGTTCCTTGAAGTTTTCAGAAACGCTTAGTTATAACGGACGAAAAACCAAAACACCGATTGGCCACTCGAGAATTCTTTATTGTTACACCAACATATAAAAATAGTAATTGAACTAAGGTTTCTGACGGTTTACTGCTGACTTCTTTCTGAACAGCGACCGATGAGATGATGACTGTCGTATTGTTGCCTCCGTGAAAATTGGGGAAGTTGGTTTTGGGCAAACAACCATGAATTGATCGTTCAATCTTCAACTACATTGACAACATTAATTAGGAAGAATAACGTTTCGAAGTGTAATCTACGATCGGTGGTTTCCTTGAAGTTGTGATTTTTCCGTGACTATAAACACGGATGTCCATGATCTTTATAAAACTCTGAATAAATTTTCCTTGAACCAGTAGTTTTCTTTTTCGGCGAAAAATCCGTTGATACGATTAGGTAGCGAAGTAGGATGTTCTGTAACTGAGAATTGTGGTTGTTGTGTTTCGGACTAATTTCGTGCATCTGACTGTTATAACCGCATGGATATAGCGTTTTCCTCACGGTACATTATGATATCTAGAAATCATAAGCATGCTGCCATTGGTAAATTTATTTTTACTTTTCAAATGACTGCAAATAATAAGTCGTTTGAGGTGATAGGATAAATACCTCTGAACGTTTTTGTGGAGACTAGGTTATATATAATTTTTCGAGTAAAGGACGACCTTTTTACCAAGAAAGTTCTCAGAATTTCCACTTTTACTTCGTTATTCGAAGATAACGTTAAGTTGCCCACTAAGGTAGTAGCTATAGGAGATTACCTCCAGCGGGAACCACATTAAGGTAGCTTTAGGTAATGCGTCATAGAAGTAAGCAGCGTAGGTTAATTGTGTCTAAATGTATTAAACGTTGTATAACTGATCAAACCGTAGTTCTTATATACGAGTTAGTTCTGTAAATAATGAATGTACCGTACAAGCGTTTACCTTGATTTTCATACCTAGCTCATAAACGTTATGCCTGCATGCAGCATGCATTTAAGGCTAATACGCTGTGATGAATTTGCCCGAGATACTTAAACTCAGACTTGATTTTCATATCACTATTATCAATTTTGCAACGGTCATGGGAATTAACACCTTCACCTAACTTTCTTTTACATCAGAAACTGAAAAAAACAGTCTGACATTTCGAAGGATTTAGTTTAAGGGCATTTTCTGGCTCCCAATAGAGAGCTGTCCATCTCAGTACAGTGTACCTGGCAGTTAACAGACGTTGAAATAGTTAGATCATCCGCGTGCTTGAAAAAGTTCTTTTCGTATGCATTCGTACATTAAATTCGTCAAACAAAAACACACTTGGTAATGGACGACTTCCCCCTGACCTACAGTGTACTGATTTCTCCCTGATAAATAAGAATGAAGCCATCTAACAATCCAACACTAAGTTTGAGTTTCAGCAAGCTTATCTAAC
This sequence comes from Trichobilharzia regenti, assembly GCA_944472135.2. NCBI lineage: Eukaryota > Metazoa > Platyhelminthes > Trematoda > Strigeidida > Schistosomatidae > Trichobilharzia > Trichobilharzia regenti. The sequence continues at coordinate 62,618,455 of OX235262.1, forward strand.
AGAATATCTCTAGGTGCTGAGTCGAAAGCAGATGTGTAATCTAGGAAGGTGCAGCGAATTTAGCCCCATTGTCTATACCGGAGAAAATGTGATGCAAGACTGCAGCTGCATCTAGAGTACTTCTACAGCGTTTCTGGGCGAATTGTTTGGGATCGCTAAAGGCTTTAAGCGAAGGTAGAAGATTAAGTAAGGGTAACTTTTCCTTAGTTCGCATATACGTCATTTGCATTTAAAACAAGGAAGCAACTCTTATTAACACTTGTAACACCAGAAACCTTGGCATTTTTTGGAGAATTTATGAAAGACTTGTTAAGTGTACATACATCAAATGAATAGGGAATACTGGAGGTAATAAGATGCATAAAGGCATGGTGTCAATGCAGTTGAAGATTGAACGATCAATTCATGGTTGTTTGCCCAAAACCAACTTCCCCAATTTTCACGGAGGCAACAATACGACAGTCATCATCTCATCGGTCGCTGTTCAGAAAGAAGTCAGCAGTAAACCGTCAGAAACCTTAGTTCAATTACTATTTTTATATGTTGGTGTAACAATAAAGAATTCTCGAGTGGCCAATCGGTGTTTTGGTTTTTCGTCCGTTATAACTAAGCGTTTCTGAAAACTTCAAGGAACAGCGTGGGCCCGAGCGTAGCAAGAGCTGGGCATTAACGGTTTATGAGACGTGATTGACAGTTTCTGACGATAGAAACAGATTCTGGCGGATTCAAACAGTTGGTGAAAGTTTGGATAGTCACCGTTCATCTTTCCTGGTGCCGGTCAAGTCCTCTTTGAACAAGCAATATCTGGAACGTTTTTGGAATTGGGTCAAGTTCAACAATGCCTGGGTCAAAGAAGGGACAGAGTGTCTTGGATGCAAACAGGAAAGTAAGTCATGGTGACTTGTCTGTTAATTGTAACGATGTGTCTGATGTTAAGCATGACATGGTTGATGTTACTGTTTCGCCGTTCAGGGATAATAGGAACATCAAACTCCCTAAATTTGAACCACGGTGTTTTGATGGAAACCCGGCTGATTATTTACAATTTGTAAAGGAGTTTGAGATCATGCTGAGTAGTTTTTTATTAAGTGATGAATTGAAATTGATGTATTTGATGAGGTATTGCACTGGAGATGCTTCAAGAGCTATACAGTGCTGTAAGCTCATGCCCCCTAATGAGGGATACGCTGAGGCTATGAGCATATTACGTCAAAGGTTTGGAAGACCTTCGATGATTGTAAGGAACGTATACGAAGCTGTCAAAGGTAATGGCAGTCAACTTCAAGATGACTCCAAGGCACTTACTGAGTTTTTAGATAATCTTATGACTTATAAGAATACCTTGATTTCTATGAATTGCATGAGTGACCTCAACTCCAGCTCAGTCCTAGAGGTAATTGCAAGACGCCTACCTACTCGGCTGCAAAGGAAATGGGTAAAAATAAGCTCTCGTATAGAGGAGGAGGGTATCGAGCCAAGGTTTGATGATATTCTTAGACTGGTGAAGGACAGTATCAAATTCGCCAGCATTTTGCATTCTAAGGTAGAACCTAAGGAACCAGTGAATATAAGGAAGGCATTTGTGGTGAAGTCTCAAGACACAACGAGAAAGGATGAGTGTATTGTCTGCCATAACATGCATCAATTGAGTGATTGTAATCGCTTTATCGCTATGTCACCCGTAGAAAGGTTAAAAATGGCAAAGCAGAAGCGGCTGTGTTTCAGTTGTTTAAAGATTGGGCATACAAAGTGGAATTGTAAGGCGACAAATAAAGGAAGTAGTGGTTTAACGGATATGCACCCACTTCTGAGAACAGTGAACGAACCTGGGAGTTCGGTTAATTGTAATAGTATCTCTAGACCCCTTGACATCCCACAAGTTTTCTTAGGGGTATTACCAGTTAAGGTGAAAGGACCGAAATCTTCAGTAGAGACTTATGCATTGTTGGATAATGGTTCAGACGTTACATTGATAGATGCTGAACTGGCTGGTTGCTTGGGTATTAAAGGCCCAAAGCAACCCTTGGTTGTAAATACTTTCAATTCTGCGAAAACAGTAGTATGTGAGCGAGTGTCATTTCAGTTAGAATCCTTGGCTACTGGGGAGACCGTGGAAGTGGATACTGCTTACACTACCTCCAGTATGAAACTTGGCGAAGCTATAGTACCTAGTCGTGAAACGGTTGTCGGTAAGCCATACCTGTGTGACATACCTCTTCCAACATTGCAAGATGGAAGAGTGAGAGTACTCATTGGATGTAGTGTGCCAGAAGCTCACAAGGTATTAGAAGAGAGATTTGGAGGTAGAGATGATCTGTTTGCGACAAAAACACCACTGGGATGGACAGTGAGAGGACCTATACCCATAGTCCACATATCATCATTAGTTACAAACGATGGGGACAAACTAGAAACTATGATTAAAAATATGTATGACAAGGAGTTTTGTGACTGCGGTGTCCCAGGGAAAGGTCGTTCTGTAGAAGACTTGAAAGCAGTTAAAATAGCCGAGGACTCTTGTAAATACGAAAACGGGCGTTTCAGCGTTGGCCTACCATGGAGATTCAAAGATAGACAGTTGGTTTGTAATAGGAAAGTTGCTCTTAAGAGACTAATGGGTTTACAGAAGAAATTCCTGTCAGATGCAGAACTCTGGTCCAAATATAAGGAAGTCGTCGATAAACATATAGTGAAGGGTTACGTTGAAAGACTAGTTGATCAAAGTGAGCCAGGGAAGTGGTATTTGCCCCATCATCCCGTCTTTAACCCGAGGAAGCCAGGTAAACTCCGTGTGGTGTTTGATTGTTCTGCGAAACACGAAGGAGTCTCTTTAAATGATAATCTGTATAGTGGCCCAGATTGCGTGAGCTCATTAGTGGGACTGCTATTGAGATTCAGAAAGTTTACAGTTGCTGTCGCGGCGGATATTGAGGAAATGTTCCTTCAGGTGAAGGTGCCAGAGAGTGACAGAGATCACTTGAGGTTTTTGTGGTTTGATGACGGTCCTTGTGGTAAGGTGTCAGAATATAGGATGACAGTGCATCCATTTGGTGCCACATCCTCCCCATTTTGTGCTAATTTTGCTCTACGAAAGGCAGTGTCCACATTTGGTTCTAATGATTTGCTGGACGTCATAGATTGTTGCTTCTACGTGGATGATTGTTTAGCCTCCTTCGATGATGATAAGTCTGCAGTTAGATTTGCAACAAGCATCACTGAAGTGTTAGCTAAGGCCGGCTTTCGTCTAACTAAGTGGGTCTCGAACAGCCTAGACGTTTTGAAGCATATAGATCCAGAAGACAGAGCACCTACCGTACGAGATTTGCCTGTTGATACTCTACCAGTTGAACGCACATTAGGTATGCGATGGGATGTGAACTCTGATACCTTTGGATTTAGTGTTGGTGATATTGATAAGCCAGTTACTCGGAGAGGTGTGCTCTCTGTGTTGTCGTCCGTGTTTGACCCACTTGGATTAGTAGCACCTTATCTACTTCCGGCTAGGAGGTTATTTCAAGAGACATGCAGGAAAGGGTTACAGTGGGATGAACCATTAAGTGAGAGGCAGAGAGAAGAGTGGAAGGGGTGGGTTAACAGTTTAAGAATGCTGAATCTACATTCCGTCTCACGTCCACTTAAGCCGTCGAGAAATCATGATATAATTGACTTCCATGTTTTTTCTGATGCCTCTGAGGTTGGATTTGGTGCAGCCGTATACATCAGAACCACCTTAATGAATGATATAGATGTTAGCCTGGTGATGGGTAAATCCAGAGTTGCACCTCTAAAGACGGTTTCGATTCCGAGATTAGAACTTAATGCCGCCTTACTAGCTGCGCAGTTATTCACAACAGTGTGTAAAGAGTTGGATTACCCCAAGCATCCCGTAACGTTTTGGACTGATTCGATGTCTGTGATATATTATATACGCAACGAGTCAGCAAGATATGCATGTTTTGTAGCTAACAGAGTATCTCAAATTCGTGAACTAACCACTGTTGAGCAGTGGAGGTACGTACCGTCTGGAAAAAACCCAGCTGATCTAGCATCGCGAGGAGTTATTGATATGAATGTGTTAAAAATAAGTGGTGGAAAGGTCCAGAGTTCTTGCTAAGGGCTGATAGTATGTGGCCTCGTAGAGAAGATGAACCACCGATAAACGAGTGTGCCTTGGAGTTGAAGACAAGTGTCAGTTTAACATCTACTCAAGAAAGACATTCAGGTTTACATCCACTTTTTAAATATTATTCTTCTTGGTACAAACTACTGAAAGCGGTTGCGTGGTTGACACGATATGTTACGTATTTAAAGGTCATGTGTCAATGGAGTTGAAGATTGAACGATCAATTCATGGTTGTTTGCTCAAAACCAACTTCCCCAATTTTCGCGGAGGCATCAATACGACAGTCATCGTCTCATCGGTCGCTGTTCAGAAAGAAGAGGAAACAACCATCAGAAGTAATATTGTGATTTATTATTGTAATATTTGTTCATAGACCTTAGTTTGTTTATTCCTTTTATATGTTGGTGTTACAATAAAGAATTCTCGAGTGGCCAATCGGTGTTTTGGTTTTTCGTCCGTTATAACTAAGCGTTTCTGAAAACTTCAAGGAACAGCGTGAGCCCGAGCGTAGCAAGAGCTGGGCATTGACGGTTTACGAGACGTGGCTGACAGTTTCTGACGGTAGAAACAGATTCTGGCGGATTCAGACAGTTGGTGAAAGTTTGGATAGTCACCGTTCATCTTTCCTGGTGCCGGTCAAGTCCTCTTTGAACAAGCAATATCTGGAACGTTTTTGGAATTGGGTCAAGTTCAACAATGCCTGGGTCAAAGAAGGGACAGAGTGTCTTGGATGCAAACAGGAAAGTAAGTCATGGTGACTTGTCTGTTAATTGTAACGATGTGTCTGATGTTAAGCATGACATGGTTGATGTTACTGTTTCGCCGTTCAGGGATAATAGGAACATCAAACTCCCTAAATTTGAACCACGGTGTTTTGATGGAAACCCAGCTGATTATTTACAATTTGTAAAGGAGTTTGAGATCATGTTGAGTAGTTTTTATTAAGTGATGAATTGAAATTGATGTATTTGATGAGGTATTGCACTGGAGATGCTGCAAGAGCTATACAGTGCTGTAAGCTCATGACGCCTAAAGAGGGATACGCTGAGGCTATGAGCATATTACGTCAAAGGTTTGGAAGACCTTCAATGATTGTAAGGAACGTATACGAAGCTGTCAAAGGTAACGGCAGTCAACTTCAAGATGACTCCAAGGCACTTACTGAGTTTTTAGATAATTTGCTGATTTACAAGAATGCAATGATTTCGATGAATTGCATGAGTGACCTCAACTCGAGTTTTATACTAGAAGTAATAGCAAGACGCCTACCTACTCGACTGCAAAGGAAGTGGGTGAAGATAAGCTCCCGTATGGAGGATGAGGGTATCGAGCCAAAATTTGATGATATCCTGAAACTAGTAAAAGATAGTGTCAATCAATCTATGAGCAAGTTTGCCAGTATATTGAATCTCACCCCTAGAATAGAGCAGTCTGAGGGTAAAACGCAATCATTGATGACGAGTAGGCCTCAGAGAGGTGGATATCGAGAAGGCTCCATGATGTCTAGTAATGCATATAGACCTAGTGAGTGTAACAGGTTTCGTAGTACATCCTCAACAGATAAGTTACAAGATGCAAGACAAACACGGTTGTGTTTTACACGTTTGCAAGAGGTGCATACAAAGGTGAACTGTGAACCAGTGAGCAAGTTCAGTGATAAGCTAAATGTAAACTCCAAGCCTGACTCCGAATTGTGTGACGATAACGGTGCGGTGAAGAAGTCTGTAGTTGCAACTGGTAAGCCATTGTTGAATAGAGTGTCACAGAATAGAGTTACTGCTTCAGAGTGCAGTTCTGACTCCACAAGTTTACAAGGTATTACTAGTCAGAGTGAAGATATAAAACCTTTAATGATTTGTGAGGAGGAACCAAAATTGTCTACTTCTGTTAATAAAGAGTTTGAAAATGATGAACTTGACGGTAAAGTGAATATTCGTGATAATGATCATGATACTTCACATTTGTCTTTGGTTGATCATGATGAAATGAGGGATATGCCTACTACTGCTAAGTTAAATAAGGGTTCTGTACAACTACAACGTGAAGTAGAAATAACGCAAATGCAGTTGCAGAAGGCATGCATACTTGTGAGACCGTCAGTGTAATTGATCAGCATGTAGCCCACCTATCATCAGATGCTAGTGCTAAACCTGAGCTGATAGTAAAAGACAGCAGTGGTGGTAATCTTGCAGTTAGACAACTTTCTGAAAGCCGAACAACAACAGCTTCTGATCCACCGCTAAGTTCATCAACTGGTATCAGTCAGTCGTCGTTGGTGTTGTCATCCACAATGAAACAGACGCCCATCAACTCAAGTATCTTGTGCAATGACTATGATAGTATTGGTGCATTTGAAAAGACGAAAGATATTGCTCAGTTTAGTGAGGATAAGCCAAGTGTAAACGAGAGAGTAATTGTTAAATTGACTTGCATGAATAAAGGCATTTCTAGTTTCAAGTTACTATTTGAATGTTATTATCTTTGGTGTAAATTACTCTGTTTCTACGCTTGGTTGACCAGATACGTCGTGTGTTTGTTCGTCATCTATATTCTACGATACAATGACATGAGCGTGTTACCGTTCAGATTTGAGGATATAGCTGATAGAAGGAAGTTAGCAAATGAACTCTGCGACGATTTTCCAACCTAGAGCGTCAACCTGAGAAGGGTTGTAGGCGTACTGCTGTAAGTCCTACAATTCTTCAAAGGGTAGCGCATCAATGAGCAGTCCAATGTGCTCGGTGTGTGATTTTGTACATATGTTCATATTGTATATACTGAATTGATATCATCTGTCATCTAGCTGTTGGTAATTCTGTTTGTGTCCGGACGACTTCCACTTGGATCATCAATCTGAGAAGGAATGTAGGCGTACTGCTGTAAGTCCTACAGTTCTTCAAGGGTAGTTCGTCGAGTCAGAATCCACAACATTTGATGTGTTGATTGTACATATGTTTGTGTTAAATAATTGTGTGAGTTCCAATTATTGTAATTGTTGGTTAATCTTGTTTGTGTCCGGACATTCCACAACTTACAATCGTCAACCTGAGAAGGGTTGCAGGCGTACTGGTGTAAGTCCTGCAATTCTTCAAAGGAATTCCACCAAGACATGATCCGCGAGGTTGTTTGTACTGTTTGTATATATGTGTGGTGTGTCATATCAATTGGTGTTTTTTGGATTCATTGTGTTTACTTGTTGTTTTCGTATCTTGTTTTTATTGCGTAATTTTGTTAAAATTTTCGTCGTGATTACTTCTGAAGTTGTTTCGAGTCTTCTACATCCATGAATGAATTGATTGATGTTAAGGACAGCAGATGGGTCGTATACGCCGGGGAGGCTAGGCTATTGCTGAGAATGAAATGCACACGGAGATAATTGTTAGCTGCGGTCCGACACGCCGGGGAGAAAGAGTGTAAACGACTGAGGCTCGCATGCGTCACCGCTACTAGAACTGAGGCAGAATGAGTGACAAGCGATTGCAGTGGTAATTGGTAGTGAGTAGATAAGAGGATGTGCGTAGAGTATCGTGAGGTGGTGCTATGGTCACGTTGCATTCTGCAAGAGTCATTCTAGCAAGTGGCGATTGTGTTGCAAGATGTCAAGAGGAGGTCTCTGTCTGGAGGCGCAGGTCGTCAGCGATGTGTGAGATTGTGCTGTGGGTATGCTTGTGGTGTGTTGGCTTTTCTGTTTGTTTTCCATTTCAGCTCTGTCCGTGTGACCCAGGTTCTCGCAATGGCATCCAAGTCAACGTGTATTGGTCGTGAAGGAAAAAAGGGATGGATCCCTTTTTTGCCGGGGAGTGTCAATGTAGTTGAAGATTGAACGATCAATTCATGGTTGTTTGCTCAAAACCAACTTCCCCAATTTTCGCGGAGGCATCAATACGACAGTCATCGTCTCATCGGTCGCTGTTCAGAAAGAAGTCAGTAAAACACGTCAGAAGTAATATTGTGATTTATTATTGTAATATTTGTTCACAGACCTTAGTTCAAATATTTTTTATATGTTGGTGTAACAATAAAGAATTCTCGAGTGGCCAATCGGTGTTTTGGTTTTTCGTCCGTTATTACTAAGCGTTTCTGAAAAACTTCAAGGAACAGCGTGAGTCCCAGCGTAGCAAGAGCTGGGCATTGACGGTTTACGAGACGTGGCTGCAACATGTAAGAACTAGCACAACATGAAATTACAAGAGATAATTCTACATATTAGCATATACTATGAATACAATGATTCTGTCACTACTAATTACTATCTCAGGCAGATAAATGTATTTTAGTCTACAGCTGATTTTTATGTTGACGCCGTATACATAAATCGACATAATATGTTTTCCAGTATTTGAGGATTGTACGCAAATTTCAAGACAATCTCCGAAACATCCATATTATTGAGGCGCCATTGTCTCATCAAGCTTACTTGCAGATCAACTGCACACTAAACACTTTTACTTGAAATGAAGTATTGCAAATGTGTAACTTAGAAATTAATCCACAATCTCAGTAATGTCTAGTCCACAAGGTTTTGTGAATCCTACAGAATTCACATTCTCACATTTAGGAGACTATAACCATCAAATATAAGCTGGACATGCCTCAACTCTAAACAGCCATGCACAGTGTTAACAACATAGAGAAACACTTAAACTATTGTAAAATGCACAGACCTGTTGTGTTGATGAGGATAATAATGTCATATAATGCAACCTAGAAAATTCAATCGAACTGCTTTGTGTAAATGGAAATCTCAGGAGAAATTCATTTCCACTATTGGCGATCAAAAATATTGCAGCATTAAGTATACACTGTCAATGGAAATTGTATAACAGACAACAGATTCATAATAATGATAATAAAGCTGAATACATTCATTTCTTATAAACACCACGATTCATGTGTATAATCATACCGTGTAATGAATTAATGCATTAAGTGGAACAGCAAGGAAATTTGAACGAGTAATTGCCTTCTCCACTGCACTGTACTTGCGATAATCGTGACAGCCACCCACGTGTGTTATCCTATCAACCACCTAAGTAGACAATGGCACAATATTAATACAGTTGAGATATTTTTGTACACTGAATTCACACAACCCACAGTACACTGCACCAATCAGTGCCAATATATGTGAAATCCATTTAGAGATAACGTTTCAACTCACCATAATTCCTGTCCAACCATAGATAGAGTGAAAAGCTCATCCAAATGATAACTTAGTTTCCCACAGACATTTACAGGTGATTTCCAAGTACTGAGAGAATTATTTTGTCAAAAAAGACTGTTCTTCATATGAAAATAGGCTGAGTTAATATCCTGAGACATGAAGTCTTCATTGAATGATACTGTGACGAAAGATGCAGTTTATACGTCGAGTAAACGATTTGTGTAAATGGGATTACCCTCTGACTATCCTATCTTCCTCATTACACCGATATTTTGATACAGTCCGCCCGAAACAATAATCATTGCAACCAATATGCTAAAAGTGTGTCGCAGTCAGATCACATGACACGGACACCAACATAACTAGCCAAAAATAGGAATTTCCATCAATCCAGATAACATATAACACAATTTTATTAAAAATTACTGGCAAAATAATTTCCAAGCGGAACTTCAACAGAACGTGATACACGTCACTCACGCATTTAACCTTCTAAAATGCTTAATTTTATAACATTTTGTAGTTTTTTCATCCCTGACATAGTTTGATGGGTTACTTTGCAAAGTTTAACGCATACCATATGAAAAGCGTTCATGAAAATTTGGTATAACAAGTTCTGTTAACCAACTGTTTTCCTCAGGATCATTCTACATAAATTTATCACTAATTGTTCCAGTACTGATTTCACTCTGCTAAGTAGACCATAACTTAGTTTCTGTAGTAAAAGCTACTTCTCTGCTTTATAAATTTTTAAGGGAAATTCTATCTACTGGCCGCATGTAGTAATCTGCTTGTACACATGTAGGTATGAACAAAGATAATAGTGCTAAGAATGTCCTCAGGTCTTGATGCATCTTGTGACCTAATGGGAAGCATTTGTCATGAAAGCTATTTATATGCAGCATTCTATATCACTGTGATGACCTCTGAGCAGTGCGGTTCTACAATTTTCCGCCATTACAAAAAATCTCAGAGCTTAATATCAAAAAGGGAGGGAGGGTTGTGCATGCTGATCAACGGATATGGTGGTGGTTGCGAACTTGAACTGCTCCAGTTTGTAGGACAATAACATGCATCTTTTGACGGCCCGAAAATTAAATATTAGTCCAGCTACTTAACAAAAGGCAATGTGTTGTACAAATCTAAATTTAAAATGAAGCGCTGACGCTCGCAACATCTACAAGCCTGCTCAGCTTCTTGTCAAAATGCTAGCCCATTAGCACTGCAGAAATTTGTGAGACGTCTTACAGGCCAGCTTTTCCTACAGTTTCTAACCTTTCAGACCTTTGAAGTCAATTCTCAATGCCGATTAGGCAATCGAAGCGTTGTGCTTCATTATCGGCTGAAAACTTCAACATAAAACAAATCTAGCAGGACTAAACAGCATGGTAATACACCTTCCCCTGATCTTACATAGAAGCTAAATAAGTGCGGATCAGATATTATCACCTCTTCACTGTCTTGTGCAATAAGTGATTCCGTTAGGGATATTTTCAGCAGCGCAGGTTGTTAGACAGGTATTATAGATACCCATCAAGCCACAATGGATTTCAATAAAGGATCTGACATCAGCTCTGTTGATGTGGTTAAATCCATACTACCCAATTAGCCTGCTCGGAACTGTCAGTCAGAAGGTCCGAAAATACACATGGTCTCATTACCATGTGCACCTACTGATATCGATTCTTTCGGCTGTGTCAAAGTAAGCGATTACTCTCTTAAATGCTTGGTAACCGCAGACTTCGACCCAGATAATCCTTGCAATACACATTTAGATTTGCTATCATGTAGTTAGACCCAAATGGATGCTTTTCGACAGAGCACGCATGTGCCAGTATCGACGGCAGACTGTAGCACCACCGCTACTATTACCAATAAGGTCCCCACTGCCATTAAAATTGAAAATGGCCATCAGTCATCAACGACACGTGGACGTCAACCTAATGCCGAATTTGAAAAAGCAAGTAGCCAGTTATCTACGCGACACACACCCACCCAAGCCAATAAGCTCGAAAATACAAACATTCTTCTTAACTTTTAGGTATCTTATTAAGCCTACTGATCACCTCGACTTTACTACGTTACAGTCTTGCGAGAGAATTACTGATCATATTTCCACGGAGGTAACAAAGCCTGCTCGATGCACGCATAACGCAATCGTTTCCAATGTAACCGGCAGTGCCAACATTAAGCATTAAAAAATTGAAAATACACTTTTAAAGGCATGTGAAGTACCAGACTCCTGTGGTAACTGCAAACGATTGCGTAAATCCTCATATAGTACATCCTGTCCTACACTGTTCGAATTTAATAGGAATGCGGATGCATACCGCTTTGTCAACAGCCAGCAGCTTTAAAAATGTACGCATCACTCACGATAGGTTATCGACACAAAGATATGACTAGCGAAGTATCCCAGAAGATAAATTAATCGCCAAAAAGATACTACCAGCCCTATTGACGTCAACAAGCGACCCACTTCTAAGCCCAAAAGTAGCCCTCCACGTGGTGACCCAAAAATGAAGCTTGACAAGGCTATCGATGCTAAATCCAGTATTTCTTTGGTTGTTATGCAACCTAGGAAGCACCCACCTCCTGCAAAAGGCAACAATAAAAATCGCACTTGCTATACTTAAAGTATCGAAAACTCTCGAAATACCTTCCAGTTTAACCCTAAGATTCTGAGTAAAAGGGTGACGATAAAGGCTATTGCGATTTATTTTCACGCATCGTGTAGATTGTCGCGCTAATGCCCATAGAGGTGTCAATGTAGTTGAAAATTGAACGATCCATTGATGGTTGTTTGCTCAAACCCAACTCCATAATTTTCGCGGAAGTCATCAATACGGCAGTCATCGTCTCATCGTTCGGTATTCAGTGGAAGACAGAAAACTATCAGAATTGTTATCGTGATTCATTATTATTGTAACAGTTATTCTTAGACCTTGTATATAATAACCTTATTGTTGGTTACATTTTGACGTAAGAATGAAGGATTCTCGAGTCGCCAATCTGTGTTCTGGTTTTCGCGTTGGTTAATACAAATTGATCCTGAAAGTCTTCCAGGGACAGCGTGAGGTCCAGCGTAGGAAGAGCTGTACATTTACAGTTACTGAGAGTTGGCTGACAGTTTCTGTTCGTCTTCCCTGGGGCCTGCAAGTCTTCTTTGGACAAGTATTATCTGGAACTCTTTTGGAATTTTTGGTCAAGTTCAATGTTTCCTGGGTCGAAGAAGGGACAAAGTTTCTTGGAAGCAAGCAGGAAAGTAAGTAATGTTGAGTTGTCTCTCACATGTAATGATATGTATGATGCTCAGCATGATGAGTCTGTTGTTCATGGTTCGCCGTTTAGAGATGGTAAGGGTTTAAAGTTACCTAAATTCGAGCCTCTGTACCTTGATGGAAACCCCACCGGCTATCCACAGTTCATCAAAGAGTTTGAGATCATGTTGAGTGGCTTTCTATTAAATGATGAAATGAAGTTGATGTATTTGTTGAGGTATTGCACTGGAGTTGCTGCAAGAGCTATACAGTGCTGTAAGTTTATACCCCCAGACAAAAAATATATACTGAGGCGATGCGTATCCCGCGTAAAAGGTTCGGAAGAACTTTGACGATTGCAGGGAATTTATTCGAGGCTGTCAAAGGTAATGGAAGTAAATTACAAGATTACTCAAAGGCATTCTCTGAGTTTTTGGATAATCTGATGACTTAAAAGAATACGTTGATTTCGCTGAATTGCATGAGCGATCTGAACTCAAGTTCCGTCCTATAGGTAATAGCGAGACGCCTACCTACTCGACTGCAAAGGAAGTCGGTGAAGATAAGCTCTCGTATAGAGGAGCCAAGGTAGGTATTGAGCCAAAGTTAGATGATATTTTGAAACTGGTAAAAGATAGTGTGAATCAATCTATGAGCAAGTTTGCCAGTATATTGCATCCCACCCATAGAATAGAGCAGTCTCAGAGCAAAATACAATCATTTATGACGAAGGGGTCTCAGCGAACTGGATATCGAGAAAACTCTGTGGTGTCTAGTAATCTATATAAACTTGGTGAGCGTAACAGCTTTCGTGGGACGTCCCCAACAGATAGGTTACAAGTTACAATGAACATATGTACAAAATAGCACACCGAGTACGATGGACTGCGCTTCGACGTATTATCCTTGAAGAATTGTAGGACTCACAACAGTACGCCTACATCCCTACTCAGGTCGACGCCCTTAAGTTGGAAAATCGTCGCAGAGTTCATTTCCTGACCTCCTTTCATCGCCTGTATCCTCAACTCTGAACGGCAATGCGCCCATGTTATTGTATCGTGGAATGTAAATGACTAACAAACACACGACGTATCTGACCAACGAAGCGTGGGCACAGAGTAATTTACACCAACGATAATAACATTCAAATAGCGGTTGGCTTATCCTCACTAAACTGACCATTGATATGCGTCCTTTCAAACGGACCTATACCAGCACAGTCACAGCACAAGACACTTGAGTTCATGGATGTCACCTTCAATGTGGACGGCAACACCAACGACGACTGAGTGATACTGTGGTGAGAGCAGGCTGCTAGCCGATTGGTTGACACTAATCTACGTTAATGTCTAGGTCACTAATATGGGCCGTGAGAAAATATGAACAAGGCTGATTCAACAACCAATCACAGCAAAGTTAACGTGGCAAAATATGATTCGCAGATAGAGAACTCTATTTGTCAAGGAATCCCGAAACAACCAATCAGAAGCCTGCGTTTGTCTGCAACCAATCAGATGACTGCGCTCTTCTCTTGCATACTATAATGATGTATGTGAAATATATATAAATATTATTTATTTTCATAATAAAACGATCTGTTGCTTCGCCCTTGTCTTCTGTTGTTACATTTGGTGTCGCTGCCTCCAGAAAATGAAGATCCCGTGGCCAGCTGCGTTTGAAGAAGGAGACATACGGAGCTTCTTACGTGACTTCGAGGCTGTTGCTGAGCTGGTGGGTGTCAAGGAGCAGGCGGCGAAGGCAGTTGTCCTGGGGACGCTGTTGAGAGGCCGAGCGAAGGCTGCATATGACAGCGTAGACAGGTCAAATGGCACAGCGTCTTGGAAGAAATTGGTTGAACGACTAGTGTCCGAGTTTGACAGCGAAACAGACAGACAGCTAGCAATGCAGCAGTTCCGGTCAATGAAGCTTGGACCTGATGGAGACCCGCTAGTGTTGGCGGTGAAACTGACTAATCTACTTCGACGCGCGCTTCCCACTTTAGATGAAGAATCAGAAGCGCAGTTACTGTCTTCCCAATTCATCGAGAGTGTCCCAGACCACATTTCTCAGCGATTAAACTGGTTAACGCAACGCAGCCGATGGATATTAGTGAGCTGGCGAAGGTGACCAGACAGCTGCTGAGCACAACGGTAGCCGCTATAGACCAACCAAAACCAAACGAATATGAGCAAAAAATTGAAGCATTGCAGCGGGAAGTGGCGGCGTTAAAGTTGGCTGATAGAAAAGACCGGTGTTTTGAATGCGGTAAGCCGGGACACTGGAGAAGATACTGCCCAGAAAGGCGAAAAAGAAAAAATTTCAGACGGTATAATGCTTGTTCTTTCTTTCGTATGAACCTAGATTTAGTGGGGGCTATTGAGAAAGGGCTCTGTATTCGAAGTTGCGAGTGAATGATCGAGAAGTAGTATGTTTGATAGATACAGGGGCGGCCGTGTCGTTAATAGATAAGAATTTATGTAAGAGTGTTAGTCCGTGTTCATTGACAGTACAAACAGTAGGCGGGTATGTGTTGCGTATCACGGGTAGATCGAACTGTACGGTCGTTGTTGGTGGCTGCGAGGTGACGTTTCCTTTCATTGTTGTACCCGAACTACAGCGAACGATATTAGGAGCGGATTTTCTGCGTGAGATTGGTGCCATAATCGACACGCAAGCGAACGTGGTGGTCACGAAATACGGGCATATCAACATGTATGAGACCAGCGAGATAGCAGCGATTAAGCTGTCGACGGTACACAATGTGACAGAGTTAATTAATAAATACGATCATCTGTTCACTGGAGATGGCGACCCATACGGTTATTGCGATAAGGTGAATCATGAAATTCCGTTAAGTGATCCGAAAGTAAGGTCATTTACAACGCGAAGAGTTCCATGTCATCTGGAAGGCGAAGTGGAGCGACAAGTGCAAGAGATGTTAAAAGATGATATTATTGAGGAAGCTGATAGCCCGTACAACTCTCCAGTGCTGTTAGTAAAAAAAGCGAATGGGAAGTATAGATTCTGTGTTGATTTTCGACAGTTAAACAGTATGACAGAGTTAAGACCGTGTGCCATGCCAACAGTGGTAGAAACTTTAGATCGCCTACAAGGTGCGAATGTGTTTTCGGTTCTCGATCTTCGCTCAGGATACTGGCAGATACCGATAAAACAAGGTGATAGAGATAAGACGGCTTTCATCGTGGGTCAGACACAATATCGATTTAAACGCATGCCGTTTGGACTAGCAGGTGCACCGTTTACGTTCAGACGACTGATGAAGCTATTACTTAGGAACTTGAAAAACGTGGAGGTTTATGGTGATGATCTCGTCATATACAGTCAAAACGAAAACGATCACGTCAACCATGTAGAAGCCGTGCTGCGACGCATCGAAGAGTTTGGACTACGCGTCAACAAAACCAAGTCCCAGATAGCCAAAAAGAATGTTACTCTGTTGGGACATAAAGTGGGAAATGGTGAGATTAAACCACTGCCGGAGAAAATTTTGACGATTAAAACGATTCCAGCCCCGAATTCAAAGAGAAAACTGAGACAATTCTTGGGTAGAGCAGCGTTTTATAGTCGCTTCGTGAAGAACTTCAATGAGATAGCAGCCCCTCTATACAGGCTACTAGGTGAGCCAAAGTTTGTTTGGTCGGAAGAATCGCAGAGGACATTCGACAGAATTAAACAGCTGCTCGACCACCAACAAATGACGCTAAAACTACCTGTGCCAGGAAGACAGTTCACAGTGTGCACAGATGCCAGTGACTACGCTATAGGTGCGGTCCTAAGACAGGACGAGGGAATCGTTGAGTATGCCAGTAGGGTTTTGACACTCGCAGAGAGAAAGTATTCAACGATAGAGAAAGAATGTTTAGCAATGGTATGGGCAGTCGACAAATGGAGACCTTATTTACTCGGCCGGCGGTTCCACATCGAAACTGATCATAAGCCGCTACAATTTTTGAAGACAGCGAGAGACCCACGGGGGAAGTTGTCACGGTGGATGTTGCGTCTTCAGGAGTACGATTTTACGATCTCACACGTTCCTGGAAGTGAAAATGTCTTGGCAGATTTGTTATCGAGACCAGAAGATGAGTCTGAGTTGCCCGAGGTCGCTTACGGAGTGCATGCAGTAGAACAAGACCCACTAAGACTTGCACGTAGGCAGAGGTTGGACGATACGCTGAATACAGTAATACAGGTGATCACCAACGGAATAGAAGTGGATCAAACTACGGCGAGTAAGGAGCTAACCACACTACTCAGACAGAGGGATCGACTCAGAGTGAATGCCTACGGGACTCTGACCTGGCGAGAGAACGACGGAAGCTGGCTGGCTGTCATACCTCAATCGTCGCGCCACGACATGATAGAAGAATGTCACCAGCTAGCGCATACAGGCGTGGCCAGAACGACCGACCTCCTAAGACAAAGTATGTACTGGCCAGGTATGAGAGAAGACGTAGCAAGATACGTACTTGGATGTCCACGGTGCCAGCTGATGAAAGGTGACCGGTGTATACGACCACCACTTCAGTCGATTCCAGTTACCGCGATAGGTGACTTGTGGTCCGTAGATGTCATGGGTCCATTTCCTCAGACATCCAATGGTAATCAGTACCTCTTGGTGATGACGGAACACGCGACACGATGGGTAGACGCCGTAGCAATCCCAGACCAACGTGCAAGAACCGTGACAGATGCAGTAGTTAGACACATTGTTGCAGACCACGGCGTACCGAAGACAATACTGACAGACCAAGGTCCCTGTTTCGAGAGTGAAGAGTTTACTTCCCGTTTGCAACAGCTGGGCATCAAGAGGATCAGAACGACCCCATACCATCCACAAACGAATGGCCTAACGGAGAGAAACAACCGTACACTGAAGGAGTGGCTGGCCTCGAAGGGCGGGAACTGGGAAACGGAGCTTCCACTGATTTTACTAACACATCGGCTACCACTCAGGAAACAACGAAGAAGTCACCCTTCCAACTGATGTATGGTAGAAAACCACGATTACCGGTACACAATGAGACCTGGCCCATGCACCAAAAGTGGAGTACGACGAAATTAAAAGCAGAGAGGAAAGAGGCAGTCAAGAAGCAGCGCAGTGATGTCGCGAAGTCTCAGATGAAAGAAAGGACGCAGTGCATTACCTTTGCAGTCGGGGACCAAGTGAAGTGTAGAGACAGGAGATATACAGTTGGAGGCGGGCTAGGTTCACGGAAACTCCTTCCAAAGTGGGAAGGACCATACACAATCACAAAAAGACGGGGTCAAGTATATACCATCCGAAGAGGTGATAAACAGAAACGAGTTAACGCCAGTCAGCTCCAAAGATGGGTACAGTGGGACAAGCCGGTCAGTAACAATCCTCAACTAGAGGATGTAGCACCCAGAAGGTCGGAACGTCTGCGCACGAAGCTATTTGACGGGGGGACGAGTGTGGTGAGAGCAGGCTGCTAGCCGATTGGTTGGCACTAATCTACGTTAATGTCTAGGTCACTAATATGGGCCGTGAGAAAATATGAACAAGGCTGATTCAACAACCAATCACAGCAAAGTTAACGTGGCAAAATATGATTCGCAGATAGAGAACTCTATTTGTCAAGGAATCCCGAAACAACCAATCAGAAGCCTGCACTTTTCTACTTGCATAAGCTATAATAATGTATGTGAAATATATATAAATACGTGTTGATTTTCATAATAAAACAATCTGTTGCTTCGCCCTTGTCTTCTGTTGTTATAATACAAGTTGATGAACTTAGCGGTGCATCAGAATTTGTTGTTCTTTGACCTTTAGAAGGTTGTCTAACCGCAGGATTACTCCCACTGCTCTCCTTTATGATTAGCTTCAGTTCAGCCTTAACATCTGTCGATAGGTGGGCTACACGCTGAGCATTTATACTGACAGTCTCGCGAATATCCTTACCTTCTGCCACCGCATCTGCATTTAATTCTACTTCACGTTCAAGTCGTACAGAACCTTCGTTCAACTCAGTAGTAGTAGGCATTCCGTTCATCTCATCATGATCATCCAAAGACAAATGTGCACTATCATGGCCACTGTCACAAATATCCGCTTTGCCGCGATTTGTATGATCGACTTCATCATTTTCAAACTCTTTAATAACAGCAGTAGATGATTTGGGTTCTTCCTCACAAATCCTTAAAGGTTTTATACCTTTACCATGACTAGTAATACCTTGAAAACTTGTGGAGTCTTAAAGTACTACTATCCCTAAACGCCAAAGCGTGAACATCAGACTCATCATGCTGATCATCATGCATATCATTACAGTTGACACGCATCTCATCGTCACTTACTTTTTTGTCTGCTTCCATGGTGCCACGTCCCTTTCTTGACCCAGGCATTAACCAACGTCACCAAAGAATACAAATTGCGTTGATAATTCGTGTCCAAAGAGGTGCTGGTTGCAAAACCAGTAAGTAATCTCGAAAGTTCCAGAAGGCGCTCCAGAAAACGAATAAAGGCTGTCCCAGAGGGCGATCCAGAAAACGAAAAAACGAATAAAAACTGTCAAGGAACTTATCCCTAAGTTTCTATTGTTACGAAGACGCTACGCACCGATAAAACCTATATACTTTCTTCGCCTTTAACTCCAAAACACCAGTATTGTAACAAGGAAGTTATATTATTTGGCAATTAAAGCGGAGAACAGTAAAAGTTCTTATTCGGTTTTGGTCGTCCTCTTCGAACTTGTAAACGATCGAACTATTCGCGCCTTCGAGTTGCCCACCAATGGATACTAGTTCCAAAAACAAACGTTCAATGTTCACCTCCATTGGTGCAGGCTATTGGGTATAAGTCTGAAAGCTGGTTCTGAGTTACGTCCAAAAGAGACTTGACCTGGCCAATATCGGAACGGTTTCCACGATATTTGAGATTAGTAATGTCATGCTATTTAATTTTTCCTGAAGTCCACTTACAGGAGTGAGAACTGCAATCCAGCCATTTTGTGGGCTAGTAGTTGGTAATGTATTACAGGGGGTAATGCAGTTATAACCTAGGTTGACCCACTATCTAAACAATTTTGTTCCTGCGAACACGTGTTTTAGAAATTAGGACCACTTTAAGCATTATATCAATAAGCTATAAATGAATATCAGAGAAGACACGTGAAAAATGTCAGCAGTTTCGAAAGTACCGCTCAACAATAAGATCATTCACTGGTTTGAATCTGTTAAAAATGCCATCAATTTAGGCAAAAGTGATCAAGGAAACAATCGGGTAATATCCCAGTATCGTTATAGACGTCGCAGACCCTATAGGTTGCGTTATGTTGTGATTATTTGTAATCGTAGTATTAGTATTTCGAGATGACGAATTACAAGAAACCAAAACACAGAGAGGAATTCAGGAATTTGTATTTAGCGGAAACAATCTATAAATATTAACAATCACAGTAGTATTTAAACAATACAGAGATAGAAATTGCAATCAACATCCCACACTCGAATATCTCCTTGCGTATTTATAACGATGTCCGGTTTGTTGCAAGTAGCTGCGACAACTGATCTGTGATATTTTCATCAGTAATCTGACTTATTTCTGAATTATCTACAAAATCAGGATTATAGCGAATCATTAAATTATAAGGAACGACCACTTCATTTATTGTCACTTTGTCCAGGTGTGTATGAACTGAGTGATCTTTGATGTCTAATATCTTCACCACTCGATTTCCCATTTTTTGTAGTATAATTCCAACAGAAGGTCTATAGTCATTACCTTTGTAATAATGTACATTAGAAGTCGTGGACATCAGATGCTTTTTGAGAATTCGAGATTTGAAAAGTTTTGCAGGACTTTCACGGGTACTTGTATGCTCTGCATTCAACAGATGCAGTCTATGTATATGCAGCAATTCCTCCATTTTAATCAGTTGCTCTCTCATCTCATTCAGTTTTTCTCGTGTTTCCGACAGTTCGCATTGTAACTCGGCTACCACATTTTTGAAAACAGTTGACACTTGAGTTGCTGAACTTGTAGTGGAGGTTTTCATTGGATTAGCTTGAGTATTTTGAAAAGTTGAAAGACACATTGACTCCATTTTACTAGACAGCTTGGGAGAATTATAAGAATGTTGAGCAACATAAGTATTCGAACTTCTGCAAACAGTCTTGATGTGTCCAACTTTACCACATTTGTGACACTTAGCACCTCGAAAACGGCAAGTGCTTCGTAGATGTAACTTTCCACAGGATAAACACGGTTTAATGTTTTTGATCTCTCGCTGCATTCTATTACCTGTGGACGGCAGTTTAGATTTCTTTCCATTACCACTTGTATTTTCGACTTTGGAAAGCATGACATCAGATACTGACGTAGTGGGAGCAGAGTATTCACTATTGACATCTTTATATGTAATACATAAATCTTTAGCAGTTTGAAAGGTACAAGAAGGAATCTGAATTAACTCTTTCTCTAACTTAGGAATATTGATTCCAGCAATTAGACGATCACGTAGTTGAGTATGCAGCTGATCTCCAAAGTTGCGCTTTGAAGCTTATATTTGAAGTTGAAGAATGAAGTCTCTTATCTTCCGATTGGAAGCACGAACCAGTTTATTGAATTGAGCCTTCTCTTTGGTCTCAAAAGTAGTTATATGGAAGTGATCTATCACAAGTTCACAGATCTTGTCATATGGCAGAGAATTGGGTTTATCTGGAAACGCCAGATTTTTCACCAGGCAAATGCATCTAGCCCAATAGCAGTAATGAAATGAGCAGGAATTTTGTCATCCCGAACATTCTTTGAAATGCACCATGCATCGAAGCATTCAAGATAATCAGCAATTTCCCGCGGTGAACCATTTATAGGAAACTTTCCAAGGTTATTTAGTTCCATCGCGACGCCAAAATGTTGTAATTTTTTTGTAATAGTAGTATTAGTATTTCGAGATGACGAATTGCAAGAATTCAACCAAAAGACAGAGAGGGCGGAATTCAGGAATTTGTATTTGGCAGAACTGTTATTCAATTCATATAAGAAATATATTAACAATCAACAGTACGTATTTAAACAATACAGAGATAGAAATTGTCAATCACCACAATTATATAATTCCTTTACAATTTACAAAAACAAAGACTGTAAACCTACCTTGGGTAAATCAATTGTAAGCATAATTTATACCCAGCAATACGCTTCTGTACATTTTAGCAGAAAAAGGAGAGACATTGATGCAGAATAAAATGAATCCATTTTATTCCGGTGATTCTCATCAGCTGCAAACATCCTATAACCTTCAATAAATAAAAGTCAGTGTAAAATTTAACACTCTTTCTTCTATTGACAAGCATATTATGAGCGTGTCATGGTGAGATAAAACATCAGGATAACAAGGTAGCTGAAGTGTAAATATATATATTGTTAGAAGGGAGTTCCCAAAAAACTAATTTACTAGTTTTCTGTTGGGATTTTAACAAAAATATCGGTAAAAATTGCGTAGCTAGATAACAGACGATCGAAACTCGATGTACAAGAATTCAAATGAAAAGATGATGGTGTAATTTCGTAAGGTCAAAAGAAATTATCTTTTATGGAAGTCAAACAAAAAAGAGGAGGGGCTGAAAGGATTGGGAAACAAGATTATTACTGGGCCATGTGTGTGTTCGTACTACTTTGAAATAATGCTTTTTATTCTTAGTGGACTCCGACTGAGTGACGAGCTTCAATTAGAGGGAGTGCAATGAGAATTATGGGAACTATTGGCTAGGAATGTGTTCTTGACACCTCTGAGCTTTACAGATTGGAGGTGGAAGTTATCAGGGAAATAACTTATTTTTCACAATAATTTGATAGATCTTCTTTGTCACTCCTCTGGATCAACTTCTGAATTTACCACTGCAGCAAACTGCGATCTTAAAATCATGAAAATCTAGTTGCTATAGAACATTGCATTTGGACCAAATTCGTCTTAATTGTGTTTTCATTTGCTTGGAATAGATTACCAACCAATATAAGTAACGCAAAAACCAACCCAGTTTCCATCAACTCACTCACCAGACTCCTCAAAGGTGACAGTTCTCTCCTCCATCTAACAACAACATGTACAGTTATCAAGGGGAAACACGCAAATACAGTAGACTCCAGACAGAGAGAGAAATTCATACCTGTACTAGCAACCCTTGCACAAAACGCACGCACACACTCGCCTTGACTGTACACACCGCCATCGGTTACCAGAATTTACACCAGTACGCTTGGTAAACCCTAAAATAGCTGTTTATCTTAGATATCTAGGAATTGCACCGGTAAGCCTAGATAATCCCCCTAATGAGACTCTTGTCGATGGCTTCCAAAAGACAGACTTCCCTAATATCTCTAACAATACCTTCGTAGTCGTCTTCACCTCCACTCGCCTTAGCCATCTTTACTAGGCAGCACCCACTGCACAACCCCTAATGTTCAGTGATTCCTAAAGTCTGATACTAAGTCACGGATCCGTACTTTCCTACCGATGGCTATCCATTTGTGCCATTGTTGTAGCAAATTCACATGTTCCTCGGACCATAAGTCTGCCAAACAGATGGTTCGTCCCCACTTCTTGGAAAATTCATTACTAAGATGAGTTACACTAATATTTAACGACTCTTTCCCTTAGCTTCACGGGTTCCGAGGTCTTCAGTGTCCGAGGTGAGTGAAACCGGAGTTCTGTCGTTTATACTGCGCTTAGCATGTACAAGTAGTGTCATAATGCTTTCATCAGTCAACGGTTCTTCATTAACCGGCCCAGCTAATCTTCTTCAAACATGAAGTGATCTGGTGACAACTTTATACCATATATTGGCAAATAATAGCTTGGTTATATGCTAGATAACTTGGTAGAAAAATATTTGACGGTCCCGAAGTGAAAACTCCTCCCTCAGGAACTTGTTATTACTCACCAAATTCTACCCATTGTTTCAAAATCACAATGCAAAATGGCAACATACAGGCTTTGGCTTACTGATGTTAACATCACGTTCTTTATGGCAAATTGACGAAATGAACTTATGAACTATGTGATGTACTTTAGTTTCATTATCAAATTGAGTAAGTGAATAATAACTTATGTAACCCTGTGTTGAGAGCTGGCTGCAAGCCAAAAATTGTAGACAGCAATTCACGTCAATGTTAAGTCCCGAATCGGGGTCATTACAAAAACAATAACAAAGCTCGACCCTGGGGAGCTCACCAACAAATCGCAGCAGACTTAAAGTGTGCAAATACGATTCGCAGATATATGGCTTTACTTTGTGAGAAAAGATCACAAGCAGTACAGAATAACCTTAAACAAGAAAATGACCAATCAAGAGACGTTGCTTCTCCGCTGGCAATGATGTAAATAAAAATCTATAAATACCTCTTGATTTTCTCAATTAAAGATCTGTTGCCTGACCCTTGTCTTCTGTTCTTACAACCTATCGTATATCTACGCGAATTAATTAAAAGCAGAAACATTCAGACTCAAGGACAAAATAAAAAAGCGTCTTTTCATGTTTGATGTGATCATATATGAAGTATGTAACATTCTATATACTAATACGTATATGCTTAATGTATTACTATGACAATGTTGGAGATACTACCTATTTATGACAGAGGAATACCCAATTGTAGATGCTGCATCAGAATTATTGCCAATCGACATAACAGATCAAACATTTTCATCCACTGACATGCACGAACATAAATGATGTAATATTCTACATACCACTACATGTATGTCCAACACACTGCCATAACAATTCTGTGGATATTACTTAATTATGGATGAAAAACATCCTTTTATAGGTACTGTTACAAAACGACCACAGTTGTTCAAGTATGACATCAGTGTTATTACCACTAATATTATTATCGTGGAACACATTATTACCAATTTACCACTTCTAACTGCAATAGACAAAACAGGCAACTAGATATTAAGCACACTGCAGCAAACTATTACTGAGAAGCGAAACACAGCTGTCGGTTGAAATACTTCACAATAATGGCAATTTCGGCACAAGTGTGACACTAGAGTTCACATGAAGAAAAAGAGCTAGACTGCTGTCGTTCACCAGCCCCCATTTTTGAAACTAGCGCCTCCCTTTTCACGATCTGAAACACTACAATAACACATATTTTGTATGTTGCTCAGACTGGGTGCATTTAAAAGATTAACTATTGTTGGAAAATTTGTATAACATTGTTTCTGTAACCATTTCAATATTACTACTTTAATCGTACACATAATTTTAGAGGTCTAACACAAGATTTATCAATTAGTAATCACAAATGAGTACTTCAGAACGCACCAGTTTATTAGATGTATTGTTGATGCCTGCAAACTGGAGTCTCTTATGTAACCAAATGCATTAAGAATGTATGTTAATATTAAGTGAAAATTGTTATTATAACAGAGATATCATAAGGGAATAAAACTGAATAAAAAGGTACGCGTAAAGGTAAAACTCCGAGGGAGCAAACCAAACAACAGAAATATATAAACTACAGTCAGCCACAATAAAACGGAAGACGTCTTACGAAATAATCACGCTCATCAATTTGGAAGCTAATTTACCTATCCGAAATATCCATCGAAAACACGTGTGACAACAGATGGACGTTGTAGGCTTGAAAGTTCATTTTTGAAAGTACAGCAATGCAAAAACAAAGCGGGAAATCTAGCCAATTATGTGGAAGGGTAATCATCGTCTTATGGGTAAGGGATCCTGTCAATAACGGTATTATGGTGAGTGCTGCTTATAATCAGATATAAGTAGTATAAGAAAGAATAAGCGAATTCAGAAAAGTAACAGTATGTTTTGGATAGTGGGAAAAGGCAATCGAAGAAGGCAACTGTGAGAAGAAAGTTACAACACTATGCAGAATCCTACAAGCTATAAAATGTGGTGATCTTCGACCAATTTGCAAACGACAATACAGACTGAGCAGAATTTAGGAATTTGTATTTGGCGGGATTATTTACAATTCATATAATGAATATTATCAGACAACAGTACATATTTAAACAGTACAGTAATATATATTGTCAGTCATCACATCCGCCACATGTAGAGTATCTCCTAACATGTTTATATTGAGGTCTCTATTTGCTTGCAAGTCTCTCCAATCTTCTAACTAACTCTGTGCTATGATTTTCATCGGGATTATCTGGGTTTATCTCTGAATTACCTCCAAGATCAGAACTAGTAGCGGAATCATTTAAATTATAATCGGAAAGACCTCCCTCATTTATTTTCAATTGATTCATGTGTCTGTTGTGAACTGAATGATCTTCGATGTCTAATATCTTCACAATTCGATTTCCCATTTTTGTAGTATGATTCCAACAGAAGGTCTACAGTCATCCCCTCTATAATAATGTACATTAGATGTGTTTGGAGAATTCAAGATTTGAATGGCTTATCAGGAATTTCATAGGTATTTGTAAGCTTGACATTGAGATGTCAGAGTAAGAAGTTATCTACACATCTTTTCAGCTCATCAAGACTTTTAGGACTCATTGATTGTATGACGCTCTTTAATGTTCGTACAAAATTTTCTGCCAACTCGTGAGATTGAGGATGACGTGGTGCTGTGTACAGATGATGGCAACCTACATCTTTAAGCCAGTCATTGAAGTTATTCTCAGTGAAGTGAGTACTATTATCAGTGAATAAGACATCTTGTATTCCTTCTCGAACGAAAATCTTCCTCAAAGCTCTGCGAGTGAATCTTGCGTTAGGACTATCTGTAATTATGACTTCTGACCATCTGGAATAAGAATCAATAACAATTAAGGCATTGTTTGAATTTAAGAATGGATCAGAGTAATCCACATGAATACGCTGCCAAATCTCACAAGACGCAGGCCATGATTTTCACAATTACTTCTCATATGAAATTTTATGCAAACAACTGGAACAGCTCTTTGATCTTTTGCTAATGTAAGCACCAATTTCTGGCCATCAGCACGTTAGGCGTGCTAATGATTTCATCTTATCAGCTCCCAGATGAGCAGAGAGAAAATCATCCAAAATCGCAGATCTTAATGTCGGAGGAATAATAATTCTGTTATCCAGACATAGAAATCCTTCAGGATGGACTGAAATCTCATCTATTCGCTTATACAGTTCGGAAATCTTCGCTTACACTGAATATTGCATTCGTAATGCATCCATAACATTTTCGAGTATCACGGCTGAAGCCCTATATTCCTCTAGGAATCAAAGGAAATAATAATAATCGTGTATAGGTCGGACTCTATCCACAGGTAACGGCTGGATCAACAGACGATCAGTGTCATTAGCAGAATTTTCAAATAGTGAATAACGAGATATTCTTATCTCGTTATGCAGACTTCTTTCTGCATGAGGTATATCCTTTGCCGATCTGTGTTCAATAGTTTAATCATATGCATTTAGTTCTAAACTCCATCTTTTAACCATAGCAGCAGATGAATTATTCAAAGATTTTTCTGGATTGTAAATGAATTTCAAAGCTTGATGATCAGTAACTGTGTGAAACTTAGTACCAAAGAGATACTTGTGCAAGCGTCTTATTGCCCATACAACTGCTACAGCCTCTTTCTGAGTTTGTGAGTATCCTTGGCCACTCTTACTTAGACGTCTTGAAATACGAATAACAGATTGTCCATTTTGCTCAAGTATTGCAGCTGTGCCCAAAAGAGAGACATCTGTGTCTCGAACAGGCTTGTCTTTAGATGAGAAAGGTCTTAAGAAAGCTTGTCTATTAAGAAAAAGTTTTTCGCAAGATATCCTGATATTTTTGTTCGCACGTAAGTTGAGTGGAATTGGGAATGAATGCGGAGTAAAACTAAAGAGTACCAATCCATGATCTCAACGACGACGTGTTTTTTGGTAAGGGTGCTTGAATTAGAGGTGTGAGGCGGCTAGCGTCATGTTTGAAACCCTTGGAGTCTACTCTATTTCCTAAGCATGATACAGATGACAAAATAAAATGACATTTAGACGGATTAACCAGACTAGTTTTTCACAGAAACGCTTGAACAGTTTTAAAAGACGTTCATTATACAATTCGATGTTCCGTCCATGAATTATAATGTCGCCTTGATAAGATTCAACACCATCTATCATCTGATTTATTACTTTTTGAAATATTGTAGGTGAAACCTTCGAACCAAAAGGTAAGAACTTATACTTGAACAATCCAAATGTAGTATTAGTGGTTGTTAGTGCACTAGAAGCTTTTTCAATAGGAATCTGCAAATATGCATCTTTGAGCGTCGGTGGCATAGCGGTTAGGACGCTAGCCGACCATGCACATGGTCCGGGTTCGATTCCCGGCCGATGCACTCCTTTACCTCGCTAAGCCAGAAGTAATAATCGTGTAAAATATACACTGCTACAGAAACTTCAAGCCACTAGCTTGAAGCCCTATGTTCCACCGGAGAACGTGAAGGTAAAAAAAACACACTGAACATTGTAAAACTACTTCTCTGTGCAAAGATTCATTAAACAACTTAGCGCAAAATGAGATTTGGACATTCAGCAATCTAAAGGCTTTTAATCTCAGTAAAGATGGACCGTATTCACCAAAAAGAAAGGGAATATTCACAAAACTACCAGTTTCTGATCTCAAACCAATAAGAGATAGTTTATGACCCATAATGCCTGTAATTGAACTAGTAGTAGGATTTACTCGGGCATGTTTACAAAGCGATAGTAAATCTTGCTTAGAAATTTTGAACTCAGTGTCTGTAGTATCAATTATAAAAGAGTGAGACCTGCCTGAACTTGTAGTGAAGGTTTTCGTTGGGTGAGATTGAGTACTGTGAAAAGTTGAAAGAGATACTGTCTGCATTTTACCAGACAAATCAGAAGATTCATGCGAATCCTGAGTGGTAAAATTATTCGAACTCCGGCAAAAGGACTTTATGTACCCAGTTTGACCACATTTACGGTATTTAGCATCCGGAAAACGGTAAGTGCTTCGTAGATTAATCCTCCACATGAAAAACACGATTCGGTATTTTTGCTCTTTATCTGCAATATATGAGATGTGGATAACAGTTTGTATTTCCTTTTATGAACACTTGAATTATCAACTTTGGACAGGATCACATCAGACAATGATGTAGTAGGAGCTGGGTATTCGTTGTTGGCATCTTCATATGTAGTACATAAATCTTTAGCAGTTTGAAAGGTGCAGGAAGGAATGTGAACCAGCTATTTCTTTAGCTCCGAATATTGATCTCAGCGATTAAACGATCACGTTGTTGAGTATGGAGCTGATCTCCAAAGTTGCACATTGACGTTTGTATCCGAAGATGAAAAATAAAATCTCTAATCTTTTGGTTAGGAGCAAGAGCAACTTTCTTGGACTAAGCTCCCTTTCGTGTTACCATAACGATGCCAAAATGCATTAGTTATTTATAATAGTATTTCGCAATGACCAAATCACAGGAAACCAAACAACAATACAGATTGAGCAGAATTTAGGAATTTGTATTCAGCAGAATTTATTGTAATTTATATAGTAAATATTAACAGACATGTTGCAATTATTTGTAATAGTAGTATTAGTATTTCGAGGTGACAGAATTACAAGAATTTGACCAAAACACAGAGAGGGCGGAATTCAGGAATTTGTATTTAGCGGAATTATAATGCAATTCATATAAGAAATATATTAACAATCAACAGTACGTATTTAAACAATACAGTAACATGAATTGTCAATCCCCATAGGTTAGAACTGGAATCAGAGACTCAAATCTTCTCCTGCTTAAACTCCTCATCAGTTGGAAGTGTTCGAGTCTCACTGTTTGTTGTTTATCCCAGTAAGCAGATGTTAGTTCGATCAGTTATCC
The DNA here is from genome assembly GCA_944472135.2 of Trichobilharzia regenti. Lineage (NCBI taxonomy): Eukaryota > Metazoa > Platyhelminthes > Trematoda > Strigeidida > Schistosomatidae > Trichobilharzia > Trichobilharzia regenti. The sequence continues at coordinate 62,647,864 of OX235262.1, forward strand.
AACAGACTAGTGGACCACGTATGGCAGATGCCTTTTCTCGATACATGATGAATTTCTATTACTATTATTATTACTCCTTTATTCTTGAGATTTCTTGTTAACCTAGCTACAAAAAATGAACTGAATCGTTATCTGACAAACAAGCATTAAATACCTTCCTAAATTAGTCACGTTCTTCTGAAAGTGATAACTGTCTATTGTCAATTTTATTGCCTGGATGATATAATTTCCACCAATAATTCATATTTCTCTATGAACACGATTGACTTTTAATCAAGGAAACTAGAAATTATTCTCGTTTAGTAGTCACTCTTTGAGATGACAGATAACTTCTGGAAGTCTGTTTGTCGTTTGTCGTCTTCGAACTAAATGAGCTGAGAATGACGACAGACAAAGTGATCACTATTTTGTATCATGATGAACAGGATACACTTAGAAGGTATTGATAGTAATAGTAGTACACCTATTTGAATGAATGATACAACAACACGGTTTCTGTTAACACAAACAAAAGAGAAGTCTAATATTTGACTTAGTGTAATCATATCAAAAGGAAGTAATACACTGAGGAGTGATCACTAGCGGACGAAACAATCTACTCAATATTCTTTAGTAGTCAGTTTATAATTGAGAAAAAATTTAACACACTAACCAACAGTCAAACGCAATCATCATTCGGAGGTGTATTTTCCTCCACATACACACATTCTAACGTCTGAGTTCAATTCATTCTACATCTTATAGCGCAAATCACTATTATAATTTTTTTTACGATTTCATCACGGATCGACATCATGTTGCGTGCGTTATTTAACTAAACTTGCGTACACGTATATTCTAGTACTTCTTCACTTTTATTAATGTGCGCAGACGTTGTGGCTACTCGACGCCCACAACGTAAAACCAAAAGGCACTTGCGAAGAGTACGATCGTGTATTATAGCAGTAGTCAAATTTCGAAATTGTGTCAAGGTAATGTTCAACAGTAAATTCACAAATGTTTGCGAAGTACATATAAAATCGGTCTGTATACACATATAATACAAGTATACAAATTAGATTAAAAAGCATGTTTACAGTTGGTATAGGGGTACTACATAATTCCCCCACCAGAACACTGAAATATAAAAAAATACATTTAAGTGTTCGAAAATAACGCGTCAGCGCGATACGTAGCAGCGATAGTACACAGAAGGCGATTTATTAAGCTGAAAAATGAGCAGTTTAAAGCGGTTAATAACATCGATAATAAATGCGATAATCTGGGAAAGTAGGATTGCTACTCATGATAGAACATATAAGGAACGATAAAATTGGCCGAGGATCTGTAGTCGGTAGACGAAAACGATACGTGAATAATAAGCGAGATGTGATTAAATGTAATAATAAAGGAAATATCGATGTTAAAATAATAGTGACGTGATTTATGTATGAAAATATTAATCAGTTAAATGAATAGTCAAATGACAATTACGAATAAAGATAATAAAAATGAAAATTCGTAGTAAGTTATATTTCGATGACTTGCACGTAACGTTTAGGCCAATGGACTCGTCTACCAGATCGTTGTTTTCGCAGGTTTCTCTGTCGACGTTGAAGCTTGTGTGGATGTAGGTGTTGGCACGTCGTTCAGCTGGTCCTTATCGTTGACTTCGAAATCGTCGAGGAACGCTGGTTTGACTCTGTCGATACTGATGGCTTCTGTTTTATTCAATCTTTCTATCGTGATAACTTTCTGAATGGGCCATCATAAGCGGGTTGAAGTGGTCGTTGTACACCTTCTCTCCTGACGAAGACGTGAGTGTGTCTGTCAGTTGTGACGGGATGTATGACGCTCGTTCCTGCTGACGTGGAAGTGATATCTTTAGCTCGTTCATGTGTCGTTTTAGCTGGTGCACGTAACCAGTCATATCGTGTGGAACTTGGTTACCCGGGGTGAAAAATTCTCCTGGTAATCGTAATGTTGTTCCATAGACTAGTTCGGAAACGCAGCAGCCAATATCTTTCTTTATAGTAGCTCGTATACCAAGTAGTACTAGTGGAAGTTTGGTTGACCAATCGTTTTGAGTCAAAGAAGCAGCGAGCGCAGCTTTGAGTTGTCGATGAAATCGTTCGACTAGGATGATACGCTGTTGTTCGTATTCGTTTAATGCCTAGTAATTCAGTTAGCTGGTCAAAAAGTCGGCTTTCAAACTGGGCACCTCTGTCTGTAGTGATAATTGATGGGACACCAAAGTTGGCTATCCAGTTTTCGACTAAAGCTTTAGCTACCGTTTCAGCTGAGACGTCGATTAATGGAACTGCTACTGGCCAACGAGTAAATCTGTCAATGCAAGTTAAAATATAGTTGAAACCATTGGAAGGAGGCAGTGGACCAACTATGTCTACATGTACATGGTCAAATCTAGAGTCGGGGTTAGGGAAGCGACCAAGTGGTGCTTTGGTGTGCCGGTTGATTTTGACTCTTTGACAGGACAAGCAATTTCGTGTCCACTTCTTAACGTCGCTGTTAATGTTTGGCCAGATAAATCTTTCTCTTAGTAGCTTGGTAGTAGCGCTCACACCAGGATGCGACAAGTTATGTAACTTCTCGAATACTGTATGTCTCATAGCTATTGGAACGAAAGGTCGATATTTACCCGTAGAGGTGTCGCAGATAACTTTTGTCGTGCCAAAAGGAATTGCCTCGAGGTTTAGAGATGTTGTTTTAGAAGACATGATCTTTTTGAGTTCGGCGTCATCTCGTTGTAAGTTTGAGAGATGTTCGTAGTCGATGTCTGGGCATACAATGTTATCAATGTGCATACGTGATAAAGCGTCTGCCACTTCATTGTTTTTACCCTTTATGTGTCGCAGATCGGAGGTGACTTGGGATATAAACTCGAGATGTCGTAGTTCGCGCGGAGAGTAATTAACCTGCTTTGCTGATAAAGCTTTCGTTGGAGCTTTATGGTCTGTTGATCGGAAAGATGGTTGTAGAATGTCAGGAAACTGATCTGCCGAGTCGGTATATGGAGGTGCTGGTGTGCGTGTGACCATCAAGTTCAACGATGATGCACGGCTAATCGTACCAGCGATGTACTTTTTATTGAGCGAGTCTATAAGCTTAGGGCTTATCGGATCAACTAGCAGTTTGTGTTGCTGTAGAAAATCTATACCAAGGATTGGGGATGGAACGTCTGCAATTATGAAAGACCAAGTGTAGGTATTCTGCAGACCAAAATCTAAAGTCATTCGTTTACTTCCATATGTAACAATATTAGACTTATTAACGGCTTGGAGCGTAACTGCAGGGTCAGGATGTTGACGTTCCTGCGTAGACGGAGGGAGAACACTAACCTCTGCTCCTGTGTCGACTAAGAATGTAGTACCGGTATTTCTATCTGTTACATAAAACAAACGACTGCTAGATCGTAGATTGCCAACAGTAGAAGTTTTCATACATGACGATATATCTTTTGGTTTAGCCTGAAAGTTGCAAGGTGAACGACACCGTCGTGCATTGCTTCCGTAACTACGGTGGTACCAGCAAATATTGTCGTGATGGTGACGTGCTAGGTGACCGAGAAAGACGTCGACGAGACGAGCTTCTAGAACGGCCTGGTCGTGTGCGTGTGGTCAGTGCTGCTAACTGACTCAGTAAGGTGTCGACTTTGTGTTCTAGAGTCTGTATCCTGTCGTCAGTGTCTGGTATTCTGCTAGTGGAAGCAACAGATTGAGGTGTTGACCTCTCGTACATGCGATCCGCGATTTTGGCGAGCTTTTCTATGTCAATGTCGTCGTCTCCGAAAGCGAGAACTTGCTGAATGTTTGCAGGAAGTCGTCGCAGCCAGATTTGGTAAAAGAGACGGTTATCGATTTCTCTTCCTGCTGCTAGGCTTTGCATGTGCCTCATGAGTTGCGATGGGGTTTTATCACCTAGCTCTACATTGCTTAACAAACGATCGAGTGCTTGCCTATCTGAAAGCGAAGTGCATCGAAGTACGTCTTCCTTCAACTTGTCGTAAGGAGCGTCTGTGCTGGGTTGAACTATGTGTTGTCGTCTGGTAGTACTGTACTCAAAATGCCGAATTTAGCCGTCTGTGATGTGAGCTTATTGACGGTGAAATAATGTTCCAGTCGTACAAACCAAAGATGGGGGTCTTTGGACTTAAAAACTGGTACAGTAAGAGAAATAGTACTAACAGATCCCAGCTCTAAGTTATTAGAGGTATTGGAAAACATGGTACAATTCGTAGAAAAATGGTTTAACAGTAACAAAACAGCAAAAATTATGCACACTAAGGATATGGCAAAACAGAAAAACATGCAATGCAGATGCTTACCACAGATTACTGCAAGTTGTGTGATGAGAAAGTACAAGAATGAGTTCGAAATGTCTATTATATGTATATATATAGATCCGATAAAGTTAGGGTATAAATAATCCAGCACGTGTAATGATGCGTCGTGGTGAACAAGTTGTCGTCGGAGTCAACGAGTTATCGTCGCGGTGAACAAGTTGTCATCGAGCTCATCAATTTATCACGTCGGGCTCACCAATTTGTTGCGTGCGTTATTTAACTAAACTTGCGTACACGTATATTCTAGTACTTCTTCACTTTTATTAATGTGCGCAGACGTTGTGGCTACTCGACGCCCACAACGTAAAACCAAAAGGCACTTGCGAAGAGTACGATCGTGTATTATAGCAGTAGTCAAATTTCGAAATTGTGTCAAGGTAATGTTCAACAGTAAATTCACAAATGTTTGCGAAGTACATATAAAATCGGTCTGTATACACATATAATACAAGTATACAAATTAGATTAAAAAGCATGTTTACAGTTGGTATAGGGGTACTACAATCAGTTAGAGAACCATTGAAAACTTAAGAGTACTGGACAGCTGTTTCATCCTAGTTTGGGAATCACCGGTAGTACGCACCCATCAGCAGCGTTCACACGCAAGACCTTCCAGTTACAGGGCAAGCTGGTATACAATTCAGCCAATGGGACCCGATTCAATGGCCAGTGCATGAATTCTAGCTCCTATCAATTCGTGATTTAGCGCGACCCCAACCAATGTCCTCCGTGGGGCATCCATCCTCACACATGACTGGATGGATGTTACTTGTAATCAAAGGATTTATATTCTGTCACTACAAGGAGGGAAATACAATGTGGTAAGTGAATGTTACTCATTTAACCAAATCAAGTGTCGACACTTGTATAAGAATAAAATTCCCCATCTCGGTTGCTAACCTCAATAATAACCACCACTCCTACTGTCACTACTAACGCTAATGTCATCTGTTTCTGTGATCATTCTTGAATGATACTACCATCCTAATTGAAGAATACACAGAATGATAACAGTATGAAATATATTGTCTCATCTTGCATAGGGAAGTGAGTTGTTGCCTGTGGGTTTGAGGTCAAACCATATGAGAAATTTTGATAGAGTTTCCTCTTTCTAACAGATGATAAATCCGTATCAGTCTTCAATTATTCTCTCATTGACATTGCTGAGATATGGTAAGATAATTGCAGTCGACTCTCAGAGATTTCATTCTTAATGATATAATAAAAAGTAAATGTAGAATTAAATTCATTATTATTTGGAAACACCTACTGTCTCAACTTCCAATTTCACACTTTATTAGTGTTGCTGTCAGCGTTGATTGTGAGTCATTTTCATTTCTAAACGTTACATAATATTATGCAAGTTTAATTTCATCTTCAGTGACCACTCACCATCTCAGATACTTCTCTCAGTGTTTGACAACCTGATGTTCCTCTCCTCCCATGATTTTCAAGAGAAAACGTAGTTGTGAACAGTCAGCCGGAGTGTAAACAGATAGTAGTGCGTCGGTCGCACAGCGGTAGAATGCTTGCCAACTACTCAGGTGGTTAGGGGTTCTATCCCCTTTACCTCACCAAACCAGTAATAAGACTGGTAAAGAGGGAATGCTGGACATGAGGCTAGCAAACCCAACTCTAAAAAATAAATACTACTACTACTGAAACTTCAGAGCTGTAGCTTGAAGCCATATGTTGCACTAGGAACGTAAAAAGAATAAAAAACTTAGTAACTTGTCGTTCATTGATCCATTCACATGACAACTGGAGATCAAGCTGAGTGATTGATTGTGGTGAAACGAAGATCTAGTTAGCGGTTTTGCGTTGTAAGTGAGACAATAGAACATTGGACGAGGGATTTTACCGGATGTCGCTTGTGTGAATCATGTAGGCTACATACTGGCTTTCCATTCCACCATCGAACATCACCCGCTAAATCAATAGCAGTCTGAAAATATACGACCACCTTAGATGGACTCATCATCCATTGAATACCTCATGAAAAGTGTGTAGTTGTAAACTTGAAATGTAAGGTTGGTGATGAGCGGGTCAATACAAGAGTGGAATACAAAGTGGCATGAAAGAGTAGAACAGATAGATAAAGTGTATTCATAGCTTTTTACCACAATATTTGGACACTGACTAGTTGCTTATTCGTCGCTGCGGAATACTGTCATTCAGACGAAGACGATTTTAAAGAGTGTTGATTTGCAACCACAGATACCTATGTTCATTATCTTGTGTTTGTTGGAACAGTTAATCAGTAGTCATCAGTTAATATCCATCATCATGAAGACCAATGATATGCATTCGTTTCATGAACAGTCTGACTTCCTCTGCTCTCCCCCCACCTTTCTATTATGGTATATTTGAAATTCGAATGAGAATAATTCCTCCGATGACTCGTCATCACATACATCTTGAAATACTGATTTTGCAAGTATTCGACTTATTTCGAGGTAAACCATCTGACCAACTGACATCCTTCTGGGAATAAGACAGCATGGAACAAGTATCCTGTTTACCCTACTTTGTGATAACACCAACATGACCATGATGTGAATTTGAGTTTGCAAGGCGAGCACATTCATCATTCATCTAGTCAGTGATTCACAGTTGAAGACATGTGAGAGACCGAAACCTCTGTTGTTGGGATGTTCGCTTAAACAGTGTTATTGAACTTGGTTTGCAAGAATGTATTGCAATCTGATCGGATGTGCATTAGTTAAAAGCACAACTCAAAACACCTATGCATCTGGAGTCAGGCTGGAAGTTTATTCACTTGATAATTAGTCAATATAACTCCATCTACATATATTTTAGCCGTCGTCATATTGTGATAACAGTATAGTGAACTACAGACCAATAATTTCTACACTCTGACTTGTGGTCACTCAGTTGATTACAGAATCGACTTCCTGTGTAAAACAGTTTCAAGTAACAAACTCGTTCCCATGTCTCTCTGATGTTGTTGTATATGACTTCTTATCGTATAATAAAATGAGGTTACATGCATGATCAAAATAATTTGTATATTGAGCTGAGATTGGTTAGAGAACCATTGGAAAACTTGGGAGTACTGGATAGTTGTTTCGTCCTAGCTTTGGACTCGTTATCAGTACACACTCACCGGGGTTCGAACCCACAACCTTCCGGTTTCAAGATAAGCTCGTGAACAGTAGGGTGCAGCAGGTCGGGTGTGAGGACAAATACTTGCCAAAGACATTGGCTAAGGGTCGTGCTATCTCGTGAATTGGCAGAAGTTAGAATTCATGTGCCATTGGATCGGGTCCCAGTGGCTTAATGGTATACGAGCTCGCCTTGTAACCAGAAGGTCCTGGGTTCGAACCCTGCTGAAGAGTCCCACACTAGGTTGGCGAAACAGTTGTCTGTCCAGTACTCCTTTCAGGTTTTCCAATGGTTCTCTCACCAGTGTCAGCTCATGATGAAATCCTATAACCAATCAAATCCCCACAAATCAACACTTAAATTTGAATATTTTTAGTGTCAAAGTATAATTCGTCGGTAGCATAGTAAAGATGAGTGCAGAATGGGAGTGAATACTATCATTTATTGAGTGCAATGCTAGTGCACACAGCTAACGAGTACCAAAAGAAAATGGGCTAGCACTCCTAGCCTCCGTTAATCAGATAACACTGAACTGTAACAAAAAATGATGTGACTCGACTCATGTTGATTCACTGTTTGATTAAGAGAGGAAATTAGTCAGTCGTACCAATGGAGAAATGTCTGACATAGTGAAATATTACCTGTATATTGGTTTATCACATAGCACAATTCATAACCTGGAATATAAAATTCCCCATAGAAATGAGACAAAGATGAGTTTGTCTCCTTGATACTTCGACTGAGATGAACTAAGCCAAACATGATGAGGTGGTATTCTATTCAATCTAAAACTCACTACTCCATACATTGTCACCCATACAAAATCAGACTTTTCTTCTCTTGTCTTTGTTCTCCTTCTAGTTCAAATGTCTTCTCTCTACACATGGTATGTGCATGTTTATTTATGTGTGTCTGTGTGTTGTACTGTGAATATACCCCAGAGTTGTCTTTCTACTTAATATTTCCTTTTTATGAGAAGGCATTGAAAAGTGGTTATTAAATACATATGGGGCAACTTTGCTCAACTTCTTAGATCAAATTAGTTTTTGCCTTATTTAGCTGGGATGAGTCATTAACCTTCTTCTCTCCCTCTCCCCACTACTCTTCCACTCTCCTCTGTCTCCTCCTCTATCACACACACAAAAGCTCATGCATAGATGGACAGACTCACTCATCTAATCCTATGTAGTCTACAGTTTTTGCCTTTCTAGTTTAGAATTTTGAAGATCTGACCCATTAGTTTTAACAGAGACAAATCTGTTTTCTTCGTGTTTCGTTTTTGCATAGGATTTTCTAGCCAGTCAGACATTTCTCAAATTAGTCAGACACCCAGCGGATGTGTTAGAAGTAGTATACTCATCATTATTTGTCAGAAAACTATTAGATGAATTGAGTTCGCTATTACAAGCGAAAGCAGTTCTCCCACCTCTTACATACGCTGACTAAATTCCTTTTGAGATCAAAACAGAAAAATAGGACGAAGAAGAAGAAAGCTTTTTGTCTGCCAAACAAAAAAGTATGCAATCTAGCAATCGATACAATCAAAAGGGGACTCTTAGTCTTCGATGTTTTCAATCACTCTTAAGATAATATCGAGCTCTGTTGGTTACTGCTCTGAAATGAAGTCGATATTCTCTTCTCAAAAGACACCATCTATCAGCTAAGTATTATTAATTGAATGTTTCTTATGCCACATGTCTTCAAATGTATTTCTCAAACATGTAATGCGCTGTAGTATTCACCAAGTAATATGTCGCAGTATATGCTTGTAGAAGGCATTGGATAAGGATAGAGCTTGCTCCATTTCACAACGAATTCAAAGAATTCGAAAATCACGTCTTATTGGATTTCAGTAGAGTGAGTGATTTGAAGGAAAACAAAACTGTCCTAATAAATGACTGTTAACTTCTCTCTTTCTCTCTTCATTGATCATATTTTGAAGATATCCGGTACAAGTATATTACTACTTCATACCAAATTTCCACATGATCTAACTGGCATCATTTAGAGAATGACTGAAAACTATAGAGTATATGAAACGTCAACACTGCCCATCACAGTGATCCATCTATCCATCCAAGGATGTACCTTGCGAAATTTAGTCCACAAGCTGAGCACATGTTTCATATGTGTAACATATATCCCAACCACTCGAAATCATGAAGCTTGAGGACTTCACCAGTCAGTCGACCAGTTTTCTGACATTAATAGCCTAAAGTCTGTGGAGATTATGAAGGTTCACGAAGAGGTACCACTGTTGTAATTTTTTGTAATAGTAGTATTAGTATTTCGAGATGACAGAATTACAAGAATTTGACCAAAACACAGAGAGGGCGGAATTCAGGAATTTGTATTTGGCAGAATTGTTGTTCAATTCATATAAGAAATATATTAACAATCAACAGTAAGTATTTAAACAATACAGAGATAGAAATCACCACAACCACCAAACAAACAGTTAAATAAGTGAAATATTTTCAAAGTGTGACGCTGATGAGACTAGATATTAAAACACATAGGATTCTGCTAGTAAATTTAGATTAGAAATGTTTATTCCAATGTGCTTGAACACCGAGTGTAGAAATAGGTTGCCTTATACCGTCAGTTGGGTTTAATTAATGTTATTATATTTGACGGGCAGAGGGCAGAATACAGTAATTTTTTTGAATAGATATCTAATGAGTATTGCATAGTTAAGTTCGCCAGTAATCCTGAACAAATCGACTTCACTTGTTAGGTAAGACACCAATGTAGTTCAGTCAATTTGTATACTACTGATTACTTTTAACAGGTTATGAACCCCTCCCATACAGTCTAAAGCTACCATTCTAAAATTGGCCAATATACTGACTTCTCCTAACATTGTTTCAGATGAAAAATTACGTGATCAGTGTGATGTCGCTAGATAGAGTGAGGAGCCTATGAAAGCAAAAACAAACTTAGTCATACGACAAGTAATGGTCTTGATAAGCAAACTGGCAATCGGATTACGTAAAGGCGGGGAGACAGAGTGAGGGAACACCTCTGACACTCACTACAACTTACTGCAAACTCTCACAAAACGAAGTGTATCTTATTCTAGGGATTTCAAAAAATTAAAGCGCCATACACTTGATCGCATTGATGCAATCAGTTCTCGTGTTGTAGGGCTAAAAAGGAACATATCTTTGGGAAGCCAGTTCTGTTTGAACTTTCAACTGATGAACACCCACAATTTGAGGAATACATTTCTGGAAGATTTCATTATGAGCTGACATCAGTTAGAGAACCATTGGAAAACCTTGGAGTACTGGACAACTGTTTCGTCCTAGTTTGGGACTCTTTATCAGTACGCACCCACACAGTCTGGTTCGAACCCAGGACCTTCTGGTTACAAGGCGAGCTCGTAGGCCATTGAGCCACTGGGACCCGATCCAATGGTTCTTGAATTCTAACTTCCGCCAGTTCACGACATAGCGCGACCACTTCGCAATGTCTTCTTCGATGAGTTACGCACCCACCAGGTGCGTACTGTTGAAGAGTCCCAAACTAGGACGAAACAGCTGTTCAGTACTCCCAAGTTTTCCAGTGGTTCTCTAACTGAAGTCAGCTCATGGTGAAATCTTCCATACAATCAAACAAAATCCCAACAAAACCATTACTTGAATACATTTCTCTTGTCATCGAAAAACAGTCCCAGTTTGCTAATCTCAAACATCTTGACAGCCTCAAGCAAGTGGTAGCAGAGAAGAGATTTCCGACTGATCTAGTAAATATGTAATCAACTATTCTTCCGTCACCCTTTCTGAAACTCAGCTACAAGCCCTATCACCAGGTCCCAAGTTCTGTAACAGTTCATCCAAAGTCAACAGGTTGCATACTCAAGTACAATTCGAAAATTTAATTAACCAGACCGACGATCTCACGCCCAAATCACCTCAGGAATTCCGACATTTTAAATCTACAGTTTTTGACTGATTACTCGTTCAAAACCTAGCTCGAATAATCTTCTGGCCAAAGAGCATATAGACCAACTTAAAGAACTAGAGAGGAATGATCGTATTATCATATGTCGTTCAGACAAAGGTGGGAGTGTTGTAGTTATGAATTCGCCAAGATTATAATGATAAAACCTCAGTGATCCTCTCTGACCAAATGAAATTCACCAAACCTGATGGTGAAAAGAACAAGACACATCTAATTGAAAATCAACTGACTGATATCTTAAAGAACATAAGGAATAAGTTAGCAATCTCGTCAGATATATATGAACACATCCAACCAGTAGGATCCATAACACCACGTTATAGAAGATAACTATGCCATTTTTGTAGACATTTCTGACTTAATTCAATACATACATTTCGCGAGGAAATGATATAAGCTAGACGAAGATCATTGAAAACCAAGGACAAGTAGATGTGTATTATGTCCTAACTTGAAACACTTTAGCAGTTCACATTCTGGAGCTCCACAATCGATCTAACACAATAACTTCATTCAGGTTTTGAGACCTGCCAGCTAACCATGTAGCCACTCGGTTGGAATTCAATCATCCATGAATTGTAACTTTGTCAACTCTTGGTACAACCTTTCCACTAACCAATGTCACGAATGAGTGGAATCCGCTTCGCCTTGACATGGTTGACACAGAGACTTCTAAACAATATCCACTGAGGAGGTGAAGATTGATATCCACATTTTCCGTCTTGCGAGAATTCGAATTAATTTCAATGCATATTTCATCAAGAAGGCCATGGGTGTTTCGACCCAATGAGCTTATATGCACGCACTACCGAAGAGTCCTAAAATATGACGAAACTGCTGTCCAGAGCTCTTTACTTATCGTTGATTCTCTAATTGAAGTTGGTTTGTAACGAAAATAACTAATTGTTTCCATTAACAGTCAAACTAAATAAGTAGTTTACTATTATTACTTATTCTGTTCAGAGCGTGAGGAAGAACTGTTTGCTGTTGTGAATAGAGTGAGACCAAATAAGACAAAATGCAATGAAGGCAGTTGAAAACACCCCGAACAGATGGACCAAAAACAGAAAGAAATAAAAACAAACAGTGAAAAACATCACTGGTATTTTTTATAGTTTGGTTTGTAAGCGTAAGTTATGTTTTTACGAGTTGATGTCAATCCGTGATCAACTCGTAAAACATCCTGGTAAGAAAAACAAGATGATAAAAATGTTTATGTGTTGTGTGTCTGTGTTGATCACGATCACTAGAAACATTCATTGTAAGAGTTGTCGATCAGTTGAATCATCCACTCACTCATCACACACCCACAACATAGGAAAACATCATCCCCTATGTATGCCAATTCAGAGTGTGTTTGTATGTTCACTATTATATGTGTGCGTGCGTGCATGTGGGTGTGTATTGGGAATATGCCTGATAGTTTTTTTCTTTCTTTCTTTCTTTCTACCACCACTAATCTCATATCCTCATGAGCAGATCTCAAAAGTCAGTCTACTGAGAACAATAGACAAAGGGTAGGATTGGAATAAGGAGACAGTTGTAGATTAGTGGAGGAATGATGATCATGAATAGCCAACCAGCTGCTGCTTTATCATTCGTCAATCCGTTCAGACTAATCTGAGTCATACATTTATTTATTGATTCATTTATTTATTCATGTGTTCATTCATAGCATAGTATATTTTATCCCAAAGAGCAATCTGCCTAGTCGGAACACAACTCATAATTTTTACTAGGATTAATTTATCAAACTACGATTTCATATTTTGGACTATTAGATTGAAATTTTCATCCAAACACAAAACAGTGGATTATACTGACTTCGAAATGACTTCGGAATTATTGAGAATACGGAATCCGTTAAGTGAGAAACAGTCTGAAAATAATGGTGATGCTAGTAACAATTCTTCTGTGATAAAATCTGACAAGAGTGACAGTGACCATCACTCAAACCTCGACAATTCATCAGCCATCAAGGAAAGACAGTGTTCTCCTAATTCCCCTCAACTGGAGAGACATCAATCCATCAGTCAATGTTCAGTGTTCCCCTCGACAATCATGAATAATCCATGTCCAGTGAAATCAACCTCACCACCCAAATCAGTCTTCCCAAGCTTAGGTCAAATTGACTTGAATAAAATATGGAATATTTGTGAAGGAGGAGGTGGAGGTTTCCGTTATCAAATTCGACGACCTGTAGAACCGTGGAAATATTATGAGGTATGTTTATTCTATGTACTCATTGTATGTAAGTCGAATTCTGTGTAGTGTAATATTAGTGGTAGTAATTTTGGTTTCTCTTTCCTACATTTTATAAGTCAATGAGGGAATATGAGATATTCGTAGTTTTGTATTGTTGTCTTGAATGACATCTATCTTGAACTCATCTGCATAGATATTTCACTTGTATATCCTCTAATCATATGCAAATGGAGTCGAACTCACATCATGGTTTCACACAACAAATTATCGTGAATTGGTGTACAGTTTCTGTAGATTTATGACTACTCATAAATGTGATACCTGCTTATCGTTAAATTATTTGATTTTATCTTACAGAGTTGTAAAACATTGGCCTAATTAGTCTGCCTGTTGTGGTTTCGGTAGCCACCAATTGACATGATTATTTGTTTCCCAGTAGTCACGTTGAGTTTTTGTGCTTGGATGATGCGTTACCATATGAGGCGTGTTGATATTTGAATGTATTTATGTGACTAGTTTATGCTGACAGTCATTATTTGTGACATTTCAACATGTATTCGTATTAAGTAGTCCCAGTTGGATTGTTGTGAAGTTGCTCTGATGTTTCACCATGCCTCTCATTCTCTGATGGGTATTCATGTAATCGAATTTTATTTCTTCCATGGTTGAAAAGAGTAGCGGGAGACACAGAGAAGTGGTCAACTGAATTCCTTTTAAGTGTAATGCTCTTCAGTAATGTCCATTCACAACCCGACAGATGATTGGTTCATTGACACATGATGAAACAAAATGAATTCCCACAAAACCCGTCAACTCTCAATTCTGTCCTACTCACATTTTAAATATCCTTCTTGCACTGATTTCTCTCATTTTCAACCTTGGCCTATAATTGATGTTTATAAACTGAGTTCCGTTGTTTTTGATATCTTATTTTTATTTATTTATTTGTTCATTAATCCCTACAGGCTAAATCTTGTCATGTCATGTCATGTTATGTTAGAGTGTCAGATGTTTATCATAGTCTATAGTGGATCATGTTTGTTACATATTTATTGAGTTCAAATATGCTTTCCTGCAATGTTTCCACGTTTATTAACTGATGTGTTTGCAGACAGTTGACAGCAGTAGTTGCGTATTAGTTCACCTATTATATACAGATGACATGATGAAACATGATCATTTGGGGGATGGTATGTTTGAGACTTGACATATATGAGTAGTTACTGCTCAACTTGTTGACCGAGTTAATGTGGTTCTAGATCTTCTGTCCCATTTGTCATGTGGGTAGTTGAATTTTCCCAAATGTCCATGAAGCATGATAATGCCATGCTATCCAACAGAGAGAGAGAGAGAGAGAGAGAGCTAGTCAGCCTGAGATCCACACTTCTCTTCCGACGGGAATAAGTAGTGTAAGTAGTAAGACACATAGCCACTTATGGAGTGGTTTCCAGCTATGCAGGTTGTGTGGGCTCACTTCCCAGGTGTTTCCATTAATTACTGATTGGTGAGTTATAGTGGACGTTTGGACTGATTACTAAGCATCCATCAGCTTGTTGTTAGCGGAAGATTGCTTTGTGCATGTTCTGTGTATAATTAGCTGACTACATGTTAGAGGGACGAATGTTGTATTCCATAATGCTTCTGACAAGTGTTTCATATTCACTAACATGATAGTCGAAGTAGGGAGAAATAGATACAGAATATCGACTAAGAAGTAGAGAGACAGATATGATTGTTGCTGCAAACAGTTGAACAGTTTCATCCTTCAAACACTACAACGAATCATGGTAATACCGATTTGAGAGAGGTTAAAAATGGTATTCTATAAGATTATGAATTGCAGTTGACAACTGCTAGTTTCACCAGTCATTTATTGTATTCCATAGTCATTCAAAATGTAGATTCCACTTTCATTCATAGAATCTTCACTTTTTCAATGAGTGAAGTAACATTATTTAGAATCAAATGGTGTATGACCACGAATTGGTCAACGGTTACATTTCATTTTTCACAAAGAATCAATGTATTCACATATTGGAATATTGAAGAGTGATTTCCATCAGTAAATAGGATGTTGCTGCCATCATGTCACTTTGCAGAATAACCTGAAGACTAACAACATATGATTTGTGAATGTTAAACAGAATTAAGTTACATTTGAGTGTGAATATAGTATATTGACTACAGGTTGGATTTAATGGACAAAAGCGGAAACTGACAATCCATGTAGAATAGCGCAATTAGTTATGTGATTATACTCAACCTTAAGGAAGGAATGACCCAAAATGAAAATCATGGATACATGCCACATAGATGGATGGACGAATAAGTTAATGAATGTTCTTCTTATCTAAACCTCGTTTTTCACATATTTATCATTATGACTCTTACCAATGAAATCTTAGCTGGATGAATGAATGTTCAACTGATTTGAACGTTCTTTGGCACACATGTATCATGCCACTTTGCAGAATACACTGAAAGCAAACAACCTAGGACACAAGTGATTGCTGAATGTTAATAAGAATGAAGTTTCATTCCGTTTTGAATAGTAACATATCGAATACAGGTTAGATTTAATGGACAACAATGGACACTGACAATCCATGTAGAATAGCGTATTTCATCATGTGATGATGATGGTGATGATTAACCTTAGAGAAGGAATGACTGCGAAAGAACCTCGTGTCATAAAGTCGACATAGATGGATGGATGAATCAGCGAGTGTTGGAATGTCCCACCGATTTGAACCTTTCTCACATGTATATAATTATGATGTTATGTGAATAAGTAAATAAGTCAAAGTTAACTGTGACATTGACATTTGACTGAATGATTCAACATGTGTTTATTTATTTATTTATTCTCATTCTTCTTCTTGTTATCTAGAGCAGGAAGAGTGATGGATCAAAAGTCTATCTGTGCAGACTGTGTGGCTCCAGTTATAAACACAAGAAATCATTGAATAAACACTGGAGGGATAAACACTATTCAGAGTTGATGAAGAAGGTTGGGGGTGAGGATAATCCTGCAGTCGGTGGTGACATAGACAACGGCGATGGCGATGGTGACGGTGATGGTGATGAAGGAGATGGAGATGATGCAGAGTGTGATGTAGACGGTGATGATTGTGTTGAAGGTGATGCTAAGACGATGACGACAAGTTCCAATGGACCTCTCTCATCTATTGAGAATATCGGTGGCAATAAAGCGAATAGCAGGTATACGAACACGCCCGCTTCGTTGGGGACAATTCACTCGATGGGAGATGAAGATTGTGAAAATCGACCACCCAATGCAAACAATGTGTTATCAGGTTATGGAGTGGTGAGATCACAGAATTTCGTTGACGACTGTAGGGATGTGAGTGTGATGAGAGGAGGTGGGGGAGGTAGTGGTGGTGTTGGTGTTGGTGGTGATATGATGGCATTGGGACGGAGTGGACGTGTTTCAGCCCCGATGGATTTTCGTGATCGTTTGTTCGTTTGTGGACGTAGGAGGTTATCAGTTGTTCCGTGTTCATCGTCTCCAAGCGATCAAGGCAGAGTACACAAGCGAATTTCTGAATGTGGAGTTAAGCGTGTGAGATCACCGATGGATGGGAGTGAGAATGTGAATATGGATAGTAAGCGAAGACACAGTGTGTTTCCATCCGTGAGAGATGGTTGTTACAGTGACATGAATGAGAAGGATCCAGAGGTGTCCACGAAGAACATTGGGGATAGTGAGTTGGTCTCGAGTGGTCCGAGTCAGTTTGATGTGAGTTCTGTGGATGTATGTGAAGGTGGAGTGTCTGGAGAAGGAATGGAACCACTCGATTTGTCAGTGATGAAGCCGTTGAATACAGGAGTAATTGAATGTGTGTTAGACGGACGAGTGTCAGGTGGGAGTAGTGAGTGCAGTGAGGGGAGAGGTGATCTGAGTAAGAGAGTGAATGGTGAAGGGAGTTGTTCGGTGAAGACTTGTGAGATGGAGACAGTGTCTGGAGGTAAATTTGTGTCTTCAGTGGAAGACGGTAGTGGGAGTAGGAAGAAGTCGACGCGTATTAGTCGTAGCTTGCTGATTGGTTTGTTGGAGACAGCAGTGAATATTGTGAAGAATGAGGTTGATGAGAATGTGGGTGACTCAATGCAGTTGTCGGCGACATGTTCGAGTTTGCTGTTGGCTATTGGTAGTTTGTTGGTTAGGCTGGGTGAGAAGAGACTTGATGTGTCGAGTGATTGTCCACGAAGTGAATCATTCCAGACGAGTAATGTTTCCGTAGGTGAAGGAGGAGGAGTGAGGAGTGTTGAATGTCGCTCAGATTTGTCTGGTGTAGGTGTGTTGAACACGATGAATATGAGAGATTTTGGACAAGTGTCTGTTGATCACTTTCCACCGTCACGTGACAATGCATTACACGATGGTAGTGTAGGTGATTCCGGATTGTTGACAAATGACTCTGGTGTTGTGAATGTGGAAATATCAAGGTCGACTCGTAACGACAAAGAAGAAGATGACGACAGGTGTGTGGGTACTGGGACATGCGTAGGTAAATGGGATGGTGAGTTCACTCGTTCATCTGAATCGCATCATGCAGGTGATGTGATGAATGAGAAAGAAATATGGTTCAAGGGAATGAGTGAAGAAGTGTCATTCAGTGGTGAAGATGGAATGAAGAAGAGTGATTTGTCGGAGTCTACCTTCATCTGTCCCGTGTGCAAATTTCGTGCTCGTTGGTTCAGTGAGTTGCGTGCTCATATGGTGAACCATTCTGAACACCGGATGTTTGGCTGTTGTTACTGTCAGTATCGAGCTAAGTGGAAATGGGATGTCGCGAAGCATATACGTCGATGTCCATTGGGTCGTCATGTCTCTCACCTTCCCAATGAGGCGTTGTTGAGGATAGTGAAGTATCATGCACCTCGACAAGGCGATATATTGTATGGTTATTTCCCACAGAGGGGATTTCCTGGAGTGGGAGTTGACCATCCTCCGACTCCACCGAGTAGTGTGATGAATCATGGATATGAGAGGTTGGGTAATGAAGGTGTGTGTGAGTCTGGTGATGATGTTGGTGTGAATGGTGTTACTGAATATGATGGAGTCAGTGGATGTGAGGAGTTGATGCAGGATGAGGTGAGTATTCGCGTATATTTGTGTGTTTATATACATATATATGTTTGTGTATACTGATTTTTATTCTGATGGTATTTAGTTGAGTTATTCATTACGCAAATTTACTTTGTGTTATCATTGTGCAGGTGTTGAGTGTGGAAACCTCAGTAATTTCCGTCTATCACCGAATTGTATTCTATTGTACTTAGTGTGTTGTTTCTTCAGTTCAGGTGTCATTCATGAAATGTGTATTAAGTGTAAACTATGGTTTGTCGAAATGAATTTGAGTGGCGATGTAGGAGTAAATGAAGTAGGTATGTAATCGGCGTAGTTTCCCATGTTTTGTGGAAATGACGTCAGTTATTGGCGAAGTATATCTGTGGGACGACAACACGCAAGTCGAGCTGTGTAAGTAAATATGAGAGTGAAGTGTGTCTGATTTTCTTCGTGAGACGTGAAGAAAACCGTTTGGAATGTGGAATTCATTAGTTTACGGTCACTGCATTTACCACCAACTGATACGCTGATGAAATTCTGTGTTTGTATGTCGTGCTATTTCATTATCTTATCCAGTGTTTACAATCATGCTATTATACTGATCGCTGAATATGATTCAGTTTTATTAGAACAGTGAAGTTTTTGTTTGCATTCTCAGTTCAACTATTCACTCAATGTCTTCCTCTTTGCTTTCTGTTGTTTGTGTCATTCAGGAGAGGAATAAGTGTGATTCAGCTAGTCGGGTGGAAGGCAAGTGTCCGCTGTGTGAATTTCATTCGACGGATAAGACTGAGTTTCAATTGCATTGGAATTCCCATTGTCCATACATGGAATGATACACTGATGATTGAATTCAACGAGATGTTGACCTGCTTTCTATGTTATTGGTATGGTGTGGCATGATGTGGTGTGGTGTGATGGGGATGGGAATAAAAGAAACAGGAATATCTAACTAGCTAACATCGTTAATAATGATGGAGATTGTTCTTTTTCGCCGTATATCTACGTCTGCCGCTAGTGCTGCTGCTTATAAGGGTGGTGGTGCCGCTTCGTTCTTATTTCTTCGAACTTTTCTACTTATTTTTGCAACGTATTGTCCAGATGCACATATACCCAGATACTGATACACTCACACACACACACACACACAATTTCTTTTCTGATATATGATGGAGATCAGACAATTTTCTTTTCATATTTTGAATAAATGATGTTGTTAATGAGAGAGTGTGTTATTGGATGACAGAGAGAGATGTTATTTATTGTTTGTGTGTATTTTTTAATTTTTTATTGATCATTAAACTAATAGAGGTTTCTTCTGCTCAATTGTGCTTTAGGGGTTGATCGTGGTGATGTGTTTGTTTTCTTTGATCTGGCAAATTATTATTATTGATTGACAAATCTGTGATGGCAGGTAGAGCAATACATATTTTTATACAAGACTTTTTGAATGACGTTTCTTCATTTTCTCCGACGGTTGGCTTAAGTTGTTACACGAGTGCTGTGCACGTTTAGCTGTTCAAATTGACATTTGTATCACGTCAAATCTACTTGTGGTGTGGTGTAATGTACTGACAGTACTGAGTTGTTGCCTCGAGTATACACTTTGCTGATTTGATAATCAATATGGTGTTACCCGATGTATTGCATCATATTTAAAATAATGGAGTCGAAGATGAGAGTTTCTTCATTTATCGGACCTCTCAGATAGTCGTGTGTAGTTGCCTTTCAGTGATTGATAGGGACGTGAACCAGCTGACCTAAATCTGAAATGCCAAGGTGTTTACTTCACGTAGCAATGTACGGAGTTCAGATGCTTTGTGGTCCTTAGTTTGAGTGGAAACACAATCTATTAGTATAATGGAGGAGTGGGATGAATCCATTTGATGGACAAGTGTAAAGTATGTGTGAAGAGGATATGTGTAATCTACCTGTAGGCACCACTTACCTCGTAATTTTGAGTTGAAAAGAAACGTATCATCGAGACGTGTGTTTTACCGACCCTTAGGAGTAGAGAGATACATAAGACGTATACGGATATTAATTGTTGTCGTTGCTGTTGTTGTTTATAATGACCGAGCTGAGTACCACGTAATATTATGAGATAAGAGTGTTCCATTCATTTGGCTGTTCACATCATACGTTAAAATGTGTCAGGGCTAGTTGAAGATATACATAATGGTGGATGCTTCTCCTCGAAAAGTGAACCACATCTCTTACAAAGTAGGTTGTACAGGGTAACGTAGTGATCAATTAGTTTATCTTTCATCATGAATTTATTTCTCAGGATGTCATCCGGCCTGGTGATGAAAAGTTCACAATCATCAAATAAATGCTAGATCTCAGACGGGAATATACATCTTTCATTACTTTCACTGTAGAAATGATAAGGAATGATACACGTTTTTTCATGAATATCCACATCAGTAAGTGTATAAATGAATGCTAAAAATATTATTATTTGACGACGGAGAAAAATTTTTACTGGGATTTGACAACGTTATCCAATGCTTTGCATTCCGAGTTGAAAGTATGCCTTCACACTTCTGAATTTCAGTAGAGTTGATATAAGACTAGTAGCACCAAACCTGATCTTCCGTCTTTTACTGACCTGTCCGGGAACCGAATTTTGACCTCCAGTGTATGTGGCATTAAACCAATGGTGTACTGAAGCCAGAGAATGCATGACAGTTGTTTCTCCATGTAGTTTGAAACTCTTTTTCAGTGCATAACTATCACCCCACCCATAGGGATCGAACCCACATCTTACGTGTTGGGAGGCGAACCCGTTGACTGCTCAGCCACTAGAACAGGGGCTCAGTTTGCATTGGTGAGAAATATATTCAACATATTAGTAAAACGATCATCGAAACACGACACATTCTGAGTTCCTATGGTCAAATTAGAGTAAGAATCGCCTCATCAGCACTTCTACTACTGCTAATATCAGTACTAATACTACCACTGTTATTATTATTATCATAGTATGCAGTAATAAGATCATACAAGTAATAGTATAGCGTGAGTAATAGCAGTAGTATTTTGAAAACATTCGTCACTAATTATTTCACCCTTCTTCATGCACCACAATTTGTAATCCATACTTTTAGACAAACGTCTTGATATCAGATATCTTGAGTAGTAGATTTCCATCAGGATGCCTTCACATGTCTTACCAGTGTGTAAACGCAAACACACACACGATAGTTGACGTCAACACACATTATTGGCGAATATCTGTTACATACAACAAATATGCTTTGAATAAGAACTGTGATCACATCTCTGATCACACTCTGAGGGTAATAAAATTTATTGACAATATATCAGATTATAAAAACTGTACTTATCATCTTTAAATGACAAAGGGAGATGGCAATGAAATTGTAAACAGCAAATGTCAATACATCTTTTTGTTCTCGTACCTAAAATGACCGGCTTTTATTTTCACTTTGTATTGTCAAAATGTTCCGTATTCTATTTTTACATGTTGTTCAAATATGCATAAATTTGTCATTACTGCTGAGGTTATTTTTATACTAGTGCCAATAATGATAATAATGTGTGCTATGTGTGTCTGTGTGTGCGTGATTCTCGTGAAAACAGCAGAATATCTCAGTCTTAAATTACATTGAAGGCACTCACAGGTAGAATGAAATGCTGTGTATATTGGTTGGTGTATGTGTGTTTGCCTATGTGTGTTAGTGTGCTTGTGTATACGGGTGTGAATGTGAAAGACCACTAACAGTTTCAGTGTACAGGGGATTATTACACCTGAAGTTTTTTCATTTCATGAATTTATCCTATGCTTTACAACCCACTACCTACTACTTCCTATATGTCCACCTCTCTATCATATTAAATGCCAAAGATATAACACGAAAACTATCTTATTCCAAAATAATAACAGCAATAATAATAAAAAATTCATGTCTATAACGGAGAGTGATGATAGCATCAAATGAGAAAACAATACAGTCAGATGACAATTTTATGGGGAGAAATAGTGTGATTCAAGGAGAGATGAGTGGTGCTGATGCTGATCTTGGGGGTGGGTGGTGGGTAGATAACGAAGTACACTGCTTCTCCATCTCAGATCGATTGTAGCCATTCGATGAATTACACTATAAAATGAATAACTTTCTATCATATGAGTGCATGAATTAATGCATTTAGTTAAGATCAAATCTACATTACCGTAGCAGATATTCATTTATACACAGATGTGCACAGACAAACACAAAATTATATTGAAATCATTGAATTTATGATGAGTGTCTATCAGATTTCATCAAGATAGCACAAGTTATCATCTGATTTAATAATGGAAGGTATGGATTACTGAATAAGTAAATGAGAAGCTGACTGACTTACTGACTGATATAAAGTTGTTTATTCCCCTTTTCCCTTAAAGACTAGTTAAACAATATTGAATACAAATGGTCGTCTGAAATGAAGCATCAGTATTACCTATCCAATGCTCTCTGTCTCACTAACTGTCTCTTAGTTATTAACTAGGTGATTTCCTCAGAGATGGTATGATGAGTTGCGAGTGTGAGCATCGAATTTTGCTCAACACCTCATCACTAGATAATACGGTATCATTGTGGTTTTCATCACATGTATTATTCTATGATGGAATTATACTCTACCACAGTACCCAATTTCTTCTCTTTCTTGGTAGAAACATTCACATTTTCGTGATATCATCACAGTGAGTAGGTATGGTGTATTGTCTCATCAAATGCTCTGCAGTCTTTGCTTGTAGCTATGATGTCTCAGGTTTTCATTGAGACAGTGATTGCATATCGAAAGTGGCCAGCTACACTGTTACTCTCTGTATCAGTCTACACTCAGCTACAAGCGCCTTCTCCAGTCTTTGAAGTCATTCACATTGCTACTCTTCTGGCTATGTGGAGGTGAATTCACCCGAATTCTTCATCTGTCTAGAATTACATTTATCATATTCATCCGCCATATTTTTTGTTTTTTGACTTTCTCCTGTTATAACAGTTCATTTATATTGGAATAATGGTGAGAATATATTTTTAAAGATAAAATGTCTTCCCACATGCGCATAAGTCACTTCCATGAAAGTTTGTATTCATCGAAAAGTGACTCCTATGATGTTCATTGAGAAGAAATGAAATATGAAATATTTCCATTCGAACAAAATGAAACATGGGCATAATGAATTGAGATAAGTTACCCCATCTTATTACTATTACTATTATTATTATTCCCATAGGTACCGAGTGGAAGATGGTGATTCAAAAACACATCACCATCTCACCCTGTTCTCTACGGTACTCATTATCTGGCTCCACGCTTGCCCTAAAGCGTCATCTCCTCCTCACACAATCTCCTCCACGTCAGCCGCACACACACACTGAACTCATCGTTTCCCACTCCAGTTCGATTCGAGAGATGGTCTTGTGCGTGATGTCACTCAACCGTCTCCTCAGTGTGTATCTAATCCACCCATTTTCTTCTGCATATTTTCCAAGGTGTTGATTCTTGGCAGATTCGTTGTACTACTAGAGGTCCCCGTTGCTAATCCTTTGTGGTCACATGATGTTCAGTAATGTCATATCAATATAACTCAAAACTGTAAACAGGCGAATTAAGTTCTGAAAAAATGTGACTGAAGTTTATTGGTTGAGTGTTCAGTTTATTCAGTAAATTGAATTGTATAGGATTGTTATGCACAGCAGTACACTTTGAAGTGGTACTGGATGTTAAACATTGGTGCCAGACTTTAAAACTGATACTCTCCACTAATTCCTGGATATAAGACACCATCGCTAAAAATTACTTTACTACACAACAATATTTACTGTTTTCAGAATTATTTGCTTTTCATGACCAGGACTGATGTCTAGAATGCGCGTTTCGTCTTATTCAGAACTCATCAGCTAAATGAATCTGTTCTCCAGTAACTGACAAGGTTTCCATGGAGTCTCTAACCTAGCATGCAAAAACATTATCCAGCAAGCTAGTAAGCAATGAGTGCTAGTTGTTATGCAATAATCAATGATGGGTTTAAACCTCAATAGGAACACTGTCACTCATCGGGATACCAGGACGCCATCGATTTTCATGCCCACCCTCCTCAGACAAGTCATTTCAAGTTAAACATCATTGTAATATCTATGCATCTGCCCAAAGGATCATTTCACCAAAAATAAGGCTGGTCCATTAAAACAAACGGGATAAAAGTGGGCATGAATAAGAAAGTAAATGAACAAATCACTCCAGTTCCTCTGTTCATTCCTCAAAGTGCAATATGATCATAGCTAGCTGATATTGTAGATTTATTCGCTGATTACATATTTCATAATGTGTTGTAGAAATTTCGTTTTAGAAAATTCCCAAGAGGACTGAATATCCACTGAAGTAACTGAACTGTTAAAGTGATTTGAAATTAGGGACTAAGAATTCTAATGAGAGAGGAACAGTGTATTATCATGTCTTTGAAATTATGGAACCTACAACGGTAATTGAACCACTTCACTTGAATCTGATTTATGTATTCACTCTCTCTTTCATTTGATTACGTAATGTCGAAAGTTTCCATTGTGTACGATCATTATTGTTCGGAATAAAGTGTTTATTATTATTATATGCTATTATATTCATACCACCGAAGAAAGGAGACTTAAGTCAATGCAAAAACTGGCGCGGAATTATGCTTCTGTCCATCCCAAGCAAAATACTAAGCCGCATCATCCTTGAGAGAATCAAACACGCCAACCTGGATGAAAAACTTTGACCGAAACAAGCTGGATTTAGGAGAAACAAGTAATGTATTGATCAAATCGCCATTCTACGGATCATCATTGAACAAAGCTTGGAATGGCAGTCACCTCTCTATCTCAACTTCAACGACTTTGAAAAGGCCTTCGACAGCGTCGATCGTGAGTGATTTGGCAACTACTTCGCTACTACGGGGTCCCATCGACAATTATACATCTCATCCAACAGTTGTACGACAATGCTGCATGCAGAGTAATCCACACTGGGAAACTTACGGAATCCTTCGAAGTGTGGACGGGAGTAAGGCAACCTGGCTGCCTACTATCGCCAATGATTTTCCTGATTGCAGCAGATTGGATAATGCGACAGACAATGGCAACCAACGAGGGAACAGGCATAAAATGGACTGACACAAAAAGCCTGGAGGATCTGGACTACCCCATGATATATGTCTGATTTCCCACAAACTAGAAGATATGCAAGTGAAGAGCAACAGGTTGGCACAAGAAGCATCAAAGATAGGACTTCAGGTGAGCATAGATAAAACAGAGGTGATGAAGATTCCTGGCCAACACCAACAGCAACAACAACAGACAACTATCAGCATAAATGGGAGGAACCTGAAAGGAACAGCCTCCTTTACCCACCTACCGACCTGGGAAGCATCGTTTCAACTACAGGCGTAACTGAAGAGGATATCAAAGCTAGAATCGGAAAAGCAAGACAAGCTTTCACCGCTCTCAGGTCTGTGTGGAGCATGAAAAATAAGATCCAGATTTTCAACTCCAATGTGAAGTCAGTGCTACTCACTATACGCGTCAGAGACTTGGCACGTCATAAAGAACACCTCAAACAAACTACGGACTTTCATTAACAGATGTCTTCGCTCAATACTCAAGATCAGATGGCCAGCGAGAAAAGATCAGCAACAGGGATCTCTGGCAATGAGCGAACCAACCAGGAACCGATTTTGCCACAAATAGGTAGGAAGAAATGGGGATGGATTGGCCATACGCTGAGGAAACCATCAAGTGACATCACTAGACAAGTCATTGCTCGAGTGGAAGCCGAAAGGGAATCGGCGAGTTGGTCATCAGTGTGAGGGTGACTTGGAGGAGGTCATGTGAAGAGGAAATGAAAGCATATGGGCAGACTTGGAGCAGAGTGAGAAAGTTGGCAGAAAACCGAAGGCAATGGAGACGCGTGGCTGAAGCCCTATGTTCCTCTAGGAACTAAAGGATAAAATAATAATAATATGCTATTATTGTATGCATATACTGACTGGTTGATTTTTGTTTAAAAATGCGCTCTGTGCAAGTATGTTAAAATAGTTTCTGTAGATATACTTAATAATAATTTTGGCCTGCAAGCAGCTGATGAGAAGCCAGCGAAATAAATGATGGTACCAATTTATTCTGCTAAAACCGTTGTTCTTGCCATATTCATATTCATAAAGTATACGCTCAAAGGTGAATTTACACTACACTATCCTTTCAAGATTCAAATTATTGAGATGACCACAACTTATCTGTTTGATAACATAATTCGGACATAGAAAGGATATACAGTGCGCTTTACTGTGCAGCACATGTCATTAATAGACATGAGTACTAGTCATAGTAGTAGTAGTTGTTGTTGGTGGTGGTTACTCGCATCAAAAAATAGTGCTTGTCAGCCAGATCTAGGTAAGCTAAATAGCGGACGACCACTTCGGTAGTCTATCGTCGACCCCAGCTCCTTAGTGAACCAGCACAAAAATAAAATTCTGACATTTAGAAAGAAACGAATACTAAAGGATTCAGCCATTTGGGTCTCTCATTATCTCCCAGCTTATTCTCTCGTACGTCTTATGCTTTCAATATTCAAAAGAGGATACTTTCCAAAGATGAACTTTGTTCTCTATTGGTTCCTCCTCCTCTCTCTCTCTCTATCTCCCTTTGTCTGTATATCTGTCTTTCCGTCAAATTCATTCACACATATGCTCTTTAGATGAGTACACATCGAGTGTAACAGAGATAGCACAGGATCATCATATCCGTTAATCACCAAAGTCATTTTAGACAACTTTAACGTAAACTTACCTATACGTAGACACATACAAAGTCAATTTGAATGTGATATAACGTAGAAGGCAGTAATATTGACAGCTGACTGCCTATCTGTCTAGTTAATGAGATCATATTATTTAGTGCAGAGATGTCAACACTGAAATAGACAATCTTCTAATACCTATGCGAAGTGTAGTTGCCAGGGTGGTCTTCAAGTCACTCTTTCAAATCAATCCAGGATTCACACTTTCCAAATAATTCAGCTGATCACCATTTCCACATAACTGTGAAAACATACGTAAAAAGCTAGATGTTAAATTTATGACTGACAGTATGAGACATTTTAGTAAGCTGTTCAACTATAGGTGAGCTGGAATATGGACAGATCTATTCCGGCATATCTGAATAGTTTAAAACATAACTTATTTTAATAGACGTTTTTGTATTTCCCAATGAATGAAAAACAAAACGAGATTGCTTTTACTGACGTTTCGCTATTTAATGCTGCTAATAGCTTTCTCAAAGTATTATTAAACCGGAATTTACAAAATCTCAGCATATATATAACAAAGAGTTAGGGGGTGAGTAAAATGACCCCAGACTAACGAACGATGATCAATTTAGTAAACTTTATTTTAATATAATAACATATATATTATTACCTTTGATATTTGGTTTGAACGATCTTCATTGTTATTTTGACTTTCAATAAGTCCTTTTAAGTTGAACTAAGTCTATATTTTTCTCACCCCCTAACTCTTTGTTATATATATATGCTGAGATTTTGTGAATTCCGGTTTAATAATACTTTGAGAAAGCTATTAGCAGCATTAAATAGCGAAACGTCAGTAAAAACAATCTCGTTTTGTTTTTCATTCATTGGGAAATACAAAAGCCTCTATTATAATGAATATCATATACCCAATGCCCAAATTTTTTCAAACCGTTAAAAGTGAACTTGGTTTGGACATATATAACATAACTTATTTTCTTTGTACTCTGATGTTTCCGTAATGATAGTGGTATTTTCTAACACCAAGATCCAGTCAGTGCCACAATATGGATCTCAGGCCTACAGTGTTATCGGAAGCTTTTCCAACTGCCTACTGTTGTGTCTTGTGTCGATATTAGAGATCACATGGTTGGCCGGAAAGGATGGACAACAAGAGACTGTGGTAACAAGACAGTCAGGAATCCGTTGTCTATTAAATATTCAGAAGAAAATGGAGATGGATTTGAAATATACAGAAGGCATCTGCTGGTGGAATCCGACGTTGAGTCCTCGAGTGGAAATCATACGAGGAAGAATTGAAAACTTGTGGACAGTCTTAAACCTAATTGAAAGTGATCACAAAGAATAGAGTGGAATGGAGATGTGCTGCTGAAGCCTTGTGTTCCACATGAAACACAAACAACAAATGACAATGATAATAATAATGACGCTAGACATATCCAGGATATAGACGCTGTAAATTTCCTGGAATAATTTGGTCGTCAATGTAGACTGAATCATGATGAAACTACCTAAAATAATTCCAGTGTATCTAGTAATTCAATTTGTTAATATTTCTAGATGTTTCATTGTGTATGCCACACCTTCTTCAGAACAACTAAACGGATTTTGCTAGCCATCAGAATATGCATAAATTACATAAATTAAGGTGAACTCGTCTGAAGATCACATTGTCATTACAAATATGTGATGAGTAATTACATTTATTCACTTGGTACAGTTATCTACAGACGTGATCTTCAAACGATTTCACCTCAGTCAATGTACTATTACAATATGTGTTTTGATGGTTAATAAAATCTGAGTGATTGGGCTGAAGAAACTATAGCTTACACATAGTGAAACTGTCAGAAAAACGTCGGTTTCATTTGCTAAATGTTCTGGGATTATTTTGAGTAGAAAGATCATTTCTTCTCAAGGTAGAATGATACAACCTCAAGAGAGAATGACTAGTTGTCTTCAGTCTGTATTGTCATTGTCAGTTATACTCATCTCAGTCAGTATTACACTGGTTCACTCTTCATCTGCATTATCCTGACATCAGATTTCCTTCATCTTCTGCTGTAAACAAATTTATTTATGCATATCAGTTGACTTAAACAACATGAATAAGAGTAGAATGTGTCTAACATAAATCACATTTCAACGCTTAGACATTTTAGGCTTAGAAGAATCATTTCAGTCTGTGGGTGTGTGTGAGTATGTTATCAGTCACCTCACCTTTAGATTCGTATGCATAGTAAGGTGAATTTTCTTTCCCAACACGATTTGTACTCAAAGACAATGTGAAAAATCAATAGGTCAAATATGAGATCAAATGAATCATTCAAAAGAGTATATCTGTGAAAATCATCCCCCTCCTCCCATTTCCGGATTCGTGAACTAAGTAAAATTTAAAGCATATAGAAAGAAGGATGAATATGTAGAGCCTTTCAAGTCTTAGGAAGTCTTTGGTGACACAAAAGATGATAAGGAAAGACGATTGTTTAATGTTAACTTTATTCAAATAAGTGAAGGTGTTTATCGTTGTCAATACCCATCTAGTGTGATTCAACACATTTGTAATAGTAATAAATGGTTAATACTTGTTTCATAAAAACTCAGATGGTTGAATAAAACGAAAAGTTGATACAAATAAATAAATCTATTCACTCGTTTTCATGCACCTAGTTTATTTCTGGAGAGAAGTTAACAAGAGTAATCAGGCTCCTAACCACTCAAGCTACTGTATCACTCAGCCTATTAAGTGAAATGAATTTTATTATAACCCACTAATTACTCATGGAATCCAAGATGAGTGCACTTGAATTGCAGTAAAACGCCGTTCATTCTGGTTTCCATCAAATCGGGTGTTAAGACAGATACTGACTGATGACACTGATGGGTGACAGGAATGATGCGAATGAATGATTCACATTTGGGTGGAAGTCAACGAAATCTTGTCTTAATCCTTTGAAACAATGATGAACTAAGTTTAAGCGTAGCTCTAAGTTCAATTCAATTCCTACAAAATGTGTGATATTAGATGGGAGCATACAATAATATGGATTGGACTCATCATTTCCGTGTTCTGCAGTTAGCACCTGATCAATAAGCCACTGAGTAAGACGGAGAGTGATCATATTTTTAGAATTCACCTAGTATTCAACACAAAATCACCGCTAGACACTTTAATAATATTGATACTGGGTATGGCAATGTGCTTCAAAGCTGCTCATGAATACTCCAAGTCATTCCTTTCAAAAAGTTCACTATTCTGGTGAAAATGATTCCCTTTCCAAGTTTTTTTAATCATTCAGCCGTCATTATTTTTTCGGCCATGACAACCGATGAAACTGTTGGCTCCACGAAAGCCTATGAACAGGTTACTTGCTAACTAACAATCATTCACTAAACCACTATTCATAATTACAACCTCTCAAATCTCCAACACTCCTCAGTATAATGGTACGAAGGAATACATACATCAACATTATGACAGAGGGCTGTTTCAACACAGTTGATTACTATTCATACGCTACCTTACTAGTCTACTGTCAGCTTTCTCAAATATGAATCCAGTAAACGATGATTTCTGACTTCAGACAACTGTCGACAACTCATTTCCAATTCACTATACATTAATAATTAATCTGGCGTTAGACATTTTGAATTTCTAGCGAGAAATCTGAACAGAAACATAATAAATGCTGCTAGCCGATAAGGTTTATTATTACTATGAGGTCACGTAGCAATAACAACTCGAAAAATCGTGAGTATCCATTGTAATTTCAAGTAGTCTATGGCTGAGCGGATGACTGTTATGAATATATACCAAACTCGGAGTTCAGTGGTAACGACCAACCCGATCGTTCACCTTCAAAAATGAGTTTATGTATGAGTACTGGTTTGAAATGTCAAATGACAACACCTTTGACAAATCGGCGGTCAAACGATAGAACCCCAGCCAACCATTCACGTGGTTCGAGTTTCATTTCCCGACCAACTCACTCCTAAACGTCACTGAGTTTACTAGCCGGTAGTAAGAGTGGGAGTGAGATAAGATTCAGTGTGATGCTAGCAACCTCACATTGTCGAAACAAACAACACAGACGCTTCCGAAACCTCAATTTCAAGCTTTCAGCCCTATATTCCAATCGGAACGCAAACGACTGAGACAGAATTATTATATTTCAAGACAGTCCCAGTCTGCTACGTATTACTGAGACGATCGCCACCAACATCCGTGAACGAATTTATACATCCAGAAAGAAATCATTGTTTATCTTTCCTCACCATGGTGAGCACAATTCACACTTCGTATTCTTCCTTAATTTTGTTATATTTTCATTACATTTGGTTTTAACAATGTCGTTTCCTACACTACTATCATCTTTACCTGTAATTCTGACCTCTGTTCAACTAAATTATTTGACCCTCACATAAGTGTATTGATAATTTTACGTCTTTATCACATCCGTGACATTCGTTTGTAATTTTAGAACATCATCCCTCCTGCTTATTTGCTAGTATCATTCACTTAATAATGACGCTAACAGATTACCGATTACTCACCATTCATAGATCATTTATTTCTTCCGAATAATACTTATTGTTTGTGAGAATATTCATGTGTTTGTATGTATTTAATCTTAAAATACTGTACTAATGTCAATGTTTGTAGGGTATCCAGCTGACGAGTCCTACCAACATTTATGAATTCACTAAAATTTGCCTTTCTACAATTCTTGCTTGTTTAAAACCATGACAACCCTATTCTTTTCCATTATGCTACTTAATCAACTGATATTGAATAACCATCAGTTTCGGGATCAATCACTAAAGCACTTAGGTGTTTTGTATACTGATGTAAAATCGTTTGTGGTTGTATGCTTCCAAACGAGAATCAACGAAGTGTGATAACGTCATTTTATCCTCTGCAATGTGTTCTTCTCGCTTTTTCATCGTCAAGAATTCTTTAGCTGTTGTACTCATTTACTATCAAACTGACTTTCTCACTCAAATCAGTTGTATTCCTATGAAACTAACAATTTCGAAATGAACTTGTTTACTGATTCTCTCTGCGAATACAAAAACAACGTTGTTTGTACTGGAATATGATAACTATCAATCTGACTGTATAGTGTAAACTCCTGAACATGTTTAGGCAAATAAAATTTCTAGAGGTATTTTTTGACATTATAGATTTGTATCTGAAGAGCACTAAACTATGAACGAAATCCATATTCAGCTTTGGTTAGTTTGTTGAAGCTTTTCTTCCTCCAAAGAATAACGACTTCACTAGTATTCGTTTGACTATGAACCAAAATAATTCATATACGTAGTCAGTTTTAGTCATGTAGCATCCTATGTAATAGACAAACTGTTTGGAAAATCCCTACTGGGCGATCTCTTTATAGTGTTCATACTTATTTAGACATTTCAACTAACTTTGTACTGTTTCCCCAGGACTGCGTATCATTACTTTGATATTTGCATACCACATATTAGTTTTTGACCTTTATTATTTACCTTTGTCCTTGTTTAATCTTTATTTGTGAAACTTCTTTGTGGTTGTGTGTACATTTAAGATATGCTTTTTAACGATATGAGTTTGTTTGAGTTTGGTTTGAAGGTCATTCCAACCCGGGAAGTCTCGGTGCGTGATTCTTGTGGACAGAGTTTTTGATCCCACCTCATTGGAAATATTCTCCTTGATTCTAAGGCACCTTTTGCAGGTGAACTTTAGTCAACTAATTTTGTCTTACAGTACTTGTTTTGTATTTGGAAACATACATTGTCAGTATAGCTGCCTCACAGCATTTTTAAAGCGATTTTTAGTTCGATGTTATTATTGTTTAGTGGAATCGCTAAAAAATTGGAGAAAAATCGTCTTTTTCTGGCCTTTGGAATGTTTTGTGATATGCGCTACATCTCAACGAAGTTTTTTCGGCTATACAGTTGAACGTAGAGACCAGTTTCTTGCGTTCAGATAACAAGGGATTGAATAAAGATGGACGTTACACTCCATAACGGACACTTCAATTGGTAATTAATTTGTTTGTTTCTTTTAATGAATTCTTCTGCGGCTAATTACTTCACAGAGAAGAACACAGGGAAATAGAGAGACAGAGAGAGGTAGAGGATAGGAATTTATCGGAGTAGCTTCTTTTGAGATGAAAAGATAGGCGACGGAATGATGGTACCCTGATTTAAACAATGATTACAAAACATTAATTTATTGCAAATAAATGATGGATATTTCCACAAAGACAGACTTCATCATTTAGCTTAGCTAATTCACAGTCAATAAAAGTGGAGAGACGAATTACTGATGAACTCTACTTCTATCTCTATGTCTGTTATTGTCTTCCTTCTTTCTTTCGCCCACTTCCTCCTTTGCTTTACACCATACACACAAAAAGAAACAGAGAGAGAATGGATTTACAAGAATGACTGATGAATTAACCAGTTATTCAAAGGTATAACTAAAATATTCATGAAATTCTACAACTTTTGAGAATAAATGTCAAGGAGAAGTATTCCCACGAGGCGATATCCGTTAGAGAGAATAGTTGAAAGCCATGAAACACACTGAACATCTACTCAAGGATGGATGGCTGAAGTTCTACTGAGAAATTACGGGTGGTGATGTCCACCGAATTGGTCATGAAAACATACACTCATTAATGTGATATTAGGTGGCGTTGGATCTAAGTTCTGAATTGAAACAAGTTGGCATTTTAGCTAATTATGTTACCGAGTCATCTGGAATTGAACTTAAGTGATAGTTTCATTGGTGGGCACTGCTAGTAAAGAGTTTCAAAGGTAGAATGAAACAGCTCTACAGCACTTCCACTGTTTTCGATGACTCTAACTGAGATCGATTCATGATGAGGTTCACATTTGGAATCTTCATCAAGGCAGCATTTGAGTGAAATTCAACCAACAAAGTAATCTGGATATGAGAATATCTGAATGATCTCTTTTCAAGTATTTGTTTTCATATGAAAGCAGCTTCACCTGTGAAACAGGAAATAAGACCAACCGACACTAAACACTAATACACATAAGGAAGAACACAAAACGCAGAAGTGAGGCATGAGTGTAAATTATAACAAAAGGTAGAGTTTGAGGTGTGAGTATTCAGAGTACTGGTTAGACTACCAAGTAATTCATGTTCAGTCTACTCACTTTGTTCAACAATCGTTTCACTGTACTCATATAGCCCGTATCTAGAATAGGAGGGTGAAAGCTACCATTATATCACAATTGTGGGGTATACATATTAGTTTCACAAATATTACGAAGAATTAACTCATTATCCTACAGAAGACATAGTTGAACACAAGTAAGATTATCTATTATTTGAGGATTACTCACCTGTTACGGAAAATGATCACGAAAATAAACGTTACGTCATCCCTAAGATTAGATCTGATAACATCACAAAAGATGTCGTCTACAATTTTAAGATGGTTTGATTTCATTTTAAGAAGGAACTAACGAGAGAGAGAGAGGGACAGAGAGAAGGAGAGTGTATATGTGCGAGTGACAAAGAGAAAACTATTGGAACCACCCGAATTTGTTGGATTGTTTGTGGATATGGATAGATTGTTGAGGTGTTTATCTCAGTAAATAGTGAAATTGATTATTTGACATAACACCTTCATACGAACAACGTGTGCTATTTCCTATAGCCTGAATGCACTAACACACAGATATGCACAAAATATATTAGTGACATAAATTTCAGTTACAGTGATTCGATAACAAAATTTAATTCTACTCAGAGAGACAGAGGGATGGGGGTTATTTTAATGTCTGTTTTGTTATGTACAGATTTTTTGTTTTGCTTTTTATCTTCCATCAAGCCATCAAGTTTCGATTTTCTAAACATCTTGAAATTGATCTTCAAGTGTTTGTTTGCAGGGATTCAATTGATTTCAAGTTTGATCACAAATTGACTTCAGCTGGGGAATTACTAAAAAACAGAGAGTACTGCTGGAGAGTTGTTTCGTCCCTGTTTCTGACTCTCCAGAATTACATATCCATCGAAGCCATCATCTTCAGTTTACAAGACAAGCTTGTATATCATTCCACCACTGGGACGGAATCCGATAGCCTGTGAGTACTTGCTTCTGTCAGTTCACAATTTCCAGTGTTACAACCAAAGTTATGTCGAAGATTTCAAAACTAGGACGAAACAGCCGCTCAGTTCCCGTTGGTTTTCAATACTTCTCTAACTGATATCAGTGTCTAATCAGACCAGAAACCAATCGAATACCTACGAACTAACACTAGAAAATTAAATTTACTCAGTCTAGTGATAAGTGATGAAACCAACACCATTTATTCAATACTAACGTTAATCAAATCCGTCAGTTTACTTCTACGAGTCAATGATATGTCTCCATCAGTCTTACACAACAAGCTACTAGAAACTGATACTTCAACAAAGCCTCATCCATTCGACACTGAATACCAAATTAATATGAAACATGAAATTTAAGGAATAAATTATCAGTACGTTCAATTTGTTTTAAATGCTATTCAGTCAGTTCCCCTGAACAACAGAACCTCTTCTCATTGCAATATAAACTGAAAAATAAATATGTCAACACTCATTAACAATATGACAGCAAGAATTTTATTTTTGCAACTTCTCTTCCGTGCTGTACAGCCAAGCAGTGTTCGGAAAGGTTATGCAACTACTCATAATGCTCAGTTATTAATATTACTTGATAACAACATTTAGGAAATCGCATATCCCGGATAAATAAAAATGCATGAATTACATAACTAAGTTCAGTAGTCTTAAGAAATATAGAAACACTAGGTGATGAATATCGCTCAAAAATGGTGAACATTTAAACAGTAGGCGCATGCAGTTAGGAATGTTATTCATAGGAGTAAGAGATTCAGAATATGAATAAAGTATACTTTAAAGTCAGGAGTTTGAAAGGAAAGGAGGAGGAAGTAAAGGGGAGAAACCGGGCTATATAAGTAATTGTTGTCCATGTCAAAAAGAATTTAAAAGCTAGGATAGTAAAAGTGATTGAACAAATCGCTTTTTTTTCTACACACAATTCAAGGTATTCCTTATGGATGTCAACAGTTACCTCTGACTACAGAAGATGTAGTCCGAAATCGTTCAAATGACTTCATCTTACCTTATTTATCCCTTTGAAAGATTCCTCGATTCATTTAGAATGATTTGTAAGAACAAGGTGGTGAAGAGCTGAGCTAATTGTTTGTCGAATTTTCCTGACTACTTCGCCCTACGTACTTGGCTCGACGAGAGCAAGTTAGGTGATATATACACTCACATGGAGATTAACAACAGTAGAACATTGTCTTTGGCATTTCGAGCGATAAGAGATTTTGTGGAGAAGGTGAGACCTAGAATAGTTAATCGAATGGCTCTGGTTATGCACTTCGATGAATCTTAGCTGTTGTGTCACCTTTGACTTCCAGATTTATATATACATATATTTACATAATGTGATAAAGTATGGCAAAATTGAATCAGTGATTCACGTCATTTAGAAGCGGTGATAATGAGTGAAAGACAGACAAAATAGAGGAAGCTTCGTAAGTAAAAATTCAAATGCTGCAAAAATTATATTTGACCTGGCAATTTTTTCCTTTAGCTAAGCCACTCAAACACACACGATTATGAATGAAATAGAATTCGGATAGATTTATTCGATATGTATTTGAGTAGCCTAACACTATGTGTCATACTGTCAGCTGATGATTACAAATTACAAATAATGAGTTGACTTCGTGATGTGTGGAAAACATCACCAACGTGATCTTGGTAGCATTCCAGAATGGAGAAAATTGTGATGATAAATGTATTGTATACAACTGTACTGCTTACAAGTAGTTGTTGACATACTATTGCTGAATAATTATATCACTATTCATTTAGAGAATTGAATTAACGGGTACCCGATGTCAGAGTAATGTAATATCTATTATTCGAGGACTACTCCCTTGTTACTAACATTGATTAAGAGAAAATTGTTAAATCATTCTTAAGATTGAATTTGACTATACCACAAAAATTTCGACTATAGTTTTACGATATTTTGGTTTTAATTCAAGAAGGAAATTACTGTAATCAGCGTGTGCGTGTGTGTGCCTATATGCGTGAAGGAGAGGGAGAGAGTGACAGCACCTAAAACGAAAGATGTATAGCTTCCGCCTACTAACGCATACAGACATATGATAAATCAATCAGACTCAACTTTCACTTAAAATAATTTGATGACAAGTATGAACTGTAATCAGAGGGAGAGGAAGAGGTGGGACATATTTCTATTGTCAATCTTATCACATACGGATTTTTTGTCTAGCTTTTGCTCTTCCATCATGTTTCGACTTTCTAAGCATCCTGGAAGTGATCTTCAACTGTTGGCTTGGAGGGATTTGCCTAATTTCAATTTAGATCATCAAATGAATTTAGATAGAAAACCAGAGAATCCTATTAGACAGTTGTTTCGTCCTTGTTTATGAGTCTCCAGTAGTACGTTCCCATCAACATACCATCAGTGATTGAATTCTAGAGCTTCAGGTTACATGTTGAGCTCGTATATCATTGAACCAGTGGTACAGAATCCGATGGACCATCAACGTCATCCGTATAAACAATAGTACCAGTGCTGAAAGGTCAAAGTTTGAACCTTGCCGTGTCTTCCACTCCAGACGAAAGAAATTAAACAAATAAACATGCAATTTACTAAATTACCTAAGTCACCTTCAGCGTGAACCTTATTTACTTCAACAGTCTACACAATAACTTCTATAAAACACAACATAATCGAGCAAAGAATATTCTTTTCGATAAATTCCTCTTCTGGCTCTACAATTATATACATGTTTATATACACAGAATATTCAAGGTTGGTAGTTAATAACAATATTAGTGTTTTTTAAATAATATCGATTTGTAAAGCAAGATCAATGCAATTACAGTTCACTAAAAATACTTAAATTATAATAGTAATAAAGATATAATAGCGAGTAGGATGTCAACTAAAATTAGGAAATTTTCACGAAAATTGAGAATCATTCAAACCTAGATGGCCAAGGTAGGGACAGCGTCTGAACTAACTTCTTTTGGACGCACAAATTAGGCTTTTTAATGTGGATCCCAACAGCCTCAGCAATATTTAGTAATCGAACTCTTAAGGCGAAGTTGAGATTTGTTGGTATCCGATAAATAACTCTGAAAGCTTGATTAACATCAGTCCTATGTTCTGTATCCACCAGATGAGCCAAAATAGCGCTACGGATAGATTTTGTTTGGCCTTTGCTTAACCACGCAGGGTGAGTTTGTTTACAATAATCCTTTCGAAATAAATTCGAATAAAAAATGAATCTTGTTACGAATTACACATAATAGTTAAACTACACCACCTGTCATTATAATAATGCTCAACGAATAGCCTGGTACCTAAAACATACCTAATGATAATGAAACCCCATCATGTTAACTTTTGGATATAAGCCTTGTCCCCGATAGCATCTGTTTTTCCTCTATCGAAAGCAGAGGATTATAGGAAATAAACCACAAAACGAGGTGAACAACTTGACTGAACGCAATGTTGTGACACCCTGCGAAGATCTTAGGGAATACCATGGATATAATTAAACGTTAAAGGACTAGTACAGAAACCCAACTTCTAGTTTCACTGCTAGTTACAACAATAAATTCGGAAAGATAAGCTAATGACTATTCACAAGAGATCAATCAATAAATCGGAAACCTGTTGGGTACTATTTTTCATTCACAACTGAAGCATATAAACGATAAAACTGTTCATCTCCCTTTGCACGACTAGATGATACGTTCCATTTCAAATTTAGCTTACCAAGCACACGGTGCCTATCCCTGAACTATACAAAGCTTCTCCACTTATTGTTTTTACACTCGTCCATCAAATGGATTCATGCAACTCCTCCATCATACTAAGTGATCTTGTTTCCACTCAGACTGAGAACCACCACAACAGGTGGAGTCTGTAGCTTACCACCTGAGGTAGAAGGTTTTGCGACTTAAAACTATATCTGATTAGTCCACATCTCTGTCAGGTGACGGGCTATCAGTCACTGGAATGAAACTACATACGTCTACTTAAGAAATCTCACACAAGATGAAAATGTCATCTTCAGCTCCACTGTTTTAAATAACCTACCATAAGTCGAATAATATAATGTTGTGTATAATATCAAACAATTCTACATCTCAATGGACAACTCACTGTTATCATCACAATACAATATTCTACACTATACGTCAACTTGATATAATGGAGATTGTTCAATCGAATCGAATAACTAACCGTGCGCAACACTCGTGTAACAACTTAAGCCAACCGTCGGAGAAAATGAAGAAAGGTCATTCAAAAAGTCTTGTATAAAAAATATGTATTGTTCTACCTGCCATCACAGATTTACCAATCAATAATAGTAATAATAATTTGTCACATCAAAGAAAACAATCATATTACCACAATCAACAATTAAAGCAGAACCAAACAAAATAAACTTCTCTTAGTTTAATAATTAATAAAAAATCAAAAAATATATACAAACAACAAATAATATCTCTCTCTGTCATCCGGAAAAACACTGTCTCACTAACAAGATCGTTTATTCAACATATCAACAAAAGATATGTTTTATTTCCAATATATTTCAAAAGATAAGTAGTTTGTGTATCGGTGTCTGGATATATGTACATCTGGACAATATGTTGCAATGATAAGGATAAAAGTTCAAAGAAATAAGAAAGAAGTGGTACCAAAATCTTCATCAGCACCAGCACAAGCAGCAGAAGTGGATATACACGACGAAAAAGAAGAACCAAAACTCTCGTGTTTACTATAGTCATCTCCATCCTTATTAAGGATGTTAGCTAGTTCGTTATTGCTGTTTCCCTTACTCACATCTCCACCACACCACAACACATCGTGCTATACCATACCAATAATATAGAAAGCAGGTCAACATCTCGTTGAATTCAATCATCAGTGTATCATTCCATGTATGGACAATGGGAATTCCAATGCAATTGAAACTCAGTCTTATCTGTCGAATGAAATTCACATAGCGGACACTTGCCTTCCACTCGACTAGCTGAATCACAATTACCATTCCTCTCCTAAATGTCACAAACAGCAGAAGACAAAGAAAAATATATCGGGTGAATATTTGAAGTGGGAATACACACTCTCTCTCACACACACACAAACTTCAGACTTCAATAAATACCAAATAAAATTATCCAACGATCAAAGTGGTAACATGATTATTAAGACTAGATAAAATAAAAATAGGATGACATGCAGGTTCCACGCACACGTACACCAATTCATGAGCATATCAGTTGGTGGTAGATGTCTGGATAGTGACCGTAAGCTAATGAATCCACATTCTAAACAGTTATCTTCACGCCTCACGAAGAAAATTAGACACACTTCACTCTCATACTTACAAACAAAACTTCATCTGTGTGTCGTATTCTCACAGGTTAGAATCCAATAGCAACAAACACACATATAATGCTGTCATCCAATTCAAACGATTCATCAATCATCATTGTACACTCCATGGTCAACGCCTTTCCTACCAAAATATTGGAACACACATATCGACGACATTCAACACAACCTGATTGTGTATAAAATGTGATTTTCATAATATTGTGGGCATAAAAGCGCTCCGAATAGAAATACTGTTGATAAGCATAATTACTACTTCACTACTCGACACACTCACTACACTGGAAGCATATTCTCTGACTGAATTCCCTTCTTTCACCATCCGACCTATTGGCTCGTCGTCACCGTCAACATTTCACTTCTTTTTTAAAACCTCATTCTCGTCTTCAGTGACCTTGGCTAACTAACAGATTTACTAACTAGCAGATTCTACTAGCCCTACGACAAATAGCAGAGGACATATGAAACACAAGTTTCTAAGTCATGTGATTATAAATGATATGGTTATCAACAATTAATTTCGTTCGAAACGTCGTCATCCAGTAAGTAATATTGTTTCACTGTGTGATATATATAATAAACAAAATAATATGAAATTTGCGTCGGTGGCACAGTGGTTAGGACGCTCACCGACCATGCACATGGTCCGGGGTTCGATCCCCGGCCACAGACGCACTCCTTTATCTCGCTAAACCAGTAATAAGACTGGTAAAGAGGAAAGGTTAGGCATGAGGCTAGCAACCCCATCTTGTAAAATTAAACACTGCTGCAGAAACTTCAAGCCACTAGCTTGAAGCCCTATGTTCAACTGGGAACGTGAAGGAAAGAAAAAAATGGGATCACTTACTACCACAGTACCCAAGTTTTACACATATATAAAGAGATTTACTCAAGCCTTCACCATATCGATTGGCCACCTGAAAGAGTTCTTAGTGCATATGTGCAACCAGTTCACAGAAGCATTGATTGATGGACTGAATTATGATTATCAAGTTGAAGGACAACATGAACGCCAACATGGGTGTACAAACACCCTGACACATCAGCTACAGAATTCATTTCAAGGTAAAATTTGTCGCCAACGGATTTCCATTCCATAGTCTATGGAGAACTACACTTACTTCATTTACTCCTACATCGCCACTCAAATTCATTTCGACAAACCATAGTTTACACTTAATACACATTTCATGAATGACACCTGAACTGAAGAAACAACACACTAAGTACAATAGAATACAATTCGGTGATACACGGAAATTACTGAGGTTTCCACACTCAACACCTGCACAATGATAACACAAAGTAAATTTTCGTAATGAATAACTCAACTAAATACACATTAGAATAAAAATCATTATACACAAACACATACACACAAATATACGCGAATACTCACCTCATCCTGCATCAACTCCTCACATCCACTGACTCCATCATATTCAGTAACACCATTCACACCAACATCATCACCAGACTCACACACACCTTCATTACCCAACCTCTCATATCCATGATTCATCACACTACTCGGTGGAGTCGGAGGATGGTCAACTCCCACTCCAGGAAATCCCCTCTGTGGGAAATAACCATACAATATATCGCCTTGTCGAGGTGCATGATACTTCACTATCCTCAACAACGCCTCATTGGGAAGGTGAGAGACATGACGACCCAATGGACATCGACGTATATGCTTCGCGACATCCCATTTCCACTTAGCTCGATACTGACAGTAACAACAGCCAAACATCCGGTGTTCAGAATGGTTCACCATATGAGCACGCAACTCACTGAACCAACGAGCACGAAATTTGCACACGGGACAGATGATGGCAGACTCCGACAAATCACTCTTCTTCATTCCATCTTCACCACTGAATGACACTTCTTCACTCATTCCCTTGAACCATATTTCTTTCTCATTCATCACATCACCTACATGGCGGGATTCACATGAAGAAGCAAACTCACTATCCTCCATTTTCCTACTCACTTCAACACCCACGCTCTTTTCTTCTTTTTCTTCTTCTTTATCTTTGCCAGTGATCCTCGACATTTCCACACTCGAAACACCACACTCTTTTGACCACAGTCCTGAATCACCTACACTACCATCGTGTAATGCATTGTCACGTGACGGTGGAAAGTGATCAACAGACACTTGTCCAAAATCTCTCATATTCATCGTGTTCAACACACCTACACCAGACAAATCTGAGCGACATTCAACACTACTCACTCCTCCTCCTCCTCCTCCATCTACGCAAACATTACTCGTCTGGAATGATTCACTTCGTGGACAATCATCCGACACATCAAGTCTCTTCTCAACCAGCCTAACCAACAAACTACCAATAGCCAACAGCAAACTCGAACATGTCGCCGACAACTGCATTGAGTCACCCACATTCTCATCAACCTCATTCTTCACAATATTCACTGCTGTCTCCAACAAACCAATCAGCAAGCTACGACTAATACGCGTCGACTTCTTCCTACTCCCACTACCGTCTTCCACTGAAGACACAAATTTACCTCCAGACACTGTCTCCATCTCACAAGTCTTCACCGAACAACTCCCTTCACCATTCACTCTCTTACTCAGATCACCTCTCCCCTCACTGCACTCACTACTCCCACCTGACACTCGTCCGTTTAACACACATTCAGTTCCTCCTGTATTCAACGGCTTCACGACTGACAAATCGAGTGGTTCCATTCCTTCTCCAGACACTCCACCTTCACATACATCCACAGAACTCACATCATACTGACTCGGACCACTCGAGACCAACTCACTATCCCCAATGTTCTTCGTGGACACCTCTGGATCCTTCTCATTCATGTCACTGTAACAACCATCTCTCACGGATGGAAACACACTGTGTCTTCGCTTACTATCCACATTCACATTCTCACTCCCATCCATCGGTGATCTCACACGCTTAACTCCACATTCAGAAATTCGCTTGTGTACTCTGCCTTGATCGCTTGGAGACGATGAACACGGAACAACTGATAACCTCCTACGTCCACAAACGAACAAACGATCACGAAAATCCATCGGGGCTGAAACACGTCCACTCCGTCCCAATGCCATCATATCACCACCAACACCAACACCAACACCACCACCACCACTACCTCCC
This sequence comes from Trichobilharzia regenti, assembly GCA_944472135.2. NCBI lineage: Eukaryota > Metazoa > Platyhelminthes > Trematoda > Strigeidida > Schistosomatidae > Trichobilharzia > Trichobilharzia regenti. The sequence goes on from OX235262.1 coordinate 62,692,060, forward strand.
CCACCTCCTCTCATCACACTCACATCCCTACAGTCGTCAACGAAATTCTGTGATCTCACCACTCCATAACCTGATAACACATTGTTTGCATTGGGTGGTCGATTTTCACAATCTTCATCTCCCATCGAGTGAATTGCCCCCAACGAAGCGGGCGTGTTCGTATACCTGCTATTCGCTTTATTGCCACCGATATTCTCAATAGATGAGAGAGGTCCATTGGAACTTGTCGTCATCGTCTTAGCATCACCTTCACCACAATCATCACCGTCTACATCACACTCTGCATCATCTCCATCTCCTTCATCACCATCACCGTCACCATCGCCATCGCCGTTGTCTATGTCACCACCGACTGCAGGATTATCCTCACCCCCAACCTTCTTCATCAACTCTGAATAGTGTTTATCCCTCCAGTGTTTATTCAATGATTTCTTGTGTTTATAACTGGAGCCACACAGTCTGCACAGATAGACTTTTGATCCATCACTCTTCCTGCTCTAGATAACAAGAAGAAGAAAAGGGAGAAGAAAGAGTAATGAACACTTGATGAGTCATTCAGTCAAATATCGCTGACACAGTTAAATTTGACTTATTTATTCATTTATCAATATATTATCATGATGATAGATAGGTTCCAAAGAACGTCTAAATGAGTCGAACACTCAGTCATCCAGCTAACTGTCCATCTTTCATGAATTAGATGAATTTCTTTTGAAGCCATTGATTCTATAAGATTAATGATCATCTCATAGTGAAATACGCTATTCTACATGGATTGTCAGTGTCCATTGGTGTTCATTAAATTTAACCTGTATTCAATATTTTACTATTCAAACTGGAATGAAACTTCATTCTGATTAACATTCATGTAGTAATTCGAACTCAAGAGGAGGCGCAAATTCAAAAACTGGTGGCTGCTGAATACTGAAGGCCTAGCTCTTTGTTGTAAATATATACATCTTTTTAACTTCCCTGTCGCGTTCTGCTTCTCACCTCACCCCGTGTGCTTGATTTCTGATACTGTTTGTGTTGTTCTATTATAGAACATGGCGAGCCTACCCAACTCGCGTAAACAAAAGCGCGAAATGAAGAACTCTGAATCTCCTGCTAATGCCAGCGCCTGCGACTCGGAAAATGGTAACAGAGCGCCACCAGTAATGTCCTCAACCTCACCGACAACGTCGACGTCCACGCCTGCGCCAGATATGATTCAAGCAATGGTCGCAGCGTTTAGAATAGCATTGATGACGTCGAATACACTTTCATCGCCCTCCAACAATACACCCCAAGTTAAATTCCCAGCACCAGAAAAGTTCGTCCCAGGGGAATCATTCACATTGTGGGAGGAGCAGTGCCGTCGATATATACAACAATTTGATGAAAAACAAAGAGCTAGTGCTGTTATCTGTTTACTGTCAATACCCGCGTTGAAACGCCTCAAGCTAGCTGGCGTTGACACAGAAGAGACGATGGAAGTAGAGGAGCTATTTGCAGCGATGCGTCGAGCATTTGCGCCGCATACCCATGTTCTTGGGCAGCGGGCCGCTTTTCACGCATGTGTCCAGCAGAGCGGCGAAAGTACAGAGGAATTCCTCTGGCGACTTCAAGAGTTAGCCCCAGTGGCTTTTGAAGGAGACTCCGCAACCGAAATCAGCTCCCGCATTCTCCACCAATTCGAAGAAGGGCTGCTGCACGACGAAGTACGAGAAAGGGTCATTGAAAGCAATCCTACATCGCCCGTGGAGGCTCTACAGGTTGCCAAACAGAAGGAAGCTCTAATTAAGCTTCGTAAGAATCGGCGACCAACAGACGGACCCTATACTCAATCACAATATCAAGAATCGAGGACGCCTCGTGAGCATCGTACGAAACCACATCTTGAGTGGAGGTCCCGATCTTCCCCGAAAGCAAGACAAATTCCACACCAACCACGTCCAAGAGCGGCCTGGATAAACTCTCGCCTCCCAGAAGAGATTGGTGAGTCTCCCTCTTTTTTATCTAATGTCATGCTATTATCAGATGAGCCATATGTAGCTAAGCAACTGCCCACTGTTCTAGTTAAGTTTTATGACAGAACTCTCGTTGGGTTGGTAGACACAGGTGCAGCTCGCACATTGTTGTCCAGCAAATATTGTAATGCTATGGCCAAAACTGCCACACCCCACCTTAACATCCAAACGGCAAATGGGTCTCGTATGAAAGTAGCTGGCGAGCTGTTAGTCTTATGGGAAGGTAAACATGGTCGTATGTGGCATCCGTGTTTGGTAGTTAACGGATTGTCGTGGGATTTAATAATAGGTTATGACCTTCTACGCGGTTGCAACGCGTCAATTGATATTGAATCCCAAAAGCTCACCCTTCTAGGCTCTACATTAATATTTGGAGCAGATATTAATAATACCTGTTTACAGCTGAGTGTGAATGCAATTGATACCGCCCTGATGGAAAGTATGCTAACACAGGTCCCGCGAGAGCACAAAGAGGCGGTACATCGGCTAATGTCCGAGTTTTCGGAGGTCATATCTTGGTCCTCGACTGACCTGGGAAGAACCACAGCTATCCAACATACTATTGAGACCGGTAGTTGTGCTCCAATACGGCAAACACCTCGCCGAGTCCCAGCTAAGTTTCGTCCGCAACTGGAAAGCATGATTGATGAAATGTTACAGAAAAAAATAATTGCGCCGTCGAACTCACCGTGGGCCTCGCCTATAGTGTTAGTTAAGAAGAAAAACGGCACCCTGCGCTTGTGTGTTGATTACAGAAAATTAAACGCAGTGACCCGGAGAGATGCTTACCCATTGCCTAGAATAGATGAGACGTTAGAAGCATTATCAGGTGCCGTCTGGTTTTCCACCCTTGATTTAGCTTCTGGATATTGGCAAGTGGAAGTCCACCCTCGTGATCGGCACAAAACCGCTTTTACTATACCCACCGGGTTATATGAATTCCAGACCATGCCGTTCGGGTTAAGTAATGCACCAGCCACGTTTCAACGACTGATGCACACAGTACTCAAAGGATTAGTCCCACAGGTGTGCCTCGTATATTTAGATGATATTATCGTTTTCAGTCACACCATCGAAGAACACCTTGAGCGATTGCGGATTGTCTTAGAACGTTTGAAGGAGGTGGGACTCAAAGTTCAACCCACTAAATGCCGTTTATTCCGAACCGAAGTCACTTTCTTGGGGCATGTTGTCAGTGCACAGGGCGTTCATAGCGATCCTGAAAAAGTTGCAGCAGTCAAAGAGTGGCCCGTACCTAAATCCGTGAATGAGTTACACAGTTTTCTAGGGTTGGCCTCTTATTACCGCCGGTTCGTGAGAAATTACTCAGAGATCGCTAGCCCCCTAACGAGTTTGACTAAGAAAAATATTCCCTTCGTATGGACAGAGGATTGTGACCGTGCTTTCCAACAGTTGAAAGATTCATTATGCTCGGCGCCCATTTTAGCATTCCCAGATACATCACCAACGGCTGGTAAATACATCTTGGACACGGACGCTAGTCACACATCCATCGGAGCCGTGTTATCTCAGGTCGGTGGGGACGGCAAAGAACATGTTATCGAATATGGCAGCCGCACGCTGAGCCGTGCAGAGAAGAACTACTGCATCACCCGTAAAGAGATGTTGGCCGCTGTTACCTTCGTTCGTAAGTACCGACCCTATCTACTTGGTAAACCGTTTGTTTTGCGAACGGATCACAAAGCTCTTCAGTGGTTGCAAAATTTCAAAGACCCTGAAGGACAGACAGCAAGATGGCAGGAGTACCTTCAAGAGTATGACTTCGAATGTGTACACCGTCCTGGCAAGCAACATGCCAATGCCGACGCGCTATCCAGGCGCTCTTTCAGACCGCACGGAGACTGCCCGTCTTGCGAGAGTATTGATATTTGTGCTATTTCGCTGGCAGGTCTAAGCAGAGAACAGTGGGCACACATCCAAGCTACTGACGATGAGACTGCACTCCTTTATCATGCCCTGTCGAATCAGACTGGTAGGCCAGTTGAAGCTGATGTGAAAGGGAAGAGCTGGGAAACCAGATGTTTGTGGGCCTTATGGGATCAGTTAGTACTAGCGAATGGTATCCTGTGTGTTCAACCCGGCCCCAACTACTTGAGAAGAGTCGTAGTCCCTCAGTCGTTTGTAACAGCAATTCTGGAGACTATACATTATGATTTGGGACACGCTGGAATTAATAAAATGTTGCAAGCAGTTACCCAACGCTACTGGTGGCCTCGCCAACGGCGCGACGTCCGGGACTTTGTCCAAGGGTGTGCAACATGTGGTAAAGTAAAGAATCCACAGAGGAAACCCCGGGCGCCACTTACTAATATGAAGGCTGGATATCCTAACGAAATAATTGGCGTCGACATCATCGGACCTTTACGTGAAACCACACGTGGAAATAAGTATATCTTGGTTATGGTTGATTATTTTACGAAATGGTGTGAAGCTGTACCACTTCAGCGAATTGATGCCCCTACCGTAGCCAAAGCTATATTTGACTGTTGGATTGCCCGTTGGGGCGCACCAGAGCAATTGCACTCTGACCAAGGAACCAACTTCGAAAGTATCGTGGTTAGAGAATTGTGCCATCTATTTGGAATTAAAAAGTCAAGAACCACCGCGTACCACCCCGAAGGCAATGGGTTAGTAGAGCGTACCAATCGAACCCTAAAATCATTACTACGCCTATTCTTAGAGAGGGAGGCTGAATCAGCCTGGGACATCATGTTACCAAGATGCTTGTTGGCCTACCGAGGAAGCACGCACATGTCTACGGGAAAGACACCACACCTGTTATGGACTGGCCGCGAGTTACGCCTGCCTAGTGATACATTGGTTATGCCCCGGTGGGATGATCCGCTAACTACATCGGAAATGGTAATAAGGTTACGAGGAGACGTCGCCAGGTATCATAGCTATGCACGCGAAGAACTCCAGAGAGCACAAGAACGACAGAAACGTTACTACGATAGAAAGCAGTGGGGAACACCATTCAAAATAGGTGATAAGGTGTGGCTACGTCAACCAGCGACTGACAACTGGAGTCGACGCAAAGCTCAAGCACAATGGGCAGGCCCATACCTGGTGTACCGTAGAGTAACTGACAATACCTACGAAATCCAAGAAGACAACAACAACCCTCAGAAAATGATAGTGCACTTCAACCGTCTGAAACCGTGTAGACCAAGCAGACAGGCACCGAGGAGAACACCGCCTTATCTCGATAACCAAAATAACCATGTGTCTTCTTCTCTTGTAGGGACGATTTCGAGGCGGGGAGACCGAACCACTGAAGTCGCTGGGGACAGCTTTTTGGAACCGAGGGGGTCGTGTAGTAATTCGAACTCAAGAGGAGGCGCAAATTCAAAAACTGGTGGCTGCTGAATACTGAAGGCCTAGCTCTTTGTTGTAAATATATACATCTTTTTAACTTCCCTGTCGCGTTCTGCTTCTCACCTCACCCCGTGTGCTTGATTTCTGATACTGTTTGTGTTGTTCTACTATATTCACCAATCACTTGTGTCCTAGTTTGTTTGTTTTCAGTGTATTCTACAAAGTGATATGATGGCAGCAAAATCCTCTTTACTGATGGGAATCAATCTTCGTATTTAGACGAAAGCATATCAATATACCAATATATGGATAAATGTGTATCTTATGAACAATGAAATGCAATCGTTCACCCATTTTTCATCACACACCATTTGATTCCAAATAATGTTACTTCACTCATTGAAAAGTGAAGATTCTATGAATTAAAGTAGAATCTACATTTTGAATGACTATGGAATACAACGAATGATCAGTAAAACCATCAGCCAACTTCAATTCACAATCTTATAGAAGACCATTTTAACCTCTATCAAATCAGTATTACCCTGTAGTGTCTGAAGGATTCTACTGTTCAGCTATTTGTCTCTGTACATCTGAGTCAGTATTCTGCATCTCTCTCTACTTTGAATATCCTATCAGTGACCATAAAACACTTGTCAGAAGCATTATGCAATACAACATTCGTCCCTCTAACATGTAGTCAGTTAATTATACACAGAACATGCACAAAGCAATCTTCCGCTAACAACAAGCTGATGGATGCTTAGTAATCAGTCTCAAACGTCCACTATAACTCACCAATCAGTAATTAATGGAAACACCTGGGAAGTGAGCCCACACAACCTGCATAGCTGGAAACCACTCCATAAGTGGCTATGTGTCTTACTACTTACACTACTTATTCTGTCGGAAGAGAAGTGTGGATCTCAGGCTGACTAGCTCTCTCTCTCTCTCCCTGTCTCTGTTGGATAGCATGGCATTATCATGCTTCATGGACATTTGGGAAAATTCAACTACCCACATGACAAATGGGACAGAAGATCTAGAACCACATTAACTCGGTCAACAAGTTGAGCAGTAACTACTCATATATGTCAAGTCTCAAACATACCATCCCCCAAATGATCATGTTTCATCATGTCATCTGTATATAATAGGTGAACTAATACGCAACTACTGCTGTCAACTGTCTGCAAACACATCAGTTAATAAACGTGGAAACATTGCAGGAAAGCATATTTGAACTCAATAAATATGTAACAAACATGATCCACTATAGACTATGATAAACATCTGACACTCTAACATAACATGACATGACATGACAAGATTTAGCCTGTAGGGATTAATGAACAAATAAATAAATAAAAATAAGATATCAAAAACAACGGAACTCAGTTTATAAACATCAATTATAGGCCAAGGTTGAAAATGAGAGAAATCAGTGCAAGAAGGATATTTAAAATGTGAGTAGGACAGAATTGAGAGTTGACGGGTTTTGTGGGAATTCATTTTGTTTCATCATGTGTCAATGAACCAATCATCTGTCGGGTTGTGAATGGACATTACTGAAGAGCATTACACTTAAAAGGAATTCAGTTGACCACTTCTCTGTGTCTCCCGCTACTCTTTTCAACCATGGAAGAAATAAAATTCGATTACATGAATACCCCATCAGAGAATGAGGCATGGTGAAACATCAGAGCAACTTCACAACAATCCAACTGGGACTACTTAATACGAATACATGTTGAAATGTCACAAATAACGACTGTCAGCATAAACTAGTCACATAAATACATTCAAATATCAACACGCCTCATATGGTAACGCATCATCCAAGCACAAAAACTCAACGTGACTACTGGGAAACAAATAATCATGTCAATTGGTGGCTACCGAGACCACAACAGGTAGACTAATTAGGCCAATGTTTTACAACTCTGTAAGATAAAATCAAATAATTTAACGATAAGCAGGTATCACATTTATGAGTAGTCATAAATCTTCAGAAACTGTACACTAATTCCCGATAATTTGTTGTGTGAAACCATGATGTGAGTTCGACTACATTTGCATATGATTAGAGGATATACAAGTGAAATATCTATGCAGATGAGTCCAAGGTAGATGTCATTCAAGACAACAATACAAAACTACGAATATCTCATATTCCCTCATTGACTTATAAAATGTAGGAAAGAGAAACCAAAATTACTACCACTAATATTACACTACACAGAATTCGACTTACATACAATGAGCACATAGAATAAACATACCTCATAATATTTCCACGGTTCTACCGGTCGTCGAATTTGATAACGGAAACCTCCACCTCCTCCTTCACAAATATTCCATATTTTATTCAAGTCAATTTGACCTAAGCTTGGGAAGACTGATTTGGGTGGTGAGGTTGATTTCACTGGACATGGATTATTCATGATTGTCGAGGGAAACACTGAACATTGACTGATGGATTGATGTCTCTCCAGTTGAGGGGAATTAGGAGAACACTGTCTTTCCTTGATGGCTGATGAATTGTCGAGGTTTGAGTGATGGTCACTGTCACTCTTGTCAGATTTTATCACAGAAGAATTGTTACTAGCATCACCATTATTTTCAGACTGTTTCTCACTTAACGGATTCCGTATTCTCAATAATTCCGAAGTCATTTCGAAGTCAGTATAATCCACTGTTTTGTGTTTGGATGAAAATTTCAATCTAATAGTCCAAAATATGAAATCGTAGTTTGATAAATTAATCCTAGTAAAAATTATGAGTTGTGTTCCGACTAGGCAGATTGCTCTTTGGGATAAAATATACTATGCCGTGAATGAACGACTGAATGAATGACTCAAAATAGTCTGATCGGATTAGCAAATGATAAAACAGCAGCTGGTTGGCCATTCATGACCATCACTCTTCCACCAATCTATGACTGTCTATGATTTGGTTTTCCTGTCCTTATACCCAACTTCACTTATGTCTATTGTTCTCAGTAGATTAACTTTTGGGATCTGCTCAGGAGAATATGAGATTATTGATGGTGGTGGTGGTGGCAGTTAGGATGAAAAAAGGCTATGATGCATGTTCCCCAACACACACATGCACACACGCCCACAAGCACATTAAAATGAGGGAATACACAACACACACAAACACACTCTAGCTTGACAAATATAGACGAATGACATTCTCCTAATGGTGATTAAACTGATAGACAACTCTCATCCTGAATAGATTAGTGATCGTGGTCAACACACACACACAAGCTTTTTTATCATTTTGTTATTTTCTACCAATGAGATATTTATTTCACTATTAACTCCTATTTCTTCATGCTTCACGTCTATCTATTCTGAGTGTTTTCAACTGCCTTTATGGCATTTTGACCCTCTCTAGGCATAACAAAAATGAGGATCCTGTTTACACTCTGTTGAAAATAATTTAATTTGGTTAATTTAATTGTTTCTTCATTCAATTAATAATTGAGACATGCAGTTATTTTCGTCAAGAAACATCATGAATTCGAGAATGAATGATAAATTAGGAAAACTGGTTATCAGTTTCGTCATATTTTAAGACTCTTCCGTGAGCACATGGTCTCGAACAATTCATGGCCTCTGTGACGAAATATGCACTGAAATTATTTCAAATACCATAAGATGTAAACTGTGAATACCAATCTTCATCTCACCGATGGCTATTCTTTGGATGTCGTGAAGTTCGAATAAGAAGTTTCTGTGTCGACCACGTCAAGTTGAAGTGGGCGCCCACTCATTCATGTCATTGGTTAGTGTAAGTGCTGTATCAAGAGTTGAGAAAGTCGTTATTCACGAACGGATGGTTAAATTTCAACCCATTGGTTGGATGGTCAACTGGATGGAATCAAAACCTGAATGATGTTATTGACTTAGATCCAGTGTGTAGCTTGTGGGTAGGTCTCACTCAGTTGTCTTAAAGTAAGACGAAACACACATGTCCAGCTCTACTTGTTTTAAATAATCCTTGTCTAGTGGACGTCGTTTTATAACAATAATCACAAATGACTACAAAAGTAGAATAATTATTTCCTGTAAATAATATGCCAATTTCAGCATTACATGGATTAAGGTCGATATCTTCACCCAGAAGATTGAGTAATTATTAACCAACTATTCATCTTATGTCTATAGATCAGATAACAGTGGTACTTCTGACATTCGATTATTATTACTATCGTGACAGTGATAGTGAATGAGCAGTATTAAATTACACAGAGTAGACCTTCATATATCTGAAATTTCTGCAAAACCTATTGTTTCTCCAAGAGTTGTTGAGATGAAGAAGTGATGAGAATTCATGCCTACATTATATTCGACGGCTGTCTTTTGTTCACTTGCATCTTTTGTATATGTGAGTTGTAGAGACAAATCATGTTTATACTGAAAGATGAGTAACGGTCCGATTGAGACTGTCATTCTCCACCAATCATTGTAAATTACACAAAATTAGACTGAATTTTGAACTGTAGTCAAGGGGAAGAGAATGAAGGTAGTCTGTGATATGGGTCATGGAAGGAGACAGTAACTAGCACACTCTACAAGACAGACCATATTTCACCACCTTGATCAACATTTATATCAATGTCTACATACTTCATTCTGAGTCATTCATATCAGTGGGTCCTGTGATATTCAATGATGATTGATATCCAAGACACTGATTATCTACCTGAAAGCACCAAAGTAAGATACACTTCGTTTTGTTAGAGTTTCCAGTAAGTTGTAGTCTAGGGGTGTTCTCTCACTCACTTATTCACTCTCTCGCATTTACGTACATTTATTGTGTCACTCAGCTTACTTCTGCTTTTCTAAGGCTCCTCAGTCTATCTAGCGACGTTACACAAATCACTTAATTTTGCCATCTGAAAAATGTTAGAAGTACTCAACATATTTGACGTTATGGGTATGAAAGTTTCGGATTATCTGATAAAAGTTCATGTCCTGTTGAAAGTAGTCAATATTATCAGGATTGACTGGCCTACCGTGGTAAGTTATCGAAGAAGTAAAGTCTATTGATTTACGATTACATTGGAAAATGGCTACTCAGTACTCGTTGAACCTCCGTTCCAAAAATTACTTACCATATTCTGCCTTGTGTCACACAGTTCTAATGATACTAAACAGAAATGACTGGAAGTATAAGACAGCATGTTTCTACGCTAGTTATTCAAGTACATTAGAATAAACCTTTCAAAAACCTAATTCACTTTCATTATCCTATGTGTTTCAATGGCCTATATTCATGTATTAGGCTATCAGTACTGAAATTTGAAAATATTTACTTTATTCAGTCATTATTACACACTCATATCATGTGTTTGTTTGGTGGTACCTTTTCGTGAACCTTCATTATCCCCACACAGTATAGACTGATAATCCCAGAGATATGATCGACTGATGAAGCCCTCAAATTTCACGACTTCAAGTGACTAGAGTATAAGTTACACATGTGAAACATGTGCTCACTATGTGAACTCAATTTGGTGTGCTACATGCTTGGATGGGTGGATCACTGTGCTGGGCAATGTTGACATTTCTCACACTCTTTTGTTTTGAGTCGTTCTCTAAATTACGTCAGTCAGACCATGTGGAAATTCGGTGTGATGTAGTGATACACTTGTATCGGATATCTTTAAAATATGACCAATGGAAAGAGAGAGAGAAGACAACAATCAGTTTTCGAGAAAATTTTATTATCCTTAAAATCAGTCAATCAACAAAAATTAAATGAAACATGATTTTTCTCTTCGTTTAATTCATTGTGATATAGAGCAAACCCTATCCGATTTCTTCCACAAGTGTATGCAGTGGCTGACAATCTGATTAACGCCATGGTTTATTGAGTGTTTGAGAAATACATTTAGAGAAATGCAGCATAATGGACATTGAGTTATTAATACTTGGTTGACAGATGGTATGTGTGGAGGTATAATTAGCCTCTTCATATCAGAACAGTGACTATCATAGCTAGCTAGATTGTTATCTTGAAAATAGTTGAAAACACTAAAGATTGAGAATTCACTTTTGACTGTCTGTCCCGTTAGATTTCATACTCATATTTTGTTTGGCAAGTAAAAGGCTTTATTCTTCCTTCTGTTATTCTTCTATTTTCAGTATAAAAATAGTTTGGTCCATCACATTCAAGGGGCAGCAAAACTACTTCTCATTGCACTCGTTATAATAGCTGAATGGATCAACAACACTCTCAGAAATAATGTTGAGTATACTCAGTGTTAGTTGTAACATAAATCTGTTGGATGAATGACTAATTCAAATACTCAAGTATTGGTTTTGTAGGGATTTTGTTTGATTGCATGGAGTATTTAATCATGAGCTGATATCAGTTAGAGAACCACTGGAAAACCTGGGAGTACTGGACAGCTGTTTCGTCCTAGTTTGGGACTCTTCATCAGTACGCACCCACCGGGATTCGAACCCAGGACCTTCTGGTTACAAGGTGAGCTCGTAGACCATTGAGCCACTGGGACCCAATTCAGGCAGTTAACCTGGGGTTCTAGTGGGAAGCCGTGACCAGTAGGGTACAGCAGGTCGAAGATTTGGCAGTAACTCATCGAAGAAGACATTGCGAAGTGGTCGCGCTATGTCGTGAATTGGCAGAAGTTAGAATTCAAGGACCATTGGATCGGGTCCCAGTGGGTAAATGGTCTACGAGCTCGCCTTGTAACCAGAAGGTCCTGGGTTCGAATCCCGGTGGGTGCGTACTGCTGAAGAGTCTCAAACTAGGACGAAACAGCTGTCCAGTACTCCCTGCAGGTTTTCCAATGGTTCTCTAAGTGATGTCAGCTCATGATTAAATCCTCCATGTAATTCAACTTCTATCTACATCTCTGAAAATCAAACGATGACGAAAACAGAATTATTTCATTTATATTTCAATCAAGACTGATGGGTCAGATCTTCGAAATCGCTAACGAGAAAAGTGAAAATTGTAGACTGAATAGGATTAAGGGTGTGCGTCTATCATTCAGTCTATGTGTGTGTGTGTGTGCGCTTGAGGGGAGATAAAGAATGGGAAGTAGAGAGGAGGAAGGCTGATTATTCATTTCCTCCCCACTGAAGCAAAAACTAATCTGATCCACCCCTAGCAAAGTTGACCCAAAAGAATTTAATCACTTTTTCATGTTTTCTCATTAGACAGAAATATCACACAGGCAATCTGTGGAATATAATGCTCACGTCACAACACACACACACATACACAAACCCACACTCACGCCAACAGAATGTAGATTGAAGACAATAAACTAGAAGAAGAACAAAGAGGGAACAAGAAAGTCTGAATTTGTGTGAGTCGTAATAATGTTTCGATTAGTTTAGCTCAGCTCGCCTTAACTTCGAACATTTAAGACAGAGTTCAAGCCCAGAAAAGGTTCTATGCTAGATGATAAATCAATATACAAAAAAACTCACTATATCGGACCTTTTAGAAGTCTTCGATTTAGAAAGATTTATCCTTTAGTTACAACTGACCAATGCCTTTTTTTTATTAAACATTGAATTCAGATGACCCGAGTCACATCATCTTTTTCCCCAGTTTATTGTTATTTGATGAATAGCAGCCAGCAGTAGAAGCCGAAATCATATTTTTGTAGTTCACTTTGCTGGTATCAAAATCCGACTAGGGATGAGAATATCGATGAAGTCCAACAAGCCTATTATCAAGTAAGTGAACTTCTAGCTCTCTTCCTGATGCAAAAAGTGTTTTGAGTTGTGGTTTTTAACTATCACGCATCTGACTAGACTGCCACACTTTTTCACAAATCAAATTCAGCAACGCCGTTTAGGGGACTTTACAACAATGTGTTCGGTCGCTTACATGTCACAGATTTGTGAATCACTGAGTAAATGAATGATGAAGAGGGTCGCTTAATAAACTCAAATTCACACCATGGTCATTTTATTGATCCTCACCGTTGATGCGTTGTCACAAACTAGGACAACTCAACTGTTACATACTTCCTGGATTTTGTTAGTTCTCAAAGCGATGTCTGTTGGTGAGAAAATTCATCTTCTACTTATTCAAATACCAACAAAATCGACATTTGAGGATGTGTGCATATAGTGGCGAGTTCTTAGAGGAAGTATTCACCTTCGAATTCTAAATACAATGTTTTAGAATGTGGGAGTGTAGGAGAAGATGAAGCCATGAGATAACTATCTGTGATGGTCTTCAACCTGTACTCACCTGTCTATCTATTCCAGCTGTTCTTCCTCCTTGTCTTCCACTCTTGTATTCATCTGCTCGTCATCACCAACCTTACTTTTCATGAACGTAACTACCTTCTTGCCGTGGAATATTGTACTGATGATTAGACTATATAGGATGGTCTCCACGTCAGCGACACAGCGGTAGAATGCTCGCCAACCGCGCACGTGGTTTAAGGTTCGATCCCCAGGCGACGCACTCTTTTACCTTACCAAGCCAGTATTGAGACTGGTAAAGAGGGAAGAATGAGCATAAAACTAGCTATCCCATCCCGTGAAAGTAAACACCACTGCTACAGAAACTTCAAGACTGTAGCCTGAAGCCCTATGTTCCACTGGGAACGTAAAGGAATAGAAAAAAGAAAACAAGATGGTCTTCTGCAGGCAGACTGCTATTCATGTGATGGATGATGTTTGAAGGTGAAATGGAAATCCAGTATTTAGGCTACAGGATTTGGATCAGCGACCATTGGCTGAATTTCCCATCCAATGCTCTGACAGCCGACCCACGAGATTCTCTCTCTGTAATCAATCAATGAGAGTAATCTCCAGCTATCATACAAATGAATTAACAAATGACTCATAACTATATATTTATAAATATAACAGCGACATCCTCTCCTGACAATCTTCGAAGGAGAGGAACACCAGGTTGTTAGATGACGCCAAAACTATATGAGATGACTGACGGTGCTGTAGGCCATTTGGAGGTCAAAACGACTCAAAGTTGACCCTAAAACAGAAATAATTAAGCTTAAAACTAAAAGTTCCCGCAGTACGAGTTTCACACAACCACTCGTAAATTATAGTAGTAATGGTGTGGTAGTGTGATACGAACAATGTGTTCCAAAAGGATATTATTCTGTTGAACTACGTGTTTTGTATTCATTAATGCCTGGTTGGGGATTATCCATGAAAATTATTCCGACATATTCCCACAGTTCAATACTGCGTTAGACCCAGAATACTATATATATATACATTTGAGTATTCTGTTTTATGTCGTTAATGTAAACCGAAATCACACGCTCAATGATTGGTTAGAGAACATAAACTATATAGGTATAAATAGGTGTTTGGTCACTTAAAAATATGCCTTTATTTCGGTGTCTTGCCTTCTTCTGTAACATTAGTAGTAGTGTGAGTATTGGTGTAGCGTGTGTTACTGAGAAGGTTTACCAGTAGTATATAAAGGGGTGTTCATCGGCATAAAACATCAAACAGTAGAGAGACAGATTTGGCGTCAAAGAGAGCAAATGAACCAGTATTATTATGGTAAAACACGGGAGACATGAAAGAAGATAGAGAAACACAAAACGAAGGGCAGAAGTATCATGACACGGAAGATCAGAGCAAATAACGACTTTAAGATAAGGTGTACATAATCCCCTAAATACATATATTAAATTCCAATCAACATACCGTCACCAAGTTTTTTTGTCTTGTTCTGATAGAAAATTAAGAACACATAAAGTTGGTTAGATGAGCAACATTCACCTACTACAGTGTATTTCCCCTATTACAAGGACAGAATATAAATCATTTGATTAAAAATAACATCAAATAGCTGAAACTATGTTTCAATACCTTTCAGCAACCTTATCTTATCATTGATATGTGCTCATTTATGAAATTTTAGTCTGTTAATGTGATGCTCATTTCGCATAAACACGACTCAGCAATATTTGTAGGAAGCACACTAAGCTAGAGGGATAGAAAAAAAAATCTGTGAAAACGTTTGACATCTGTTAACATCATAAGTTATAAGAATTATGATTTACGCTCTATGATGTAGAATATACTGAATTCAGTCATTAGAATGTATGGATAGGAATGGAAATAAACCTCCGAATAATGATTGGTTATGACCGTTGTTTAGCAGGTGAAAAGGGTTTCGAGTTATACATTGACCATTGGAGAATATTGAGGTGGTTGTTTTGTCCTCTACTAGCTATTCCTCAGTGTAATGCTTCCTGTTGACATTATTAAGCGAAGTTGAACACTGAACATTCGTTTCATTTTGTTTATGTTAACATACACCTTGTTGTTGTAGTTCATTCAGAAATATGTACTGTTATTACTATCAGTGGCTTCTGAGTGTAGCCTGTTCATCACAATATAAAGGAGCATTCACTTCGCCTACCTTTATTCTCAGTTTATTTGGTCTGTAGATCTAAATAATAACCAAAAACTTAACAGACTTCCAGTAATTAACTGTCGTCTCAAAGAGTAACAACTGAACAGGAAATAACTTCCAACTCCTGTTTTGTTGATGAATACAATTTGATCTGTTTTAATAAATATGATTTATTGGTGAAAATTATTTCATCCATGCAATAAAATTGACTTTAGACAGTTGTCGCTGTCAGGAGAACACCACTACTTAATGGAGGCATATAATACTCAAGTGAGTGCAAACAATTCGATTCAGCTTCTGTCGCCATATCAACAGGAAATCACAAGAATAGAGAAGTAATAATAATAGTTTATACGAATTTGACCATGGATCGACATCAGTTAGAGAACCATTGATAAACCTGCTAGTACTGGACAGTTGTTACATCCTAGTTTAGGACTCTTCAGCATCACTCACTTGGCTGGTAGTCGCGCTAAATCCTGAATTGGTATTAGTTAGAATTCATGCACTGGCCATTGGTTTGGGTCCCAGTGGATGAATAGTGTATGAGCTTGCCTAGTAACCAGAAGGTCCTGGGTTCGAACCCCAATGGGTGCGTACTACAGATGGTTCCTAGGATGAAACAGCTCTCCAGTACTCCCTTGTTTTCAGTGGTTCTCTAACTGATGTCGATCCGTGGTCAAATTCGTATAAACTATCATTATTACTTCTCTATTCTTGTGATTTCTTGTTTAATATGGCGACAGAAGCTGAATCGAATTGTTTGCACTCACTTGAGTATTATATGCCTCCATTAAGTAGTGGTGTTCTCCTGACAACGATAACTGTCTACTCAACTAACTACTCAGCGATAACTAACTACTCAACAAGTAACTAGAAGACAAACCAATATTTCTCAGTCCTCGCAGTAGTTGTAATAATAATAATAATGCCAGGAGCTTATTGAGTAGACTTACCTAGCTTGTGAGTATTTTTATTATTTAATCTGTGAAGATTTTTGGAAAAATGATCACGCACCCAGCCATTTCCAGAAGGAGGGTGACGCGATGAGATAAGTATTTCCAACCCATTCTGTGTAGCATGCTATAAACAAACAACAGTAGTAATCGAATTCACGTCAAAGATACTAAATTGTTTGACTTCTGAGAAGCTGACTAATCTTATTTGTTTATTAATTTGAGGGCACTGAAAACTATGCAGTTACCGTGGTTGGCTGAATGGCTGTTGTTCTACTCTATTCCGAATGAATGAATGAATGCCTAGTTTGAAATTCCACCAGCTGAGCTACCAGTTCTGTTCATCTCAAAGCAAATTGGACAATAACACATCTTTGATTCAAACGACAACTGGGCATTACCACCAGTTAGAATAGTTGTGAAACGTCAACCTGATTAACAGATGGATGTAGTAGCTCAGCTGATAAGTCGCTGGACTACTTAGAAATTAGGAGGCCTTTACTAGTTGGAATCTTTCTTCAGTGCATATTTTTGGATTGATAACTCAGCCTCCTGTCTCACTTTGCTAAATATTTCAACAAACTCTTTTCTGCGATGTTACCTCACTTTTTTTTACTGTACTGATACGTCACTCATACCCTATGTATTTAAACGTACATATGTATACTTAAATATGTATAGGTTATAAGTGGCATGTCATGCATGACCTACATTGTACAGCCTGAAAAGGACTACTTCATTGAATCAACTGGCTTCACTGTATACACGTCGTAAGTGGGAATTTTAAATGAACAAATTACCCTGTCATTATTTCTTAATTCCACTACCAAAACAACTTCCACTAAAATCACCATCAATCTTAAGGTCATCAAATCGTTACACAGGGTCAATCATAGGAACAGAATAATAAGTATGGAGATGCACATTAATAAATAAAACATTCCATAAATACATTTCAATAAATAAAGTTCAAAATTCACAATCACTTGTTCATGTGTAAATTAAAAGAAAGGTGGAAATAGTAACAGTCAAAGTCTGAATGCTTCCCTCAATGCATGTGCCATTTTCAGGTGTCTATGTATGAATATTCAAGAATGTATCTGTGTTTTATGAAGACGCGTGTGCAAATAGATCACATCTGTGATCATAGTTATTGTTGTTACTGTTATTATTATCATCAGCATTGATTTTAGTTTATAAAAGGTATAGTATTCAATAAATATCAAGATAATTAAAAATTTCATTACACTCAGACTAGTTCATACACGTTATTGTCGTAGTCTATCGTTTATAGAACAGCACTATTATTATTATTATTATTGTCGTTATTACTATCGGTCTCTCTGACTATATTGACTTATTGTAGTGAGTTCATTCATTCTTCATCCACTCAAACTATACATATACATATTGGCATGGAAAAAGTGTCGAAAGCACTAAGACTGACAGTTTACTTCACCTAATCTCATCATTACCCACCTGCTGTTTATTCTCCACTATTGTGATTATTATTATTATTACTGTTGCTACTAAAATCAAACAACTGTAGAAATTCTTTTTCTTGTATTTTTACTTACTCACTCATTCACTGTCTCTTCTTCAATCTCTTTATCCTCTTTTTTTCTCAATGATTGTTACTTTTATTATTGACAATGATCAATAAATTCCTCTTGACAAGAGAGGCCAAAAAAGGGTTTTCAAACTATTATTATTATTACTCGGTATATTTAACTGATCACTAAAGAAGACGAAAATATTAAAAAATATGCGGTGAATTGATTTCAGTTAGGTTGTCACCTATTTATGTGCATACGTATGAATTAGACATATTTACATTCAGATGTCGACTTCCCAGAGATGTGTAGATGCCGTCAACAATCGATATGAGTTAGAAGATTAGTGGAAACTGACGAAAACTGGTTAGTCCTTTCATTTTAGTTGATAACTCATCAATAGTGCTCCTTCATCTTCAGTGATATCAGTTGATTACAAAATGTACTACTGTAAAACTAAATGTGATGCAACAAATTTTTGATCACAGAGATTTCAAATTAATAAAATATAGTGTTTAAGCATACGTTGGAATGTACACTCATTCTAGTATGCAATCTTGGCGTGTATTATCATTCAAATAATAACCATGTGTGGTTTACCCGATTATATGTATGTGCTTATAATATGTGGTGAAGACAATTTGTAATCAACTGACGCATTAGTTAGGTAGGTAAAGTTTCTAACAGCTGTGTTCATGATTGCATACTGTCTTATTATATTAACACGATATTTAACTATCGGGATTCAAAGGAAATGAGAATGATGTTAGGATGACGAATATTTTGTTTTATTCCTTTATGTCCCCAGTAGGACATTGGGCTTCAAGTTACAGCTTTGAAATTTCGGTAGCAGTAGTATTTATTTTTACAGGATGGGGTTGCTACCCTCATGTCATACATTCCCTCTTTACCAGTCTTACAACTGGCTTAGCTAGGTAAAGGTGTTCCTCGGCTGAGGATTGAACTCCGAACCATATGTATGGTTGGGGAGCACTCTGCCACCGTGCCACCGACGCAGTGATGATATTTACTATTAATCAATAGAAGCTTACGAATTAGCTCAGCCAAGTGAAGTGAAGATATTTGTCAGCGTTTAAGATTTTTGAAGCACTACAACAGTGTACATTTATGACTTCATGATGAACTGAGTGAGATTAGAAAGATCGGGATATTAAGTAGAGCTCATGGCTATTGTTTTTATCTCCCAACGTTTGATCCAGGTGTCATGCATTCGATGGTAGAATGCTCACCAGACACTCAAATGATCCGCATTTGATTTCAAACTGACTCACTCCTAAGCCTCGTCTAGTTTGTAAGCAAGTGGCAAGGCGCGAAAGAGGGAAGTTTGGACGTGGTACTAGAGAAACCACTTCACAGAAACAACACAAAAGCATCTGCTGCATATTTAAAGACTGAAGCGTTGTTTCATTCTGAAGGAGAAAGAATGAACAGACGCTGATTGGTCTAAGTTTGAATCTAATACATAAAATAAGTAATAAACTAGTTCTTCTGATTTTCCCAACTAATATAGGTATAAATAATTTCAGAATAATTGATTATAAACAGCCCACTAGAATTTATTTATCGTGATCTGTCACCAGTCCAGTAAGTGATGCATTCAAATGAGTTCAGTTACTTTTCCAGGGATAGTAACGTCTCACACTGTCATCACTGTACAACATATTGTATGTGGTCCCTATTTAGTAATGTATACAGTGTAATGTGGTGTTGATATAATAACTGTTTGACTGTATAATAAATGAATTGAAAGTGTAAATCTTAACTATGGTAAATTCAAGGTAGCAGAGTTGTAATCAACCGGGTCAATAATTGATTGGCTGACACAGTTTACAAACCCCGATTAAATGGACACCCACCCTCCAACCTGATTCATATAATGGGTATCATAGTTCATGCAATTTATTTTGTAGATGATGTTGATCTTGTCTCCTCTGGCTTCTGAGTGTTTTCGTCTGCATAGAAGTTAATGAAGTGATTGTGAGCAGGTTTGTTGTCGATAATTACTCCTGAATGGTCTTAGCATTTTAGGCATCATTTAGAAATACTCGTTATGTATGGTCGTATGACTTTTCCTGTGCTTTCTCAGGATCATTTCTTCCCGCTTGTCTGACTCAAAGTTGGACATATTCTGATGTGTGGGCTAGCTTCCTGTATACTTGTGTTTCCAGATTTTCTGTGTTTTTAAATAAAGTATAATTATATTTCAGTAGTTTACACACAATGATAAGTTTTGTTATTGGTAATATTTCGAGCCAAATTACTGCCAAATTACTGTTTTATGAATAAAACAATTCCAACAGTGGTGTGAACACTGGCAGTAATTTGGCTCGAAATATTAGTAATAACAAAACTTATCATTGTGTGCAAACTATTGAAATATAATCATACTTTATTTGATCTAATCCACAATGCTTAAACTTTTTACTGATATTAATTCTGTGTTTTTCCTCTTAACTGAAACCACATGAGAAAGGACACTTGTTGAATGGTTTTTCTTTTCTTGTGAATCTGCTGTCTTCAAATATATTGGATTGTCGATTTGAGGATTCGGTCAGACACTTTAGTTTTCCGAACAGTTCTTTGGATAAACTACATGTTAGGGAATCCTGGTAGCAGAGCACTTGGTAGTAAGAGAATTTCTGGTTTGTGCAATTTGGAACTACTGGGAAATCGGGTTAAAATAGGTCCGTTCGATTTTATTCACCATTGACCTAGCTTTCTACTTTGTCGTGATTTAAGAGTTGGCTTTAAGTCGTTTTGATTTCACTGTCTAATGTTTGGATGGGAGTTTCCCTGGCTTTTTAGTGTACGTTATAAACATGTTTAAAAAAATTATCTGCTTTCTTCTCGGAAATACTCTCTCCATGATCACTATTTCAGCTTTTCCTGATATCACTCATGGAGAATTCCAAAACTCACTCCACATTGAAGAAAGCTTTAGTGAGCAAGATATTGTCTAGAAAGATAGTGAAAGCGTAGCAGTGATAATAAAAAAACAACTAGCCTCAGAGATCACAGCCCAGTCAACCATTAAAACACCTAACTTATTTGTTAGACATACAGAAACTTGGTGAAACCTAATATAAACTTACCATAAGGTGAGTGATTTAAATCTGATTTTTACGTCTGTTTGTGTGTGAACTGGCTGGTATGGGTGAGTGTATCGATATCTGTGACAATATTGTAGATGTGTTATGAACTAAATGCATTTTATAGTGTAATTCATCGAATGGCTACAAACGATCTGAAATAAAGAAGGAATATATCTTCCTGTCTACCCGCCACTACCCCCTCCCACCATCAGCATCAGCACCACTCATCTCTCCTCGAATCACACTATCCCTGTGAATAAAATTGTCATCCAACTGTATTAATTTTTCATCTGATGTTATCATCACTCTCCATTATAGACATGAATTTATTATTATTATTGTTGCTGTTATCATCCTCGAATGAAATAGTTTTCATTTGATATATTTTGCGGTAAATATAAAAGACAGGTGGACACATAGGAAGTAGTAGGTAGTGTGTCGTAAAACAGAGGATAAATTCACGAGACTAAGAAAATTCGAATGAAATGGTTTTCCCGTTATTCCAACCTCCCCCACCCGCGAACTTTAAGTTATATTGCAGATACAGACGGGTGTACATACATACATACATACACTAAACAAGACACAGAGCATTCCTACAACATCGCTTTAAATTTAAAAAAAAACTGTTTTGTTTCCACGCGAAGCACACACATTTTCATAACTGTTATTATTATTGATATCATTGATATTATGATTATGATTGGCACTGGTATAAAAATAACCTCAGCCGTAATGACAAGCTAATTCATGTCTGAACAATAAAACATTTTGACAACACAAAGGGACAATAAAAATCGGCCATTTTTGGCACGAGGATACAAAGATGCAGTCTCACTTATTCTCTACAATTTCATTGTTATTCCTCATTTATCATTCAAACCTGTTATATACAGACTTTATAATATGACATTTTGTCAATTATTTTATTACCCAAAGAATATATGAATCAAAGATAGAGCCTGTTGTTTGTTAACCCACTGGCTGAATAGTTTCCTGCTGGCAAAAGTACGGGATGCCAATATTTGACTGGTGGAAAAGAGTACCTGCAGAGGAAACGTGGTTAGACAATATCCACAGGAAGCCCTACACCAAGGCTCCGCCACTTTTGACAGTCTTATTAACGACCAAACCCGACTTTTGTAGTCTGAACATATTCTGCTTTATATGCGACCAAACCTCCCTCCAGTTATACACAGCCCCAAAACAACAAAAGGATGGTTATTTCCAGTCAAATCTCTGCTTTGATTCAACAGTCATAATACATCAAAACGCAAAATTACCTCGACAAGGGTGTTTGGCAGTCATACTGGTCAGATAAGTTTCTAGTTCAAAACAAGTACTGTGGGAGGAAATTAGCTAACCAAAATTCAACTGTAAGACGTACCTGAGAATCGAGTAGAATATCCCCTACAAGGAGAGAACAAAACTCTATCTGCAAGAATCACACATCGTCGTATTTCCGAACATCATCCAACGTGGTTAAGTAAGGGACAAAAAAGATCTATTCGTAGCTCTATTTTAGCCCACCTCGTTGATACTGAGCATAAGATTGATGTTAATACAGCATTTAAAATTATTTATCGCATTCCAACTTATCTTAATTTTGCTTTGCGAGTTCGTCTTCTACAGACGGCTGAGGCGATTGGCATTCATCTGAAGAAGCCAAGCTTATGTGTACAGAAAAAATTTGTACAGCCACTTTCCCTACCGTGGCCATCGTCACAAGAATGGATAAACAGGACTGCGTCATCCCCCTAAACCTATAAAATTATATTTGTCTAAATTATTATTTTATTTTATTTATTTTGACCACTTTATCTTTAATTTACGTGTTATTCTTGTAAAATTAATTTATTCTATCCATTTCCACCTTTTAAATCTGTATCGATTTTCTTCGTTAACTATTAACCCATTGACACTGTTTAATTATTGTTAACAAACTTATCGCCATTTGATTGGCAAACTGTTGTATTGTAATTAAAATGCTATATATATTAGAGTAGAGCCAAAGATGAGGATCTAATCGAAAAGTAAATATTTCTTCGCTCAATCTTTCTGTTTTCTAAATGTTTAAATGGGGATTTTTTCTTTATTAACAATTCCCTCAGACAGTCCAATGTGAGAATGACCTCGATTCACTCAGACGAAATCATATCGTGAAACAACACATTATCAATGTATCACACAACCACACAGAGATGCCTTTAAATTAGAGATTAAAAGCGAACAAATTCAAATAATAGGGATTAAGTCAACAGATGATATGCAAACATTAGGGCAATGATATTTAGTCTTGTGGAAAAGAGGAACACAGTTATAAAGTTACTTGAAACATTCAAATAAATATTAATATTGTGATTTGATCGTTGAAGAGGGATTTTCCAAATAATCACTCCGTTACAGCCATCACTAAGTCATACTCATAACCTCAGTGAATTGATGTAGCCTTACTGAGGAGTGATGATAATCATGAAACTTGGCTGCATGGTTATCTGAATATCATCTACAACAAATCATCCAACATTCATTTAAGAAGTGGATCACGATGGTGAGTCTCCAAGATCCATGACCATATTTCATAGTTGACTGTCACACTGAACATGTACCAAAAAGCTTACGTCTAAAGGGAACAAATGCTTTAAACAGTGCCATCGCCAGGCATCTCCTCGACACCGGTCATGAGGTGGACGTCGAAAAGTCGTTCAAAATTATCAATAAGCAAAATAGCTTAATTCTCCTTAAGTTTTCTGAAGCCATTTCCATCAAGCGCATGAAACCTGATTTATGCGTCCAGAAAGAAGCGGTTATCAGCCTTTCTTTGCCCTGGTAACTGGATATTTTCACCTCTCTTTCTTCCGAATGAGAAATGCTAAACGTTTCCATTGTGTATGATTATTATTTTTCGGAATAGTGTTTAATATCGCATATTTATATATGTATATATTTTTAGTGTATGAGTATATTGATCGATTGATTATTGTTTAAAATGAACTTTGTGCAAGTATGTCAAAATTGCTTTTGTAGATATATTTTAATAATGTCTTTGCCATGTAAGCAACTGACGAGAAGGCAACGAAATAAAAGATGGTACCATTTTATTCTGCTAAAACTGTAGTTCTTGCTTTGTTCAAATTCATTAAGGGGAATAAATGTATGACATTAAACTCCATCTTCACTTATTACTTATAAACACACAATATTGGTTTTCCCCTGCTTATCAATCACTAGATCTTCAAAGCTGGTCAGAAATATTTGTGTCGCCACTGGTCGCCTGTAAGACTACATTATGTGGAGGGGACAGCAGTCATGGGAAGGTAAATGATTAATTATTCTACTGAAAATGTGGATATTATTTCGACTAAATGACTACATCTTATTACTGAACAGCCAGTTTACTTATTCATCAATATAATTTCGGAAAACCGTTCGTAAAGCCTGTTCTAGTAGCTGAATGGTCACCCAACTCACCTCGTAAGCTGTAGGTACTATGTTCAACTCAGAAAGCAAAGAATGGTAAAAGGCTGTAGAAGCCCACTGATGCTTTTTTTCGTTGTACAATATATTGATATTCCCGAAGTCACAGATATTATTCCTTAGTCGTTCTACGGTGAAGGAGATGGAAATAGTCTCTTCCTCCAGGATTTAGCATTTGTTTGATTGTTGACATTTCAGCATTACGCCTGATGACATCTTAATCATCACCATCCAAACACTGAGTGCTCTCGACTCTATCCTGGCCAACCTGCTTCACAACATAAATGGTTTACTTTTCAGGGCAATGCATCGACCATTAAGATTATTTTCAATTAACCGTGAAAAATTTCACATAATGTCAAGAACAACCGAAATGACTGGAATACTCTTATATCACTGTGTTTCGATGCATTACACTCGGCTCTTGTTAAAGCTGTGTATTATATAAAACAAATTAAAATTTTTGAAATAACTATCATCACACTTTAAATTCACTAATAAAAGTAAATTAGTGGGCAAACTTATATTTCGTTTTATCAGTTAATTTGTCAAGTCCTTAGTGGTGTCTCTGACTGATTTCTAGCATTAAGTGAGGTTGCCAGAGCGGTCGTCAAGTTATTTCACCCACAATCCACGGCGCACTTGGAACAGATGTAAGGTGTTTCCAGCTGTGCCTTGGTGAAGAGTGACAATAAGCACTTGTTGACTACCTATAACCACCTTACACTAAGCTTCTAATTTTATAAACATTAACTTCTTTGAAGATGACTTCTTTCTGAGTAAGCTCAGACCAGATTGTAAGACAAGAAGCTCAAATTAATACGTTTAGTTTGTCTATAATTTTCGCGATGTTAACTATTTTGGAAAATGGTCGACCATATCTTGATTGAAATTCGTAAATATGACTACTTTCCAAATCATAGACAAACACATAAAAGTAGGATGTGTGAGATTATAGATGGCGAAGTATAGTAGTTTTACAGTGAGATAATAAAAAATATTCAAGAAATAAAATGACACAATAGGGGGATGGTAACTCAGTGGATAGCATAGGAATAAGTACAGTCTTTAGAAATAATCATCATGGTTACCGTGAAACATAAAAAGTGTAAAAATGCCTAAGACGGTAGCATGAACGAAAAGCATATCAGACAAAATTGTTATTGAAACCATAGGAGATTTACTATCCACTCATGCAGTGGCAACTGCAAGTGAGAACCATTCTGCTGACGGAAGTTTATGAAAAATGTGAAAACTGTGAAGCCACAGCAACTGACAAAATGGAACTAACGAATTTCAAATAAAGTCGAATATGCTTCACAAACGAGTCCTTTAAAAACATGTAAGTGAAAAAAATGAGGTAGATATTATGGAGACTGTTCGTTTAATAATGAATTACTCTGACATCGGGTACCCGTTAATTCAATTCTCTAAATGAATAGTGATACAATTAGTCAGCAATAGTATGTCAACAACTACTTGTAAGCAGTACAGTTGTATACAATACATTTATCATCACAATTTTCTCCATTCTGGAATGCTACCAAGATCACGTTGATGATGTTTTCCACACATCACGAAGTCAACTCATTATTTGTAATTTGTAATCATCAGCTGACAGTATGACACATAGTGTTAGGCTACTCAAATACATATCGAATAAATCTATCCGAATTCTATTTCATTCATAATCGTGTGTGTTTGAGTGGCTTAGCTAAAGGGAAAAATTGCCAGGTCAAATATAATTTTGCAGCATTTGAATTTTTACTTACGAAGCTTCCTCTATTTTGTCTGTCTTTCACTCATTATCACCGCTCCTACATGACGTGAATCACTGATTCAATTTTGCCATACTTTATCACATTATGTAAATATATATATATATAAATCTGGAAGTCAAAGGTGACACAACAGCTAAGATTCATCGAAGTGCATAACCAGAGCCATTCGATTAACTATTCTAAGTCTCACCTTCTCCACAAAATCTCTTATCGCTCGAAATGCCAAAGACAATGTTCTACTGTTGTTAATCTCCATGTGAGTGTATATATCACCTAACTTGCTCTCGTCGAGCCAAGTATGTAGGGCGAAGTAGTCAGGAAAATTCGACAAACAATTAGCTCAGCTCTTCACCACCTTGTTCTTACAAATCATTCTAAATGAATCGAGGAATCTTTCAAAGGGATAAATAAGGTAAGATGAAGTCATTTGAACGATTTCGGACTACATCTTCTGTAAGCAGAGGTAGCTGTTGACATCTATAAGGAATACCTTGAATTGTGTGTAGAAAAAAAAGCGATTTGTTCAATCACTTTTACTATCCTAGCTTTTAAATTCTTTTTGACATGGACAACAATTACTTATATAACCCGGTTTCTTCCCTTTACTTCCTCCTCCTTTCCTTTCAAACTCCTGACTTAAAAATATACTTTATTCATATTCTGAATCTTTTACTCCTATGAATAACATTCCTAACTGCATGCGCCTACTGTTTAAATGTTCACCATTTTTGAGCGATATTCATCACCTAGTGTTTCTATATTTCTTAAGACTACTGAACTTAGTTATGTAATTCATGCATTTTTATTTATCCGGGATATGCGATTTCCTAAATGTTGTTATCAAGTAATATTAATAACTGAGCATTATGAGTAGTTGCATAACCTTTCCGAACACTGCTTGGCTGTACAGCACGGAAGAGAAGTTGTGAAAATAAAATTCTTGCTGTCATATTGTTAATGAGTGTTGACATATTTATTTTTCAGTTTATATTGCAATGAGAAGAGGTTCTGTTGTTCAGGGGAACTGACTGAATAGCATTTAAAACAAATTGAACGTACTGATAATTTATTCCTTAAATTTCATGTTTCATATTAATTTGGTATTCAGTGTCGAATGGATGAGGCTTTGTTGAAGTATCAGTTTCTAGTAGCTTGTTGTGTAAGACTGATGGAGACATATCATTGACTCGTAGAAGTAAACTGACGGATTTGACTGATGTTAGTATTGAATAAATGGTGTTGGTTTCATCACTTATCACTAGACTGAGTAAATTTAATTTTCTAGTGTTAGTTCGTAGGTATTCGATTGGTTTCTGGTCTGATTAGACACTGATATCAGTTAGAGAAGTATTGAAAACCAACGGGAACTGAGCGGCTGTTTCGTCCTAGTTTTGAAATCTTCGACATAACTTTGGTTGTAACACTGGAAATTGTGAACTGACAGAAGCAAGTACTCACAGGCTATCGGATTCCGTCCCAGTGGTGGAATGATATACAAGCTTGTCTTGTAAACTGAAGATGATGGCTTCGATCCACGGAGTGGGATGATGGATATGTAATTCTGGAGAGTCAGAAACAGGGACGAAACAACTCTCCAGCAGTACTCTCTGTTTTTTAGTAATTCCCCAGCTGAAGTCAATTTGTGATCAAACTTGAAATCAATTGAATCCCTGCAAGTCCACACTTGAAGATCAATTTCAAGATATTTAGAAAATCGAAACTTGATGGCTTGATGGATGATAAAAAGCAAAACAGAAAAATCTGTACATAACAAAACAGACATTAAAATAACTCCCATCCCTCTGTCTCTCTGAGTAGAATTAAATTTTGTTATCGAATCACTGCAACTGAAATTTATGTCACTAATGTATTTTGTGCATGTCTGTGTGTTAGAACATTCAGGCTATAGGAAATAGCACACGTTGTTCGTATGAAGGTGTTATGTCAAATAATCAATTTCACTATTTACTGAGATAAACACCTCAACAATCTATCCATATTCACAAACAATCCAACAAATTCGGGTGGTTCCAATAGTTTTCTCTTTGTCACTCGCACATATACACTCTCCTTCTCTCTGTCCCTCTCTCTCTCTCGTTAGTTCCTTCTTAAAATGAAATCAAACCATCTTAAAATTGTAGACGACATCTTTTGTGATGTTATCAGATCTAATCTTAGGGATGACGTAACGTTTATTTTCGTGATCATTTTCCGTAACAGGTGAGTAATCCTCAAATAATAGATAATCTTACTTGTGTTCAACTATGTCTTCTGTAGGATAATGAGTTAATTCTTCGTAATATTTGTGAAACTAATATGTATACCCCACAACTGTGATATAATGGTACCTTTCACCCTCATATTCTAGATACGGGCCATGTGAGTACAGTAGAACGATTGTTGAAGAAGGTTATCCATCATTTATTTGCAACAAATTAATGTTTTGTAATTCATTGTTTAAATCAAGGTACCATCATTCTGTTTCCTACCTTTTCATCTCAAAAGAAGCTGTTCTCATGACTTCCAATCCTCTTTCACACACACTCTCTCTGTTGTTGCTCTCTCTTCCTCTGTGCAATAAATGAACTCACACCAACATATCAAGAGTAGAGTGACTGAAATACAGAGTAAAATATCAGTAAACGAGGGCCACACACCTACACTGATTAGGTATATGAATTATTTTGGTTCATAGTCAATCTTACACTAGTACAATCGTTATTTTTTGGAGGAAAAAAAGCATCAATAAACTAACCAAAGCTGAATATGGATTTCGTCCATAGTTTAGTGCTCTTCAGATACAAATCTATAATGTCAAAAAATACCTCTAGAAATTTTATTGCCTAAACATGTTCAGGAGTTTACACTATACAGTCAGATTGATAGTTATCATATTCTCAGTACACACAACGGTTGTTTTTGTATTCGCAGAGAGCATCAGTAAACAAGTTCATTTCGAAATTGTTAGTTTCATAGGAATACAACTGATTTGAGTGAGAAAGTCAGTCTGATGATAAATGAGTATAACAGCTAAAGAATTCTTGACGATGAACAAAGCAAGAAGAACACATTGCAGAGGATAAAATGACCTTATCACACTTCGTTGATTCTCGTTTGGAAGCATACAACCACAAACGATTTCACATCAGTATACAAAACACCTAAGTGCTTTAGTGATTGATCCCGAAACTGATGGTTATTCAGTATCAGTTGATTAAGTAGCATAATGGAAAAGAATAGGGTTGTCATGGTTTTGAACAAGCAAGAATTGTAGAAAGGCAAATTTTAGTGAATTCATAAATGTTGGTAGGACTCGTCAGCTGATGCTCACTAAGGTAAGGAGAGATAAAAAGTGGCTTCTTTCCGAATGCATAAATTAGTTTTCGGTTGCCCCAGAGATAACTGGGACTGTCTTGAACTGTAAATATTCTATCTCAGTCGTTTGCGTTCCGATTGGAATAAAGGGCTAAAAGCTTGAAATTTAGGATTTGGAAGCGTCTGTTGTTTGTTTCGACAGTGTGAGGTTGCTAGCGTCACATCGAATCTTACTCCACTCTCACTCTTACTACTGGCTAGTAAACTAGGCGACGTTTAGGACTGCGTCTGCTGGAAATCGAACCTCGGACCACATGAATGGTCGGCTGGGATTCTACCGTTCGACCAGCAGTTTCTCAAGGATGCTATTATTTGACATTTCAAACCAGTTCCCATACATAAACTCATTTTAGAAGGTGAACGATCTGATTGGCTGTTACCCCTGAACTCTGAGTATGTTGCCGTTTCTAATCAGTCACCCGCTGAGCCATAGACTACTTGAAATTACAATGGATACTCACCATTATGTCAAAATTCCCACATCCACTGAAGCGGCTGCGATCACATATTTTCAACCAAATCAAGATAGTGTGGTCAAACTCTCACTCGTTAATTAAATGCATTTCATTCTGATTAATTTCGGTGTTTAATCGTTCATATTAGTGACTTTGTTTCATTGAACCGATTTCTTTCTTACAAATGATAATTTTCTCGAGTTGTTATTGTTACGTGACCTTATAATACTGATAATAATTTTAAACATTATCGGCTAGCAGCATTTTTTATGTTTATGTTTGGATTTCTCGTTAGAAATTCAGAATGTCTAACTCCAGATTAATTATTGATGTATAGGGAATTGGAATTGAGTTGTCGAGAGTTGTCTGAAGTCAGAAATCACCGTCTACTGGATTCGTATATGAGAAAGCTGACCGTAGACTAGTAAAGTAACGTATGAATAGTATTCAACAATAATGATACGGCTGTCTATCACTACTTGATTTTTCACAATGTTGAGTTGTTTGTTCCTTTATTCCATATATTTAGGAGTGTTGGTGATCTGAGACACAGTAACTAGTGAAAGACTGTTAGTTATCACAGTCGAATTAATACTGACGACTTAATGATTTACCATTTTGGTAGGAAAATAATTTTTTACCAGAATAATGAACTTCTCTGAAAGGAATGCCTTCAAGTTTTGATGAGGAGTTTCAGAGCACGATGTCATTTGTAACACAAAAATTAATTGGGTAGCTAACAGCGATTCCGTGTTGAATACCAGCTGGATTCTGACAATATGGGCACTTTTCCATTGACTCAGGCGTTTATTGGTCAGATGCCAACTGTAGATCTTGAGTGTAATGAGTTTGATTTCCGTTATTGTATTCTCCCACCCAGTGTCAGATATTTTAAAGGAATTAAAATGAAGCCATTTGGGCTGAAATTTTATCATTAGTTTATCACTATTACAAAGGATTTTAACATCCCATTGACTTTCACTGATTACCCTACTTTCCAATGTCATCATTCAGTATCTGTTTTAACACTCGATTTGATGGAAACTAGTACAACCAACTCACTAAAAATTCAGTGCATGCATTTTTGATTCTGCAAGTAATTTGTGGGTTACGAACCCCTAGGACTGAGAGTGTAGTTTATAGGGTTCGGAGCCTGATTACTCTTGTTCACCTCTCTCCAGAAATACACCAGATATCTGAAAATTAGCGAGTATTTTTGTCTGCATCATCTTCTCATCCTATTCAACCGTCTGAGTTTTTGTGAAACAGCTACTAACTCCTTTTTAGCATCCAACTTTTCATTCAGTCACATCGGATGGATATTAACAACAAAAAGTCCACTCATATCCTTGAACACAGTTAACACTGAACAATCATCTTTACTTATCATCTTCTGTGTCATCAAAGACTTGCGAAGAATCAGTGCTCTCTGTATTTTCATGCTTGCTTCTTCGTGCTTCAAATTTTGCAAAGCTCTCAAATTAGGAAATAGGAAGAGGAGGAGAAGTGTCACAAATCTACTGTTCCAAACAACTGATCTGATTCCATTTAATCTCAAATTTGACCTATTGATTTTTCACACTCTCTTTCAGTCTGAATCATGTTGGGAAAGAAAATTGACCTTACTAAGCATATGAATCAAAAGGTGAGGTGACTGATAGCATACTCACACGCACACACACACACTACAGACCCACAGACTGAAATGATTCTTCTAAGCCTAAAATGTATAAGCCTTAAAATAGAATTTATTTTAAACCTATTCGTGTCAAATACTACTCTTATTCATCTTGTTTAAATCAGCCGATATGCATACATAAATTTAGGCATGCTCATTTAGAATACACACTGTTATTAAGACACGATTTTTGTTTAAAATGTAGGGAAGAAAAGCTGATGTCAAGATAATACAAACGAAGAGTGAACCAGTGTAATACTGACTGAGGTGAGTACAAATAGCAATGACAATACAGGTCGGAGACAACTAGTCATTCTCTCTTGAGGTTGTGTCATTCTCCCTAAAGAAGATGAAATTTTTCTATTCAAAGTAATCCCAGCACGTTTAGCAAGTGAAACCGACGTTTTTCTGACAGTTTCACTATGTGTAACCTACAGTTTCTTCAGCTCAATCACTCAGATTTTATTAACCACCAAAACATATCTCGTAATAGTACATTAATTGAAGTGAACTCGTTTGAACATCACTTGTCTGTAGATATTTGTACCAAGTGAATAAATGTAATTACTCATCACATATTTGTAATGACAATATGGTCTTCAGACGAGTTCACCTTAATTTGTGTACTATTTAGCTACATATTCTGATGGTTTGCGAAATCTGAATAATTGTTCTGTGGAGGGTGTGACATACACAGTGAAACATTTAGAAATATCTTCATTTTGGATTACTAGTTACATTGGAATTATTTTTGGTAGTTTCATCATGATTCAGTCTAGGTCGACGACCAAATTATCCAGGAAATTTACAGTCTCTACATCCTTGATATGTATAATATTATATCATTTGTTGTTTGGTTGTACGTGGAACATGGGGGTTCAGAAGCACATCTCCATTCCACTCTATTCCTTGTCATCACTTTCAACTGGGTGAACGATTGTCCACAAGATTTCAATTCTTCCTCGTATGATTTCCACTCGATGATTCGACATCGGATGCCTCCAGCAGGTGCCCTCAGTATGTTTCCAATGCATCTCCATTTTCTTCTGCATATTTAATAGACAACGGATTCCTGACTGTCTTGCTACCACTGCCTCTTGTTGTCCATTCTTTCTGGCCAACCATCTAATCTTCACTATCGAGTGAAGGCACTTGCTGGTGAGAATTCGCCGCAGTCTTTTGGAAAGGCTTCGGATGACACTCCAGGTTTGTGATCCATACTGAATCCCTGAGTGGACGTTAGTGTTGAAAAGATACTACCATCGCTACTAAAACTTCAGAGTACAGGAAATAACTCTCATTAGACCATTCAACAATAACAGCATACATCTGTTCGTAATCCGGTTCTCCTATAGCTGAATGACTTATTAAAATGTCTCATGCCGTCAGTTACAAATTTCACATCTAGCTTCGTTCATATATTTTCACGGTTATGCAGATATGGTAATCAACTAAATTTTCCAGAGAATATGTATACTGGTGTGATTTGAAAGAGTGATTTGGGACCATCCTAGCAGCTACATTATTTACAGGCATCAGAAACATCCTATTGGGTCGTTAACGTCACAACACTAAAGAATATGATCTCATAAACTAGATGGATAAGCAGTCAGCTGTTAATATTACTGCCCTCTACATTTTATCACACTCAAATAGGCTTTGTGTGTGTGGCAACATATAAGTAAGTTTATGTTGAAGTTGTCTAGAATGATCTTGAAGATTGGCTGATATGGTGATCTTGTGCTTTGTCTGTGGCATTCTATATATACTCAACTCAACAGCATATACTGGAATGCATTTAAGGGAAAGAAAGAGAGAGAGAGAGTGGGAAAACAAGGTAAAAGTATTCGTCTGTAGCAAATGTCGCTTTTTAAATGTGATATCCCCTATTTATTTAGGTGCGTTGGTGCACAGTGGTTAGGACTCTCGCCGACCATGCACATGGTCCGGGGTTCGAGCCCACGCCGACGCACACCCGATATCTATGGTGGGCCTGCGAAATTTGGGCTACAGATATCCACGCTGAAAATTCCATACTTGTACCAAAAATACAGTGTGGAATCAAGCTGTAAACAAAAATAAAAATAAATAAAATAAGTACATGTGTTAGGCACAGGACACACTAGAGAATAATCCAAAAAATGCTGAGGAGAAAAGATGGCCAAATCCTTTAGTATTTATATTTAGTTTATATTTAAAAATCAGAGTTTTATTTTTCTGCCAGTGAATTGCAAAACTTCGTTCATTTTTAAGGTCTGAAGCGGACCATTGTCGAGCGGAATGGTCATTCGATATTTAGATCACCTAGATTTGGCTAGTGAGCATTATTTATTGATGCGAGTAACCATCACCACCAACTACTGCTACCACTACTCATGTCTATCAGTGATATGTACTGCGCAATCTACATCCTCTCTTTGTCCGAATTACGCTGTCAACCAGATAAGTTGTTCTCATATCAATAATTTGAATCGTGAAAGGCAAATGTAGTGTGAATTCTCCTTGGAGTGCAGAATCTATGAATAGCTAATTAGATTCAAGTGAAGTGGTATTACTAGTTAAAGTAATTTATTTACCCTTGTCAGTTCCATAACTTCAAGGACATAATAATACACTGTCTCATTAGAACTCACAGTTCCTAATTTCAAATCATTTCGATAGTTCAGTTACTTCATTGGAGATTCAGTCTAACAAAAGAAGCCAGTGAGTTTAATTTGCCCAATAAGAATTTTCTAAAACGAAGTTTCTACAACACCTTGTGAAGTATGTAATCAGCGAATAAATCTACAATATCAACTATTTATGATCATATTACACTTTGAGGAATGAACAGTGCAACTGGAGTGACTTGTTTATTTACTTACTTAATTATAACTACTTTTACCCCGTTGGTGTTAATGGACCGAATTGACCAACCTCATGCTTGATAAACGAATTCTTTAGGCGAAAGCATAGATAATGCAATGATGTCTGACTTGAAATGATTTTTCAGGTGAGGGTGAGTAGGCGAATCAATGGTGCACTTGCATCCCATTGAGTTTTAAACCCATTATTGATTAGTGCACAACAGCTGGACCTTGTGGCTAAATTGCCTAGTGGATAATGTTTTCGCGTGCTAGGTTCGATTCACAGTGGAAACACTGTCAGTTACTGAAGAACAGATACATTCAGCAGACCAGTTCTAAATAAGACGAAACATGCATCCTGGACATGAATCCTAGTCAGTACTAGTCATGAGAAATAAATAATTCTGAAAACAGTAAATTTTGTTGGGTAATGGAGTAGATTTTAGCGATGGTGTCTTATATCTAGGAATTAGTGGAAAGTATCAGTTTCAGTGTCTGGCACCAATGTTTAACATCCGATATCACTTCAAAGTGTATTGCAGTGTATAACATTACTATACAACTCGGTTCACTGAATAAACTGAACACTCAACCAATAAAATTCAGTCGCATTTTTTTCAAAGCTTAATTCGCTTCACTATAGTTATGAGTTATAGTGATAACACATTCTTAGAGTAGTCAAGTAATCTGATCAGCCTTGAATTAATGAGTCCATCTGGCTGTTGAATACATAGTAAACAATGAAGAAATTGAACAAATTCCTGCATTTTTCTATCAAGCTTGCTGAAGTTAACACGGAGCTTAATTTTCTCAAACGATGTATCGATATACACAGAAACGAATTTGGTTGTTGAATTGACGAATACTATGTGAGTAAACTGATTACAGCTGAAGCAACATATATGAAGGTGTTAACTGTTCGTTTTAATGGCGAAAACCAACAAGTTGATAGAAGAAGCAGTGTAAACAGTGCTTCTGGTGAAAAAGAGAAGAGAGAGGTGATGAAGACATCCAACTAACAACAACAACAACGACAAAAACAACGATTTGTACCAATCATTATCAACCAGAGAATTTCGAATGAAGCCACTTCTTTTGCTTATCTGTGTAGCTGCGTTTCAACTGCAGTTGACTGACGATGATGGGAATGTCAAAACCAGTTTAGTGATACATGTCAATGATTGATATATGTGTAACTGAATAGTTTTCACATCAACTAACAACATTTCCATTAAAAGAGATCCGTCTGATTCAAACACTGGACAAATATTTTGGCGTGTATTTCGCAAGCTTTATGATAAATAACTATAACGACCATCCTGTATTTGACTAGTGATCATTTGTAGTTCATATTCATTGCTATCCATTGATCACATTAATTAATAAAGAATATCTTGCAATGTATTCTGCTCACATTCTTGATAACACTCATGATATGAAACAGATGAAATAATATTCTCTATTTACTGTGTACTTTTTCAATGCCCAACTCCACTTTATTATTACTATTATAATTGTTCCCTTGGGTTCAGAGTGGAAAATAGGGCTTCAACAACACATGTCCACTTTCTCCTGTTTTCTGCCATCCTCTTCAGCTGAATCCATGATTGACCAAACTCTCTCATCTCTTCCTCACACGATCTCCTCCACGTCACCCTCGCACTGACGACCCACTCGTCGCTTCCCAACAGGATTCCACTCGAGTGATGGCCTGGCGTGCGATGTCATTCAGTGGCCTCCTCAATGTATACCCCATCCTTCTCCACTTTCTCCTACATATTTGTTGAGCAATCGGCTCTTACTAAGTTTGTTCCTAACCTAGCTTATTTAGTAGAGAGAGAGAGAGAGACAACATCGGTTTTGTATCGCTATTGCTTCATGTGAAATGAGCATTTGTATTCAATAATGCTCAGCTAATCTTTAAGATAAAGTGAAATAAACAATCCTATATCAGTCGATCCGAGGATATCAAAGCGAGGATCGGGAAAGCAAGTCAAGCTTTCATTTCTCTCAAGTCTGTGTGGAGGTCAGCATCACTCAGTATGAAAAAATAAGATCCGGATTTTCAATTCCAATGTGAAGTCACTGCTACTACACGGATCACAGACTTGGCGCGTCATAAAAAGCACCTCAAACAAACTACAGATCTTCATCAACAGTTTTCTTCGCCCAATACTACTCAAGATCAGATGGCCAGAAACGATCAGTAACAGAGTTGGATCTCTGGGAGCGAACCAACCAGGAACCAACTCTGCAACAAATAAGCACGAAGAAATAGAGGTGGGTAGACCATACTCTGAAAAAACCGTCAAGTGACGTCACAAGACAGGCCATTGCTCGGGTGGAACCCGAATGGAAAGCGGCGAGTTGGTCGTCAGTGCGAGGGTGACATGGAGGAAGTCATGTGAACAAGAGATAGAAGTATATCGGCAGACGCGGAGCCAAGTGAAAACGTTGGCAGAGAACCGAACGCAATGGAGACGTGTGTCTGAAGCCCTATGTTCATCTAGAAACTAAAAGAAACAATAATAATTATAATGGTAAATAATATATCAGTCAGTCAGCTACTCAGTGAGTTAGTCAGTAAGCAACACCTTCCATTATTAAATCAAATTATAACTTGTACAATCTTGATGAAATATGGTAGAAAATTATCATAAATTGAATGATTTGACTCTGCTTTTATGTTTGTTTTCTTGTCCGCTAGCGAGTGTGTTCATGTTCATGTGAGTGCACAAATATATGTTTCAGTGATCTAGCTTTGACCTGAAATAAATCAATTTATTCATACACCCTGATGATAAGATGCTATGAATTTTATAGTATTAATTTATCATATACTTACAGATGGTGTGAAATGGAGAAGGAATATACTCCACCATCTACCCACCACTTCCCCGACCCCCGAGATCACCATCAACACCACTCATCTCTCCTCAAATCACACTACCCCTCCGAATAAAATTGTCATACAACTGTATTGTTTTTCACCTGATGCTATCATCACTCTCCATTATAGACATGAATTTATTATTATTACTATTGTTATCATCCTCGAATGAGATAGTTTTCATTTGATAACTTTTGCGGTAAATGTAAAAGAGGGGTGGACACGTAAGAATTAGTAGGTAGTTGGTCGTAAAACGGAGAATGAATTTCTGAAAGTAAATAATTCAAATCCAATTGTTTTCACACTGGTTCACCACCCACACACATTTTTCGTGGTTTTTCACATCCACCCGTGTACACATATGCACTCGTACACAATAATCGGCACACAAAGACACAGCGCCTCTCATTCTCCCTCTCTGTGAATATCTTCAGTATAATTTTAAGCTGTTTTCACAAGAATCACACACCCAGACACACACACACATTATTATCATCATTGACACCAGTAGAAAAATAACCTCAAAAGTAATGACAAACTAATTCATGTTTGAACAATATGTAAAAAGAGAAAACGGAACATTTCACAACAGAAAGGAAAAATAAAAGTCATGAGAACAGATTTTCGAATTCACATTTGTTGTTTACATTTTCACTGCCATCTCCCTTTGCTATTCAAAGATGATAAATACAGATTTTACAATCTGACGTCTTCTCAATAACTTCTATTACCCTCAGAGTATTTGAATCAAACATAGAACATGTTTGAGAAAATTAAAACAGTTAGTCCCTTTGATAAATTTGAACAAGGCATTAAGAAGACAAATTTCGCGAGATGATATCATTTCGTAGTTTCTTTACAACCCCTTTACAACTAACATAGTTAACAAAGTTCATGAAAATTACTCAGTTAAATAAAAATAAAAGTACATACTAATGACCAATCATATTTAGATAGGTCATGTAGTCCATGGTAGGCGAAGATTGAAGTCTATTGACGCTTTCGTTGAATTAATTCTTCATAGACAGGCAAGCATATGTGATCTGAGAATTTGACTAGTGGATAAGGTTCTATGCGTATGAAAATAAAATTCACTGTGTTTGTGTGTGTTTCTACATTGCTATCTGACTTTGTTTCTCCTTGTTCCCATACAAGATTACATGTGTTGATCACTCACTGGTGAAGAAATCCTCGTGATAAACTCCCATCCAAGATACCTAATATCAACATATTTTACCATTTCAATTAGTCTGTAAACTGAGATCACGAATTGCAGTATACAGATGAATTGATAGGGCATAGAGGAAGGTAGAATAGTGTCAATATTACTATCATTTCTATTATTTGTAGTGGTGGTAGTAGCCGTATCGCCGGTGAGGAAATTTACACATCAATCTGCCTAATTAAACACAAGATGCGTACTGTCTTCATGATTGTATTTCTATAAAACTGTATATACTTCTCACCAATGTAATTTCCACAAACTAATTTGGAAGTCAGTTCTAGTAGCTGAATAGTTAATGGGTTGACCTCGTAACTTGTAGTCGCGCGCCTCAGGTATGTTGATGGGTGCGTACATCTGAAGAGTCCTAAACCAAAATGAGCAAGGCCATTCTCTGATTTTAGTGTACCAGTGGTTTAATGCTAGAATTCTCACCACCTACACTGGAGTTCGGAATTCGATTCACTACCGATGTACTACAACACTTCATCTTGTATGCGAAACGATAGTAGCTGCGTAAAAAGGGGAAGGCGAGGTGTGATGATAGCAACACAACACCGCAAAATCGTAACAGCACCACTGCTGAAATTGCGATACTTAAAGTTTTATGTTCAACTCGGAACACAAAGATTGGGAAAAGGATGTAGAAGCCTAATAATAATTTTGTCCCTTGTCGAATAACATTTATATATTTGGATGCTCATGAAGAGGCATTGTCATGTGAATGGATCAATGAGTAACTCATTACTATACACTTATACTCCCACTATCTGCTCACAGCTACGTCTTCTCTTGAAAATCAAAGGAGGAGAAGAACATCAGGTCGTTAAACACTGAGAGGAGTATCTGAGATAGTGAGTGATCACTGAAGATGAAATTAAATGTGCATAATCCTATGTACCGTTCAGAAGTGAAAACGACTGACAATAAACCCTGTCAAAAAAACTAATAAAGTGTGAAATTGAAAGCTCAGACAGTAGGAGTTTCCAACAAAATAAACACTAGTAAAGTGTAGACAAATGTAATAATGGATGTGAACTGTGATCAAGATGAAATCTGTAAAAGTCTACTCCAATTATCTTGCCATATCTCAACGATGTCAATGACAGAATTATTGAAGACTAATAAGGATGTATCATCTGTTTCTTGTCAGTCGACTACTTTGTCTAGAGGGAGAAAACTGTGTCGAAATTTCTCGTATGTTTTGAACTCAAACCCACAGGAAAAAAATGACCTTCCTATGCAGAATGAGACAATATATTTCATATTGTTATCATTCTGTGTATTCTTCAATTAGGATGGTAGTATCATTCAAGAATGATCACAGAAACAGATGACATTAGCGTTAGTAGTGACAGTAGGAGTGGTGGTTATTATTGAGGTTAGTAACCGAGATGGGGAATTTTATTCTTATACTAAGTGTCGACACTTGAATTTGGTTAAATGAGTAACATTCACTTACCACATTGTATTTCCCTCCTTGTAGTAACAGAATATAAATCCTTTGATTACAAATCATATCACATCACTAAAACTATGTTTAAAGATAATTCATCCAGTTTACTACATCCTGATTTGTGTTCATTTACGATGCTTTAGTCTATTGTTATCACTATCATTTTTATGATTATGGTTATTGTGAGAGTGTCAGGATCATTTCGCATGAATACAACTCCGTAGCCTTAGTAGTAAGCATTGTAATGCTAGGGGGATAGACAAGGAACTATAAAGTATTATACTCCTGTTAACATAGTATATAATAATAACAATAATAGTAATAATGATTTACGCTATAAGATATAGAATGGATTAGATTAAGACGTTAGAATGTGTGTATGTGGAGGAAAATCCACCTCCGAATTGTGATTAATTTCCACTGTTGGTTAGTCTGTTAAGGAAGTTTCCAATTATGAAATGACCATTGAGGAATACTGAGGAGGTTGTTTCATCCCTTTCTAGCTAATCCTCAGTGCAGCGCTTCGTGGTGAGTGATGATAATAAATCAAACAATAGACTTCTGTTTTGTTTCAGTTAACATAAACCTTGTTGTTATTGTGTTGTTCATTCAAAGAGGTGTATAATTATAATTATAATTATTATTAATACCTTCTATATGTAATCTTTCCATCACAATAGAAAGCCACAATCACCTTGCCTACTGTCATACTCAGTTTATTTGACCTGAAAATTTTAATAATGACGAAAAACAAACAGACTTCTAGAAGTTTTATGTCATCTCAAAGAGTGACTATTGAATAAGAATAACTCCTAGTTCTCTTGATTTAAAAACAATTTGGTTCATAAAGAAATACGATTTAATGGTGAAAATTATATCATTCATGCAATAAAATTGACAGTAGACAGTTATCACTGTCAGAAGAACACCACTTCTTAAGAAAGGGCTATAATGCTTATATAAGAGCAAACAATTCGTCCCAGCTTTTGTCGCCATGTCAACAAGAAATCTCATGAATATAGAAGTAATAATAGTATCCATTCGTTGTGTATCGAGAAACTGCAGCTGTCCTAAGTGGTCCACTAGTTTGCTGGATAACTGGCTGAACTGATATCTCATCAGTAGGAGGAGAATTACACAGTGAGATTCGAATACTTCCAAATGATGAGGAGTTCAGGCAGGAGAAGATATGCTTCTTTGATTCCATTTCTGACAACTACACAACAAATAACTAGAAGATAAACAATATTTCTCCACCCTTGTATTAGTATTAGTAATAATAACTCCAGTAACTTTTTGAGTAGACTTGCTCACCTATTATAGGAATGTTATTATTATCATCTATTCCATGAAAGTGTTAGAAATGATGCCTCCAAAGCCTCAGGATGGTCGGGGGTGGGTGCCTTGCGCTGCGGGTTGGCCACCCCTCCGCACACCTCTTGAAATGCTCCCATATGACCGGGCGTCTTACATAGCCTCTCCTGAGGAAGTCCTACTCACTGCCTTCACGTGGCGGAGGTGTTTCTCACCAAAGTGAGAGGGCGAAAGCGGATGCCCGGCGCTCTCCACCGGGTTGACTGTCCATTGGATGACGGTCTAGGGGAGATGGCTAAACCCTGATTCCAAACCTCCAACGACTGGCGTATGAAGCTCACTGGAGCTCACCGGCAGACGTATGGACAAAGGGCTTATTGGATGTCCTGGATGTCTGGCCCCATTCAAAAAGGCGTATGAACCGAACTCCGGTCACCGGCTGCCAATGGATAGTGGACTCCTTACTCCACTCCTACTGCCTTGTAGGTCACACTTGGCTGTGTAAAGGCTAGAGCTGCACTCTCAAACAAAAGGCCGAGCGATGCTGGGGACATCACTCGTACCAAATTCCCATGAAACTTCATGAACTCTCTTACAAATTGCCGCGCCTGGGCAGCGATGATTCGAGGCGTTCATGAAGCCGGCTCATCCTCCCGTAGGAGATAGCCGAAGTAAAGTAAAGTAAGTAAGTTAGACATGATGATAACCCACCTACCCACTGAAGGAAAGGGAGGATATGTGGCAAAAATTTCAGGCCCGTTCTGTGTAACCCGCTAAAAGAAAAAAAACGAAGAATAAATTCTAATAAAAGATAATAAATTGTTCAGTTTATGAGAAACTGAATAATCTCATTTGTTTATTAAATTGAGTAAACTGACATTAAGATATTGTGGCTGGTTGAATGGCTGTTGTTCCGTTCTATTTCAAATGACTAGTCTGGCGTTCTTCCAGCTCACTTACCAGTTCTGTTCATTTCAGAGCAAATAGTACGGTAACATATCACTGATTCATATGACAGGTGAGCAGTATTACCAGCTAGGATAGCCATGATGCGTTTGGTGGCTCATCTGGTAAGTCGCCCGACTAGTCAGTAATTAGGAGGCCTCTACTGGTCTGAATCTTGTTGCAGCCCACTTTTTAATTCCACCTTCAATCATCAACATCGTCATCATCATCACCACGACATGCTTAGCAGCCTGTCAATCGAAGAGTATCACAAGTAATCCCAAGACCATTTATTTATTCATTTGAATGAGATTTGGTATAGTATTCACTAACTACTACCAACTAAATAAAATAAAATAATC
Organism: Trichobilharzia regenti; assembly: GCA_944472135.2. NCBI lineage: Eukaryota > Metazoa > Platyhelminthes > Trematoda > Strigeidida > Schistosomatidae > Trichobilharzia > Trichobilharzia regenti. The sequence continues at coordinate 62,735,241 of OX235262.1, forward strand.
TTTCACCACATAACACACTACTTCATCATCTGGCCATCTCACTACATTTCCCAACCAGTTCAATTACATATTCTTCATGAATTTCCAAGCTACTGAGATCAAGGTGTCAATATGGTATCACTTAACACGATACGATGTCTGTCATCAAAATGCTGCATGATTTCGCCATCTTATGTTAGGAATACTACGGAAACTGTGGTCATTCTCACAAATCACAGAGATTGATAACGAAGCCTTTGGTCTTACTTTGCTAAATATTTCTCGTAATTATTTTTTGTGATGTTATCTAACGTCGTTAGTATGCTGACATGTCACTTATAACCTATGAATATAAACATATTTACATAGATATGTATATGATACAAGTGGCATGTCATGCATGACCTGGACTGTACAGCCTAAAATGGATCACCTCACTGAATCACTTGGTTTCACTAATATACATGTTCTAATGGGAATTTTAAATGAACAAAATAGGTCGTTATTATTTCTAAATTCCACTCCCACTCTCATTACCACTGTCATCAACCTTAAGGTCATCAAATCGCTACACAGGGTCATTTATAGCATCTGAATAATAAGTATGAAACATTCCATAAATACATTTTAATAAATAAAGTTCAAAATTTACTACAATCAGTTGTTTGATTTTTGATTTTTTTTGATTTTTGATTTACAGCTTGATTCCACACTGTATTTTTGGTACAAGTATGGAATTTTCAGCATGGATATCGGTAGCCCAAATTTTGCAGGCCGACCATAGATATCAGGTGTGCGCCGGCGTATCAATCTGCAGAAAAGAAAAATAGTAGCAGTCAAAGTCTAAATCCTTCCCTCAATGCATGTGACATTTCCAGGTGTCACTGTATGAATATACAAGAATGTATCTGTGTTTTATGAAGACGCGTGTGCAAATAAGTCACATCTATGATCATGGTTATTGTTATTATTATCAGTATTGTTTTTTTGGTTCATAAAAGGCATAGTATTCAATAAATACCAAGACAATTAAAATTTTCATTACACTCAGACTAGTTCGCACATGTTATTTCTGTATTCCATAGTTCATAGAATACCATATTCAATATTATTACCCTTATAATCGTCATCTGTGACTATATTGGCTTATTGTGCAGAGTTCATTTTTCATTTATTCTTCATTTTCTCAAAGCCTACATGCACATATTGTCATGGAGAAAGCGCTGGAAGTACTAAGACTGTAAATGTACTTGACCTAATCCCGTCAATAACCACCTGCAGTTTATTCTTCATTATTATTATTATACTACTTGCACTCATTAATTTTATGAATCATTTCTTCTTCATCACTCTCCATTGTCCTATTTTAGCAGTGACTGCAACTTTTATTATTGATACACGTGGATAAATTCTTTTGATAGGAGAGGTCAGAAGATTATTTTTAACATTATTATTGTTGTGATTATTGCTACCTTACATATTTGAATGTTCATAAAAAATAAACGTAATTAAGAAATATATTGTGAATCGTATTCAGTTAGGATGTCACCTGCTTACATGTACATGAGATACATTGACTTTCATACATTTAGTCTGTAAGGGTGTGTAGATGTCATAGAGAATCGTTGTCGGTCAGAAGGTTAGTGGAAAATGAAGAAGACTAGTCAGTCGTTTCCTTCTAGTTTAGAGTTCTTCAATAGTACCAATTTTTCAACCCATTAGACAACTGAAACTAAGACGTTAGGGATAGGCGGCAAAAGTACATACCATTAAACCACTACGTCCAATTCCAGTCATCCTCAAATTTAGATATGCTTCCAACGTCCAAGATTAGGACATAACAGCTATTCAGTGCTCCCTCGTCTTCAGTCACGTCAGTTGATGACAAAATGTATTACTGTGAAACTAAATACGACACAACAAATTTTTAACCGCAGACATCTCAAATTAATAATATGTAGTATTTAAGCACATGCTGAAGGTACACATATTTTAGTGTGCAGACTCGGTGTGCATTATCATTCAAATAATAACAATGTGTGATTCACCCAATTACTTGTATGTACATATGGTATCATCAATACATATAATATCATGATGACAGTCAGTAACCAACCGACAGATTAATTAGGCATCTAAAGTTCCTAAAATCTGTTTTTCATGGTTACATACTCTCCTATCATACTAATAGGATATTAAGTTAACGGGATTTGAATGAAATATGATCGATGCTGTAATAATGAATATTGCTACTACTTAATACAAGTTGACGAATTACTTAAGGCAAATAACGAGAGGACAGCTGTCTTTGTCTAGATTTTTTTTAAAGCAGTTCAACAATACGAATTTCCAACTTCATAATGCACTGACTTAGAAGTAATCAGGATACATAGAGTAGATTACAGCTATTCATATATCTTGTAACTCATAATCTCTTCCTCGTTGTTTCGATGGTAGAATGCTCACCAGATCCTTAGGTGATCCGCCTTCTATTACCCGTCAACACGCTCGTACACAGCTCCTAGTTACTTAGCTGATGACACGGTCCGAGAAGAGGCGAGGTTGGGCGTGTGTCTAGCGAATCCACTCTATAGAAACAACAACACCAAAACTACCATGAAATCAGTTGAAAGTCTAAACTTCAAACCCTATGTTCCAATTGGAAGGCGAATGAAAGTTAAACCATTGAATGATCCAGGTTCAAGTCGAATGGGAATAATTTCAGAACAACTGATCATAAATAATTCATTAGAATTTATTTATTTATTTATAATCCGTCACCAGTCACATCAGTGATGCATTCAAATGAGTTCACTTACATTTTGAGGGATAATGACGCTTTAAAATATAATCCTTGTACAACATATTGCAGGTAGTTTCCGTTTAGTAATATGTATTGTGTAATTTGATATCAACATGATCATTGTTTGACTGCATAATGAATGAATTGGAAATGTAAGTCTTAACTATGGTAAATTCAATGCAGCAGTGTTGTAGTCAACCGGGTCAATAATTCATTCGCCCGATTAACTGGACACCCCCTCCCCACCCTGATTCATATAGTGGGTATCACAGTTCATGTAATTTATTTTTAGATGGTGTTGATTTTGTCTCCTCTGGCTTCTGAGTGTTTTCGTCTGCATAGAGGCTAATGAAGTGATTTTGAGTAGGTTTGTTGTCGATAATTACTCCTGAATGGTCTTAGCATTTTAGGCGTTATTTCAGAAACACTCGTTATGTACTGTAGAATGAATTTTCTTGTGCTTTCCATGGATCGTTTCCTTGTGCCAGTTTGATTCGAAATTGCATATATTCTGGTGAAATTATGATGATATCCATTTCTCTTGAAGACAGTCAATAAAGGTTTCTCTTCAATTCTCCTCAAGCCTGATTGGCTGGAGTATCTTTTAGTCCTTCTATATAGTGGTTGTACACAATCCCTCCCGTGTGGTATTAGACTGTTGCTCTTGTAGCTGAGTACTTACTCTTTTATACTCCTGTTTCTAGATAGCTTGTATTTGTCCTCTTGACTAAGGCCATCTGAAAAATGGCTCCTGTCGTCTGATTCTCCTCTTCCTGTCAATCTAATGTCTTCAAATACGTTGTTGATTAATTTTCCAGTGCATTCTTATGCATTTCTTCTAATTATCACCAATGTATCATCTACATAACGAATCCAGAATTTCAGTGGGATTGTTGGCAGACGAATGATAGTTTTCAGCTTTGACATAAAAGCCTCAGGAATCAGTGCTGATATGAATGACCTCGTTGGTGTGCCTGTTGTGTTCTGTTCACATATTTGACTACTGAAATGAAAGTATTTTATGAGACGTAGATCTATGAGCTCCGTCCGACTCCACTATTGCATATTTTTGCGTATGTTTGGAGTTCGTAACAGTATGATTGTACACTTTTTATTAGATGTTGAAATTAGAGACATTTTACATGACTTTTGTTTAAAACGATTCATGTTCAAAATACAGATAACCTCCGAGTACAATCCGAAATACAATGTACTGTTGGTAGCTACGCTTTCTCACTGGTCAATACTGTCTACCTGTTCCACTCATACCGTGTTGTATACTCTGGATTTATCGCAGGAACCTATTATCCTTATCCAAAGACAAATCTACAACCGGCACATAGCTTCTACCAGTAGACACGATTCCAACAGTGGACGCTTCTGTGGATTATATTAATAATTTGTAGCAATGGATTTTAAACAGTATATCCAAGTAACCTTTTGATTAATATAACTCATTACTGTATTTTTGATAATATATTGTTACACTATTATCTCATTGACTTCCATTATTATTCGCATACTTGTTATGTTATTGAGCTCGCTAGACAGTCCCTTACATATGTCTTTAACGTAGGCTATCATCATCATCACCATCACCTTGGAGTAGTTGTTAAATATTTTCTTAGGTGAGTTTCTGCCAGTTCAGGTGCTTAACACAACTCCATATGAATCAGTCAGTCAGACAGAGACTCAGCTACTTATTCAGTAAACAGTAATTAATAAATCAAATTATAGTTTATGTAAACCTCGTAAAATCTAATGGAAACTTATCATAAATTGAGTGATTTCAATCTAATTTTTATGTCTGTTTGTGTGTGTACTGGCTGATGTGGGTGTGTTTGGTTGAGTGTATTGACATCTGCTACAGTATTGTAGATTTGATCTAACCTGAATGCATTTCATAGTATAATTTAACAAATGTCTAAAATTACCTGAAATAGAGAAGGAATATGTTCTACGATCTGACCACTACTCTCCCGACCCCCGAGATCACCATCAACACCACTCATCTCTCCTCAAATCACACTACCCCTCCGAATAAAATTGTCATACAACTGTATTGTTTTTCACCTGATGCTATCATCACTCTCCATTATAGACATGAATTTATTAATTATTGTTGTTGTTATCATCTCGAATGAGATAGTTTTCATTTGATAACTTTTGCGGTAAATGTAAAAGAGGGGTGGACACGTAAGAATTAGTAGGTAGTTGGTCGTAAGACGGAGAATGAATTTCTGAAAGTAAATAATTCAAATCCAATTGTTTTCACACTGGTTCACCACCCACACACATTTTTCGTGGTTTTTCACATCCACCCGTGTACACATATGCACTCGTACATAATAATCAGCACACAAAGACACAGCGCCTCTCATTCTCCCTCTCTGTGAATATCTTCAGTATAATTTTAAGCTGTTTTCACAAGAATCACACACACACACAGACACACAAACACAAATTATTATCATTATTATCATTCAGTCAAATCTTGACGACAGTTGATTCGAATTATTGGCACTAGTAGAAAAATAACCCCTGCAGTAATGACAAATTAATCCATATTTGAACAATATGTTAAAATAAAATACGGAACACTTTGACAACATAAAGGGAAAATAAAAGCCGGTCATTTCGGAGACGGAAACAAAATGATGTATACAAATTTCCGTTTACAACTTCATTGCTATCTCTCTTTGTCCTTCAAACATGATATATACAGATCTCATAACCTGACATTTTATCAATAAATTTTATTACCCTCTAACTAGTGGAATCAAACATGGAACATATTGTTTATTGACCAGTTGGTTGAATTAATTTCCCGTAGACAAAAATACGTGATATCAATATTCGCCTAATGGATAAGAGTCCAGTTATATGAAGCATAATAAAGGTGAAGAGGAATGTTGATAAACACAAGAACGTAGCATCGCAGTACCACCTACAACCAACCATCCAACATTCATTCTAAAAGTGCATCACAACAGTGAGTCTCCAAATTGATGACCGCGCTGCAAATTTGGCTGTCTGGTTGAAATCCGTCTTCGCTGAGAATTTAACAACATACAATATTGGTTTCGCCATACTCACCAATCAATGTACCTCACTAGATGTTCAGATGTCGTCGAAAGTATTCATGTAGAGAGGATGTTGGCCATGGGAGGTAGATGATTAATTACTCAACCAAAAATGGGAATATTATGTCGACGACAGTTTCAATGACTACATGTTAATAAAAGCCAAGAACTAATTTCTAGATCAGTCTCATTACAGAAAGTGTTTAAAACGTATGCACAGTACGAAGATTTTTTCTTGTGTGAACTAATGGTATGCATGTGTCGATACATCGCACCTGCAGCACTGGGTGACGCGGGTTCGGATCTCAGAAGGGACATGAGTTCCTTCAAGGTTGCAGATACGCCTTGCTGACGAGTGCCAACTAGCACGAAACCTAGGTCCAAGGCTTCCTGCAGATTGTCTCCAACCATCTAATACCATCACATTGCACCTTCGTTTAGCAAAGTAAATACAGTTATTACTTGATTATTTTAAGCACAAACACACACACCACGGTCACTCTCTGAATAGCTTCTAATTATATAGAAGGCTTAGTTTAAAAGACTTACTTTGATAGGTATTCATACATATGATTTGATCGAGCAAGAAAATGTTAATAATCATTTCCAGTAGTGGAAGCATTTTTAAGAAAAAGGAGTGAAGTTCCACCATAAATGTTCCAAACAGTAGATATTCAATCATTCACTGAAGGGAATGTCACTATTGAACAATTCTGAATATGCCTCTTACTGAGGTACTGTAGATACACCATATATCAATATTATTTCTATCAAACCAACTAACCAACCGAGCAACAAACACCAAAACAGATAAACAAAGTTCACTCCATTTATCAACGTCACTGTGATAGATGAAACTTGCTTTTTACAGTTGAATAAATGATGATACTGACTGACTGACTTTGTTACACATCCAGAAGTAGTAGTAGTAGTAGTAGTTATAGTAGAAATGGGTCGATTTCAGTGGATAAAAGCGTTAGTTACATTAATTCACTTAGAATAAAAACTGACTTGTAGTTCTTATTCAAAGCATATTAATCGTATTCAATAAATAATTACCGATAATAAATGATGGTTGATGTCAACTTTTGTGCATGTGTGTGAGCGTCTGCGGTTTTATCTGTATGTGTGGGCACGCTTGTGTTGGTACACAGACTGGTAAAACATGTAAAGGTATCCACTTGATAAACTGCCTTTCAAGATATCTAATATCAAAATATCTTACCACTTCTATTAGTCTGCAAATATACATTACAAATTGTGGAGACTTTAAATATGACAGGGTATAAAGAAGGTAAAATGATTTTTAAAAAACGTCTTTAAAATACACAACTACTCACGCTATTATATCCCTCATATGATTACTCTAATCAGTGTATACTGTAGGAAAGACGTGATTTGGAGTGAAACATTTGTTCAGCATTGTGTCATTATTGTTCCTGTTAACAATATTATTATCTGCAGTAGTAGTTGTAGTGGCAGTACTGCTGGTGGCGGAACTCACACCTTAATCTGGCCAATTAAATTCAGGATGCTTCCTGTTTTAGCGGTTCTATTTCTAAACTGCTGAATGTTTTTCTCGCCAATCTAATTTCCGCAAACTAATATGGAAACCTGTTCCAGTAGCTCAGGTGTCAACGAGTCCATCTCGTAAAGTGAAGGCCCTGGCTCCGATTGCAGACATGGATCACGATGTATCCCAAACTAGATTCAGATAGCTTTCCAGAATGCTGTGGTTTTAGTTCACCAGTGGTCTAATTCTAGAATAGTCGCCAGCTATGAAGTAGGTTGGAATTCGATTCATAACCGATGTACTGCTGAACTTCGCCTTGTTTACTAATTGGTAATTGGCTCAAAAAAGGAAGGCAGACGAAGTGTGACGAGGTGATTCTAGCCTCACATCATCAATACTGGAATTGCAATGCTTGAGAGTGTATGTTCAACTCGGAATAGAAAGAATAGAAAAAAGACGTAGAAGCCTATCAAACATTTTCTCTACTGTGGAATAATATTTTTCGGTATTTAATCATGTGGATATTCCCGAAACAACGTATATAATTTGTTACCAGTTCTATGGTGAAGAAATGGAAATTGTGAGTTTTTCGTTGATATATATCGTTGGTTTGGTAGTTGACTTTTCAATACTATGCCTGATGACAACATCATCATTAAGACACTGATTTATCTATGTTCTCTTATGCCAAAAACACTTCGTAGGATATAGGGTTTACTTTTTAGGATAGTGCATCAACCATTATGAGTATCTTCAATTAGAACTGACAAATTTCGAGATATGACGAGAGCAATCAAATGACTGGAATACTCTTATATTAATCTATCACTGTTGTTGAAGCTATCTATTATACATAACAAATTAGCAGTACTAAAATAAATATCATCAGTCTTTAATTTCAAAAATATGTTAGTTCTTGAACAGACTTATATTTTCTTTGGTTATTTTATATGTCAAGTCCTTAGTAATGTCGCTGATTGATTCTAGCAGTAAGTCGAGTTTCCTATTTAATCACCGAGCTATTTCATCCAAAATCCACAGTGCTCTTTGAATAGACGTAAGGTGGTCCCACTCACGTCTTGGTGACTAGGGTCAATATGCACTCTCCTGTCTGCCTCCAACCACCCAACATTGTCCTCTCTGTCTCACACACACACATACACACTACCTCCTTTTCTTTTGCTATTTCCTTCTTGAAATATGATACGGTTCTGCAGAGTAATCAAATTTTGATCTTATACACTATGTAAAATAGTAACATTTCTCGTAATCACTGTCAATAACAAGTGAGTAATCCTCAAATAATGGATTATTCATTTCTGTTCAACTTTGGCTTTCGTAGGAGATAGGTGAAAAATGTATTTACTTATTTGCTCAGTGGTAGAATGCTCACCAACTACGCAAGGTAGCTTGAAGCCCTATGTCCCACTGGGAACTTAAAGGAATAAAAATATAAAAAACATTTGCGAAAAAAACTGCATACCTCGTAACTGTGACGTAAGAATACTTCTTACTAGATAAGTTTATCTTAAGTATCCCACAGTGATGCAGTATTAAAACGGGATGACGTTTCGAGCATAAATTATTGCGCATATATCAGCCTGGTTCTTTGCTTTCAACTATTCTCTATAGAGATATCGCACTCGTGAAGAAATTTCTCCTTGAATTTTACACATATTTTGTTGAAAGTATTTTAGTTTCACTTTTGAATAACTGGTTAATTCATTGGTCATCCTTCTAAATCCAATAGTTCTCTCTCTCTCTCTCTCTCCATCTCTCTTCAGTAAATTACAAGAGAAGACGGCGAGAGAGAGAGAGGGAAGGCGAACAATCACAAACATAGTGACAGAGGTAAAGTTCACCAATAGTCCATCAATCTGCTTTTATTGACCATAAATTAGCTAGGCTATATAAATAAGTCTATCTTATAGAAATATTTGTCACTTCTTTGTAATAAATTAATGTGTTGTAATTATTGCTCAAATCAGGGCACCATCATTCTTTTACCAACTATTTCGTCACAAGAGAAACTGTCCTGATGACTTTCTGCCCTCTCCCTCTCTCTCCCTTTCTGTTTCTGCTCTCTCTTCTTCTGGGAAATAAGGAGACTTAGACCAAAAGAATATGAGTAGAACAACTGAAACGTGAAGTAAAAATATCAGAAAGAGAGGGGCTACACAAATAAACTGATTAGGTATATGAATTATTTTGGTTCAAAGTCAACTCAATTTGAGTGACGTTATTATTTTCCGGAGAAAAAATAACCCCAACAAACTAAGTAATATTAAATATGGGTTTCGTCCATTGTTTAGTATCATTCACGTAAAATGACTGACTGTTACAGATGAACCTTGAGTATGGTATCTGTTCTTTATGGTTGCTCACTCAGTGACAGACTGCCTGAAATTACAATTGGTACTCAGCATTTCATCAAGATTTCCAAATCCACTGAGGTGATTACAATCAAACACTTTCAACCAAATGAAAATAGTATGAACGATCTCTCACTCGGTAAGCAAAATGCATTTTGATTCTGATTAAGTTGTTTGTATAGTCATCCATATTGGTGATTTTAGTTCACTGAGTTGAACTGATTTCAGCCGTATGAACTATAATCTCCTCGAGTTATTTCTAATGCTATGGAACCTTATCGGCTAACAGAGGTTATTGTTTCTCCGTTAGTATTTCTCTTTAGAACTTTAGGAAGTCCACTTTCAGGTTCATTATGGATGTTTAGAGGACAGAAAGTTAGTTATTGTGTGTTCCTCAAAGTCACAGATCACAGTCTACTGGGATGATATATGAGAAAGGTGACCATAGACCGGTGAAGTAGGATATGAAGAGTATTGAACTGTGATGAAACATCTGTCTATTACTACTTAGTCTTCGCACAGTGTTGAGGTATGAGGAGACTTTGGACGAAGCAAGTATGAATACTGATTCAGTGAAAACGTGTTAGTTAGGAAACACCTGCTCGAAAGCTTTCGTAGAGTCAACAGATTCATCAATTATCACGGTCGAAGAAATACTGACAACTGAACTATTCAAAGATTTGGTCGGGGAATAATTCTTAACATAATAATGAAAGGAATGACTTAGAGCATTGATGAGCAGTTTCGAAGCACACTGCCAGACCCAGTATCAATATTATTAAAGTGTCTAGCGGTGATTTTGTGTTGAATACTAGGTGAAATCTAAAAATATGATCACTCTCCGTCTCACTCAGTGGCTTATTGATCAGGTGCTGATTGTAGAACACGGAAATGATGAGTCTAATTCATATTATTGCATACTTCAACCTAATATCACACATTTTGAAGGAATTGAAGCTACGCTTAAAATTAGTTCATCATTGTTTCATAGGATTTAGTCAACATTCCGCTGACTTCCACCCAAATGTGAATCATTCATTCGCGTCACTCCTGTCACTAATCAGTGTCATCACTCAGCATCTGTCTTAACGTCCATTTTGGTAGAAACCAGAATCAACGACGTTTTAGTGCACTGCAAGTGCATTCATCTTGGATTCCATCAGTAATTAGTGGGTTATAATAAAATTCATCTCACTTAAGTGGCTGAGTGAAATTGTTAAGTTGTCCAGAACTCGACAACTCTTTTTCACTTCTCTCCAGAAATAAACTATGTGCGTGAAAACGAGTGAATAGATTTATTCATTTATACCAACTTTTCGTTTTATTCAGCCATTGGAGTTTTTTATGAAACAACTATTAACTCTTTGTTAGCATTACAACTTTTCGTTCAGTCATACTGGATGGATATTAACAACCAAAAGTTCACTCACATCCTAGTGTAACAACAGAAGACAAGGGCCAGGCAACAGATCGTTTTATTATGAAAATCAACACGTATTTTATTATGTTTGAAGTTGTTTGGTCTAATATTTCCTATTTGTGTTTCGTTTTTTGCCTCCTATCACAGCCCTAGAACACAGTTAACACTGAACAATCATCTTTACTTATCATCTTCTGTGTCATTAAAGACTAGCTAACACTCAATACTCTCTGTATTTTCATACTTGCTCCTTAGTGCTTCAAATTTTACTTAGTTATCAAATCGGGAATTGAGAAGACGGGGAGAAGTGTTACAAATATAATGCTCTCAACGATTGATCTGATTCCATTTGTTCTCACATTTGACCTATTGATTTTTCACATTGTCCATCAGTCCATATCATGTTAGGAAAGAGATTTGACCTAACCATGAATATGAATCAAAAGGTGAGGTGACTGATAACATACTCTCTCTCTCTCACACACACACACACCTACAGACCCACAGACTGAAATGATTCTTCTAAGCCTAAAATGTATAAGCCTTAAAATAGAATTTATTTTAAACCTATTCGTGTCAAATACTACTCTTATTCATCTTGTTTAAATCAGCCGATATGCATACATAAATTTAGGCATGCTCATTTAGAATACACACTGTTATTAAGACACGATTTTTGTTTACAATGTAGGGAAGAAAAGCTGATGTCGAGATAACGCAGACGAAGAGTGAACCAGTGTAATACTGACTGAGATGAGTATAACTGACAATGACAATACAGGTCGGAGACAACTAGTCATTCTCTCTTGAGGTGGTGTCATTCTCCCTAAAGAAGAAGAAATGATCTTTCTACTCAAAATAATCCCAGCACGTTTAGCAAGTGAAACCGACGTACTTCTGATAGTTTCACTATGTGTAACCTACAGTTTCTTCAGCTCAATCACTCAGATTTTATTAACCACCAAAACATATCTCGTAATAGTACATTGATTGAAGTGAAATCGTTTGAAGATCACATGTCTGTAGATATTTGTACCGAGTGAATAAATGTAATTACTCATCACATATTTGTAATGACAATATGGTCTTCAGACGAGTTCACCTTAATTTGTGTACTATTTAGCTACATATTCTGATGGTTTGCGGAATCTGAATAATTTTTCTGTGGAGGGTGTGACATACACAGTGAAACATTTAGAAATATCTTCCTTTTGGATTACTAGATACACTGGAATTATTTTAGGTAGTTTCATAATGATTCAGTCTGCATTGACAACCAAATTATTCCAGGAAATTTACAGCGTCTATATCCTGGATATGTCTAGCGTCATTATTATTATCATTGTCATTTGTTGTTTGTGTTTCATGTGGAACATGAGGCTTCAGCAGCACATCTCCATTCCACTCTATTCTTTGTGATCACTTTCAATTAGGTTTAAGACTGTCCACAAGTTTTCAATTCTTCCTCGTATGATTTCCCCTCGAGGACTCAACGTCGGTTTCCACCAGCAGGTGCCTTGTGTATATTTCAAATCCATCTCCATTTTCTTCTGCACATTTAATAGACAACAGATTCCTGACTGTCTTGTTACTACAGTCTCTTGTTGTCCATCCTTTCCGGCCAACCATGTGATCTCTAATATCGATACAAGACACAGCAGTAGGCAGTTGGAAAAGCTTCCGATGACACTGTAGGCCTGAGATCCATATCGTTGCACTGAATCGAAGTTGGTGTTAGAAAATACCACCATCATTACGGTAACATCAGAGTACAGGAAAATAAGTTATGTTTTAAACTATTCAGATATGCCGGAATAGATCTATTCATATTCCAGCTCACCTATAGTTGAACAGCTTACTAAAATGTCTCATACTGTCAGTCATAAATTTAACATCTAGCTTTTTACGTATGTTTTCACAGTTATGTGGAAATGGTGATCAGCTGAATTATTTGGAAAGTGTGAATCCTGGATTGATTTGAAAGAGTGACTTGAAGACCACCCTGGCAACTATACTTCGCATAGGTATTAGAAGATTGTCTATTTCAGTGTTGACATCTCTGCACTAAATAATATGATCTCATTAACTAGGCGGATAGGCAGTCAGCTGTCAATATTACTGCCTTCTACGTTATATCACACTCAAATTGACTTTGTGTGTGTCTGTGTATAGGTAAGTTTACGTTAAAGTTGTCTAAAATGACTTTGGTGATTAACGGATATGATGATCCTGTGCTATCTCTGTTACACTCGATGTGTACTCATCTAAAGAGCATATGTGTGAATGAATTTGACGGAAGACAGATATACAGATAAAGGGAGACAGAGAGAGAGGAGGAGGAATCAAGAAAGAACAAAGTTTTAAAAATATTCTCTTTTGAATATGATGATCTCTATTTACTCAGGTACATTTTGAAAGCATAAGTCATATGAGAGAATAAACCGGGAGATAATGAGAGACCCAAATGGCTGAATCCTTTAGTATTCGTTTCTTTGTCAATATAAGAATTTTATATTTCACTTATTGAATTAAAAATCTTCATTCACTTTTAAGAGCTGAAGTGGACTATAGTCGAGCGAAATGGTCGTCCGCTATTCACCTCACCTAGATTTGGCTGACAAGTACTATTTATTGATGCGAGTAGCCACCATCGCCACCACAACCAACAATAACAGTAACCACCACCACTATTCATGTCTATCAATGACATGTACTGCACAGTACTGCCCACTTTTTGTCCTTTCTTTGTCCTAATTTGCTGTCAACCAGGTAAGTTGTGGTCATCTCAATCATTTGAATCTTGAAAGGATAGTGTAGTGTAAATTCACCTTTGAGCGTATACTTTATGAATATGAATATGGCAAGAATAACGGTTTTAACAGAATAAATTGGTACCATCATTTATTTCGCTGGCTTCTCATCATCTGCTTGCAGGCCAAAGTTATTATTAAGTACATCTACAGAAACTATTTTAACATACTTGCACAGAGCTCATTTTTAAACAAAAATCAACCAATCAATATATGCATACAATAATAACATATAATAATAATAAACACTTTATTCCGAACAATAATGATCATACACAATGGAAACTTTCGACATTACGTAATCAAATGAAAGAGAGAGTGAATACATAAATCAGATTCAAGTGAAGTGGTTCAATTACCGTTGCAGGTTCCATAATTTCAAAGACATGATAATACACTGTTCCTCTCTCATTAGAATTCCTAGTCCCTAATTTTAAATCACTTTAACAGTTCAGTTACTTCAGTGGATATTCAGTCCTCTTGGGAATTTTCTAAAACGAAATTTCTACAACACATTATGAAATATGTAATCAGCGAGTAAATCTACAATATCAGCTAGCTATGATCATATTGCACTTTGAGGAATGAACAGAGGAACTGGAGTGATTTGTTCATTTACTTCTTATTCATGCCCACTTTTATCCCGTTTGTTTTAATGGACCAGCCTTATTTTTGGTAAAATGATCCTTTGGGCAGATGCATAGATATTACAATGATGTTTAACTTGAAATGACTTGTCTGGGGAGGGTGGGCATGAAAATCGATGGCGTCCTGGTATCCCAATGAGTGACAGTGTTCCTATTGAGGTTTAAACCCATCATTGATTATTGCATAACAACTAGCACTCATTGCTTACTAGCTTACTGGATAATGTTTTTGCATGCTAGGTTAGAGACTCAGTGGAAACATTGTCAGTTACTGGAGAACAGATTCATTCAGCTGATGAGTTCTGAATAAGACGAAACGCGCATTCTAGACATCAGTCCTGGTCATGAAAAGCAAATAATTCTGAAAACAGTAAATATTGTTGTGTAGTAAAGTAATTTTTAGCGATGGTGTCTTATATCCAGGAATTAGTGGAGAGTATCAGTTTTAAAGTCTGGCACCAATGTTTAACATCCAGTACCACTTCAAAGTGTACTGCTGTGCATAACAATCCTATACAATTCAATTTACTGAATAAACTGAACACTCAACCAATAAACTTCAGTCACATTTTTTCAGAACTTAATTCGCCTGTTTACAGTTTTGAGTTATATTGATATGACATTACTGAACATCATGTGACCACAAAGGATTAGCAACGGGGACCTCTAGTAGTACAACGAATCTGCCAAGAATCAACACCTTGGAAAATATGCAGAAGAAAATGGTGGATTAGATACACACTGAGGAGACGGTTGAGTGACATCACGCACAAGACCATCTCTCGAATCGAACTGGAGTGGGAAACGATGAGTTCAGTGTGTGTGTGCGGCTGACGTGGAGGAGATTGTGTGAGGAGGAGATGACGCTTTAGGGCAAGCGTGGAGCCAGATAATGAGTACCGTAGAGAACAGGGTGAGATGGTGATGTGTTTTCGAATCACCATCTTCCACTCGGTACCTATGGGAATAATAATAATAGTAATAGTAATAAGATGGGGTAACTTATCTCAATTCATTATGCCCATGTTTCATTTTGTTCGAATGGAAATATTTCATATTTCATTTCTTCTCAATGAACATCATAGGAGTCACTTTTCGATGAATACAAACTTTCATGGAAGTGACTTATGCGCATGTGGGAAGACATTTTATTTTTAAAAATATATTCTCACCATTATTCCAATATAAATGAACTGTTATAACAGGGAGAAAGTCAAAAAACAAAAAATATGGAGGATGAATATGATAAATGTAATTCTAGACAGATGAAGAATTCGGGTGAATTCACCTCCACATAGCCAGAAGAGTAGCAATGTGAATGACTTCAAAGACTGGAGAAGGCGCTTGTAGCTGAGTGTAGACTGATACAGAGAGTAACAGTGTAGCTGGCCACTTTCGATATGCAATCACTGTCTCAATGAAAACCTGAGACATCATAGCTACAAGCAAAGACTGCAGAGCATTTGATGAGACAATACACCATACCTACTCACTGTGATGATATCACGAAAATGTGAATGTTTCTACCAAGAAAGAGAAGAAATTGGGTACTGTGGTAGAGTATAATTCCATCATAGAATAATACATGTGATGAAAACCACAATGATACCATATTATCTAGTGATGAGGTGTTGAGCGAAATTCGATGCTCACATTCGCAACTCATCATACCATCTCTGAGGAAATCACCTAGTTAATAACAGAGAGAAAGTGAGTGAGACAGAGAGCATTGGATAGGTAATACTGATGCTTCATTTCAGACGACCATTTGTATTCAATATTGTTTAACTAGTCTTTAAGGGAAAAGGGGAATAAACAACTTTATATCAGTCAGTAAGTCAGTCAGCTACTCATTTACTTATTCAGTAATCCATACCTTCCATTATTAAATCAGATGATAACTTGTGCTATCTTGATGAAATCTGATAGACACTCATCATAAATTCAATGATTTCAATATAATTTTGTGTTTGTGTGTGCACATCTGTGTATAAATGAATATCTGCTACGGTAATGTAGATTTGATCTTAACTAAATGCATTAATTCATGCACTCATATGATAGAAAGTTATTCATTTTATAGTGTAATTCATCGAATGGCTACAATCGATCTGAGATGGAGAAGCAGTGTACTTCGTTATCTACCCACCACCCACCCCCAAGATCAGCATCAGTACCACTCATCTCTCCTCGAATCACACTATTTCTCCCCATAAAATTGTCATCTGACTGTATTGTTTTCTCATTTGATGCTATCATCACTCTCCGTTATAGACATGAATTTTTTATTATTATTGCTGTTATTATTTTGGAATAAGATAGTTTTCGTGTTATATCTTTGGCATTTAATATGATAGAGAGGTGGACATATAGGAAGTAGTAGGTAGTGGGTTGTAAAGCATAGGATAAATTCATGAAATGAAAAAAATTCAGGTGTAATAATCCCTGTACACTGAAACTGTTAGTGGTCTTTCACATTCACACCCGTATACACAAGCACACTAACACACATAGGCAAACACACATACACCAACCAATATACACAGCATTTCATTCTACCTGTGAGTGCCTTCAATGTAATTTAAGACTGAGATATTCTGCTGTTTTCACGAGAATCACGCACACACAGACACACATAGCACACATTATTATCATTATTGGCACTAGTATAAAAATAACTTCAGCAGTAATGACCAACTAATTCATGTTTGAACAACATGTAAAAATAGAATACGGAACATTTTGACAACACAAAGTGAAAATAAAAGCTGGTCATTTTTGGCACAAGAACAAAAGGATGTATTGACATTTGCTGTTTACACTTTCATTGCCATCTCTCTTTGTCATTTAAACATGATAGGTAGCGATTTTCCATTCTGATATCTTGTCAGTAATTTTTACTACCCTCAGACTATTTGACTCAAACATAGAACATGTTGTTTATTGACTCATTCTTTGCATTAATTCTTCATAGACAAGGACGCATAGGTGATCTCAGTATTTGACTAGTGGATGAGGTCCTATGCATATGAAACATGATTAAAGATGAGAAGGAATAATGAATAACACAACATGTAGTATCATAGCACCATCTACAACCAACCATCCAACATTCATTCTAAAAGTGGATCACAACAGTGGGTCTCCAAAATTAATGACTGCAATGCATATTTGGCTGGTCGGGTGAACTGCGTCTTCACCAACCTGCTTCTTAACACACAATACTGGTTTCCCCCTACTCACCAATCAATGTAACTCACTAGATATTTAAACATGGTCTAAAATATTCGTGTCACAAATGATCGTCTATAAGGCTAGATTATCTAGGGAGGATAGTGGTCATGGTAAGGTAAATAATTAGTGACAATGTATTTTTTTTTTCATTTTTGATTACAGCTTGATTCCACACTGTATTTTTAGTACAAGTATGGAATTTTCAGCATGGATATCGGTAACCCGAATTTCGCAGGCTGACCATTGATATCAGGTGCAGGTCGGCAGGGGATCGAACCTCAGACCATGTTCATGGTCGGCGACAGTCCTAACCACTGTGCCACCGACGCACCGATGTAAATGATTCCATCTTATTAAAACGATGGCAACAACAACAACCAATTTCCTTATCGATCTCACTACAGAAAGCGTTCACAGATATCCAATATGCCAAGGTTATCTCTTCCATGAACTAAAGTTAGTGCGTCGGAGGCACCGTGGTGCATGTCTATATTGATGCATCGCTCGATTATTTAATGATGCAAATAGCATTATCACAGGGATTATTTTTTCAACACGAACGCACACACCACCGCCGCAATTCAAATTACTTCTGAGTATGAAGAGGGCTTAGTTTCAATGACTTATTTCCATAGCTATTCATACATACGATTCGATCAACTAAAAAAGTGTTAATATTCACTTCATTTGTTAAATCAACACTATAGAGAAACTACCCCATATGTACTAAAAGTGATCCAAACAGTAGATAGGTAACCGCCACTCAGTGTAGAGAATGACAATATTAAACAATCCTGAATAGTCATCTTACAGAAGGATTACAGATACACCATTCATCACTATCACCCATATCAAAACAAGTAACCAACCAACAAACACCGAAATAGATAAACAAAGTTCATTCCGCTTATCGATTTGTCTATGATAGATGAAATATATTTCCCATAGTTTAATAAATGATAATACTGACTGACTTTGTTACACTTTCAGAAAAATATTGGCCAAAGGATATATATATATATATATATATATAGCATTGAGGGGACTAAGACTGCAACTAAGTCTAACGTAAAACACCTCGGACTAGTTCTATCTTCCGACCTTACTTGGTCATCTCATATCCAAACGATTTCTAAGAAAGTGTTCCGTCTAACCTACTACATTAAGAAACTTAGACTATCTGGAATCACCCAATTACTACTTTCACAATTTGTCAACTCTCGTATCTTACCTACTCTACTTTACTGCTCCTCGTTAGTCTTTCCTTGGCTACTGAAAAAGGACTATACCATCCTGAGAAGGATGTTGAAGGTAGTTAGTAGGACTAGTGGTGTAAAACTCAGTCAGCTCGCCACTACTTTAGTAGAAAAGCATCTGAATACATGCGAAAATTAGTCTAAAACCATACTCTCCGCCCCTCAACACCCTCTCTATTCCCAACTCTCTCCTTGTATCTTATCAGGTAGAACCAGAAATCAGTACAAAATAATATATGCTCGTACAACCAAGTATAGGAACTCAACGATACCATATTTGGCCAGCTCGTGTTCTAAGTGACAGAGACAATGTTAAGCGCGAAACCTATGACTTGCTTTTAGGCTCTTTTATCTCTCTTATTTGTATCCTATAGTGAACACCTTCTTAAACATACTTAGCTAGCTAAATTATTAACATTGGTTTACCTATTTTTGTACTTTACTCTACTCCTTCTTTTGTGTATCTACTGGTCCCGACTATATTAGCACTATGAGTATTACAAAATTGTCCTGTCATTAACCATCATGTAATATTAGTTTTGTGGTTGTTTTTTTCTTCAGCAATATTAAAACTGACAATATTGGTTGTAAACGCCGTTATCACCATCTTAAAAATTTTGTATTATGCAGGATTACTCACACTACCACAACAAACACTGCATTAGTGCTGACAATAAAAACCCTGAAATGTTTATTTTATGATTGTTTAGTGTAGTTCAATCAAATTAACTGATCACCTTGGCTATAAACATTCTTAATTACATTTCATAACTTCTTGTATGATTACAGCTGTTACTGTTCTCCACGCATACACATATCATAGCTTCGGCTACCCAATACTGAGATATTTATTATGTTGTTTATTTTCCATTCTACTTCTTGGTATTTTTTCGCATATTTTTGCTATTGTGTCTTTTTTGTTGTTTTTTATATTTATTCTTTTGAAATACTCCTTTTAAATGTTCGATAAAATTAGATGCAATATTGTAGATAAGTGCTGAAAATTCCACATTGTACCACTAGTACTGTTTCTGGAATTAAGCAGATTATCATTATTATTATTATGTTCCACTTCAGCTTGACATAACGAGGTAAGTGGTGCCTACAGGCAGACTACACAAATCGTCTTCACATATATTTTACAATCGTCCATCAAATGAATTTATGCACAAGTTTTATTCTTATTCATGGATAATCCCTATCCAGACAATAATGAAAACAAAACACTTAGATCAGCGAAGAGTCTCTAACAAACTTCTATAGCTGAGTACCCATTCAATAAAAGAGAAATTTAATTAAATCACTTGCCACCCGCATCCGACGCATCTGTAGTCCCGACGTTCTGGAAACAGAATTAAATATTCTAAGAGAAATCTTCATCCGAAATGGATACCTAATAAGATTCGTCGACAAAAATATGAAACCAATAATTCGGAGAAACAAAACTTTAACTGTGCCCAAAAAGAAACTCTACATGAACTTGGATTTCAAGGGAGATTTAGCAAGCTATATTCTCAAGAGAAGGATTACATCATCTCTGAGAAGAACATTCTTTGCAGCAATGGTAAGAATAGTGTTCTCCAGTCGCCCACTGATCTGCAGAAGCCTCAAGGACAAGATCCCGCATCTGGCCACTTCTATGTGCATATATCAGTTCACCTGCTGCTGTGGAGCCAGGTACATCGGTCTTTCGACGCGCATCCTGTCCAAGAGGATTCAAGAACAATATCCAGCATGGTTGCGAAAAGGCAATAGTGGTGCAATAAGGAGTGCGATAATTGAACACTTGATTAACACTGATCATTGCATTTCAACAAACGCCTCCTTCAAAGTAATCTACACAGTCAAGAATAACCTATCGAAGGCAATACGGTTTCGTCTCCTTTGTATCGCTGAAGCTCTGGCCATTCACATAGAAAAACCGGAGCTGTGCGTACAAAAAAAGATTACTCATCCACTTCTACTTTCATGGTAACAATGTTTTGATTTGTTTTGGGTTTTTTATTTTTATTTTGATGACTTAATTTTATTTCTTTGCCTGTTCTTTAATTGCTTACAATTCTTGTATTCACTTAGATCTCTTACATAATTTCGCATTATCTACTTTGTCTCTATGTGCATCCTGAGTAAAACTCACTCATCAAACTATTCACATTATTACATAACTTCTTTTAACAACTGATTGTGATAATTCATCACCTTTGTTACTATCCTAATTTCATTAGCACCTAATTTTCTTGACTTGTATTACCAATCTTCACTTGTTTAGTTAAAATAACCATAACCAATTTCAATTTTGTTTGACAAACTTAATTTACACATACATATAAAACAACACATATATATTTGCGATTGTACAGCTAAGAAAATGAATTCGCCGAAAAGAGACTCTTCGATGATCTACGTGTTTTGTTCTTATATCAATGAATTTATGCACCTCCTCCATCATACTATGTGATCATGTTTCTGCTCAGACTTAGGACCACCGCAACATCTGGAATCCATACCTTGCTAAATGAAGAAAATCAATTTACCATTTCAAAATATCACCGATTACTTGATGACTGTTTCAATGGACACACTATCAGTGCTACTACGTACGCCTATCTGAGAAGTCCCACATATGACGAAACGCACATCTACAACTCATATGTTTTCAATAACACACCACACGTCGAATAACATAACTTTGTGTACAATATCTAACAGCTCTACATTCCGATGAACGACTGACTGCTATCACCACATTACAATAAGCTACACCATACGTCAACTTTATATAATGGAAATTAATCAATCGAAGCGAATAACTAAACGTGAGTAGCTTTCATGTAACAACTTAAGCTAATCATAGGAGAAAGTGAAGAATGGGCATTCAAAACGTCTGGTGCAAAAAATATGTATTACTCTATCTTCCATCACAGATTTATCAATCAATAATAGTAATAATAATTTGTCACATCAAAGAAAACAATCACATCACCAGAATCAACCCTTAAAGCACAACCAAACAGAAGAAACCTCTATTAGTTTAATAATTAATAAAAAACTAAAAAATATATACAAACAATAAAATAGAGTCCCTCTCTCTCCCTGTCATCCAATACCACACTCTCTCATCAACAACATCATTTATTCAAAATACCAAAGGAAAATTGTCTGATTTCCAGTTTATATCAGAAGAGAAATGGTGTATGTGTGTGAGTGTATCGATGTCTGGGTATATGTACATCTGGACAACATGTTCTAATGAACAAGAGAAAAGATCGAAGAAGTAAAGACGAAGCAGTAATACCACCGCCACCAACAGAATTGGATATACACGACGAAAATGAAGAACCAAAACTCTCGTGTTTACTATAGTCATCTCCATCATTATTAAGGATGTTAGCTAGTTCGCTATTGCTGTTTCCCTTACTCACTTTCACACCACACCATATTTTAACATAGAAAGCAGATCAACATCTCGTTGAATTCAATCATCAGTGTATCATTCCATGTATGGACAATGGGAATTCCAATGCAATTGAAACTCAGTCTTATCCGTCGAATGAAATTCACACAGCGGACACTTGCCTTCCATCGACTAACTGAATCACATTTATTCCTCTCCTGAATGACACAAACAACAGAAAGCAAAGAGGAAGACATTGAGTGAATAGTTGAACTGAGAATGCAAACAAAAACTTCACTGTTCTAATAAAACTGAATCATATTCAGCGATCAGTATAATAGCATGATTGTAAACACTGGATAAGATAATGAAATAGCACGACATACAAACACAGAATTTCATCAGCGTATCAGTTGGTGGTAAATGCAGTGACCATAAACTAATGAATTCCGCATTCCAAACGGTTTTCTTCACGTCTCACGAAGAAAATCAGACACACTTCACTCTCATACTTACTTACACAACTCGACTTGTGTGTCGTCGTCCCACAGATATAGTTCGCCAATAACTGACGTCATTTCCACAAAACATGGGAAACTACGCCCATTACATACCTACTTCATTTACTCATACATCATGACTCGACTTCAAATCAACACTCCATATTTAAACTTAATACCTAATGAGTAAATGACAACTGATCACACTAAATGCAATACAGTAAATAAACAAATCCACGAAAGTCATTTACGTTCTCACACTCAACACCTGCACAATGATAACACAAACTAAATTGTAAACTGACAATGAAAAGTAATGAGTAACTCAACTAAATACTATCAGAATAAAACTCAGTATACACAAACATATATATGTATATAAACACACAAATATACGCGAATACTCACCTCATCCTGCATCAACTCCTCACATCCACTGACTCCATCATATTCAGTAACACCATTCACACCAACATCATCACCAGACTCACACACACCTTCATTACCCAACCTCTCATATCCATGATTCATCACACTACTCGGTGGAGTCGGAGGATGGTCAACTCCCACTCCAGGAAATCCCCTCTGTGGGAAATAACCATACAATATATCGCCTTGTCGAGGTGCATGATACTTCACTATCCTCAACAACGCCTCATTGGGAAGGTGAGAGACATGACGACCCAATGGACATCGACGCATATGTTTCGCGACATCCCATTTCCACTTAGCTCGATACTGACAGTAACAACAGCCAAACATCCGGTGTTCAGAATGGTTCACCATATGAGCACGCAACTCACTGAACCAACGAGCACGAATTTGCACACGGGACAGATGAAGGTAGACTCCGACAAATCACTCTTCTTCATTCCATCTTCACCACTGAATGACACTTCTTCACTCATTCCCTTGAACCATATTTCTTTCTCATTCATCACATCACCTACATGGCGGGATTCACATGAAGAAGCAAACTCACTATCCTCCATTTTCCTACTCACTTCAACACCCACACTCTTTTTTCTTCTTCTTTATCTTTGCCAGTGATCCTCGACATTTCCACACTCGAAACACCACACTCTTTTGACCACAGTCCTGAATCACCTACACTACC
Organism: Trichobilharzia regenti; assembly: GCA_944472135.2. NCBI lineage: Eukaryota > Metazoa > Platyhelminthes > Trematoda > Strigeidida > Schistosomatidae > Trichobilharzia > Trichobilharzia regenti. Next base: position 62,759,369 of record OX235262.1, read on the forward strand.
ATCGTGTAATGCATTGTCACGTGACGGTGGAAAGTGATCAACAGACACTTGTCCAAAATCTCTCATATTCATCGTGTTCAACACACCTACACCAGACAAATCTGAGCGACATTCAACACTCCTCACTCCTCCTCCTCCTCCATCTACGGAAACATTACTCGTCTGGAATGATTCACTTCGTGGACAATCACTCGACACATCAAGTCTCTTCTCACCCAGCCTAACCAACAAACTACCAATAGCCAACAGCAAACTCGAACATGTCGCCGACAACTGCATTGAGTCACCCACATTCTCATCAACCTCATTCTTCACAATATTCACTGCTGTCTCCAACAAACCAATCAGCAAGCTACGACTAATACGCGTCGACTTCTTCCTACTCCCACTACCGTCTTCCACTGAAGACACAAATTTACCTCCAGACACTGTCTCCATCTCACAAGTCTTCACCGAACAACTCCCTTCACCATTCACTCTCTTACTCAGATCACCTCTCCCCTCACTGCACTCACTACTCCCACCTGACACTCGTCCTCTAACACACATTCAATTACTCCTGTATTCAACGGCTTCATCACTGACAAATCGAGTGGTTCCATTCCTTCTCCAGACACTCCACCTTCACATACATCCACAGAACTCACATCAAACTGACTCGGACCACTCGAGACCAACTCACTATCCCCAATGTTCTTCGTGGACACCTCTGGATCCTTCTCATTCATGTCACTGTAACAACCATCTCTCACGGATGGAAACACACTGTGTCTTCGCTTACTATCCATATTCACATTCTCACTCCCATCCATCGGTGATCTCACACGCTTAACTCCACATTCAGAAATTCGCTTGTGTACTCTGCCTTGATCGCTTGGAGACGATGAACACGGAACAACTGATAACCTCCTACGTCCACAAACGAACAAACGATCACGAAAATCCATCGGGGCTGAAACACGTCCACTCCGTCCCAATGCCATCATATCACCACCAACACCAACACCACCACTACCTCCCCCACCTCCTCTCATCACACTCACATCCCTACAGTCGTCAACGAAATTCTGTGATCTCACCACTCCATAACCTGATAACACATTGTTTGCATTGGGTGGTCGATTTTCACAATCTTCATCTCCCATCGAGTGAATTGCCCCCAACGAAGCGGGCGTGTTCGTATACCTGCTATTCGCTTTATTGCCACCGATATTCTCAATAGATGAGAGAGGTCCATTGGAACTTGTCGTCATCGTCTTAGCATCACCTTCAACACAATCATCACCGTCTACATCACACTCTGCATCATCTCCATCTCCTTCATCACCATCACCGTCACCATCGCCATCGCCGTTGTCTATGTCACCACCGACTGCAGGATTATCCTCACCCCCAACCTTCTTCATCAACTCTGAATAGTGTTTATCCCTCCAGTGTTTATTCAATGATTTCTTGTGTTTATAACTGGAGCCACACAGTCTGCACAGATAGACTTTTGATCCATCACTCTTCCTGCTCTAGATAACAAGAAGAAGAAAAGGGAGAAGAAAGAGTAATGAACACTTGATGAATCATTCAGTCAAATATCGCTGACACAGTTAAATTTGACTTATTTATTCATTTATCAATATATTATCATGATGATAGATAGGTTCCAAAGAACGTCTAAATGAGTCGAACACTCAGTCATCCAGCTAACTGTCCATCTTTCATGAATTAGATGAATTTCATTTGAAGCCATTGATTCTATAAGATTAATGATCATCTCATAATGAAATACGCTATTCTACATGGATTGTCAGTGTCCATTGGTGTTCATTAAATTTAACCTGTATTCAATATTTTACTATTCAAACTGGAATGAAACTTCATTCTGATTAACATTCACCAATCACTCTCGTCTAAGGTTGTTTGCTTTCAGTGTCTTCTGTAAAGTGATATATGGCGACAAAATCCTCTTGGTATTAGATGGTCGGAGGCAATCGGCAAGAAGCCTCGGACCTAGGTTTCGTGCAAGTTGGCACTCATCAGCAAGGCGTATCTGCAACCTTGAAGGAACTCACGTCCCTTCTGAGGTTCGAACCCGCATCACCCAGTGCTGCAGTCAAAGACGTTACCACTGAGCTATTCAGACTGGCGATTGACCTCCTGTAGGACTGTATTGTATATATTTTTTGATTGTACACTAGTCAGTAACTAGTGGAATGTGTCTAATCCTATCTTAGGTGCTCTCTCTTCTCTCACTCTTCGTATTTAGACGAAAGCATATCAATATACCAATATATGGAAACATGTGTATTTTATGAAAAATGGAATGCAACCCATTTTTCATCACACACCATTTGATTCTAAATAATGTTACTTCACTCATTGAAAAAGTGAAGATTCTATGAATGAAAGTAGAATCTACATTTTCAAGGACTATGGAATATAATAAATGACTCGTGAAACTAGCATCTCTCAACTTCAATTTACAATCTTATAGAATACCATTTTTAACCTCTCTCAAATCGGTATTACCATGATTCGTTGTAATGTTTGAAGGATGAAACTGTTCAACTGTTTGCAGCAACAATCATATCTGTCTCTCTACTTCTTAGTCGATATTCTATTTCTCTCTTTCTTCCTACTTCGGATATCCTGTCAGTTAGTATAAAACACTTATCAGAAGCATTGTGCAATACACCATTCGTCCCTCTAACATGTAGTCAGCTAATTATACACAGAACATGCACAAAGCAATCTCCCGCTGACAACAAGCTGATTGATGCTTAGTAATCAGTCCCTAACATCCACTATAACTCACTAATTACAAATTGATGGTTCAGGTTGGAAAAGAGCCAGTGGTGGCCAAACAAAAACATGGCATCAATCCATGAAATCCTTGACAGTTAAACTGAGTCAGGTAGGGAGATGCAGACTTCCGGGTTGGGGCCCTCGGGACTCTAGGAATCAATGGCTGGAGACAGTAGGTGACATGGCTCAAAATCGTTGTCAATGGCGCAGATGTATTCAGTCTCTGTAATCTTTCATATTCCTTTCTACAATTACCCATTCTGTTTCACTCTTATACTTGTCAAACTGTATTGATTCTCTTCACTCATCTTCTTGTCTACCTTGTGTGCCAATTGGAACGTGGCAACTCGAACTGCTGCACTTCGGTGTCAAGTTCTATGTTGAATCCAGACAGACAGACAGATGGAAACAACTGGGAATTGAATCCCCACCTCTTGTATAGCAGGAAAGCATTCTAACATTGAATCAGTATCTTTCATGTATGATGACGAACAGCGAGCATTCTCAACTCACGTCTTCCTGATAGAAACCAATTGTGTCCTGCTAATCAACTTAAATCCATTGAGTGAAACTTGGGGATTTCAGGATGACTGTATCTCTCTGTGTTTCATAGGATAGCGTCTTAAAAACTTTATATAAATCAAGTCTCAAACACCATCCTCTGTATTTCGTTTCACCGTCTGATATGTATATTGTAGCCTCCAAAGCCTCAGGATGGTCGGGGGTGGGTGCCTTGCGCTGCGGGTTGGCCACCCCTCCGCACACCTCTTGAAATGCTCCCATATGACCAGGCGTCTTACATAGCCTCTCCTGAGGAAGTCCTACTCACTGCCTTCATGTGGCGGAGGTGTTTCTCACCAAAGTGAGAGGGCGAAAGCGGATGCCTGGCGCTCTCCACCGGGTCGACTGTCCATTGGATGACAGTCTAGGGGAGATGGCTAAACCCTGATTCCAAACCTCCAACGATTGGCGTATGAAGCTCATTGGAGCTCACCGGCAGACGTATGGACAAAGGGCTTGTTGGATGTCCTGGATGTCTGGCCCCATTCAAAAAGGCGTATGAACCGAACTCCGGTCATCGGCTGACAATGGATAGTGGACTCCTTACTCCACTCCTACTGCCTTGTAGGTCACACTTGGTTGTGTAAAGGCTAGAGCTGCACTCTCAAACAAAAGGCCGAGCGATTCTGGGGACATCACTCGTACCAAATTCCCATGAAACTTCATGAATTCTCTTACAAATTGCCGCGCCTGGGCAGCGATGATTCGAGACGTTCATGAAGCCGGCTCATCCTCCCGTAGGAGATAGCCGAAGTAAAGTAAAGTAAGTAAGTATATTGTAAACTAACTGATATGCAATGACCCCTGCCAAATGCCTGTAAACACAGTTTCATGTTAGTTTGTTTATTAGAGGTATTACACAGTGGAGAGACAGTATTGTTTACTGGATGACGTTTCGAACAAAATTTATTGTTCATAATCATATCAATTGTAATCACACGACTCAGAAACTTGAGTATTATAGTTTTCTTTGTTTTCTCCTATTTGTCCTAGGGGTAGTAGAACTTCCCAGATATCTGGGACGGGGTTGAATCATTCCTATTACATGTATTTGCAGCTGCGTCGACATACAAAGCTTCTGTTATCAATCTCTCCCTCCACCCTCTTACTTTAGATTTTATGGCTGTGATTGCATGTAGAGCAATATCTGAACTATAGCTCAAGTCGTATGATTATAATTGATATGATTATGAATAATAAATTTTGTTCGAAACGTCATCCAGTAAATAATACTGTCTCACTGTGTGATACATTTAATATACAAACTAGTATGGAATTACTTACTACCACAGTGCCAGTTTTACACATATATTAATGTAAACGCATTAGTTTGACAAACGTAGAAGTATGCTAGAAAAGGCTTTTTAAAATCTATATATATATATATTACAAACATGATACACCTTAGAATGTAATTGACATGCAATAATCAGACATAACACAATATTATTTATACTCCATTGATTCATAAATAAATATTAAGTATTAAAACCATGTAAATTCAGTTTACAATGTTATAGGACAAGGGTGTAAGCAGGTACTGATACAGTATGGCGAGTTGACGGGTTTTGTGGAGGTTCTCCTGGTTTCATCACGAATCGTTCAAACAGTCAACGCCTTATGGGATTCTGGATGTGCATTGTTAAAGCATACTACACTGAATGGGACTCATTCGCTTTCTTTTTCACTACCCTTTTCAGTCTCTGAAGGAATAAAATGTGAATACATGAATACCATTCCAGAAAACGAAAAGTATGGTGACAAATCAAAGCCACTTCACAACAATCCAACTGGGACTACTTAATACGAATACATGTTGAAATGTCACAAATAATGACTGTCAGCATAAACTAGTCACATAAACACATTCAAATATCAACACGCCTCATATGGTAACGCATCATCCAAGCACAAAAACTCAACGTGACTATTGGGAAACAAATAATCATGTCAGTTGGTGGCTACCGAAAGCCACAACAGGCAGACTAATTAGGCCAATGTTTTACAACTCTGTAAGATAAAATCAAATAATTTAACGATAAGCAGGTATCACATTTATGAGTAGTCATAAATCTACAGAAACTGTACACCAATTCACGATAATTTGTTGTGTGAAACCATGATGTGAGTTCTACTCCATTTGCATATGATTAGAGGATATACAAGTGAAATATCTATGCAGATGAGTTCAAGACAGATCTAATTCAAGACAACAATACAAAACTACGAATATCTCATATTCCCTCATTGACTTATAAAATGTAGGAAAGAGAAACCAAAATTACTACCACTAATATTACACTACACAGAATTCGACTTACATACAATGAGTACATAGAATAAACATACCTCATAATATTTCCACGGTTCTACAGGTCGTCGAATTTGATACCGGAAACCTCCACCTCCTCCTTCACAAATATTCCATATTTTATTCAAGTCAATTTGACCTAAGCTTGGGAAGACTGATTTGGGTGGTGAGGTTGATTTCACTGGACAAGAAATATTCATGATTGTCGAGGGGAACACTGAACATTGACTGATGGATTGATGTCTCTCCAGTTGAGGGGAATTAGGAGAACACTGTCTTTCCTTGATGGCTGATGAATTGTCGAGGTTTGAGTGATGGTCACTGTCACTCTTGTCATATTTTATCACAGAAGAATTGTTACTAGCATCACCATTATTTTCAGACTGTTTCTCACTTAACGGATTCCGTATTCTCAATAATTCCGAAGTCATTTGAAAGTCAGTATCATCCAGTGTGTTGTGTTTGGTTGAAAATTCCAATCTAATAATCCCAAAATGTGAAGTTGTATTTTGACAAAACGATCGTAGTAGAAGTGAAGATGAGTAGTTGTTTTCCACCTAGGCAGATTGCTCTTTAGGATAAAATATACTATGCTATGAATGAATGACTCAGAGTATTCAAGTCAGAGTAGTCTGATCGGATTGACCAATGATAAAGAAGCAGCTGGTTGGCTATTCATGATCATCACTCTTCCACCAATCTATGACTGTCTATGATTTGGTTTTCCTCTCCTTATACCCAACTCTACCCTGTGTTTATTGTTCTCAATAGACTGACTTTTGAGATCTACTTACGAGAACATTGGTAGTGGGGATGAAAAAAGGCTGAGAGGCACGATCCCCAACACACACATGCACACCAGCTCAGAAGCACATGAAAATTAGGAAAACATGACACACACACACACACTAGCTTGGCATACATAAACGAATGACATTCTCCTAATGGTGATTTAACTGACAGACAACTCTCACACTGAACAGATTAGTGATCGTGGTCAACACACACACGCATGCATTTTTATGATCTTGTTATTTTCTACCAATGAGATATTTATTTCACTATTAACTTCTATTTCTTCATGCTTTACCTCTCTCTATTCTGAGTGTTTTCAACTGCCTTTATGGCATTTTGACCCTCTCTTGGCATAACAAAAATAAGGATCCTGTTCATTCTCTGTTGAGAATAATTTAATTGTTTCTTCATTCAGTTAATAATTGAGACATATGATTATTTTCTCCGCGAAACATCATGAATCAGAGAATGAATGGAAAGTTAGGAACATTGGATGGCTGTTTCGTAATTTTCTGAGGCTCTTCAGCAGTGTGTACCAATAAGCACAGGGTCTTCAAAAAACCATCGCCTTCGTGACGCACTGAAATTATTTCAAATACCCATAAGACAGAAAATGTGAATATCAATCTCTAGGTCATCAGTGCTTAATGGGGACGTGGGGAATGTCGTGAAGTTCGAACAAGAAGTTTCTGTGTCCACCATGTCTGAGTGAAGTGGATACCTGTTTATCCACGTCATTGGCTAGTGGAATTTCTGTATCAAGAGTTGAAAAGATATAATGCGCGGTTGATTGAATTCCAACTCATTGGCTGAATGGTTGACTGGTTGGAAGCAAAACCTGAATGAAGGTACTGACTTAGATCCACCGTGGAGCTCTTGGGTACAAACTGATGAAGTGTCCCTAGGTAGGACGAATCACATGTTCAGTTCTTCTTGGTTTTCAGTAGTCTCCGTCTAACTGACGTCGTTCCATCGCAAAGTGTATTTAATGAGAATAATCAGAAATGCTTAAAATACTGAAATAATTGCCCCCTATAAACAATGTGTCGATCTCAACAGTATATGGCTTATGATCGATGTATTCACCCAGAAGTTTGAATAATCATCAGCCAACTATTCATCTTTAGCCTGTCGACCAGATAATAATGACATTCAGACCTACAATTACTTCTATTATGGTAGTGATAGTGGACACACAGCATTAAAATACATTGAGTAGACCTTCATCTATCTGGAATTTATCTAAGACAAGTTAAGATTTGTCAAGATGAAGACGTGATGAGAATAATTGCCTACATTATATCCGACAGCTGTCTTTTATTCACTTGCATCATATGTATGTGTGAATTGTAAAGACAAATCAGGATTACAGTGAAAAATGAGTAACAGTTTGGTTGAAACTATCATCCTCCACCAGTCCTTGTAAATTAAAATGAATTTTGAACTTTAGTCAAAGTGAAGAGAATGCAGGTAGTCTGTGATATGGGTAACGGAAGGAGACAGTTAACTAGGTTACTCGAAAATTGTTGCATTGATTCAGGTATTTACTAGTGGGAAATAAAAGTCAGACATGGTACCCAAGATATGTCTAGGTTGAACTGCTACTGATTGATACATTCCTAAACAGCTAATAAAGCCTCTGGTGGTAATTACATGCAAAATTATTTTAAATAGCATTATACGTATAGTAAGTAAGCAATAGATGTTGAGCTTAGGCTGAGGGAAAAAGAAATCTCTGGACTTTTAAAGCTTGTCATCAGTGCGTAAACTGTATGCTTACTTTAAAGTACATTCTATATGACAGACCATATTTCACCACCTTGGTCAACATCGTAACCAATATCCATATGTATCAATGTATGTCATTCGTATCAATAGGTTCTAATGATATCCTATGATGACTGATACCTTGGACAGTCATTAACTACCTGAAATCCCCAAAGTTAGATAAACTTGGTTCTATGAAAGTTTCCTGTTAATTATAGTGAACAATGAAGGTGTTCTGTTACTCACTCTCTCTTCCACCTTTACCTACCTTTGGATACAGGGTTTCATCTTGAGCTGACATTGGTTAGAGAACCATTGGGAAACCTGCAGGGAGTACTGGACAGCTGTTTCGTCCTAGTTTGAGACTCTTCATCAGTCAGTACGCACGCACCGCGGTTCGAACTCAGGACCTGACGGTTACAAGGCGACCTCACATACCATTAAGCCACTGGGACCCAACGCAATGGCCAGCCCATGAATTCTAACTTCTGCCAATTCACGATACAGCGCAACCGCTAGCCAATGTCTTCGGCGAGTATTTGTCCTCACACCCGATCTGCTGCACCCTACTGGTCACGACTTCCCACTGGAACCCCAGGTAACTACCTACCTGAATAGGTCAAGTCGCTAGTGAGCATCTCATTGATATTCAAGTATTGGTTTGTAGGGATTTGGTTGAGTGGTTACTGATGAAGAGTCCCAAACTAAGACGAAACAGCTGTCCAGTACTCCCTGCAGGTTTCCCAATGGTTCTCTAACCAATGTCAGCTCGTGATGAAATCCTTAACCAATCAACCGAATCCCTACAAACCAATAATTGAATTTACCTACCTTTATTATGGATTTGCTTATTGTGGATATTACTTACCATGTGACTTAGTTTATTCTTGCTTTTCAAAAGCTTTTCATTCTATGGAGCAGCAACACACGGATCATAAAATATTGTCATCTGAAAAAACGTTAGGAGTAGTCAGTATATCTGACGTTTTGGGAATGAGAGTTTCAGATTGTCTGGAATGGGGTTCATGACCTGTTAAAAACAGTCAGTAGTATCAGGATTGACTGGCTTACCTTGTTGTATTATCTAACAGGTGAATCCGATTTATTCATGATCACATTCGAATATAGCTATACAATACTCATTAGTCATCCGTTCAGAAAAAATTACTTACTGTATTCTGCCCTCTGCCAGTGAAATATAATAATATTAATTAAACCTGATGGTGTAAGGCAACATATTTCTACACTCGGTATTTCGTTACATCTAAATAAACCTTTCAAACTCTAGTTCACTAACATAATTTAATGTGATTTGTGGATAATGACTACCAGTAGAATCCAGGATATGTATTTCGTCCTATTTGTGACTCGTCATCTGGATGTACCTGCATTTCCCAGTGAGTGGTGATGTTCCCACCGAGGCTCGAACCCAGTGACCATAGTTTCAAACGCCAAAGCGTTATCCACTAGACCACTTGAGCCACGAGAATCACCTTATCACTCACTGCGAAATGAAGGTACATCAAGCCGACGAGTCCCAAATAGGACGAAATGCGCATCCTGGATTCTACTGCTAGTCACCATTCACAAATTAAATTCTAATTAAATGCCCAGACATCGTCGAAGCATCTGCACAAGAAGCCGACATGTCAACCGGAGACCGAGCACTTCGTCCAATCAATCGACGGGAAAAATCTGAAATTAAATTTAATTAATAATCTTATGTGTTTCAAAATCTTATCTTATCAGCGTCACATTCTGCAAATATTTCAGTTATTTGATCATTATTGCATAGTAATATCATTTTTTGTTTTGTCGTACTGTTCGTGAACCATCGTCATGTCCACAGAGTTTAGACTGCTAATCTCAGAAACCTAGTCAACCGATGAAGTCCTCAGATTTCACGATTTCAAGTGACTAGAGTAAAAGTTATACAAATGAAATATGTGCTCTCTATGTAAACTCAACTTCGTGTTGTACATCCTTGAATGGATGGATCACTGTGGTAGGGAGTGTTCCATATTATATAAGTTAATTTTTAAACATCACACAGTGATGCAGTATTGACAACTGTATGACTTTTCGAGTACAATTTATTGCTCATAATCATATCAAGGTGATATGATATAAACTTATAACAATAATTAGTATAATAAACTTATCTAATATGAAATTACACTCTACTACAGTGCCCAGGTTCTATACTTATATTAATAGACAGTGTTCAGATTAAATATTCTCTGTGGTCATTCACTTATTACCTATTTCGCAGATGGTATGTGTAGAAATGGAATTAGCCTCTTCACTTCAGAACAGTTACTATCAGAGCTAGATGTTATCTCGAGAATGGTTGAAATCATCGAAGATTGAGAGTTAGTTATTCTCAGGTGCTGGTTTGTAGGGATTTGGTTGATTGGTTACAGGATTTCATCTTGAGCTGACATTGGTTAGAGAACCATTGGAAACCTGCAGGGAGTACTGGACAGCTGTTTCGTCCTAGTTTGAGACTCTTCATCAGTCAGTACGCACGCACCCGGTTCGAACTCAGGACCTGACGGTTACAAGGCGACCTCACATACCATTAAGCCACTGGGACCCAACGCAATGGCCAGCCCATGAATTCTAACTTCTGCCAATTCACGATGTAGCGCAACCGCTAGCCAATGTCTTCAGCGAGTATTTGTCCTCACACCCGATCTGCTGCACCCTACTGGTCACGATTTCTCACTAGAACCCCTAGAAACCAACACTTCAATATCAATGAGATGCTTACTGGCGACTGGCCCTATTCAGGTAGGTAGTTACCTGGGGTTCCAGTGGGAAATCGTGACCAGTAGGGTGCAGCAGATCGGGTGTGAGGACAAATACTCGCCGAAGACATTGGCTAGCGGTTGCGCTGTATCGTGAATTGGCAGAAGTTAGAATTCATGGGCTGGCCATTGCGTTGGGTCCCAGTGGCTTAATGGTATGTGAGGTCGCCTTGTAACCGTCAGGTCCTGAGTTCGAACCGGGTGCGTGCGTGCTGACTGATGAAGAGTCTCAAACTAGGACGAAACAGCTGTCCAGTACTCCCTGCAGGTTTTCCAATGGTTCTCTAACCAATGTCAGCTTATGATGAAATCCAGTCAGTTATTTTGTTTGTCTGTATTATTAAATTCTTATAGTTGTTTAAAAATATTGTTTAGTAGACTTGAGCTTTCTTCTTCTCTGTCTTCTTTTGTTTTGATCTGGAAAAAATACTTCCAGTCATTCTATGCAGCGATAGCAGAACACGCGTCTGTTGGATGACTGAGTAATTCAACAGCTATCTGTCTGCCTAGAAAGCTTTTTTGAAAATTGAAATACAATGAAAATAGATTTATTTCATTTATATTTACTGTCAAGACTGACAGGTCAGATGCTCAAAAACCCTAACGAGAAACTCAAAATATGCAGATAAAACATGCTCAAGACTGGGAAAATTGTAGACTGAATCGGATTAGATGTGTGCGTCTATCATTCAGTCTATTTGTCTGTGTGTGATGGTGATAAAGAGTGGGAAGTGAACAGGAGGAAGGCAAATTACTCATCCCCTGCTCAATAAAGCGAAAACTAATCCGATCCACCTTTAACATATGTGACCCATAAGAATTTAAGCACTTTTCTCTGTCTTTGCATAGAACAGAAATATAAAACAGGCAGTCTCTGGAGTATACTCACAACACGACACGCACATACAAACACACAAACATTATGTAGACAAAGGACATTTAAACTAGAAGAAGAATAAAGATAAGAGAAAAGCTTAAATTTGTGTAGGTGGAAATATATGGAGTAGTTAGTTTTAGATTGAATAGAATACTGCCTCACCAGGCTTAATTCAGTTCAGCTTCACTAGCCTTTAAGCATTTAAGAGAAAAACTCATCTTTGTCTGATTTCAATGGACCATTTTAATAGCCCAGGGCAGCGTTTATACTAGGTGAAAACAAAAAAGACAATTATGTATCAAACGTTTGAAAAGTCATTGATGTAGAAACACTCATCCATTAGGGTATGACTGATTGATTCCTCTCTTAATCAAACACTGAATTTACATGGCTCAATTCACATCATCTTTTGTAACAGTCCAATGTTATTTTGGCTTACTAAGAGTCAGCAGTGGAAGCCAAACTTCATCATGGATAAGATTTTATCTTGATAAATCACACAGTGTTGTACAATAATATTTACTGATGACCACGTTTCGAGCACAATTTATTGCCGCTCATAATCATATCAAGGCACTCATACAACTTTCTTGCTTCATTTTTATACATGAGTAAAAATTGATTAGACATTTGAATAAAATCAGTAATATTAATTGTTATCAATAAAATACAATCAGATGGGAAATAAGATGTTTTTATAGTAAAAATAAGTAGCCTTTTAGAATGTTATAATGTGAACTGAATACATTTTAACATTACCAGATATTACCAGACATCTCCTCGACACGGGTTATGAGGAGGAAATCGAGAAATCCTTCAAAATTATCAATAGACAAAGGAGCTCCATTCTCCTCAAGTTTGCCGAAGCAATTTCTACCAAACGCTTGAAACCAGATTTATGTGTTCAGAAAGAAGCAGTTATTAGTCTTTCCTTGCCTTGGTAACTGGATGTCTTTCTTTCTCTCATCTGATTACGTAATCTTTGTCGGTGGCACAGTGGTTAGGACTCTCGCCGACCATGCACGTGGTCCGGGGTTCGAGCCCGCACCGACGCACACCTGATATCTGTGGTCGGCCTGCAAAATTTGGGCTACCGATATCCATGCTGAAAATTCCATGCTTGTACCGAAAATACAGTGTGGAATCAAGCTGTAAATTAAAAAAAAAATTTAACCTCATCCTCCTTTTATAATCTGTAATTTTGCTTGTCTCTTGTTTCTATGATTTGAGTTCAACTCTGTTCATTGCTACCTAACTTTTAGTCACTATGCATCTAACGCACATCTCATCTTTAATATGTAACTCCTTTACCATTATATGCATACATTTATTTTGTTTTAACTTGAACTGCCTGTGTAAAAACTACATAAGCGCAATTTTCTAAACACTGTTTACTAATTGTGGAACTTTCTGTCAACTGACAACATGCAAAATTCGCAAGTATGTTAAAACGTTTCTGTACTTAAACCTCATAATTTATTTAGGCTGCAAGCAGCTGATGAGAAGCTAACCAAATGAATGATGGTTCCATATTATTATGCACAAACCACTGTTGTTCTTGCTTTATTCAAATTCATCAAGGGGAATAAATGCATGACATTTTAACATTATTTATCATCCTCCTATTTGACTGGTAATAATATTTTGCATATCTCTGATATTTGCGTTGACTGATTTCTGTTGCACGTGTTGGGTGTAGACTCGATTAACCAGGCAGGATTCAATAATCAATCTCTCTATATCTACCTACCTATGTTACCTTTAGAGTTTTGACTCTGTCCCACACTATTGTGTGGTTGTGTGTTAATGTATGCAGTGCTAGAGCTGAGTTTTTTTTCTAAATTACTAATCTTCGTGGGATTAATCATTTTAGCCTTAGACAAATTCGTCTTATTAATTTTGCTCATATATAACTTCATGTAGGTATGAAACTTGGGCACCTTGGTGGTAAGTATAACTGCATTATGGATAAGATCTTATTTTGATAAATCACACAGTGTTGTACAGTAATATTAACTGATGACCACGTTTCGAGCACAATTTATTGCCGCTCATAATCATATCAAGTTACTCACACATCTTTTTTCCTTCATTTATATACATGTGTGGAATTGACTAGATATTTGAATAAAAATCAATATGAGATAATGTACATTCAGAAATAACAATATGAGTGTTATTGATCAATTGCAATCAGACGGGAAATAAGACGAGTGTTTTTTTTTAGTCATAATAAGTAATTTGTTAGAATGTTGTGATGTACTTGAATTGAAATAGAATTTTGAGATTATTTATTATCCTCCTCTGATCTGACTGACTGGTGGTATTAATATCTTCCATATTTCTGGTATTTGCATTGAGTCATTTCTGTTGCATGTGCTGGGTGTGGACTCGATGAACAAGGATTCAGTAATCAAACTCTCTCTATCTACACCTACCTATATTACTTCTTAGAATTTTAATCCTCTCCCACATTATTGTGTGGTTGTGTGTTGATGCATGAAGCGTAATTGCTGAGCTTTTTTCTAAATTACTTATCTTCTCGGAGTCGACCATTCTTACCTTAGCTAAATTCTTATGTTCTGATAATCTGACTACCCCCGACCTACTAGTTTGACCTATATAGTTGACCTCACAGTCATTTCAAGGTATTTTGTAAATTATATTATTTTGTCTAAGTGGGTCAACTGGGTCATTTAACCTACACAGCTTGTGAGTAAGTTTGTAGGTTTCAATGCCATCCTAATTCCTTCTTTTTTGGAAATCCTACTTGGGGCCTCAGATGTTCCTTCCTTATATGGTAAAACTGTAGATGCCTTATATTCTTTCTTATTTATGTTATCATTATAAGTTTCACCATTATTTTTATTTTGTTTTGACCTTTTATGATATCCCTAATTAATTGTATAGGATAGTTATTTAACACCAACGCTTCTTCTGTCTGTTTCATTTCATCGTTTAGGTCATTTTTTGTACTACTCAGTGTTATTGCTCGGTTTGTTAGACATTTAACTAAGCCAGCCTTTACAGACAACGGATGAGATGGATTTAAGTCTAAACATCTATTAAAATGCGTCGTTTGTTTTATAAACGCTAGTGTACAGTTTATCTTCTATTTTTTTTAATTTCACAATCTAACATAGCAAATTCTCTTTGTTTATTTTCTGATTCGAATGTGAGTTTTATTCCCTTTACTAGTGAGTTTATGTGTGTCAAGAAGCTAGAGATATGTTCTGTTTTTGACACTGTGAAAATGTCATCCACATATCACCACCATATTTTTGAATTAGGATTACATGCATTAAGAGCAATATTATCCCAGATGTCCATAAAGATATCTGCTACGATAGGGGATATTGGTGATCGCATTGCTACACCTTCTCTTTGTTTTTATATTTTGCTCTGGAATTTAAAGACAGTAGATGTGAGGTATAACTGAATTCCTAAAATAATTTCCTCGGTGGGCAACTTCGTCCTATGCGTGAGTTCAGGATTTGCAGTTACTTCTCTTTTAACCGCTTCTAAGACCATATTGATTAGTATATTAGTGTAAAGACTAGTCATATCAAAACTAACCATTTTTTCATTATCCTCTAATTGAATGTTATTTAGTTTCCTTGTCATTTCATATGAATTAGTTAGCCTAGAGTTTGAGTGATTTCTAATGGGACATAGTATTTGAGTTGAGTAGTGTTTTGATAATTCATATGTCGGCGTATTTCTGAAATCTACTATTAGTTGTATGGATTAACCTGGCTTATGTATTCTAATAGTACCATATATTCTACTAGCGTTATTAGTTTTAGGCATTAAATTAAACCGTTTAGACTCAGTCAATGACGACTTCATTCTGAGTATTAAATCCACTGTAGATTTCTTAATCTTATTCATTACTGCATCTACAGGCCTCTCAATTTCCTTATGTGAACCCGTTTCGATGTTTTCAATGACTTTCTTTATATAATCAGATTTATTGAAAGCTACTGTAGAGTTTACTTTATGAGCTTTTGTGATGATGATGTTTTTATCCTTTTTAAGACTAATTAGAGATAATCTTTCCAACTTTGTTAGGTTTGACTATACTTTCTTTTGCTTTTTAAGAGTTAATACACATTGAATTCGAACCTCTTCTGCCATCGTCTTATCTATTGAACTTAATGCTACTTCTATATTAGGGATGAGATCTAGTGTGGTGAGAGCAGGCTGCTAGCCGATTGGTTGGCACTAATCTACGTTAAGGTCTAGGTCACTAATATGGGCCGTGAGAAAATATGAACAAGCCTGAGTCAACAACCAATCACAGCAAAGTTAACGTGGCAAAATATGATTCGCAAACTCTAAAAAATTTGTCAAGGAATCCCGAAACAACCAATCAGAAGCCTGCGTTTGTCTACCTAAACAACCAATCAGATGACTGCGCTTGTCTATAATAATGTAGTTGAAAGATGTATAAATACGTGTTGATTTTCATAATAAAACGATCTGTTGCTTCGCCCTTGTCTTCTGTTGTTACATTTGGTGTCGCTGCCTCCAGAAAATGAAGATCCCGTGGCCAGCTGCGTTTGAAGAAGGAGACATAAGGAGCTTCTTACGTGACTTCGAGGCTGTTGCTGAGCTGGTGGGTGTCAAGGAGCAGGCAGCGAAGGCAGTTGTCTTGGGGACGCTGTTGAGAGGCCGAGCGAAGGCTGCATATGACAGCGTAGACAGGTCAAATGGCACAGCGTCTTGGAAGAAATTGGTTGAACGACTAGTGTCCGAGTTTGACAGCGAAACAGACAGACAGCTAGCAATGCAGCAGTTCCGGTCAATGAAGCTTGGACCTGATGGAGACCCGCTAGTGTTGGCGGTGAAACTGACTAATCTACTTCGACGCGCACTTCCCACTTTAGATGAAGAATCAGAAGCGCAGTTACTGTCTTCCCAATTCATCGAGAGTGTCCCAGACCACATTTCTCAGCGATTACAACTGGTTAACGCAACGCAGCCGATGGATATTAGCGAGCTGGCGAAGGTGACCAGACAGCTGCTGAGCACAACGGTAGCCGCTATAGACCAACCAAAACCAAACGAGTATGAGCAGAAAATTGAAGCATTGCAGCGGGAAGTGGCGGCGTTAAAGTTGGCTGATAGAAAAGACCGGTGTTTTGAATGCGGTAAGCCGGGACACTGGAGAAGATACTGCCCAGAAAGGCGAAAAAGAAAAAATTTCAGACGGTATAATGCTTGTTCTTTCTTTCGTATGAACCTAGATTTAGTGGGGGCTATTGAGAAAGGCGCTCTGTATTCGAAGTTGCGAGTGAATGATCGAGAAGTAGTATGTTTGATAGATACAGGGGCGGCCGTGTCGTTAATAGATAAGAATTTATGTAAGAGTGTTAGCCCGTGTTCATTGACAGTACAAACAGTAGGCGGGTATGTGTTGCGTATAACGGGTAGATCGAACTGTACGGTCGTTGTTGGTGGCTGCGAGGTGACGTTTCCTTTCATTGTTGTACCCGAACTACAGCGAACGATATTAGGAGCGGATTTTCTGCGTGAGATTGGTGCCATAATCGACACGCAAGCGAACGTGGTGGTCACGAAATACGGGCATATCAACATGTATGAGACCAGCGAGATAGCAGCGATTAAGCTGCCGACGGTACACAATGTGACAGAGTTAATTAGTAAATACGATCATCTGTTCACTGGAGATGGCGACCCATACGGTTATTGCGATAAGGTGAATCATGAAATTCCGTTAAGTGATCCGAAAGTAAGGTCATTTACAACGCGAAGAGTTCCATGTCATCTGGAAGGCGAAGTGGAGCGACAAGTGCAAGAGATGTTAAAAGATGACATTATTGAGGAAGCTGATAGCCCGTACAACTCTCCAGTGCTGTTAGTAAAAAAAGCGAATGGGAAGTATAGATTCTGTGTTGATTTTCGACAGTTAAACAGTATGACAGAGTTAAGACCGTGTGCCATGCCAACAGTGGTAGAAACTTTAGATCGCCTACAAGGTGCGAATGTGTTTTCGGTTCTCGATCTTCGCTCAGGATACTGGCAGATACCGATAAAACAAGGTGATAGAGATAAGACGGCTTTCATCGTGGGTCAGACACAATATCGATTTAAACGCATGCCGTTTGGACTAGCAGGTGCACCGTTTACGTTCAGACGACTGATGAAGCTATTACTTAGGAACTTGAAAAACGTGGAGGTTTATGGTGATGATCTCGTCATATACAGTCAAAACGAAAACGATCACGTCAACCATGTAGAAGCCGTGCTGCGACGCATCGAAGAGTTTGGACTACGCGTCAACAAAACCAAGTCCCAGATAGCCAAAAAGAATGTTACTCTGTTGGGACATAAAGTGGGAAATGGTGAGATTAAACCACTGCCGGAGAAAATTTTGACGATTAAAACGATTCCAGCCCCGAATTCAAAGAGAAAACTGAGACAATTCTTGGGTAGAGCAGCGTTTTATAGCCGCTTCGTGAAGAACTTCAATGAGATAGCAGCCCCTCTATACAGGCTACTAGGTGAGCCAAAGTTTGTTTGGTCGGAAGAATCGCAGAGGACATTCGACAGAATTAAACAGCTGCTCGACCACCAACAAATGACGCTAAAACTACCTGTGCCAGGAAGACAGTTCACAGTGTGCACAGATGCCAGTGACTACGCTATAGGTGCGGTCCTAAGACAGGACGAGGGAATCGTTGAGTATGCCAGTAGGGTTTTGACACTCGCAGAGAGAAAGTATTCAACGATAGAGAAAGAATGTTTAGCAATGGTATGGGCAGTCGACAAATGGAGACCTTATTTACTCGGCCGGCGGTTCCACATCGAAACTGATCATAAGCCGCTACAATTTTTGAAGACAGCGAGAGACCCACGGGGGAAGTTGTCACGGTGGATGTTGCGTCTTCAGGAGTACGATTTTACGATCTCACACGTTCCTGGAAGTGAAAATGTCTTGGCAGATTTGTTATCGAGACCAGAAGATGAGTCTGAGTTGCCCGAGGTCGCTTACGGAGTGCATGCAGTAGAACAAGACCCACTAAGACTTGCACGTAGGCAGAGGTTGGACGATACGCTGAATACAGTAATACAGGTGATCACCAACGGAATAGAAGTGGATCAAACTACGGCGAGTAAGGAGCTAACCACACTACTCAGACAGAGGGATCGACTCAGAGTGAATGCCTACGGGACTCTGACCTGGCGAGAGAACGACGGAAGCTGGCTGGCTGTCATACCTCAATCGTCGCGCCACGACATGATAGAAGAATGTCACCAGCTAGCGCATACAGGCGTGGCCAGAACGACCGATCTCCTAAGACAAAGTATGTACTGGCCAGGTATGAGAGAAGACGTAGCAAGATACGTACTTGGATGTCCACGGTGCCAGCTGATGAAAGGTGACCGGTGTATACGACCACCACTTCAGTCGATTCCAGTTACCGCGATAGGTGACTTGTGGTCCGTAGATGTCATGGGTCCATTTCCTCAGACATCCAATGGTAATCAGTACCTCTTGGTGATGACGGAACACGCGACACGATGGGTAGACGCCGTAGCAATCCCAGACCAACGTGCAAGAACCGTGACAGATGCAGTAGTTAGACACATTGTTGCAGACCACGGCGTACCGAAGACAATACTGACAGACCAAGGTCCCTGTTTCGAGAGTGAAGAGTTTACTTCCCGTTTGCAACAGCTGGGCATCAAGAGGATCAGAACGACCCCATACCATCCACAAACGAATGGCCTAACGGAGAGAAACAACCGTACACTGAAGGAGTGGCTGGCCTCGAAGGGCGGGAACTGGGAAACGGAGCTTCCACTGATTTTACTAACACATCGCGCTACCACTCAGGAAACAACGAAGAAGTCACCCTTCCAACTGATGTATGGTAGAAAACCACGATTACCGGTACACAATGAGACCTGGCCCATGCACCAAAAGTGGAGTACGACGAAATTAAAAGCAGAGAGGAAAGAGGCAGTCAAGAATGTAATACGGAAGCAGCGCAGTGATGTCACGAAGTCTCAGATGAAAGAAAGGACGCAGTGCATTACCTTTGCAGTCGGGGACCAAGTGAAGTGTAGAGACAGGAGATATACAGTTGGAGGCGGGCTAGGTTCACGGAAACTCCTTCCAAAGTGGGAAGGACCATACACAATCACAAAAAGACGGGGTCAAGTATATACCATCCGAAGAGGTGATAAACAGAAACGAGTTAACGCCAGTCAGCTCCAAAGATGGGTACAGTGGGACAAGCCGGTCAGTAACAATCCTCAACTAGAGGATGTAGCACCCAGAAGGTCGGAACGTCTGCGCACGAAGCTATTTGACGGGGGGACGAGTGTGGTGAGAGCAGGCTGCTAGCCGATTGGTTGGCACTAATCTACGTTAAGGTCTAGGTCACTAATATGGGCCGTGAGAAAATATGAACAAGCCTGAGTCAACAACCAATCACAGCAAAGTTAACGTGGCAAAATATGATTCGCAGACTCTAAAAAATTTGTCAAGGAATCCCGAAACAACCAATCAGAAGCCTGCGTTTGTCTACCTAAACAACCAATCAGATGACTGCGCTTGTCTATAATAATGTAGTTGAAAGATGTATAAATACGTGTTGATTTTCATAATAAAACGATCTGTTGCTTCGCCCTTGTCTTCTGTTGTTACACTAGTTTTGAGTTTGCTAACCATTACATTGAAATTTAATCCTTTTTCAAGTAGTTTTATCTCACAAGAGCTTAATTCTCTTGAAGAGAGGTTGATTACCCGCTTTGTTTTGTTAATAGAAGATGAAGTACATTTAAATACAGAAATTCATTTAAAAGAGATGAAACTGCTTATTTAAAGAATGTTACTCAGATAATAGAAAGCAGCATATTCTACTTTGGATTCTGCATGAGATTAAGCTGATTATTATTTGTAAACCACTGTTAGAAACTAGCTGAACTGTAAAGGAAATTCTGGAGGTGAAAATGTTTCCTGTCAAAGCCATATTTACCTGAGGTTCACATTTGCAAACAGCCTAGGATGTATGTTAATCATATTGTTATTTGATTACTTTTCGTTTGGTACTCATCAGTTACGTGTACTTGCATAACACGCAGTAAGCGTAGAGGTAGTATTTCCTCTCATTCTGCAGAAATCGCTATTACGCTACTGTGGGGCGATAGTTTGAAAATTTGAAAATTACAGGATTTCACCATGAATTGACATTGGTTGGAGAACCATTGGAAAATCTGGGAGTACTGGAAAGCTGTTGCGTCCTGGTTTGGGACTCTTCATCAGTACACACCCACCGGGGTTTGAACCCAGGACCCAGCATCAGGTCGGGTGTGAGGGCGAATACTAGCCGCTGACATTGGCTACGGGTCGCGCTATGTCGTGAATTGTCAGAAGTTAGAATTCATGGGCCATTGGATCGGGTCTCAGTGGCTTAATGGTCTACGAGCTCGCTAGCCTTGTAACCGAAGGTCCTGGGTTCGAATCCCGGTGGTCCGTACTATTGAGGAGTCTCAAAATAGGACGAAACGGCTTTCCAATACTCCCAGGTTTTTGAATGGTTCTCTAACCAATGTCAGCTCATGATGAAATCCTGTAACCAGTCAACCAAATCCCTACAAACTAATACTTGAATTTGAAAATTATTTTATTATTATTATCAGACATATAACATCAGTTAGTCAGTAAATTTGGTGGTAAAGTGAAAAATAAATGTTCCAAATGGAATCAATAAGAAACCATATGCAACATCAGAGAGTTGTGTAAGAGAGCTTGAAACTTTGAAAGAGTTGTGCTCAGGACATCGATTCCCTGACAAATCAACTCATTAAAAACAACTCAGGGGTTAGAAATCATAGATGTTTAATGCATTTTACTAGTATCAAAATACGACTTGGTTGAAATAATGGAGAAGATTTGTAGCTCAGGTGGATGATTCGGCATTAGTGGTGTTCTCTGAGCTGGTTAGTTTAATTGCGAACCTTTTGTCGTTCTTCTGGACAACATATTCGGCGCAAGTTTTAGCATAAAATGAACTGAATTAAGTTCTCTATGAATGATAGAAAAAAAGTAAATAAAGACAGATAAATGAAAAAGAAATCATGTGACAAGAAAGTTCAAATCTCAAGCCAATAAAAAATGATCAATACAGATGTAAATCGACCAGCAGTAACGAAGATGGTTGCCAGGAGACGCAATTCTATCGTTCTTGGCGAATTTCACTCAGTTCATTTTATGCCAAATCTTGTGCTGAATATGTTGTCCAGAAGGACGACAAAAGGTTCGCAATTAAACCAACCAGCTAAGAGAACACCACTAATTCCAATACTACTTGGTTGAAATACGTGTAGATGAAATTAAATTAGCTTATTATCAACTAAATAAACTTCTGGCTCGATTGTGCATGCATGAGATGTTTCGTTTCTTAGCTAATATCCATCCGACCTAATATCCGACCAGACTCCAATACCCTTTCACAAATCAAGTTCAGTAACGCTATTTAAGCGAACATCAAAAAAACAGAGATTTCTGTCGCTGTCGGATTGTGAATCACTGACTAAATGAATGGTGAACATACTCGCCTCGTAAACTCAAATTCACATCATGGTAATTTTGCTGTTGTCACAGAGTAGGGCGAAACACCTTTTCCATGCTCTCTGGTGCCAGAGGGATGATAGTTTGTCAGTTGGTTCACCTCGAAATCAACTGAATATTTACAAAATGAACATTTGAAAATGTATGCAATCTCGAGTTCTCGGAGGAAGTATCCTCATTCGAATTTAAAATATACCGTATTAGGATGGGAGAAAGAGAAGAGGAAGCCAGAGTGTTCATGAGATGATTACCTGTGGCGGTCTTTACTCTGTGGGCTTTTGTGAGTACGATGATGGATAATAACTACTGACTGTTGATTGGCTGTCCCAACAAACACAAGACAACGGGCGGAGGCATCTATGGTTACAAATCAGTAATCTTTAAAATCCTATTCGTTTGAATGACAGTATTTCACAGCCATGAATGAACAACTGGTTAACATAGAAATATTGTAGAATAAAACTCTAAAAAACACTTTATCTGCCGGCTTACTCCTTCTTTCCCTTTCGTCTTCTGCCCTTGTATCCATCTGCTTATCATCAACCTTACCTGAGATGACATTGTAAGTTTCCATACCGTAAATATTACGAAATTCCTGGAATAATTTGAGCTCAGAGTCAGATTGGATCATTATAAATTATTTAATGCTTATAATTACTTCTTTTGTCATGAAATATTTAATGGATTATGAGAATATGTAAGGTAGTCTTATGTTGTCAGACTGCTACTGATGTAGCGAGTGATGTTTGAAGGTGAAATGAAAATTTAGACAACAGAATTCGAACTAACAACCTCCAGTCAAACTACTCGCTCAACGCTGATTATCGAGACCCAACTACTGGCTAGATCATCGTTTCACTACAAACAATCACTGAATGTCATTTCCACTGTCATGCGAAACACTTCAGCTTTCTATAGCTACGTCCTCCGCTGACAGTCATAGAAGGCTAGGAGCACTAGGTTGTTTAACACTGAGAGGAGTATCTGAGATGTAGAGTGATGACTGAAAATGAAATTAAACTTGTATAATGTTGTGCGCCATCCATAAGTAAAAACGACTCGCAGTCAACCTTGACAACAGAATTAATTAGTGTGAAGTTGAAAGTTGAGTTAGTATGTGTTTCCAACTAAACAGTTACTGGGAAAATACAGACAATTTTAGTGATCATTAATAAATAGACGAATTCAATACTACATTTAGTTTTTCTTATACTTGTATTAATTTTACAATTTCTTGGAATCGAGTCAACCGATCTCGTCATAAATTAACAATATCAGTTAGAGAAGTATTGGAAACTGATATGCATTTTTAACGAAGCCACTGACTTATCTACTCTGGACAAGACATTTCATACTGTTATCATTCTGTGTATTCTTCAGTTTATAGTCAAAATAGAATTCACAATATAACAAAGTAAATACATTAGAATTCATAGGCCAGTGAGTTAGATCCCCGTGGCTGAATGGTCTATGAACTTGACTTATAACCGGAAGGTCATGGGTTTGAAGTGCAGTGGGCGAATCCTGCCGATGAATCTCAAACTTAGACGAAACAGTTGTTCAGTATTCCCTAGTTTTCAATGGTTCTCTAAATGATATTAGTCCGTAGTCAAACTTGACATAGAATTATCATCACTTAAAGCTGGTTAAATGAACAGTATTCGCTTAGATTATTTGTATTTCCTTTGTTAAAATGACAGAATATAAAATGTTTGATTAGAAATCACATTGCATCAATAAAACTATGTTTAAAGATGATTCATCAACTTTATCATATCCTGATTTGTGTTCATCTAAAAAGTTTTGGTTTGTTAATATTATTATTATTATTATTATTATTATACTTAGAATGGCATAATGATTTCGCATGAATACAACTCATTAGTCTTTGTAGTAAGCACACAGATGCTAGAGGGATAGAAAAAAATCTGCAAGAACATTTGACATCTGCTGACACAGTAAATTATAACAAGTGTGATTTATGCATTCAGATGGAGAATGTATTGAATTCGGCCATTAGAATGTATGTATAGGAAAGAAAATAAACCTCCGAATGGTGATAAGCTATAACTATTGGTTAGCGTGTGAAAGGGGTTTCGAATTATACATTGACCATTGGAGAATATTGAGGTGTTTGTTTTGTCCTCTATTAGCTACTCCTCAGTGTAATACTTCCTGTTGACATGATTAAGCGAAATTGGACACTCGTTTCGTTTTTTTTTTAATGTTAACACACACCTTGTTGTTGTAGTTCATTCAGAAATATGTACTGTTATTACTATCAGTGGCTTCTGAGTGTAGCCTGTTCATCACAATATAAAGGAGCATTCACTTCGCCTACCTTTATTCTCAGTTTATTTGGTCTGTAGATCTAAATAATAACCAAAAAACTTAACAGACTTCCAGTAATTAACTGTCGTCTCAAAGAGTAACAACTGAACAGGAAATAACTTCCAACTCCTGTTTTGTTGATGAATACAATTTGATCTGTTTTAATAAATATGATTTATTGGTGAAAATTATTTCATCCATGCAGCAAAATTGACTGTAGACAGTTATCACTGTCAGGAGAACACCACTACTTAATGGAGACGTATAATAAATACTCAAGCGAGAGCAAACAATTCCTTTCAGTATTTATCGCTATATCAACAAGAAATCTCAAGTATGTAGAAATAATAACAATTCATCGTATATGGAGAAAAAGAGGCAGTCATAGGTGGTTCATTAGTCTAGTGGATAACTGGTAAGAGATGTAAACATTTTCAACTGATGAGTAGCTTCAAGAAGGAGGAAACAAAAGTTTTCGACAGCATTTCTAACCATCACTAAACAAGCAACTAGATGATAAACCAGTTTTTCTCAGTCCTTATAGTAGTAGGATTAGTAATAATAACAATGCCAGCAACTTCTTGAATAAGCATTCTGATCTACTATCTAACTGTCTTATTAATTATTCTTTGAAGAAATTGGAAAAGATGATAACCCTCCCACTCATTACGGAAGGGTGAGGGTATGTGAAAAAATATTTCAGTTTCACTCTGCGTAGTAAGGTATAAGCAAAAAACAACAACGTAGAAAATTTGAATCGAAATTTAACAGATAATAAACTATTGAATTGAATTTTTTGAGTTTCCCTTCGATTGATTGGACCGAAGTGCTCGGTCTCCGGTTGACATGTCGGCTTCTTGTGCAGATGCTTCGACGATGTCTGGGCATTTAATTAGAATTTAATTTGTGGATGGTGACTAACAGTAGAATCCAGGATGCGCATTTCGTCCTATTTGGGACTCCTCAGCTAGCTGGATGTGCCTGCATTTCCCAGTGAGTGATGATGTTCCCACTAAGGTAATAAACTACTTAATTTATCAGGAATTAAATGATCTGACAAATTGCCGGACTAATTACCGATTGCGAGACCTCAACATCATCATCATCATTTCTACCGGTAATGACATGAATAGCCTGCGAACGAGTGTCTCAAATAATCTTACTATCATCTGTTTATTCATTCGAATTAGGCTTGCTATAGTATTCACTAACTACTGCCAACTAAATAATCTTTCACCACATAACACTACTTCATAATCTGGCCATCTCACTACATTTCCCAACCAGTTCAATTACACCCAAACAATGAGTGGATTTAGAAGTCTATAATTCGATATTCTTCACGAATTTCCAAGCTACTGAGATCCAAGTGTCAATATGGTATCACTTAACACGATACGATGTCTGTCATCAAAATGCTGCATGATTTCGCCATCTTATGTTAGGAATACTACGGAAACTGTGGTCATTCTCACAAATCACAGAGATTGATAACGAAGCCTTTGGTCTTACTTTGCTAAATATTTCTCGTAATTATTTTTTGTGATGTTATCTAACGTCGTTAGTATGCTGACATGTCACTTATAACCTATGAATATAAACATATTTACATAGATATGTATATGATACAAGTGGCATGTCATGCATGACCTGGACTGTACAGCCTAAAATGGATCACCTCACTGAATCACTTGGTTTCACTAATATACATGTTCTAATGGGAATTTTAAATGAACAAAATAGGTCGTTATTATTTCTAAATTCCACTCCCACTCTCATTACCACTGTCATCAACCTTAAGGTCATCAAATCGCTACACAGGGTCATTTATAGGATTTGAATAATAATAAGTATGGAGATGCACATTAAATAAAACATTCCATAAATACATTTTAATAAATAAAGTTCAAAATATACTACAATCAGTTGTTCATGTATCAATAAAAAGACAATTAATGTAGTGACAGTCAAAGTTATAGTGGTTCTTTTATTTTCAGCTGCCGTCTCCAGGTGTCTATGTATGTATATACAAGAATGTATCTGTGTTTCATGAAGACGCGTGTGCAAATAGGTCACTGGTGTGATCACAGTTACTATTACTGTTTTGTTTCGCATTATAAAAGGCGTCCTATTCAATAAATATCAAGATTATTAAAAATTTCATTACACTTAGACTAGTTTGTACATGTTATTTTCGTAGTCTATCGTTTATAGAACACTGTATTCAATACTCTTGTTATTATTGTTATAGCTGGTTGTATGAGCTTATGGTAGAGAGTTCTTTCATCTTTTATTTTCTCAAACCATACACATACACATGTTGGTATGGTGAAAGTGTTGAAACGACTAAAACCGAGAGTTTACTTGACCTAATCTCGTCAATACCTACCTGCTGTTTATTCTGCATTATTATTATTATTATTATTACTGTTCCTTCTCAATAATTTTATAAATCAGACAGCTGTAAAAATCCCTATTCTCGCTCATTCAGCTTTTCTTCCTGACTGTCTCTTCCTTTTTTAATTTTTGTAACTGTCATTATTCATACTGACTGATAAATTCCTCTTGTGATAGGGGATTCCAGAAAGTTGTTTTAAAATAAATTATTATTTAATTGGTGGATGGTGACTAGCAGTGGAATCCAGGATGCCTTTTCGTCCTATTCGGGACCCGTCAGCTGGATGTACCTGCATTCCCCAGTGAGTGACGATGTTCCCACCGAGGCTCGAACCCAGTGCCCATAGTTTCAAACGCCAAAGTCTTGTCCACTAGACCACTTGGGCCACGAGAGCCACCTCTTGTACAACGGGTCATATTAATTATTGAAATGAATTTTTGATTTTCCCGTCGATTGATTGGACCGAAATGCTCGGTCTGAGGTTGACATGTCGGCTTTTTCTCGGCTTATTATTTGACACATTTAAGTGATCATCATAAATATAAATGCATAAATATTTGGTGATTTACTTTTAGTTAGGTTGTCAGCCTGTAAATGTCTAGAATTGAAGTTCGGTTTTTATTGTGTTATAGACCACGAAAGTTTATCAATGAACTTCAACTGAAGTTGAATTTAGTTTTTGACTGATACATACCGTTAGTAGTTCATATTCCGCATATAAAAAGCTTGATTACTAACTGTTAGTGAGAAGGTATAATGACAAACACCGTTTTTATCACCAGTCCCTTTATACATCCTAAGTCTTGTCAAACTTTTCTCGAGTACAGTATTGAGCGAACGACGGGTTGACGTTATAGTGTCATTCTGGACTTTGAAAGTTAGTTGATACATCTAGAAGATAATAATAATGGAAACTAGAGTAACACGTATTTCTGTCTGTTCAAAGTATTTCCTTTGACGAAGATTTTATCACCAATTTGCAGTATCCCTATTGGTTTGATAGGAAGCTTGATGCCTTATTCATTTTCATCGACTGTCACTTCAGGGATAGTAGCATGCAGTAGCTAACTATATGTGCTTAAGCATTTTAATCTGAACTTCACAAAGTCTGTCCAGAGAACCTGCTTAATGGCTAAGATATATGAGTCAGAAGTGCGAATTTCATATCCTTTATACTCTCTTATAATTCCTGAAGGAATCCATAATACCTTGACGATCTGAAAATGAATGACTGTTAGGACTAATATAACTTACGCAGCAGTTGTTCTTGTAGCAATATCTATCTGGAAGCTACTTTTCAAGAGGAAGGCACTGCTAACTATCAGTAGTACGACATTTGAGAAAAAACATACACAGTATTCTTCTTGTCTCCACGCACACTGTTATGGCCATCAGCTAATATCACCTTATGTGGTAAGCAGTCAACGTCTTCGACTATCCTTTGCGACAATTTAAATCGCACTCGTATCATATCTTCAGCCAAACGATTTTAACTATGAACTTCATCAAAAATGGATATAATCATCGCGAAATCCAGCAGCATATCTCATTCATAATATGGTTTCTTCCATGTGTGACGGACGGGTTCATTCATTCAGGATGTAAATAAAGAGGCACATACACCTCATACACTGTTCAGAACAGACACCTAACTTACATCCCCTTCTGGATTCCTCATCAAAAGCCTGGATCTCATAGATTATTTGGCATAACCTTAACCACTGGCTGCAGTCATTTTATAGCCTGAAAATTGAAAACTGTTTAAAAATACGAAAAACTTAGAGGTTCCAGACAAAATATGCAAGCCATTTCCCTGTATAATTTCTCTAAATTTATCTATTTCTCGGTACCCAATCAGATAAAAATAGGTGTGATTTTGGGCAATCGGTGAGGGTGGTGTAATAATCGGCGAATCCTGGTTAAATACTGGGCACATTTTAAAAGGGCATACTACTGAATAACAGTCAGTAGTTTACGTGTTCGTTAAAAAATACCTTAATTAACACATTCCACAAACTAAACTAATAAGAACTGCGTGTTATTTAAAAGTGAATAAGTTTATTATTCCATAGCATAATAATTTTCAAATATTCAGAATTATTTTAACTACAAAAGCTTGCAATATTTCACCTTTGTCTAAATTATTATTTGACAATCACCACAACTTGCGTTTTGACATATATTTTTCAAAATCGATACGCCAGGATAGTTAGCCACTCGTCAACAATTCACTATTTTCTATATTGGACTGACACTAAAATACCAAAACGACATAAAAAGACTGCAGGGTGCTAATTTACTTCTAAATTTCAACGTCTTGAAATAATATCGACAATATAGACGTAAGTGAGCACAGATGAGTCGTTTTCTGACCTATGAAGTTACTTATAGCAGGCTACAGATTTCAGAAACCATTGCCACCAGTGCTTTAAATATGGCTACGAATACAGTCAGCTGCAGTAGTACCCCTGTTACAAGTACATCAATCTCCCACTAAGGTAACCCATCATAAACGTAGTGAAATAATGGTTGTGATGCTCGAAGTTATGGCTAGAACGAATATATCTCAGGAGCATGCTAACGGAATGCTAAATATCTTCCGTCGAAAATAGCCTCAAGTGTCACAAAATATACAAAGCATCTTGAGGACGTCTCCAGCAGTTTCGTCAAGGCCTACAGCATGTGCTTACAGCTTCATCGGTTTAAAAAATCATTACAACACAATGTACAAGCACTAGTGTTCCTCAACACCTTTGCAGAACTTGAAATGCGTCTTAATTTTGATAGTTTGCCGTTATCACGTTTATCCAGCCAGCTGTTGTGGCCTGTCTTGGGTAGACTTGTGACACTCAAAATCCTTCAAGTGTTCCTTGTCGGAATTTACGGCGTTGAAAACAAACCTTGCAAAATTAATGACAATCACAATTAACTATTACTGGAGCTAAAAGAGTTACGAAGCGACGGTTTAGTCATTTCACATTAAATATACGTGACTGATTACTGCAGTAATTCGCCTTTTATCTAAAAACATTTTTAGGCTATGCTACAACCAAAATATGGGAAGATATTGACTGCAGAGACTACACAGGCCTGAACCTATTTCCATATTCACTAAAATGGATGATGACGATGCCTCTTTACCTGCGGACACGATAAGCCATACTTAGCCGAAAATGAATCACGATAACCCTTGTCCTGGCTCCGAAATATACAGTTGAGTGTCTGAAATGGTGAGCGAGTAATCGACACAGTAATGATCTGCAGCATGCGAATTATTTAACAGTGCATAGTTAACTAATTATCTTGGGCCTGCTATTCCGTTTTCCAGTGAGCACTCTGTTGGTACTGAGGGACGTTCCTCTGCCCACACTGAAACAAATAAATCACTTTGCGATCACATCTGTCAGTGCTGACGAAGCTACTAAAACTAACAGAAGCTCTATTTATTTTATTTTTTTCCTTCACGTTCGTCAGTGGAATATAGGGCTTCAAGCTAGTGGCTTGAAGTTTCTGTAGCAGTGTTTATTTTACAGGATGGGGTTGCTAGCCTCATGCCCAGCTTTACCTCTTTACCAGCATTATTTCTGGCTTAGCGAGGTAAAGGAGTTCGTCGGCCGGGGATCGAACCCCGGACCATGTGCATGGTCGGTAGGCGTCCTAACCGCTATGCCACCGACGCACAAAAGCTCTAGAGGTGTTGAAACTGACGATATATCGCCTTATTGTTAAAAATGTGGTGGTCGTGACATTTCTTTATTATTGTTTAGGATGTCTACCTTGACCCTATAAACTCTCACCTACTTGAGTAAGTGTAAAACTGCATTCCTCACGCTCAAACACAAATCCTACCAGAAAAAAGGTTGTAAATATTGTTCAACTAACATTATTCCTGTAGTATCTAAGGTTGTGGGAAAAACGATTGAAGACGACCCCATCCAACTTATGCTGAATAGATGACAGCTTCAGAGATTCTTAACCCATAGATCCCAATACTGGTGCTACTGACTGGAAACCAATCGTTGCAACTAAGAATACTGTGTGCAGTAACCGCATCAAGAAGACAGATTAGCCATTCGAGGACTTATTTCTCTACTGACAATGAACCAAGACGGCAAGGTTACCACAGCCCTGAAATTCACAATAATATTTCTGGTTGCTTTGGTGTGGTTTTCTGCCAAACTGAGAACTATTAGACTACAGCCACCATCGTTACCTGCTATGAAAAATGGAAATCCGTTCGAATAAACAAACCACATGTTGCATATTCAATATTCACTGGCACTGACACCCTACGGGAAAAGTGGGGCTCAACCCTTCTCCCCATTACGATCTGTGTATGTCTACTTAACTGCCGATGAAAAACCTGGGCAACCAAGGACAGGGATAAAACGGAAGGTTAAATAAAAAAGACATCACACAACAGACATACGAACATCACACCGGTGCTCACTCTCATTCATTGACGACGAAGTGGACGAATTACCTAAAGACATCGCATCTCGTATTGATTCCGCCTTCAGAAATGGCTTCTGCCTTACACGAACATCATGTGCTATAACGACTCCTGCAGAAACGAGCACGACGGCAGCAACATATGGCACACTTTCATCAACCTCTCGTGTGCGCACCAGTTACTGATAATATCACTTGCCGATTATTCTGCATCATCCCTAGTGAAAGCGACCTTCGTAAGCTTCAAGGGTTAACTCTTCAGCTCCCTGGTGTGTGGGACCATTGCGACAGCTATATCACAACTATATTTTGTTTGTATGGACAGTGAATGCATAGGGCTTAGTTGCACCACATAGTTTACCACTTTCAGACTCTCCGGGTACGGATTCTCATTCGATGATTTTAGCTTCAATATCAATCAGTCTGATTATGAATGCAGAATACTCACGACTTCAGAAACTAGTACGATGAAAGCTTACTGGAATTTATGCAAAAGAACAAAATGCGGGAGACAATAAGTAAGCGGTGCATATTAAATTAACAATTTCAAATTAATTAAATTCTCTACAAATATATTTGGATAATACACCTAATTCCGCGGACCAAGTCTTGATCCTTTAAGAACTACAGGACTTATAACAGCACATATGCAACCTCACTCAAGCCGACGACTCAATGTTGGAAGATAGTCTGACTCTTGCCTCTTCAGCCAGTGCTTCGGGTGGACATTTTAGAATGCAATAATATATTCTCATTTGTTTGTGCATGAAGGAGGCCACTTTAAAGGCATCATCAACATGTTAAATAATATAAGCATGGAATAAGTATATTTACAAATATTCAAACGCGCAAGATACATGTCAAATAAGGTAACGAAATAATATCAGTATGCTCTTAATATACACGTAGAAACCACCAAGTGACATCACTAGACAAGCCATTGCTCGAGTGGAACCCAAAAGGGAAGCTACGCATTGGTCGTCCGAGGTTGACTTGGAGGAGGTCATGTGAAGAGGAGATGAAAGCATGTGGGCAGACTCGGAGCGAGGTGAAAAAGTTTGCAGAAAACCGAAGGCAATGGAGACGCGCGGCTGAAGACCTACGTCAATGTAGTTGAAGATTGAACGATCAATTCATGGTTGTTTGCTCAAACCCAACTCTAAATTTTTCGCAGGAGTCATCAATCCAGCAGTCATCGTCTCGTCGTTCGCTGTTCGGTGGAAGACAGAAAACTATCAGAAAACTTGTGTGTAATAACCTTATTGTTGGTTACATATTGGCGTAAGGAGAAAGGATTCTCGAGTCGCCAATCTGTGTTCTGATTTTTCGCGTTGGTGATTACAAACTTCTTCTGAAAGTCTTCCAAGGACAACGTGAGGTCCAGCGTATTAGGAGCTGGACATTGACATTTTCTGAGGGTTGGCTGACGCCCTATGTTCCTCTAGGAATTAAAGGAAATAATAATAATACACGCAGAAGCAATCCACACCGATTAATCTTAGGCATATGCACTGTTTAAATCTGACCAAAGACGCATAATAACTAAAGGTTGCGTTGCTAGAGGTAAATATGGAAGGTTATTGATAAAATGGTAGAACCGTTCCTGTAAAACTTTGGCTAGTTTACTGATAATATTATCTGCAGCAGTATTAACATCAAGCGGTCCATCACAGAAGTCAGTGTCCAGTTAAACGTATAAAAGGAACATGATATCAACACTAATCAGCAACAGGTGATTCAATACAACGTGGGGTAACAGAATAATGGCGGACTAATCCACATTAGATGACTAGCGAAATATTTAGGAAATCAAAATTACCACCATATGAGTCAGTCAGATTTTGACTGCGATCATTACCATATGTCAATGGAGTTGAAGATTGAACGATCAATTCTTGGTTGTTTGCTTAAAATCAACTTCCCCAATTTTCGCGGAGGCATCAATACGACAGTCATCGTCTCATCGGTCGCTGTTCAGAAAGAAGAGTGAAACATCATCAGAAGTAATCTTATGATTTATTATTGTAATATTTGTTTTCAGACCTTAGTTCGCTTATTCCTTTTATATGTTGGTGTAACAATACAGAAATATCAAACGGCAGATCGGTGTTTTGGTTTTTTCGTCCGTTATAACTAAGCGTTTCTGAGAAAACTCAAAGGAACAGCGTGGGCCCGAGCGTAGCGAGAGCTGGGCATTAACGGTTTATGAGACGTGATTGACAGTTTCTGACGATAGAAACATATCTGGCGGATTGAAACAGTTGGTGAAAGTTTGGATAGTCGCCGTTCATTTTTCCTGGTGCCGGTCAAGTCCTCTTTGAACAAGCAATATCTGGAACTTTTTTGGAATTGGGTCAAGTTCAACAATGCCTGGGTCAAAGAAGGGACAGAGTGTCTTGGATGCAAACAGGAAAGTTGTTGAGTACGTAACAATGTGATTGTACACTTTTTGGTTACTTGTATAAATTCGAGATATTGTACATAATTTTTGTTTAAAACGCTTCTTGTTGAAATATACATAACTTCCGTGTACAATTGAAAAATACACTCTGCTGTTGGAGACTTCGTCTTCTCCCTGGTCCCTTCTGCTTACTTGCTCCACTCACACCGTGTTGTATACTTCGGATTTATTGTAGGAGCCTACTACTTTCAACCGAAGACATTTCTACAACCGGAACACAGCAGCTACAGCAGACGCAGTCCAAACAGTTAACGTGCCTGTGGATTATATAATTAATTTGTAGCCGAGGACTTATACTGTATAACCAAGTAATCCTTTTTGTTGCTATAACTCGTCACTGTATTTTTGGTAATATATTGTGGTTTAACACTCCACTGACTTGGATTATTACTTTTATATTTGGAATGTTAGTGAACTCTAATATTAGTCCCCTACAAATTAATTGGTGAGCCCGATAAGAACACGGATTATTTTGGCATATTCATATTCTTATTTTTGCTATTTTTATATTCATTGTGATTTTGTGTGTGGTTTATATTTGTATCCTAATTTGTACCAATAACCCCATATTCATAATGTCATCACCTCAGTCCGGTACATCAAATGAGCAGACAACTAATAGCGAGACAAACGCCACAATAAATGCCATCACTGATTTTCGTTTACCCCAATACGGTTTCGCAGAACCAAGGATTTGGTTTGCGGTAATTGAACCGTTGCTAGAAGCACGGGGCATTAAGTCCCAAATAGCCAAATATGGTATGGTGCTGGCAGAACTCCCTCCGTCAGTATTGACAGAAATCAGCGATTTCATCGAAGATCCTCCGACAGAACATCAATTTGATAAACTTAAAGCCCTCCTCATACAACGTACCAGTCTGTCGGATGAGAAAAGAATCCAACAATTGATCACAGGCTGTGATCTAGGCCCACGTAAACCATCCCAGCTACTCAGGCACATGCGCCAGTTAATCGGAAATCATAAAGTAGACGAGGTCGTGCTGAAACAGATGTGGTTGCAACGTTTACCTAGAAATGTTCAGCAAATTTTAATCATCTCAGGAAAGTCATATGACTTAGACCAACTAAGTGACATGGCAGATAGTATTATGGATGTTTTATCTGATAACACCATAAGTCACGTAGCATCTGATAGTGCCACACCGTGTCATTCCACACCCACGGCAGACACACCGATACTCGCCGCCATTGCAGACTTAGCGGCAAGGATTGACAATTTGGAAACTAATAAGTCTGATCGACAAGTCCGGAGACGGAGCTCACAGAGAAGGTCACCATCACGACGACGATCCTTCTCACGACAGCGTTCTTACACGTCTTCTCGGGATAGCAATATATGCTGGTATCACTGGAAGTTTGGACGTCATGCCCTGAAATGTGTAAAACCGTGCAGCTTTAGCGAAGCCAACCAGGCTCAGGGAAACGCCTCAGCCAGACAGTGATGGCGACAGCTGTTACTGGCAATCACCACAGTCGCCTTTTTTATGTGAGGGATTTGACTACCGGCACATTATTCCTGGTAGATACAGGCGCCGAGGTCAGTGTTATCCCCCCCTCACTATCCAGGCGATCAGCCAAAATACCTGGAAAACTTTCACTCCGTGCTGCCAACCAAACCAACATACAGACGTATGGCGAACAGTCAATGATTTTAAATTTGGGACTACGCCGACGTTTCACATGGATCTTCATAGTAGCTGACGTACGTCACGCTATACTAGGTGCAGACTTTCTAAGTCACTTCAATCTGTTGGTTGATATCAGCAAGAAAAAACTGGTTGACAATTGCACCCAACTCAAGATCCATGGTATTACATGCGACTACTCTGTTCATAGCATCTGCATAGAAAAGCCGGAGAGTGAAATGTTCTCTGCTTTATTGCAACGATTTCCTAAAATCCTTAAACCATCATACAATGTTGAAGATATATCTCATACAGTTACGCATAAAATCATCACAACAGGACAACCTGTGAAGGCACGTCCACGACGGTTACCACCCGATAAACTAGCAGCAGCTAAGTCGGAATTTGAACATATGATGCAGTTAGGTATCATACGACCATCTAACAGCCCATGGTCTTCACCTCTGCACATGGTACCTAAAACTAATCATGACTGGCGACCATGTGGAGATTATCGCGCTTTGAATAACGCTACGGTACCAGATCGTTATCCTATACCTCATCTCCACGACTTCTCCTTGACCTTACATGGAAAGACCATTTTTACTAAAGTTGACTTGGTGAGGGCATATCATCAAATACCAGTCGCTCCAGAAGACATTGCAAAAACAGCAATTATTACGCCTTTTGGATTATTCGAATTCTTGAGAATGCCTTTCGGACTAAAGAATGCTGCTCAAACATTTCAGCGTTTTATGGACCAAGTTACCCAAGGTCTTGATTTCGTCTTTGTATATATCGACGATGTCTTAATTGCCAGCTCATCGACGGAAGAACATATGCAACACTTAAGCTTGTTATTTCAAAGGTTTGAACAATTTGGAGTTGTTATCAATCCAAAGAAATGTATTTTTGGTTCCCCTTCCATTGAATTCTTAGGACATCGAATAACTGCCGAAGGCATCAGACCTACCGAAGATAAGATAGAAACTATTAAGAACTTTCCCGAACCTGATTCCTTAAAGAAACTTAGACGTTTTCTCGGGATGTTCAACTTCTACCGACGTTTTATTCCATCATGTGCCTCCATAGTTCAGCCACTGACCGACCTACTTAGATGCAATTCGAAGAAATTTCAGTGGTCTGAAGAAGCAAAAGCAGCATTTAATAATGCAAAAGATGCCTTATCCAACGTCGTAATGTTATCTCACATCAACCCAGAAGCTTCACTCATTTTATGTACAGATGCATCACAGGTAGCAGTGGGGGCAGTATTACAACAAAAGATGAAGGGCGAAGTCACCCCACTCGCATTCTTTTCTAAGAAGTTGGAACCGGCTCAGACACGATACAGCACTTTTGGGAGAGAATTGCTGGCCATATATCTTGCAGTGAAGCATTTCAGTTACTTACTACAGGGCCGGCATTTCACTATTTTTACTGACCACAAGCCCCTGTGTCATGCTTTCACTACTTCACTTGATAAACACTCCCCTAGAGAAGCCAGACAGTTGGATTATATCTCCCAATTTTCAACCGACATTCAGTACATCAAAGGGGATGCGAACGTGGTAGCCGATTCTCTTTCAAGAAGTGACATTAACCAGCTCCAAACGTCGGTAGACATCAGTCTTGATCGTATGGCTCAATTACAAAAAGATGACGTTGAACTCCAAACCTGCCGCAGAAACTCTTCCTTACAACTCAAAGATGTGCCTATCCCCTTATCGGATGCAACCATAGTCTGCGATGTATCTACCGGCACTAATCGTCCATTTGTCCCTCTCAGTTGCCGAAAAGCATTGTTCGAACATTTACATTCGCTTTCCCACCCTGGAGTACGCGCCACGGTCAGGCTGATCGGCGAACGCTTCGTGTGGCCTAAAATGAACTCTGACATTCGGAGATGGGCACGAGAATGTATCCAATGCCAATGCTCCAAAGTACACCGCCACACTATTACAACCCCGAAGACGTTTAAATTACCCGAAAGGAGATTTCAGCATATCCATATAGATATCGTGGGACCATTGCCAACATCAAGGGGATATACACATATCCTGACAGCGATTGATAGATTTACTCGTTGGGCTATTGCATGCCCCTTAAACGACATATCTGCTGAAAACGTTGCTTTAGTTTTTCTCGACCGTTGGGTGTCAAACTACGGTGTACCAACTACTATTACATCCGACCGCGGTCCTCAATTCCAATCGACACTCTTTCGCGAACTGACGAGACTTCTGGGAGTGAAACATATCTCCACAACAGCCTATCATCCGGCAGCGAATGGTCTAGTGGAAAGATTCCACAGACAACTGAAAAGCTCCCTGATGGCGCAGAATGATACATCTAAGTGGAGTGAATACTTACCTTTGATTTTACTTGGTATCCGTTCTACTATCAAAGAAGATTTAGGATGTACACCGGCTCAACTTGTCTATGGCACCAACCTAACCTTGCCTGGACAGCTAGTCCCCTCAGCCGATTCCACAGACGTGAACATTGCCGACTTCACTAACCGATTAACTAGACAAATGCTTCAACTTCAACCAACAGCACCTCGACAATCTCCCCGAAGAGATCAGATCAACAAACATCTACAAACTTGCAAATTCGTCTTCATTCGAGTCGACGCCATCAGAAAAGGATTGCAACCTCCATACGAAGGACCCTTTCAAGTTATTAAACGTTCAGACAAACACTTTACAGTGAACAAGAATGGAAGACGAGAGACTGTTTCAATTGATCGAATCAAACCCGCATACACCGACAACGACTTCGAATCTACATCGGCAGCTGCGCAATCAAATAATCAAACATCCGAATCCACTCCACCGGCACCAAGTCTTATCCTCCCTCCATATCACACACGTAGTGGTCGGCAAATCAGTAAACCGGCTCGCTACGTTCATTTTGAGGACTAACAAAAGAAAAATAATTAAAAATTATTATTATCTTTTTCGTTTAGACATTATCATCATGACGGTTAGTATTTCGTCGTAAACTTTGATGTTACTATCACTATTATTTATTTATATGTACCTCACCGAAAAAACAGGTAGTGTCCTTTCCAAAAACTATTGATCTTTAATCCATATTTTTTTAATGTTTCTTTCCCCTCCTTAATTACTGTGTATTTACATATTTTTCTTTATACATTAAAAATCTATGTTCATGGTTAGTGCAAATTTAAGTGACATGACTTTCTCTTTCAATTTTTATTGCTGAACCAATTGTATATGCTTTCAGACTTTACATGACTCACATACCTTCTCGCGTTTATGCATGTTGTAATATATCCCTATTTTTATCCAAAAGTTGCTATTACTATTATTATTTACTTCATAGTTTTACTTATCATTTCCCGGTTGTCTCTCCGGACCTCTGGGGGGGAGCCGTGTTGAGTACGTAACAATGTGATTGTACACTTTTTGGTTACTTGTATAAATTCGAGATATTGTACATAATTTTTGTTTAAAACGCTTCTTGTTGAAATATACATAACTTCCGTGTACAATTGAAAAATACACTCTGCTGTTGGAGACTTCGTCTTCTCCCTGGTCCCTTCTGCTTACTTGCTCCACTCACACCGTGTTGTATACTTCGGATTTATTGTAGGAGCCTACTACTTTCAACCGAAGACATTTCTACAACCGGAACACAGCAGCTACAGCAGACGCAGTCCAAACAGTTAACGTGCCTGTGGATTATATAATTAATTTGTAGCCGAGGACTTATACTTTATAACCAAGTAATCCTTTTTGTTGCTATAACTCGTCACTGTATTTTTGGTAATATATTGTGATTTAACACTCCACTGACTTGGATTATTACTTTTATATTTGGAATGTTAGTGAACTCTAATATTAGTCCCCTACAAAGTAAGTCATGGTGACTTGTCTGTTACTTGTAACGATGTGTCTGATGTTAAGCATGACATGGTTGATGTTATTGTTTCGCCGTTCAGGGATAATAGGAACATCAAACTCCCTAGATTTGAACCACGGTGTTTTGATGGAAACCCGGCCGATTATTTACAATTTGTAAAGGAGTTTGAGATCATGTTGAGTGGTATTTTATTAAATGATGAATTGAAGTTAA
Source organism: Trichobilharzia regenti (assembly GCA_944472135.2). Taxonomy (NCBI): domain Eukaryota; kingdom Metazoa; phylum Platyhelminthes; class Trematoda; order Strigeidida; family Schistosomatidae; genus Trichobilharzia; species Trichobilharzia regenti. The sequence goes on from OX235262.1 coordinate 62,799,284, forward strand.
TGTATTTGATGAGATATTGCACTGGAGATGCTTCAAGAGCTATACAGTGCTGTACGTTTATGAAGCCAAAAGAGGGCTACTACGAGGCTCTGAGCATATTACGTCAAAGGTTTGGAAGACCTTCGATGATTGCAGGGAAATTATTCGAGGCTGTTAAGGGTAATGGTGGTCAATTACAGGATGACTCCCAGGCACTCACTGAGTTTTTAGATAATTTGCTAATTTACAGGAATGGAATGATTTCGATGAATCGAATGAGTGACCTCAACTCGAGTTTTATACTAGAAGTAATAGCAAGACGTCTACCTACTCGACTGCAAAGGAAGTGGGTGAAGATGAGCTCCCGTATGGAGGATGAGGGTATCGAGCCAAAGTTTGATGATATCCTGAAACTGGTAAATACTAGTGTCAATCAATCTATGAGCAAGTTTTCCAGTCTGTTAGATCTCACCCATAGAATAGAGCAGTCTGAGGGTAAAACGCACTCATTGATGACGAATAAGCCTCAGAGAGGTGGATATCGAGAAGGCTCGATGATGTCTAGTAATGCATATAGATCTAGTGAGTGTAACAGCTTTCGTAGTACATCCTCAACAGATAAGTTACAAGATGCAAGACAAACACGGTTTTGTTTTACACGTGTGCAAGAGGTGCATACAGAATTGAACTGTGAACCAGTGAGCAAGTTCAGTGATAAGCTAAATGTAAACTCCAGGCCTGACTCCGAATTGTGTGACGATAACGTTGTTGTGAAGAAGTCTGTAGTTGCAACTGGTAAGCCGTTGTTAAATAGAGTGTCACAGAATAGAGTTACTGCTTCAGAGTGGAGTTCTGACTCCAAAAGTTTACAAGGTATTACTAGTCAGAGTGAAGTTATAAAACCTTTAATGATTTGCGAGGAGGAACCAAAATTGTCTACTTCTGTTATTAAAGAGTTTGAAAATGATGAAGTTGACGGTAAAGTGAATATTCGTGATAATGATCATGATACTTCACAGTTGTCTTTGGTTGATCATTATGAGATGAGGGATATGCCTACTACTGCTAAGTTAAATAAAGGTTCTGTACAACTACAACGTGAAGTAGAATTGAACGCAGATGCAGTTCCAAAAGGTGTGCATACTTGTGAGACAGTCAGTGTAATTGATCAGCGTGTAGCCCACCTATCATCAGATGATAGTGCTAAGCCCGAACTAGTAGTGAAAGACAGCAGTGGTGGTAATCTTGCAGTTGGACAGCTATCTGAGAGCCGAACAAGAACAGCTTCTGATCCACCAATAAGTTCATCACCTTGTGTCACTCAGTCATCGTTGGTGCTGTCATCCACAATGAAACAGACACCCATCAACTCAAGTATCTTGTGCAATGACTATGGTAGTATCAGTTCGTTTGAAAGGACGAATATCAATGGTCAGTTTAGTGTGGATAAGCCAAGTGTAAAGGAGAGAGTTATTGTTAAATTGACTTGCACGAATAAAGGCATTTCTAGTTTCAAGTTACTATTTGAATGTTATTATCTTTGGTGTAAATTACTCTGTTTTTACACTTGGTTGATGAGATATGTCGTGTGTTTGTTGGTCATCTATATTCTACGATACAATGACATGGGCGTGCTGCCGTTCAGATTTGAGGATATAGCTGATAGAAGGAAGTTAGAAAATGAACTCTGCGACGATTTTCCAACCTAGAGCGTCAACCTGAGAAGGGTTGTAGGCGTACTGCTGTAAGTCCTACAATTCTTCAAAGGGTAGCGCATCAATGAGCAGCCCAACGTGCTTGGTGTGTAATTTTGTACATATGTTCATATTGCATATACTGAATTGATATCATCTGTCATCTAGCTGTTGGTAATTCTGTTTGTGTCCGAACGACTTCCACTTGGATCATCAACCTGAGAAGGAATGTAGGCGTACTGCTGTAAGTCCTACGGTTCTTCAAGGGTAGTTTGTCGTGTCAGAATCCACAACATTTGATGTGTTGATTGTACATATGTTTGTGTTAAATAGTTGTGTGAGTTCCAATTGATGTAATTGTTGGTTAATCTTGTTTGTGTCTGGACATTCCACAACTTACAATCGTCAACCTGTGCAGGTTTGTAGGCGTACTGGTGTAAGTCCTGCAATTCTTCAAGGGTATTCCATCAAGACATGAAATGCGAGTTTGTGTGTACTGTTTGTATATACGTGTGGTGTGTCATATCAATTGGTGTTATTTGAATTCATTGTGTTTACTCGTTGTTTTCGTACCTTGTTTTTATTGCATAATTTTGTTAAAATTTTCGTCGTGATTACTTCTGAAGTTGTTTCTTGTCTTCTACATCCATGAATGAATTGATTGATGTTAGAGACAGCAGATGGGTCGTATACGCCGGGGATGTTAGGCTATTGCTGAGAATGAAACGCACACGGAGATAATTGTTAGCTGTGGTCCGACACGTCGGGGAGAAAGAGTGTAAACGACTGAGGCTCGCATGCGTCACCGCTACTAGAACTGAGGCAGAATGAGTGACAAGCGATTTCAATGGTAATTGGTAGTGAGTAATTAAGAGGATGTGCGTAGAGTATCGTGAGGTCCTGCCATGGTCACTTTGCATTCTGCGAGAGTCATTCTAGCAAGTGGCGATTGTGTTGCAAGATGTCAAGAGGAGGTCTCTGTCTGGAGGCGCAGGTCGTCATTGATGTGTGAGATTGTGCTCTGGGTATGCTTGTGGTGTGTTGGCTTTTCTGTTTGTTTTCCATTTCAGCTCTGTCCGTGTGACCCAGGTTCTCGCAATGGCATCCAATTCGACGTGCATTGGTCGTGAAGGAAAAAAGGGTTGGATCCCTTTTTTGCCGGGGAGTGTCAATGGAGTTGAAGATTGAACGATCAATTCTTGGTTGTTTGCTTAAAATCAACTTCCCCAATTTTCGCGGAGGCATCAATACGACAGTCATCGTCTCATCGGTCGCTGTTCAGAAAGAAGAGTGAAACATCATCAGAAGTAATCTTATGATTTATTATTGTAATATTTGTTTTCAGACCTTAGTTCGCTTATTCCTTTTATATGTTGGTGTAACAATACAGAAATATCAAACGGCAGATCGGTGTTTTGGTTTTTTCGTCCGTTATAACTAAGCGTTTCTGAGAAAACTCAAAGGAACAGCGTGGGCCCGAGCGTAGCGAGAGCTGGGCATTAACGGTTTATGAGACGTGATTGACACCATATTTTCCACAGAAGTTGGAATTCATGGGCCATTACACTGGGACCCAGTAGGTTAGTGGCCCACGCGCTCGCCGTGTAACCGAAATGTCCTGGATTAGAACCCTGGCTGAGGCGCAGGCTGACTAAGAGTCGCGAAATGTAATGAAAGAACTGTCCAGTACTCCCAGGTATTCTAATGGTTCTCAAACCGATGTCAGCTAATGATGAAATCCCGAAACAAATTGAATGCCTGGCAACCAACACTTGAGTATCTCAAGAAATTGCAGAGGATTAAAAAAGTTCATCAGATGAATTAAACTTTAGCCGTCCCACCTTCAGCGACCAATTTATTTATCCGTGCAGATTGAAACACATGGTAGACAATCAGATGTTCGACGAACAAGACCTTGGCTTCCATGTTGTAGTCTGATTGTATATGTATATAATACCTAGCTACCAGGCTAGGTATATTACTTTATTGTATACTGCTGCATATCACTACCAGAAAATATCGTTTCTTCACTTCGAACGTTTACACTATCCTTTGTAAAGACCAACCGCCTGCATAAGTCTTGTCTACCACCAGTGTGGTGAGAGCAAGCTGCTAGCCAATTGGTAGGCATTAATCTACCTCACTGTCTAAGTCACTGATATTGGGCGTGAGAAAATATGAACAAGGCTAATTCAACAGCCAATCACAGCAGGCTTAACGTGGGCAAACATGATTCACAGATAGATGGCTCCATTTTCTGAGGTTACCAGAAACAACAAATCAGAAGACTGCGTTTGTCTACTTGAATAAGCTATAATAATGTACAGGAAATATATATAAATACGTGTTGATTTCCGTAATAAAAACGATCTGTTGCCGGCCCTTGTCTTCTGTTGTTACACTAGCACAATATTACCAACACCAGGGTTTCTACATCATCTTCGTCAATTTCTTAGCTCTGCAACGATAACACACATTCCTTAAACGACCCTCTCAAATCACGTCTTTCAGATATCTGACTTATCTCCATCTATTAATCGTAGCCTTGGTACCTGTGTTCGATTCTCCTACATATGGGTCTCATCGAAAATATAACAACTTATTTGAAGTCAAAACACCGAAATACTCGACATCATCCCTTCTGGGTGTCAGCATCTGAACGTTGAGAATTCCTTCTAGTGTGGCAATGAGAAGAGTTTGTTACTTTTCCACGTGGTTTCCCTCAAACCTTTTCTTCTTCTATAGGTAACTTCTTAATAGGACTCCTACAAATAGCATTAAGTACTCAGTCCTATCCTTTCATTAAATATAACTACACCAGTCAAGATTATCCATTATAGTTAGTGTCTGCCTAAGTGTTTCTGTCATATCTAATATCCCATCTTCGCATTTACAGTATTTGTATAGCGTCCTCATACTCTAATCCCATATTTTCATTTATGTAAACTGTTGAACGCGTATAGCATTAGACAGTTAAAGTCGCGTATACTCTAATACCAACCATACAGATACTTCACTTATTCTTTTAAAACACTGTTTAAAATGCCAGTAATAGGACCTAAACTGGTGACTCCACAATCTGCCACAAATCCTGGCAAACGACACAAATCAAACGGAGACGAAAAACCTACAGGATGTGATAGAACTATATCGAGTGATATTGCAACAACATACGGGCCTGCTGCAACAGACATACTGAGTCCGACTATTGTACTCCTTCCTGTGTAATAAAAAATATGAATAGTATACATAGCGACAACATATATAAAACTCCAGGCCGTTAGCTGCAAAGCCTTCTGTGATATCAATCGCGAGGCAGACAGTGTGACTCCTCTTACTAATTCAGTTCCCTATCTAGTTGTGTGGGTAAAATTGAAGAATTATTTTCCATTATTAAGGGGCTGGAAGAAAAAATGTTAAGATTGGCATTGCTTAATTACATTAGCAGTAGTAGTAGTATTTCACCTTAAGCATTTTCGCAAACCTGATAAATCAGGTTGCCAAATAAAACGTTGGAGTTAACCACTTCATTTTCGCTGGGATTTTACAAATATAATTTTTTCTGAAAATGTCTACTCATTCTGTACCCAATCATTTCGGAACTATACTGTCAAATTTTGATCACAGTTCATATGAACCTGATAAACTACGTTGCAACTAAGGTGCATCAACGTACAGCATGTCAGAAGAACATACTCGTTTATAAGACTCCAGATAATGCATAGACAAACAAGGTCAAAAGCACTCTTCTGAATGTATGCTCTATGAACAGTGTCTCACCATCGACTAGGAAAGTTTCGGAAAAAAGTTCTGTCCACTTGTATCAAAATTCGACTCAACACCTGGACAAAGGTGTTCTTCAATTAAGTACGTATGGAAATCCACGTGGGGATCCACGAAGGATAGCTCATCGGAGGGCAAAGAATCTAGCGCGCTCCTATTTCTTTTCGATGAAAGTTTGCCATCCCTGCAACCCTGTGTAGCGATAAATAATTCCCCAAAATTATTGACCACAGCAATCATCACTCAACATTGGATGTTGACCACCACTATGTAAATCGACTTGTTTAGCTGAAGGCTTCCGGTCAAGCATCCCGCCATTTTGGTACCCCGTCGTGTCACGTGCACGATCACTAGCTAGCTAAGCGTTCGTCTGAAGGCTTGTTTTGGTCCCGAAATATATCACGAAGTTTGGACGATCAACTATTGGCTTTTGCCTTGTTTTCGGTACGCGAGAATAATTTAGAGGCTGTGTGAGATAATTCTGTCAAACCTGTAAACTGGTGAGCCCAACCGCGAACTTCATCCACGATAAATCCGCAGATAACCCTGGTGAGTTCGTTCCATTTTGTATTTGTTCTTGTACCATATATAATTCGACATAATTTTCGTCATGAGTGATCTTAGTCCCAAAGTCATTCGTATCCGCTCAACTCCTAAAACCATTCAGCTCGTACCATACTGGCCAGATAACGCTGAAACTTGGTTTCTGCTAGCTGAAGAAGATTTTTATGAGCATGGGATAACCGATCAACGTTCACAGTTGCTTGCAGTTATTCACGCCCTACCACGGGAATTCAGCAAGTACGTAACATCACAGATGTTCAGTCCCGAGGTAAGTAACTCGTACGAGTTGCTCAAAGCATCCCTCCTAAGGAGAAACATTATCACGGACCGACAACGTCTAGATGAATTATTTCGTAACATCGAGTTAGGAGGTCAGGCAGCCGTGAGCATGCTGACAAGAATGAAAGAAGTTGTTGGCCAAAGTCAGTTTGACGAAGGACTATTTAGAGAACTCTTCTTATCCAAGCTGCCACAGTCTGTACAGACCGTACCTGTGACACTTCAGGGTACTGTAATAGAGGACTTAGCTATTACTGCAGATAAGATTCTAGAAATCACTAACGGTCAGTTCCCGAAATATGCTCGATGACTAAGCAGACTTAGAGTCTGCTTAGTCATCGAGTCTGCTAACTCTGAACGTGACAAGTGGAAGACTAATAACAACGAAATTAAAGAATTGGGTTTTAAAAAATATACCAAAGACTACACTTAATTTAGAATATTGCATCTAGGCTTTCACTGAATCACTTTCTATCACCTGACATGCAATCACTGTGGTGGCTAATTCCACAATATATTGTCTAAAGTACACACAAAATAAGGACCTTAGAGAAGATTTTTCCCAACATTGCAATCAATCTATTAACACACTTCCATAACTTCATTTTTGCTATCCATAACACAAAAATGGGGAGTGCTGACTGCTGTCTTCATTATCACAGAAAAAGCAGCACTACTTGAGACTAAAGTACATTGGACATGTTGAAGTCTTACTCAAAAGAAAAACTGAAAGAATCTAAAACAAACTCATGCTTACACAAAGCTTCCTCAGCGACGAAGGTATTTCATTAGGCAAGTGGAATGGGATGTTCATATCCATCGTTTTCAGTTTGTTGCGCATTTCCCGCTTTGCCGCTTTTGACGATTTGCGCAGTGATCTAGCTGTTTTCTCGCGTTTTATTTCTTTAAGTAGTTTTGGCAGGCTAAAAAATATTTTGTGAATATATAACATTATACTTTTCAAGTTCGTGTTTCATCCTCTTCTGGACATTCACCTTTTTGGGCTTTTTCAAACGAGGTAAAACTTCAGGTTCTTCATTTTCACTTTTTAACTGAGGCTTATCATTTAGTGACTGTAAGAACTTCTTCATATCTCTCACGGGATTCACTTCCTAAAAATAACACATATTACTAGTGATTCCTACCGTTTTCACGCCCCTGAGACTCTCGACAAAACGCTCCGTTTTCATTTCGCGTTTTCTTTTGGCTGATTCAATCATTTCAATTCGTGACATTAGAGAAAGATGGTCCTGCAATGTCGGGTTATATGACTGTCCGGCGCACGGTAGAGGGACACTGATCTTTGTTTCTTCTGCACTTTTACTAGCATCTTGTTTAACAGTTGGCAGGGCAGTCAGCGAATTATCTAAATCTAGTTATCGGATAAGAAACTATCAGACCTTCCCAGACATCTTTCTCCAAACGACGCTTTTTCTGGATATCTGTCCGCGGGATACGTATTTTTCCATCTGATGCGGATGGTATATCTCGGAACGACTTTGCGGAATCCTTATCGCCTTTCACGATAGGACCTTAACCTTGTTCAGAAATAGCACATATGACACCTACGTTTCTTTATACATGTAGATACTTCAGTAAAGCCTTGCTTGATTCTGAAGCAGTTCACGAGTCATTTATGGAAAACTCACATTTTTCTATGCTTTTCAGCATCTTGCAGCTTGGACTCAAGATCTTTGTAGCAATACTGCCAACGCTTCTTTTTATTTTTCCCCAGACGCTTCATTGCATCGAAATAGTCACGGTAGCTGAATTCGTCAAATAGAGCGCTTTGCAGTTGGTCTAATCAATATATCCAATATCAGTTTTGCAAGATACTGTAGGCCACTTTGATTTTTCTGTACTCGCTTCTTGACTATGACGTAAAGGTTCCTGATCTTCGGTGAATTTCTGTGTAGTTCGTCCCTTCATTCGACTGCTGCAGCCTTGGCTGAGCCCCAGAAGAGTGGTGAGGAGACTGGTTATGTATGGATTGATGTTTGTGTTGTGTTAAGACCGTGTCGCTACTTTAAATGAAGTTGACTCTTTCATCCGTTATTCATCCGGCGTCATCAAATAATAGATAATGATAGGAGCTATTGTAAGTGTAGGTGGTGTGAATTAAAAAAAATTTGTAAACGTAAAAGCTGACAGCTGGTGAAATTTGAAGTCGATATACATATTTATACTTCTGCATAGCACATTTGTATACGTACACATATACATGTATGCACATCAACAGTAACATTCCAAGGGAGGTAATATTTGGAGTAGACAGGAGGGAATGTGGAGAAATAAAACCCTGAGTTTGGGTATTTGCCGATTAATAGTTTTTGGTATTTTAAGGGGACAGGCGGTTTGAACGCAGTCCTTGTATCGTTTCATGACTGTCAAGTCTTCACTTAAAGTTATTCACGGATAGTGCCGTAGCTGCATGAGCCGTACAGGTTTAGGGGTTTGACGGAATTATCTCACACAGCCTCTAAATTATTCTCGCGTACCGAAAACAAGGCAAAAGCCAATAGTTGATCGTCCAAACTTCGTGATATATTTCGGGACCAAAACAAGCCTTCAGACGAACGCTTAGCTAGCTAGTGATCGTGCACGTGACACGACGGGGTACCAAAATGGCGGGATGCTTGACCGGAAGCCTTCAGCTAAACAAGTCGATTTACATAGTGGTGGTCAGCACCCAATGGTGAGTGATTGCTGTGGTCAATAATTTTGGGGAATTATTTACCGCTACAGCTCACTCCCCCCCTAGTGGGGTCGTGAGGACCCTAAGACAGAACCAGCCGGAAGTAAAATAACTCGATGGTTCCCTTTCGGGTGAAAAAAATCTTCCGAGCGGCTTGGTCGTATACCTACTGGTGTGTCTGCCTATGCTAATAGGGTGTTTGTACATAGCTTCCTTGTTGTTGTTCGTTGGATCCCGTGCTTCGTTTGTTTCCTGTCCAGTGCCCGTCACACCTGGAAAAGAAAACAAGAACGCTAAGAACCATGCCGAGGAAAATGTACCAAATCAGCTTTTTTTGTTAAAAAAATGATGTGCGTTTACTATACAGTAAAATAATGCTAAGTTCAGAACATCGGAAAAAAATACATCTAATTAATTTTTCTTGTGTATGTTACATGAACTGTTGGGAAAAAAATTTTGTGTTCAGTGGTACTGTATATAAAAAATAATGATACGTCAAAAAAAAATAGTTAGTACCACAAACGAATGAGTTACGTGAATCACACGACTTCGTTATGTCACATAAGTGTGCAGATATTCTGGGAACCTTACGGTACGTCCAGAACGGGTTTTCTTGGGAGGCTCGATAGAAGGTTCGGTAGCTGTCACTGTTCTAGTGACTTCATCGATGTCTAAACGATCTTCTGTTACTTGTGGATTTTGGTGTACGTTCAGCTCTATGCTAATAGGATTACCCTCCAAGTAAACCGGCTTCAGACGGTCAATGCTGACGGTGTCCTCGTGGCCCCTTTTGTCCAAGACAAAGAATTTATCAGAACGTTTAATTACTTTATAAGGTCCGTCGTGTGGAGGTTCCAGGGATCTGCGCACAGAGTTGCGACGAACAAATGCATGTGAAGAAGTTTTTAAACACGGATGAACGAAAACATCAATGGACTGTGGACGAGTGGGAGCAGGTTTAACTGAACGCATTGCGTTTGTAAGCCTGCTGACGTATGAAGCGTGATCTACCACTGGTGGGAAGCTCGAGGGAGAAACAAATTCACCAGGCAGTCGCAGTGTCGTGCCATATACTAGCTCGGCGCTAGTACAACCAGCATCGGTTTTCAAGGCGTTTCGTATCCCTAGGAGAACTAACGGTAGGGATTCAGTCCAATTGGTGTTGTTTGCAGCTGACAGACCAGCTTTCAGCTGTCTGTGTAGACGTTCTACCATACCATTAGCTTGAGGATGGTAGGCTGTTGTTCGAAAACGCATGCAACCTAGGATTTTAGTCAGGGCGAAGAATAAGCCACTTTCGAATTGCCGCCCACGAACGGTTGTTATGGAAGATGGGCATCCAAAGTTAGCGATCCATCTTTCTACGAAGACGCGTGCGACTGTTTCAGCGGATACATCCTTGATGGATACTGCTTCCGGCCATCATGTGAAGCGATCGATGCAAGTTAAAATATAAGTATATCCATGGGATTCAGGAAGGGGTTCAACCAAATCTATATGGACGTGTTCAAAACGAGCGTCAGGGAGAAGAAAGGTGCCAAGTGGGCTTTTGGTGTGTCTTATCACCTTGCACTTTTGACAAGCTAAGCACGTGTGTGCCCATTCCCTTACTTCTTTATTAATGCCAGGCCAACAAAACCGACTAGTTATGAGCTTGACAGTAGTTCGAATACCTGGGTGAGATAAGCCATGCAGCGTATTGAAGACGTTACGGCGATAACTTTTAGGCACGATGGGGCGAGGGGTACTCGTGGAAATGTCACATAGAATAGTATCTCTTCCCATACCTAAGGGTTTCTCAGCTAATTGTAGAGTTGTTTTCGACAACTCATGCTGAAGCTCGGTATCTTCTTTTTGAAGACGAGCCAGTTTTACAAGGTCTATGCCGTCGATTTGGGTGAGGGAACAAACGCGCGACAAGGCATCTGCCACAGTGTTGTTCACTCCGGATACATGGCGAATATCTGATGTAAACTGTGAAACGTAATCCAGTTGTCGTGATTCCCTAGGTGAATACTTATCTGAAGGTGAGTTCAAACAGTACGTCAGAGGTTTGTGATCAGTAAGAATTATGAATTCACGACCCTCTACTGAATGTAGAAAATGACGTATAGCACAGTACATAGCCAGAAGTTCTCTGCCGAATGTGCTGTACTTCGTTTCAACTAATTGAAGGCGCCTGGAGAAAAAGGCATGTGGATGTCACTCTTTGTCAACTAGCTGTTGTAGAACTGCGCCGATTGCAGTGTTTGATGCATCAACCGAGACACTTAACGGTGCCGTTGGATCCTGATACATCAGGAGTGTGGCATTTGTAATAGCTTTTTTAACCTGGGTAAAAGCATTTCGAGCAGACGCGTCAAGTTCTATGGACTTGTTATTCCCTCGAAGAAGGTCTGTCAATGACTGAATCAAAGAGGCACAGTCGGGAATAAAGCGTCGATAATAACTTACTAAGCCGTTAAAAGTGCGGAGACTTTTCACCGTCTGTGGCTCTGGAAAGTTCTGTATAGCTGATGGGATCCCACATATTTTGGTATTGACTGTTTAAACTTGCATAAATGGTATGTTATCATTCTCACACATTTTGGCATTGACTGCTAATTTTGTATATTATCATTCTCACGCATTTTGGTAGTGACTGCTAATTTTGTATATATGGTATATTATCATTCCCACACATTTTGTTACTGACTGTCAATGTCGCACATATGGCATATTATCATTTCTCACACACTTTGTTATTGGCTATTAAGGTCAATTATTTCAAATGCTGTTAGCTGTCCATATTGTTGTAAAATGTATAAATACCGTGGCTTTCTTTATCGTTGTTGCACTTCAATACACAGTCACAGTCCAGCCTTTGTCTTTTGATATTTGCGTGCTTGACTAAGTCGGAAGGTACGACGAGCAGATAGACAGATTAGTTCAGGCGCAGACAGAATAAGGTGAAAACGTCTTCATTCAATTCCCTACCGTTATAACAAATTGGCGACGGGGTTTTACCTTAATTCATTGCAGTTATAACAATTGGCGACGGGGATTTACTTTAATTCATCGCAGTTATAACAAGCAAACGACGACAGTTTTTATTCTGTTCAGCGCAACTATATAACATTTTTGACTGTGTTAATTACAACCCAATTATAATGTCTATCTCTCTGGACGATCTTCCGGTGACTGCAGTTGAGGTTGCCAGACACACACTGCGTGATCCAGTTTTACAGCAAGTATCAAAGTTCATCCGATTTGGCTGGCCTCCACATGTTCATTCAAATGTTTTAAAACAGTTTTACCAGCGACGCAAATCCCTATCCATCGTTAATGGATGCATAATGTTTGCTGATCGTGTTGTCGTTCCAGCTAATCTTCGTGACCATGTGCTTCGACAGCTTCATATATCACATCCTGGTGTTGGGAGAATGAAGGCGATCGCTCGCAGTTATGTTTACTGGCCCAACATCGATGACCATATCGAAGACCTCGTTCGCAAGTGTAGTAAATGTGCTGAAGCATCAAAGTGTCCACGCAAGACAGAACTATGTTCCTGGCCACGACCGGACAAACCATGGTCCCGTGTTCATGTTGACTTCGCTGGACCGTTCAATAGTATGCATTTCTTAATATGTGTCGACGCGTTTTCCAAATGGCCAGAGATATTTCCAATGCATTCTGCCACATCAATTGCAACAGTGTCCCACCTACGTCAACTATTACTGAACGTTTCGTCGACACCTTTAAGCGTGCTTATGCAAAAGCGAAGGGGAAGGGAACAACAGAAAAAATTTTGGATAAATTCTTGCTGCATTATCGTACGAATGAAAAAGGACAGCTATGTGGCAGACACACAGATCACGCTCTATCCAGTACCACGCAAAGGTCAACTCGACAAAGAAGAGCTCCGAAACCTTTTCAAATAGATCCAAGAAGCAAGTCCTACACTCTTTACGGGGGGAGGTGATAAGATCCCACATATTTTGGTATTGACTGTTTAAACTTGCATAAATGGTATGTTATCATTCTCACACATTTTGGCATTGACTGCTAATTTTGTATATTATCATTCTCACGCATTTTGGTAGTGACTGCTAATTTTGTATATATGGTATATTATCATTCCCACACATTTTGTTACTGACTGTCAATGTCGCACATATGGCATATTATCATTTCTCACACACTTTGTTATTGGCTATTAAGGTCAATTATTTCAAATGCTGTTAGCTGTCCATATTGTTGTAAAATGTATAAATACCATGGCTTTCTTTATCGTTGTTGCACTTCAATACACAGTCACAGTCCAGCCTTTGTCTTTTGATATTTGCGTGCTTGACTAAGTCGGAAGGTACGACGAGCAGATAGACAGATTAGTTCAGGCGCAGACAGAATAAGGTGAAAACGTCTTCATTCAATTCCCTACCGTTATAACAATAGCCTCGGCCTTAGTAGCCAGTGGGCGAATGCCCTTGCAGTCAATAGTGTGACCCAGGAAGTCGGGTGAGTCAACACCGATTTGACACTTTTGAATATTAATGGTAACACCATGTTGGCATAACCTGTCAAATGCCAAGTCCAAGTGCCTAGGGTGAGTTTCCTTGTCTGGACTGGCAATGAGGCAGTCGTCTAAGTATGCTAGCTGATCAGGAGATATGGTGGTGGTCACTAAGGTGAATCGCCCCATTCTGCAGGAACAGCAATATGCAGTTTGAAGGCTCGAGATATTTCTGATTTTTATGAGGGCATAGATCTTAATCTTGAAAAAGATAATAACGAACGCCTTGACAGATCATGCTTCTACCTTTAAATATATACCATTCTCTCAGCTTATTGTTGAGATGAGACCACGCGGGACCTGCACAGATTTATGGGGCATCTTACAAGTTAACTTGCTATCCATCGTCAGATCTTTAAATACCACTTCACAATGTCATATCTCACTCATTTTCTAATAACGTCTTTACTTGATCCTCATTATATTCCATTAAACCTAACATTTTATAGCTCTTTATGAATTTGATTCGACTTGTTCTATTCCTATTCTCTGGAGGGTACGGTTGTGCATCAAATAGACAAAAAGGCATGAAACAAAAACAACTGGCTTGAAAATAATTGTATTAAAGCCAAAAGTGGACATCACGATAGTACGAGGTAGATTGGTATCATTATACATTGCAAATGAACGTTGTCGGCCTAAGGATTAATTACTTCCCCATCCTGTTTTCTATATAAATGTATTTATAAATGATATATTGCACTTACTTAATTTATTACAGTTTAATGATTCACATTAGCACTTTAACTTTTCTAAAACAGCTTCCAATTCCTGGTAAACGTTGTACTTACCTCAATATTGGTTGGTTATCGTATGCCCACAACCACGGGATGAAAACGAAACGAATTCAGTTTTCCCGCGCAACCTGGAGGACAACTGTACAATTCAATAACTATACGGCCTGGTTCAGACAATGAGTGTAATTATATATATATCAAATATTTAACTGTTGAAACGTCATTAACTTGTAGACAATTGAGGATTTGACATTATACCATACTTGATCGTGCCTGTAAAAATGGCATGCATTTTCATGTAAATTTATGCTTATATGAAAATAAAAATTATTACTATTACTACAAAGTCGAGACCGCGAAATACTTCGTCAATGAAGCGTTGGAATGTTTGGGCTGCATTCCGGAGACCGAATGGCATACGTGGAAATTCAAAAAGTCCGAAAGGCGTGATGATAGCCGTTTTCGGGATATCTTCTGTTGCCATCGGGATTTGGTTATACACTTTAACCAAGTCGATTTTGGAGAATATAGTCGCACCGGATAAGGTTGCCGTCAAGTTGTGGTGCATAACATTGCTGGTTATGCACGGTAGGTCGTTCGACGGGCAGTTAATTTCCGGATACTTGTCAACCACAGGTTGAAAAGTTGGATCAAGGATTGCCTTTATCTTAACGGGTGACAAGCTAGGGCCTATGTAGCTGATGCCTTTGATAGACAGACTAGTAGTATTGTCAATCAGTCGTTTTCGGCGGACGTCTACGAGTAAATCATGATGATTAAGTAGGTCCGTGCCAATGATGGGCATTGTAACGTCAGCGAGGAGGAAAATCCACCGAATAGGTTTGCGTAAACCTACGTTCAGATAGACGTATTTCCTACCAAAGGTTGCGATTGGTTTTCCATTTGCAGCCTGTAAGTTGAAGGTGGGTTCCTTCTGTCGATCTGCTGCTGTAGCAGGAAGGATGCTGACTTCGGCGCCTGTGTCGACTAAATATCGAGTCTGGCTTATCACATCATGGATGTAAAGAAGGCGGCTGGTGCCACCGGCGACGGTTGCCGCTAACGCGTGCCGGCGGGATAGTTTCCCACAGACTTTGAGACATTTCCGAAGTTACAAGGTTTACGGCAACGTTTCGCTTCTTGGCCAATAATGAAATAGGTTGTCGGCCAAAGTCAGTTCGACGAAGGACTATTTAGAGAACTCTTCTTATCCAAGCTGCCACAGTCTGTACAGACCGTACTTGTGACACTTCAGGGTACTGTAATAGAGGACTTAGCTATTACTGCAGATAGGATTCTAGAAATAACTAAACGGTCAGTTCCCGAAATATGCTCGATGACTAAGTAGACTTCGAGTAAGGATCCTGCAATGATAGAGTTATGCAACTCCATCCAGCAGATGTTTAGGTCGAACATGTCTTCCAACTCCTCCGACCGTCGTCCTAAATCTCCTCAACGCAGGATCTCACGTGGCCGGTCTAAGTCCAAACCACGTTCACCGAAAAACCCTGACAGGGGCTGGTACCACAACACCTATGGCCAAGAAGCGAAACGTTGCCGTAAACCTTGTAACTTCGGAAATGTCTCAAAGTCTGTGGGAAACTATCCCGCCGGCACGCGTTAGCGGCAACCGTCGCCGGTGGCACCAGCCGCCTTCTTTACATCCATGATGTGATAAGCCAGACTCGATATTTAGTCGACACAGGCGCCGAAGTCAGCATCCTTCCTGCTACAGCAGCAGATCGACAGAAGGAACCCACCTTCAACTTACAGGCTGCAAATGGAAAACCAATCGCAACCTTTGGTAGGAAATACGTCTATCTGAACGTAGGTTTACGCAAACCTATTCGGTGGATTTTCCTCCTCGCTGACGTTACAATGCCCATCATTGGCACGGACCTACTTAATCATCATGATTTACTCGTAGACGTCCGCCGAAAACGACTGATTGACAATACTACTAGTCTGTCTATCAAAGGCATCAGCTACATAGGCCCTAGCTTGTCACCCGTTAAGATAAAGGCAATCCTTGATCCAACTTTTCAACCTGTGGTTGACAAGTATCCGGAAATTAACTGCCCGTCGAACGACCTACCGTGCATAACCAGCAATGTTATGCACCACAACTTGACGGCAACCTTATCCGGTGCGACTATATTCTCCAAAATCGACTTGGTTAAAGTGTATAACCAAATCCCGATGGCAACAGAAGATATCCCGAAAACGGCTATCATCACGCCTTTCGGACTTTTTGAATTTCCACGTATGCCATTCGGTCTCCGGAATGCAGCCCAAACATTCCAACGCTTCATTGACGAAGTATTTCGCGGTCTCGACTTTGTAGTAATAGTAATAATTTTTATTTTCATATAAGCATAAATTTACATGAAAATGCATGCCATTTTTACAGGCACGATCAAGTATGGTATAATGTCAAATCCTCAATTGTCTACAAGTTAATGACGTTTCAACAGTTAAATATTTGATATATATATAATTACACTCATTGTCTGAACCAGGCCGTATAGTTATTGAATTGTACAGTTGTCCTCCAGGTTGCGCGGGAAAACTGAATTCGTTTCGTTTTCATCCCGTGGTTGTGGGCATACGATAACCAACCAATATTGAGGTAAGTACAACGTTTACCAGGAATTGGAAGCTGTTTTAGAAAAGTTAAAGTGCTAATGTGAATCATTAAACTGTAATAAATTAAGTAAGTGCAATATATCATTTATAAATACATTTATATAGAAAACAGGATGGGGAAGTAATTAATCCTTAGGCCGACAACGTTCATTTGCAATGTATAATGATACCAATCTACCTCGTACTATCGTGATGTCCACTTTTGGCTTTAATACAATTATTTTCAAGCCAGTTGTTTTTGTTTCATGCCTTTTTGTCTATTTGATGCACAACCGTACCCTCCAGAGAATAGGAATAGAACAAGTCGAATCAAATTCATAAAGAGCTATAAAATGTTAGGTTTAATGGAATATAATGAGGATCAAGTAAAGACGTTATTAGAAAATGAGTGAGATATGACATTGTGAAGTGGTATTTAAAGATCTGACGATGGATAGCAAGTTAACTTGTAAGATGCCCCATAAATCTGTGCAGGTCCCGCGTGGTCTCATCTCAACAATAAGCTGAGAGAATGGTATATATTTAAAGGTAGAAGCATGATCTGTCAAGGCGTTCGTTATTATCTTTTTCAAGATTAAGATCTATGCCCTCATAAAAATCAGAAATATCTCGAGCCTTCAAACTGCATATTGCTGTTCCTGCAGAATGGGGCGATTCACCTTAGTGACCACCACCATATCTCCTGATCAGCTAGCATACTTAGACGACTGCCTCATTGCCAGTCCAGACAAGGAAACTCACCCTAGGCACTTGGACTTGGCATTTGACAGGTTATGCCAACATGGTGTTACCATTAATATTCAAAAGTGTCAAATCGGTGTTGACTCACCCGACTTCCTGGGTCACACTATTGACTGCAAGGGCATTCGCCCACTGGCTACTAAGGCCGAGGCTATTGTTATAACGGTAGGGAATTGAATGAAGACGTTTTCACCTTATTCTGTCTGCGCCTGAACTAATCTGTCTATCTGCTCGTCGTACCTTCCGACTTAGTAAAGCACGCAAATATCAAAAGACAAAGGCTGGACTGTGACTGTGTATTGAAGTGCAACAACGATAAAGAAAGCCATGGTATTTATACATTTTACAACAATATGGACAGCTAACAGCATTTGAAATAATTGACCTTAATAGCCAATAACAAAGTGTGTGAGAAATGATAATATGCCATATGTGCGACATTGACAGTCAGTAACAAAATGTGTGGGAATGATAATATACCATATATACAAAATTAGCAGTCACTACCAAAATGCGTGAGAATGATAATATACAAAATTAGCAGTCAATACCAAAATGTGTGAGAATGATAACATACCATTTATGCAAGTTTAAACAGTCAATACCAAAATATGTGGGATCCTATCACCTCCCCCCGTAAAGAGTGTAGGACTTGCTTTTTGGATCTATTTGAAAAGGTTTCGGAGCTCTTCTTTGTCGAGTTGACCTTTGCGTGGTACTGGATAGAGCGTGATCTGTGTGTCTGCCACATAACTGTCCTTTTTCATTCGTACGATAATGCAGCAAGAATTTATCCAAAATTTTTTCTGTTGTTCCCTCCCCCTTCGCTTTTGCATAAGCACGCTTAAAGGTGTCGACGAAACGTTCAGTAATAGTTGACGTAGGTGGGACACTGTTGCAATTGATGTGGCAGAATGCATAGGAAATATCTCTGGCCATTTGGAAAACGCGTCGACACATATTAAGAAATGCATACTATTGAACGGTCCAGCGAAGTCAACATGAACACGGGACCATGGTTTGTCCGGTCGTGGCCAGGAACATAGTTCTGTCTTGCGTGGACACTTTGATGCTTGAGCACATTTACTACACTTGCGAACGAGGTCTTCGATATGGTCATCGATGTTGGGCCAGTAAACATAACTGCGAGCGATCGCCTTCATTCTCCCAACACCAGGATGTGATATATGAAGCTGCCGAAGCACATGGTCACGAAGATTAGCTGGAACGACAACACGATCAGCAAACATTATGCATCCATTAACGATGGATAGGGATTTGCGTCGCTGGTAAAACTGTTTTAAAACATTTGAATGAACATGTGGAGGCCAGCCAAATCGGATGAACTTTGATACTTGCTGTAAAACTGGATCACGCAGTGTGTGTCTGGCAACCTCAACTGCAGTCACCGGAAGATCGTCCAGAGAGATAGACATTATAATTGGGTTGTAATTAACACAGTCAAAAATGTTATATAGTTGCGCTGAACAGAATAAAAACTGTCGTCGTTTGCTTGTTATAACTGCGATGAATTAAAGTAAATCCCCGTCGCCAATTGTTATAACTGCACTGAATTAAGGTAAACCCCGTCGCCAATTTGTTATAACGGTAGGGAATTGAATGAAGACGTTTTCACCTTATTCTGTCTGCGCCTGAACTAATCTGTCTATCTGCTCGTCGTACCTTCCGACTTAGTCAAGCACGCAAATATCAAAAGACAAAGGCTGGACTGTGACTGTGTATTGAAGTGCAACAACGATAAAGAAAGCCATGGTATTTATACATTTTACAACAATATGGACAGCTAACAGCATTTGAAATAATTGACCTTAATAGCCAATAACAAAGTGTGTGAGAAATGATAATATGCCATATGTGCGACATTGACAGTCAGTAACAAAATGTGTGGGAATGATAATATACCATATATACAAAATTAGCAGTCACTACCAAAATGCGTGAGAATGATAATATACAAAATTAGCAGTCAATACCAAAATGTGTGAGAATGATAACATACCATATATGCAAGTTTAAACAGTCAATACCAAAATATGTGGGATCCCATCAGCTATACAGAACTTTCCAGAGCCACAGACGGTGAAAAGTCTCCGCACTTTTAACGGCTTAGTAAGTTATTATCGACGCTTTATTCCCAACTGTGCCTCTTTGATTCAGCCATTGACAGACCTCCTTCGAGGGAATAACAAGTCCATAGAACTTGACGCGTCTGCTCGAAATGCTTTTACCCAGGTTAAAAAAGCTATTGCGAATGCCACACTTCTGATGTATCAGGATCCAACGGCACCGTTAAGTATCTCGGTTGATGCATCAAACACTGCAATCGGCGCAGTTCTACAACAGCTAGTTGACAAAGAGTGGCAACCACATGCCTTTTTCTCCAGGCGCCTTCAATTAGCTGAAACGAAGTACAGCACATTCGGCAGAGAACTTCTGGCTATGTACTGTGCTATACGTCATTTTCTACATTCAGTAGAGGGTCGTGAATTCATAATTTTTACTGATCACAAACCTCTGACGTACTCTCTGAACTCACCTTCAGATAAGTATTCACCTAGGGAATCACGACAACTGGATTACGTTTCACAGTTTACATCAGATATTCGCCATGTATCCGGAGTAAACAACACTGTGGCAGATGCCTTGTCGCGCGTTTGTTCCCTCACCCAAATCGACGGCATAGACCTTGTAAAACTGGCTCGTCTTCAAAAAGAAGATACCGAGCTTCAACATGAGTTGTCGAAAACAACTCTACAATTAGCTGAGAAACCCTTAGGTATGGGAAGAGATACTATTCTATGTGACATTTCCACGAGTACTCCTCGCCCCATCGTGCCTAAAAGTTATCGCCGTAACGTCTTCAATACGTTGCATGGCTTATCTCACCCAGGTATTCGAACTACTGTCAAGCTCGTAACTAGTCGGTTTTGTTGGCCTGGCATTAATAAAGAAGTAAGGGAATGGGCACACACGTGCTTAGCTTGTCAAAAGTGCAAGGTGATAAGACACACCAAAAGCCCACTTGGCACCTTTCTTCTCCCTGACGCTCGTTTTGAACACGTCCATATAGATTTGGTTGGACCCCTTCCTGAATCCCATGGATATACTTATATTTTAACTTGCATCGATCGCTTCACACGATGGCCGGAAGCAGTACCCATCAAGGATGTATCTGCTGAAACAGTCGCACGCGTCTTCGTAGAAAGATGGATCGCTAACTTTGGATGCCCATCTTCCATAACAACTGATCGCGGGCGGCAATTCGAAAGTGGCTTATTCTTCGCCCTGACTAAAATCCTAGGTTGCATGCGTTTTCGAACAACAGCCTACCATCCTCAAGCTAATGGTATGGTAGAACGTCTACACAGACAGCTGAAAGCTGGTCTGTCAGCTGCAAACAACACCCATTGGACTGAATCCCTACCGTTAGTTCTCCTAGGGATACGAAACGCCTTGAAAACCGATGCTGGTTGTACTAGCGCCGAGCTAGTATATGGCACGACACTGCGACTGCCTGGTGAATTTGTTTCTCCCTCGAGCTTCCCACCAGTGGTAGATCACGCTTCATACGTCAGCAGGCTTACAAACGCAATGCGTTCAGTTAAACCTGCTCCCCTTCGTCCACAGTCCATTGATGTTTTCGTTCATCCGTGTTTGAAAACTTCTTCACATGTATTTGTTCGTCGCGACTCTGTGCGCAGATCCCTGGAACCCCACACGACGGACCTTATAAAGTAATTAAACGTTCTGATAAATTCTTTGTCTTGGACAAAAACGGCCGCGAGGACACCGTCAGCATTGACCGTCTGAAACCGGCTTACTTGGAGGGTAATCCTATTAGCATAGAGCTGAACGTACACCAAAATCCACAAGTAACAGAAGATCGTTTAGACATCGATGAAGTCACTAGCACAGCGACAGCTACCGAACCTTCTATCGAGCCTCCCAAGAAAACCCGTTCTGGACGCACCGTAAGGTTCCCAGAATATCTGCACACTTATTTGACTTAACGAAGTCGTGTGATTCACGCAACTCATTCGTTTGTGGTACTAACTATTTTTTTTGACGTATCATTATTTTTTATATACAGTACCACTGAACACAAAATTTTTTTCCAACAGTTCATGTAACATACACAAAAAAATTAATTAGATGTATTTTTTTCCGATGTTCTGAACTTAGCATTATTTTACTGTATAGTAAATGCACATCATTTTTTTAACAAAAAAAGCTGATTTGGTACATTTTCCTCGACATGGTTCTTAGCGTTCTTGTTTTCTTTTCCAGGTGCGACGGGCACTGGACAGGAAACAAACGAAGCACGGGATCCAACGAACAACAACAAGGAAGCTATGTACAAACACCCTATTAGCATAGGCAGACAAACCAGTAGGCATACGACCAAGCCGCTCGGAAGATTTTTTTCACCCGAAAGGGAACCATCGAGTTATTTTACTTCCGGCTGGTTCTGTCTTAGGGTCCTCACGACCCCACTAGGGGGGGAGTGAGCTGTAGCGGTAAATAATTCCCCAAAATTATTGACCACAGCAATCACTCACCATTGGGTGCTGACCACCACTATGTAAATCGACTTGTTTAGCTGAAGGCTTCCGGTCAAGCATCCCGCCATTTGGTACCCCGTCGTGTCACGTGCACGATCACTAGCTAGCTAAGCGTTCGTCTGAAGGCTTGTTTTGGTCCCGAAATATATCACGAAGTTTGGACGATCAACTATTGGCTTTTGCCTTGTTTTCGGTACGCGAGAATAATTTAGAGGCTGTGTGAGATAATTCCGTCAAACCCCTAAACCTGTACGGCTCATGCAGCTACGGCACTATCCGTGAATAACTTTAAGTGAAGACTTGACAGTCATGAAACGATACAAGGACTGCGTTCAAACCGCCTGTCCCCTTAAAATACCAAAAACTATTAATCGGCAAATACCCAAACTCAGGGTTTTATTTCTCCACATTCCCTCCTGTCTACTCCAAATATTACCTCCCTTGGAATGTTACTGTTGATGTGCATACATGTATATGTGTACGTATACAAATGTGCTATGCAGAAGTATAAATATGTATATCGACTTCAAATTTCACCAGCTGTCAGCTTTTACGTTTACAAATTTTTTTTAATTCACACCACCTACACTTACAATAGCTCCTATCATTATCTATTATTTGATGACGCCGGATGAATAACGGATGAAAGAGTCAACTTCATTTAAAGTAGCGACACGGTCTTAACACAACACAAACATCAATCCATACATAACCAGTCTCCTCACCACTCTTCTGGGGCTCAGCCAAGGCTGCAGCAGTCGAATGAAGGGACGAACTACACAGAAATTCACCGAAGATCAGGAACCTTTACGTCATAGTCAAGAAGCGAGTACAGAAAAATCAAAGTGGCCTACAGTATCTTGCAAAACTGATATTGGATATATTGATTAGACCAACTGCAAAGCGCTCTATTTGACGAATTCAGCTACCGTGACTATTTCGATGCAATGAAGCGTCTGGGGAAAAATAAAAAGAAGCGTTGGCAGTATTGCTACAAAGATCTTGAGTCCAAGCTGCAAGATGCTGAAAAGCATAGAAAAATGTGAGTTTTCCATAAATGACTCGTGAACTGCTTCAGAATCAAGCAAGGCTTTACTGAAGTATCTACATGTATAAAGAAACGTAGGTGTCATATGTGCTATTTCTGAACAAGGTTAAGGTCCTATCGTGAAAGGCGATAAGGATTCCGCAAAGTCGTTCCGAGATATACCATCCGCATCAGATGGAAAAATACGTATCCCGCGGACAGATATCCAGAAAAAGCGTCGTTTGGAGAAAGATGTCTGGGAAGGTCTGATAGTTTCTTATCCGATAACTAGATTTAGATAATTCGCTGACTGCCCTGCCAACTGTTAAACAAGATGCTAGTAAAAGTGCAGAAGAAACAAAGATCAGTGTCCCTCTACCGTGCGCCGGACAGTCATATAACCCGACATTGCAGGACCATCTTTCTCTAATGTCACGAATTGAAATGATTGAATCAGCCAAAAGAAAACGCGAAATGAAAACGGAGCGTTTTGTCGAGAGTCTCAGGGGCGTGAAAACGGTAGGAATCACTAGTAATATGTGTTATTTTTAGGAAGTGAATCCCGTGAGAGATATGAAGAAGTTCTTACAGTCACTAAATGATAAGCCTCAGTTAAAAAGTGAAAATGAAGAACCTGAAGTTTTACCTCGTTTGAAAAAGCCCAAAAAGGTGAATGTCCAGAAGAGGATGAAACACGAACTTGAAAAGTATAATGTTATATATTCACAAAATATTTTTTAGCCTGCCAAAACTACTTAAAGAAATAAAACGCGAGAAAACAGCTAGATCACTGCGCAAATCGTCAAAAGCGGCAAAGCGGGAAATGCGCAACAAACTGAAAACGATGGATATGAACATCCCATTCCACTTGCCTAATGAAATACCTTCGTCGCTGAGGAAGCTTTGTGTAAGCATGAGTTTGTTTTAGATTCTTTCAGTTTTTCTTTTGAGTAAGACTTCAACATGTCCAATGTACTTTAGTCTCAAGTAGTGCTGCTTTTTCTGTGATAATGAAGACAGCAGTCAGCACTCCCCATTTTTGTGTTATGGATAGCAAAAATGAAGTTATGGAAGTGTGTTAATAGATTGATTGCAATGTTGGGAAAAATCTTCTCTAAGGTCCTTATTTTGTGTGTACTTTAGACAATATATTGTGGAATTAGCCACCACAGTGATTGCATGTCAGGTGATAGAAAGTGATTCAGTGAAAGCCTAGATGCAATATTCTAAATTAAGTGTAGTCTTTGGTATATTTTTTAAAACCCAATTCTTTAATTTCGTTGTTATTAGTCTTCCACTTGTCACGTTCAGAGTTAGACATAAGATCTCATCCGCATATGTCTGTCTCCATTACTAGTTCCAGACTGCGCTCAAGCTTCCTCTACTATGAGACTGCTAAACTTGTCTCCCCATTCAGATCCCACTCTAGGACATGCTTAGCGTGCGATATCACTCGAGTATCTCAGGGCATGTATAATACATCTCCATATATATATCAGTCATTAAGTTGTTTACTGGGTGGCTGTTACAACTTTTTGTTTATCATTCTTCTTAGCTGGTCTGTTCCTGAAAGTCAAGTCACCTAAGTCAGTTATTGGTAAAGGTCTGCAGCAAGTTATTGGAATTGGTTTAACTAATTTACATTCTGTCTTATATATGTATGTGTGGGGAAGAACTCGTTTAACGCGTATCTGATATTTACGGCAAGGCTCATCTTGAGGAAGCCTGGCACGATAGCCAATCAACTGTGTGTACAGCTGCAAATACCTTAAATAACCTAAAGTCAAAGGCTAGTAAAAGCCAGTGGATTTCCACTACTTCATCTGAACTGATAAACTCAAGAAAACTGATTTCATAGGGCTCCGAATATGAGGAGCGAAAGCTGTTTAAGATGTCTTCAAAACGTCTGGGATTCAGAGATAGTGCCGTCGGACTTGTGTAAGTCACTGATCATCTTGGTTTACAAGAAGAGTAAGAAGTCTTCCTATGGTAATCATAGGTGGATTGGCCTGGTCATTATGGTATCTGAAATGTTAGGATCAATAATCATGAGTAGATTAGGTGGTGCTCAAGAGTAACAAACACATCAGGCCTTAGACAAGGTAGGGGGTGTACTGATCATATATTC
The DNA here is from genome assembly GCA_944472135.2 of Trichobilharzia regenti. NCBI lineage: Eukaryota > Metazoa > Platyhelminthes > Trematoda > Strigeidida > Schistosomatidae > Trichobilharzia > Trichobilharzia regenti. Next base: position 62,824,692 of record OX235262.1, read on the forward strand.
ATCCCTCGATAGATTCTAGAACATGGGCATACTTACCGGCGTCCAACCCGAATGCAGCACTCGACTTCGTCAACCGAGAGGTGCTTTGGCAGTGTTTAGCCATGAAGGGAATGCTGAGGAATTTCATCGCACTGAACAAGGCACTCTACTTAATCTCACGAAACCATGTAAGGGCTTATGGAGAGTTGTCATCCGAGGCGATAACAACCAGTGGTGTCCGTCAGAAGTGCCCACTGCCCCTTTTTGTTTAGTTTCAGCATAGATGTACTTATGGAACCACCCCTAACTGATTTCAATGACTTAGGGATTGAATTGTTACCAGGTGATAGTCTTGTTAACTTAAAATACGCGGATGATATAGTCCTAGATGAAGACACTTGTAAAATGCAGTCTTCTGAAGATCTTAAGCAGAAATCTTCGAGTGTTTTTCATGTGATTTGCTCCTGTCAAATGTAAAATGATGTTACAAGACTGAACTACATCTTTGAAAGTTGGTTTGAGCTACGTAGGTAGGTGTGGACTACCTGGTTTGGGTCCTCGGGATGCTAAAAGCCAATGGCTGGAGACAGTCGGTGATATGGCTCGAAATCGTTCTCAATCCCGCAGATGCATTCACTCTCTATGGTCTGCCATATCCAAAGAAACTTTGCTTTTCTAAGTTGTTATTCTTTCTTCCTCACATTTCTGCTTACTATTGTTCTTCCGAATATTTCTTTTGTCTTCCTTGGTTCGCTTCATGGAGTGTGGCAACTCAAACTGTTGCACTTGTTTACGAAATCCTATGTCAAGGTCAGTCAGCCAATGATATAGAAACATTGACCTAACTTTAATTTTCGAACTTTGGATTTTATTCGTAGTGCTGGGTGTTGTAGATCTTCACAGTGCTCCCAGAATAGTGGATTTCTGTCTTGCTTTCTTCATCCGATTCTGGCTTTGAAATACTCACCCATACTGCCGGCAGTTGAAACGATCGATGCTGCCCATGTAAGCAAAAGAGACGACTTCCTTTAGATTTTTTCCTATTGTTGGTGACGATTATTTCTTATTTGTTGGATATTCTCATGATCTCTATCTGTTTCTGCTGGCTTCTAGTGGTGTTGAAGAGTGGCTAGGCGAATTTCGAATCAGTTACCAAATAGGTCGGATTTTAAGTGCTACAGTTCAGTTGGCCGGGTTACATTTTCATGTAGGAGGCTATGAGTGGCACTTATTATCTAAAGTGTGATGATACTATCTAGTTATCCAGACAATTAGATTGAATAAAGCAACAAACAATCAATGAAACTTATCGCGTGCTATTACACGTGTTGCAATTCCCTTCCCGATGATAGTTAACGAATACTGTTTGAACTTGTTAAGCATGACTGTTTTCCTTCCAGATGAAGTTCTTTATCCGTTTTCTACTTATATATATATATATATCTTCTTCCTTTTGGTCTATGTTGTTTTGTTATTATTGTGTGGCGCATCCTTCTTGGTGCCATACTGTGCCAAGCTTTTATGCATTTAAATAAAATAAAAAACCGTTTGAAAGTCAAGTGCTTGTTGCCTATGAACTATGTCTCCTACCTTCTTCCGCTTGGATACGCTATGGTATTTGCTTCAAAGTAGTTTAGGAAGGGTGTAGTGAGATCTAATGAGTTATTTGATCTTGCTTAGCTAACTACAGGCTCCTGGATGGACAGCTGTATTACTTAAGAGCAGTCAAAATCTGTGACGCAGACACGTTATTCCAATATACGTACTAAGTTTTGTGTTAGTATGGTGTCACTCGATTTTGATATAACTCGTGGTAATACAGTCTGCAGAGTTAGTGTTTATTAAACACTTTACAACACAGTGTTAGGGTTTTCTATCGCTAAAGGAGCACTGTCATTGAAGCAGTAGGCGGACCCTTCATCCTTGACTGAATTTGTTTTTGAATTAAAACAACGGCTTAAATTTGTTACTCACATTAAACCAACAAGTAGAGTTTGCGTGTTTTAACTTATGACTTAAGTCACCGGGACAGGTCACGTGTTTTCGGCGAATTCTTAGTGATCGTATGTCAGCCCAAAGCTTTGTTAGTAATATTATTACATTAGTGCTTGAACACAGTTTTGCATTCTCCCTTTCCAGTCATTAGATATTTAAGTGCTTCGTCACACCATTCAGTCTGTTTTACTATAAAACCATTTCGATTTTCTCCTTTATAGCCAGAAGGATATCTAATCCATGAAATTGAACGTCGGCGAAATAAATGTCCGCGGGCAAGAAAAACACTGGGCAATAAAAGAAACAATACATCCTTTGAACGTAAACGCGAAACGAACATCTCTTCATAATTTATTACTTATCCTTGTAAATATATAAAATACAATGGTAACTGATTTATTTCCTATACAAATATAAGGCATTCACTAAAGAATTGACTCATATTTATATATTTCTGATCTAAAAGAAATGTCGCAGTTATACAGTGCTAAATGTTTAGTAGTGCGGCGCTAGGTGAAATTCCTCAGAATAAATAGTCACAGCATTCATCACTGAATATTGGATGCTGCCGCTCACTGTTTATGTCGACTTGTTTAGCTGAAGGCTCTCGGTCAAGCATCCCTGCCATTTGGCACGCCGTCGTGTTACGTTCGTTCGTACATGATCCCCAGCTAGTTAGGCAATCATCCTCGCACAACGAATTTGGTTTGGAAATATACTTCGTATTTCGGACGATCAATCCTGGTGTTTTGTCTTTGGTCTACGTGGAACTAATACCATAGGAGTTGTAGGGATAATATCTTGCGTTAGTAAATATCGTATAATGTGTGAACGTCAATACCCTCAGCCTCTTAAGTAGCTACACCTGGGTAAATGTTTGAAGATGATGCAAAAACTCAATTTTGACGCTGTATGTTTTCACTGGTTGTCCTCCTTCAAATGCATTCTTTATATTTTTTGACTATCGTCATTATCTAGGAGAGGTTCATTTAAATGAGGAAAGAAGTATTCTATCGAAAAGGCTCTTCGGCGAATTTATATTCCTTAGCTGTACCATCGCATTTATGCAGATTTTGTTTTTATTAAAGAGGGCAGTGACAAAAGTAATGAGTTGTCATAATCACAATTAATCATATTATTCAATACAATAAGGGGAGTTGAATAAGTGTGTTAGATATACGTAAGAATTTTAATGAGTTGTAGACATCGAAACGAAGGGAAATATATTACTTAAAGGTTGTGAAAAAATACAAGAGTTAGAAAGCAAACAAAATCGAAACAGAAAAGAACAAGGTTGTTTCCATGATAGTAGAAGTAGTTGGTTGGACTTTTGTTTGCAGAACTCCACTCCCTCTATCCAAATGACTAGAGCTTCGGCAATGCAGAGGAGACGTAACTGTATAATCTTTGGCAGATTGTTCTTCACTTTGTAGATTACTTTGAAGGAGCAGTTTGTTGAGATGGAATGACCAGTTTTGACAAGACGTGCAACTGTCCTCCATATAGAGCCATGCTGCCTTTCTGCAGCCACGCCGGATAATGTTCTTGAACCCTTTCATATGGAATACGGGTCGAATGACCAACACAACTGGCTCCACAGGAACAGGTTCACTTTCTGCGCTATTGTCAAGCGTAGAGTGATGGCAGCGAAAGCAACAAACTGGTATAGTTTATTAATGCAAAGGGAAACAAAGCAGCTGACATGAAGTCTTTCGGACTGAGAAACTAACCATCAGCTAAGAACGGCTTTCAAGACTTTGTATTACCAAAGCAAACAATTTTCAGTGACCTCAAACAGTTGCACTTCGTGTGTAGTTTTAATATTGATTCTTAACTCGGTCAGTTTCTAACAACTGCATATCATGGAGCAATTGAATTACTCGTGTAAATTAATTACTCCTTTGCGTATGAAGACAACGTTTGCATTCATCTTGACAGTTTAAAACCTATCACCTAATTTGAAATTGAATCAACCATTAATCATATCCAATAATTCCTCACATTAACCGATTACGTGATTCTAGTCAAATTTAATTTACCACACGGTGCGTCGGTGGCATAGCGGTAGAATGCTCAAGGATTACGCATGTGGTTTAAGGTTTGATCCCCGGCCGACGCGCTCCTTCACCTCGCTAAGTCGGTAATACTGTCGTCAAAGAGGGAAAGTTGGGCATGAGTCTAGCAACCCCACCCCGTAAAAACAAACACCGCTGCTACCGAAATTTCAAAGTTGAAGCCCTTTGTTCCACTGGGAACGTAAAGGAATTTAAAAAGAAACACGTTTTGGGATTTCACAAGCTACAGCAATTTACTGACTTAATTTCGCCAGTGAATTCTTAGACACTTCAACTTTCTGATTTATTGAATGAGTAAACTATGTGCAGGTGAGTATCGACCGTGGCAATATTAGAATAGTTTTCCTACCTCATGAATACACTAAGCAATTATTCTAAATCTGCTCCTATACTAAATGGTCATATTTAATAGGAATCTTAGTTTTTAATGAGCAATATGCTGACGATGAAGACAACAGTAACCTACTATGATTTGAGAAAATGACAGAGAAAACAGACGTGCATAGTAGTGAAAGACTTATATTGTTTATTATGGTAAAAATATTAGGCAAGGTTCTTCTTAGCTGCAATGTGTATATGTTTTTCAAGCTTATCTGTAACAGAATAAGTTTTAAGAGATATGAAGAAACTTACATATTTTGTGCCTTCCACGAATTGGGAATTTAATGAGAGTTTCGTGCGGATCATTGCAGATGAAAACATAGGGACTCTGAGATGGTCCATTCGGATACTATTAGAAGAATTAAAAAGAAAGAAAGAATTAATTATGAAGCATATGCCTGTGTAGTTAACCTAGTTAAAGAGCGATTAGAATAAAGAGGGTGTAAGACAGCTTGAAATGAAAGTAACAAGAGTGAGCAACACTGATTATTAAGTATTGTGAGGATAAAAATTAATGAGCTGCAAATAAGGTGTCTGAAATTTAAACTCCCGGCAACTGGAAGCACAAGTTGTATTTGATGTGGGATCTTCGGGCTAATTTATACTTTATCACACAAAGCATTACTGACTTGTTTCAACAAGTGATGCAATAATTTTCTTTACTGTGATTAAATCCACTTTGTATTCTAACCGAATTCACAAACGCACTAGGGCATAATTTCTACCCGACATAAACTTTTCTTCGTTTCATACTGTCTTAATTCTCTAATTACATCGTTGTATCACAGTGTGCACTGACACACATTTTTAATCGACCTACTGCAGTGCACTTCAAAAAAGAAAAATGTCGTAAAGGATTCAGTCTTGTTTGAGACAGGAAGACGTTGAGTCATACAATAAACAGTCCATTACTATTTTAAAGTGATGCTTTTATACGTAGGATGTTTTGCAAGGGCCAAAGAAGTCGTATTCACTGATTTTATGCGGTTGGGATGTTCCTAAAAAAGTGAAAGAACGAATGTCTGGTGCTTACGACTGGACTGATGGACATGTTTGTCTAACTAGGGGAGCTGGAAAACCTTAATTCTAAGTGTATGGTGTGCATGGGTTTTAGAAATCGAATGGGAACGCCGCAGCTCCTGACGTTTCTCTACTGCCTTGTAGATCAAACTTCAAGGATAGCCTCTTATGACAATCACCTGCTTCGAACAGCATCTGGGCCTTCGTTCAAATTATGAGATTTTGTGTGGAACATATTTTGATGTTTCAATAATAATAAAAATTGTCTTGCAAAAAATTACTCGGAGAAGTCCGTGTTGTTTGTAAAGATATTATCCAGAATAAAACTATTATTATTATTAAAAGTAACAAGAAAAAGGCGAATTCAGTTGTAGACGGTTATTGATTATCAATTCCAATCAACAAAAATACCCAGATAGAGTCTTAACAGAGTGTGTCAGCATAAAAATTGACTCCTTCCTAAACATCAATCCCTGTCTTTCGATAGGAAGGGCAACTAAAGAACTGCAAAACTGAATTACCCACTGTGTCAGTATTAATAGCTGCTTTATTCAAGACTCCACCTCAGTGTATACTAGGAGCATTGTCTGTTCACCTGATTGAGTCATGCTGCCAAAAATACTGATTATAGTCTTCGAAATAATGGAGAGGATCCATAGTTCAGATGATTGATTTTTTTAAGTATGGTTGTGTTCTCTAACGTGGGTGGTTTAACAGAGAATCTCTCATTGTCTTTCTGGACGACATCGTCAGTGCATACTTTAAAATGTGAAGTCAACAGTAAATATATAATTAGCTGGATCAAACACACTACGCCTCTTTGGAAGAGATAAAAAGCTCACCTTTTCACGATACTCTTCTTGCGTTATCACATCGACAATATTAACTCGGCCAAGAAGACAACTGGTTGGATATGACGTTGGCATGTCTGATTTGGCAACAACGCCTGTACACAACCGAAGATAAATCATATTTTTAGGGGTCTAATCATTAATAACATGAGAAAACGTAGCTACACACAAATATATTTATGTGAAATTCGTGTGTAAATAGTGCTTTAGAATATGAAATTGATGGGGGTGTGAGTATTAAACAACTTGTGAATTTATCAGTGATCAAATCTTCATATAGGTGTAATATTAACCTTTAGAGACAGTGAAGTGTCATTGAATTCAATTTTAGATTTTCCCGTCGACCGAAGTGCTCGGTCTTAGGTTGATATATCGGCTTCTTGTGCAGATGCTTCAGAAATTGAATTAAATAATTAATATGACCCATTGCACAAGAGGTGGCTGTCCTGACCGAAGTGGTCTAGTGGATAACGCTTGGCGTTTGAAACTATGGGCACTGGGTTCGAGCCTCGGTGGGAACATCATCACTCATTGCGGGTAAATTCAGATGACGAGTCCCAAATAGGACGAAACGCGCATCTTGAATTCCACTGCTAGTTACCATCCACCAATTAACTTCTACTGAAGTGTCATGTTTGAATTTGAGGATAATGGACAAGGAGTTCCGTATTGAATTATTACAATGATTAATATTTGAAATTTAAGTTCTAAGTCCTTTTAAAACAATTCTTCTGCTACTTATTGGATGTTCGTTTAAAATAAAACACCATTGGAAAGGGAAAAATAATTGGCAGTCTACTACACCAGGACGGGAAGGATACCGTTACCCACTCTTTCCATAGGCGGGAGATGTCAGACACTTTCGGACAGCTTTTTAACAGAAAAGGAGAGGCTGCATAAAGTTTATCAAGAAACACCAATGTTTTCAATCTTTTAATTCATGAAATCACCTGCAGGATATCTCGGAAGTCGTAAGTATTCTAGGAGTTCGATTACACGATATACTTGCGATTTCATGAACACGCTTCAGCCTAGCCAACATTCTCAATGAAGGTTTACAAATAAATAGAGTTATTACATCCCTTAAAAATTATTGTTTTTACAAAAAACTGAAAAAGATTGGTTCTCCCAGGTAGATTTCAGATACTTTCTAAATTTGTTTTTTTTAAATATTTAACACAAAATCATTATTAACACTGGTGTGACATCATGCTACTCATCAAAAGATGTGTGTACTGTGCATTATCTCATTTCGTCCTACTTTGAATCTGTAAGACATGCCCATCAAAAGAAAGAGATATTTAGCCTCAAGTGAGTCTTCACAGTCTCTTGAATTAATTAATGATCAAGTCAGACTTAGTGTTAGGTTAGGAGGGGGAATTAGTGGATGAAGTTCCGAAGCTTCATCGATTAGTAACTTGAATACGTGTTACCTGCACAGAGCCGCCGCCATCCTCAAACCAATAAAATAGGAATAGTTTACAAAAGTTAGAAGGCATCATAATAAAAAAAGGCGCCAATCAACGAAACCAATGACTGTTATTCCAGGTGATTTAGAGATGTAGACTGCTTAAGTGGGCTCCTCAGATTTCTGATAATCATTGGTTGGAAAGAAACTTGAGAATATGACTTGAAGTCGTTCAAAGTTGAGCAGATGTACTTACACCTTTTCATCATCCACATTCTGAAAACCTTCACTAATCTTATGTTTGAGTATTTGTACGTGTCATAGTTTCATTATATTTGTTTTCATTACCTGTATGTGTGATACTTCGGCTGCCACATTATGTGGTGAAATCTTTAATGTTTTTCGCATGTGTTTTACTGAGTACAATTTGTTACAGTGCAAAAAATAATCAAATAAAGCAAAGAAACGGTGATAATTTACCTGTTTTTAAATATTCATCTTCAATTTCCGAAATTTCTTCTGGAGAAGGGTTACGTGCAGTTGACGCTATCCACAGACAACCACGATGAGGACTATACCATGTTCTACCTTCTTCTCTATTTAGAAATAAATCATACAGATGAATGACTCAGTCAATATACTTAATACATGTTGCACACAATTGGAAAACAGTGTAATTAATTACCACAAGGTTTTCATCAACACAGTATTTTAAAAACGAATTGAGAATACCATTTGACTAAATCATTGTTGGAGCATTAATTAAATCGCAGATGAGTTTGACAACCAGTAGTAGTAGTGGATAAGTTGCTCTTACGATTCAACAGTAAGGTATACAAAACACCAGATCTAGTCGAAGACTTTGAGGTGTTAGTCCCGACCCTTTGAATTGACAACGGTTAGCGTCAGAAGCTGAGTTCTCATGACGATCAGTGACCAAGACAGGTTGATGACCCACTTGGTCCGTTGGAATTCTGGAGCCTGTATACACCATAAGCATGAAATCAGGGTTTTCCAGTTCCCTTAGGTAGACCAGGATGTTCAGCAGTCCGGTCATTTGTTCTAGATGTTTGCATTCGTCCTATCACTTTTTTGAGAAACGTCCGGCCGCATGAAGGTAGTGAATAAGACTTGCCTATCAGAGACTATGAACACGTAGTCACATGAGAGAATCTTGAAGGGAAGATTGAAGTCTATTCACCCTCGGTACTACCATGTTGATCATGGAGGTGACATGTACACCTCCAATTTCGTCACACAGCCACTCAAAACAGCACACTTTAGAAATGAAGTCAAGTGTTCCCTATAAGGTACGTACATGAAAATCAATTCAGAAATATGTAAAGCACTAAATCACACGTTTCATATGCATGCATGTTTTATATTGAAGATTTCTTAAGATTACAGAACTAGCTGTATTACAGCAACTAACAACTACGTTTAACAGATACCTCTCATTAACTCACTGACTGAATTTCTATGTAAAACTTTGCATAAAAGTACAGTAGTTCAAGTTGCTACACTTCTACATAGCACACAAACGTTAGAGAAAAAGACAAAAATAGTTCAAAAGGATAAGCATATAGAGAAATAACGAGGATTTAATGGATCTGTGAGATTTTGAGCCACATCATCAAGAGTCTTATCAAGCCATTGATTTTCAGCGTCTTAAAGAACCCAACCAGGAGGTCTGACACCGCCCTACATAGCTCAAACAAACAATCAAGGATTTCATAGACCGATGCCACATTTTGATCTGACCACTCCCGACTGCTTTCCGATGTAATCCTATGCCAGCTTCAGTTGCTCGACGAGGAAGGTAGATTTTCCGACTGTGTTCTGAAAATGAGGTGATGTGAATCCATATCGATTTTGTAATAACAAGTAAAGTTCGTGGCTTCTGATAATCTTATTTTTTATCTACTGATAGAAAATGTATGCATTGCGATTATTAATACTTATTAATTTACTGAAAAAGCATCAAAAAACAGTATAGAAATGCTAGTACTTTCAAGTAAATTTCCACAAAATATTTGATTATTCAAATAAAAGACAAGCTTACAACTTAATCCCACGTACTAATAATGAAGCCCAGGGTTGATGAAGGCTTAAACAATAACCTTCATCAACTAGTTGTCTTGATTCATCATCTTGTATGCGTAAGAGAGAATTTGGCTGATTTAATGCCATTACGACAGGATTTTGATTATTATTTGCTTTGTTATTCTCTTTATTAATTTGTTGAGGGATAAACTAGAAAGGACGAAAACAACATGAGTAAAAAGATTATTATTTAGTGGACAGTTGTACGAATTATTCATGTTATGCGTGAGAAATTGGAAAGAACTTATTATTGAGCCTATCTAAAGTTCTAGGCTCAACAATCATGCATACGCTAATAAGTGGTGCTCGGGAGGAACAAACACGAAAGAACCAGGAAGGCTTTAGACCAGGAAGAGGGTGTATTGATCATATCCTCACTCTTCGATAGATTCTGGAACAGACGTAGTTACCGGCATCGAAAAGTTGTCATATTTCTTGACCTGAAAGCGAAATTCGATTCAGTTAGCAATGGGGTACTATGACGACGTTTGGCTGTGAAGGGAGTGCCGAGAAACTACATCGCACTGACCACGGCACTCACTTTACTCGAACTTATGAAGTCAGCCAAGTGAGAGCCTGCAGCGAGTTGTCATTTCAAGTGGCGACAACCAGTGGTGTCCGTCAGGGATGCTGACTGTCCCCTTTTCTATTTACTTTCACCATAGATGTACTAATGGACTTAACCATAACTGACTTCAGGGATTGACTTGTTACCATCAGGGAATAATATCGTTGACCTATAATATGCAGACGATACAGTCCTTCGTGAAGAGGACGAGAAAATGCAGTCTTCTGAACATCTTGAGTTGCAATCTTCGAATATTTGGCATGAGATTCGCTCCTATCAAATGTAAGGTGATGTTACAGCACTGAACCACATCAACTCCTAGCTTAAAGATAGGGAGTGAGTGAAGTGGCAGAGCGTGTTAACCAGTTCACTTATCTGGGGAGTTGTATCAGTCAGTTCTAGCGGGTTGATCGCTGACGAAATCTCAACACGGATACAGAAGGTTAGTTCCGCATATACTAAATTACGTCATCTCTGGAGTAGACGTGATATCCCGCTGTCGACCAAATGGCGTGTGTACTGCTCAGCAGTTCGCTCTGGCCCCTTTTATGGTTGGCTGTGGAAAAGGGCCATTGAAAGTCGAAGATACGAAAAGGCTAGTTAGCTGTTTTTGAGCATAGCTGTCTGCGTTTTATCTGCCATGTTAAGCGGTATAATAAGGTGAGCAATTTTGGGGTGAGGTGGAGTGCTAAGTTAGGAGAGGAAATCAATCGAAGAGGTGGTTTTATGGTTACACCCACCGAGATGGTTAGGGTGTGTGTTACATATGCCTGGCCATCGCCTTCCTAGACGGGAGATGTTAGCTGACTGACATAGGATCAAGTTGGAAAAGAGCCAGTGGTGGTCAAACCAAAACATTGCATCAGTCAATGAAATCCATAAAAATTAATTAAAGCTATCTACGTAGGGAGATGTAGACTTCCTGGTTAGTGTCCTTGGGATGGCAAAAACCAATGACATATGGCCTAAAAATCGTTCTCAGTGGTGCAGATGCACTCACTCTTCGTGTTTTATAATATCCAATAGAATTCTTATGTTCTTCCATATTACTATTATTTTTGCCTCATACTTCTGTCTGTTATCTCTCTCTCTCTCTCTCTCTCTCTATCTTCTGAATCTCTCCTTGCTCTCTTCTCTTGATTTGTGTGCTGCATGGATTGTGGTAAATCGAACTGCTGCACATCTGTGCAAATTTCTACGTTGAAACCAGTCAGTCAGTCAGTCAGATAGGAAACAAGAGAACAGGGAATCGAAAATGGGCCGTAGCAGCAGGACACTGTTTAGACGCGCTTATAAATGCCTACCAGCGTGATCGCTGAGGGGAGGACGTAGAACAGTCAAAAGCTTAATTTCGGAGGACAACAAGAAGCCAAGAGAACTCCAGCAGACTTCAAGAAATTAATAAATATACTACTATTACCTTCATATTTTACTCAAAAAACTATTTCCACAACAATGGAGGTAAACAAAATCCAATATTTGACTTCGGAAGTGAATCATACAAATTCGAATTCTTAGACAGGAGGGTATAAGCTGTCTTAAGGTTTCACACACCTCTTTTTAATGTGATCCAGTATCTACAAAACACAGATCATGTGGAGTTTAATGTTGGTCAACTTTTTCTACACAGCACTACGGTATAACTTCTTTTAATCACCGTATTACACTTTATCTATTGGTGTAGAATTAAATTTCTAACTATTTTATACACTTAATAAGCATGTCAACTTACAATAGGTAAGGTTATTCTGTCAGTGTCAGTTTCGGCTGTTTCTGGAGTGTCCCCTGTAGATTTTTTGTTATTTGATACCTTTGAAGATTTGCAAAGTTCATCTATTGTTTCTTCATTTGGATTGTACAAGTTCTTTGCAGCTTCATCTCTGGTATCCTGTCAATAAAAGAGTAAGAAGTATAGTTTACTAAAGGAGAGAAAAATAACTTCATAATAATAATACTAGTAATTATTTGACCTATCTTATCTAGACCCTTCACTAAGATGATATTGTGAATACGATAGGCCACTTACTTCGCTACTTCAAACGATGTCAATTAAACACAAAGTACAATGCACATTTATATTTGCACTTAGTAAGCCAAGGCATCATTCTTCAAGCACTGACGTAGGATAACGGTATTTTCACCGCAGTGATCGAGTAGGCAAGTGTATATGTGTTTATTAACTTACAATAAAAATAGTGACAATGATATTTAGCAATCTTTCACTTTATAGTAATCAGAGTGAGTTTTAGACTGAATGAAATTGTAGTAAGGGAAATCACATAATGCATCAAGACGGTGATATACAAACCTTGATCATCAGAGGTCATTACTTGACTACTTGAGATCAATCAAATCGACTGAAGATTATTTTTTTGGTATGCTAAAACCTTTCTCTTATTAAAGGGAACTATATACAACATCATTTGATTATACAAGTTATTTCTTGATCCTGTCCCCTACAATAGTCTTTATCAACTCACTTATTTATTACACTGAATATACATATTAAATCAAGGGACAAATAGTTCAGAGGAAAATAGCCCTCCCAACCAGTACACTGTGCTTCTATATTCACACTGTATGTGCAAAAAAACGAAATACACTTCATATGACAAATATAAATGTGATTTGACATCCGAATGATTATCGCTGAAAATCTCCAGCTAGCCTTATATAGTCAATTGTATTAAGACCAAGTCTTTAGAAATATATAACTGAACCTTACAAATAATATCGAACGTAATCGTTGAGGATGTACACTGGAAAATAGACGAAAGGATGAATTCTGATCGTCTTCTGTCAAGTTATACTACCAAAATATCCTTGAACATTTTGAAAGATAAGCCTCCGTGAACGACCTACGTGCCCAACTCAAAAGGAATTAGGTGAGTTGATAAAAATAAACTGAAATGGAACCAACTGAAAAAAACCCAACAATTATCTATTTCGAATCGTTTTACTGTACACGAAATTCGTTAGTACTCCGTTATCTCTTCTCCTCAACACAGTACCTAAAAGTGAATTCTCGAATCTATTTCTATCTCTGTTGTAAAGTTTATCAATCGATGGTAATCATTAAAGCGGTTTACGATTTCTTACGATTGTGCATGCCGTTGCAGACAATTGTTTCATGTGCTTTACACCATTATATGAAGTCAGTTTCAAAACGATGATTGACCGAATGACTTAGTGTTCTTTGATTTCAACAGTGGTGTATTTCTAGAATAGATAATACGCTACTTCAGTATTAGATACAAAGAGAGAAGAGTAGTTTGTCAACTTCTTCCCCTACTTAACTACATTCGCCTTTCAGACCATCGTTCTTGCTTATCACACACTATCTGGTTATCTTTCAATAAATGCATATTAATAAATAACTTCTTAAAGACTAGTAATCATGACAACGGTTCGAATCTCAGAAGGGACATAAGTTCCTTCAAAGTTGGACATACTCCTTGATGACGACTGCCAACAACTACCAAACCTAGGTCCAAGGCTTCCCAAACCGATTGCTTCCAACGATCTAATACTACCATGTCTTAATAGTCTTATTATAAAATCCGATGAATTTTTGTGCTCTGATATCCCTAATTGATGGCCGAGTTAAACTGTGAGCATCAGTAAGTACCAGTGGAGTGCGACCGCACCAATGATCTTTATTTTTATTTATTTATTTTTTTATTTTTATTTTTGGTTACAGCTTGATTCCACACTGTATTTTCGGTACAAGTGTGGAATTTTCAGCGTGGATATCGGTAGCCCAAAATTCGCAGGCCAACTATAGATATCTTGAAATGCTCAGTGAGCAGGGTAGTGAAACCTGGTAAATAATATTGTAATCATAGATAAAATAAGCTTAACGGAGCGTTATGTTGTTAAATGGGATATCTGGCAAGTTTCAAGTTAGGTTTTGGAAAGATTAAATTAAGATTTAGTCTAAGGATATGTCAAGGTTAAGTTAACCTAATGAAGACGATATTGGGGTTGGTTCGAGCTAGTTTAGGGATATATTTACACTGGGGTTAGAAGACCTATATAATCACATGCATAGAATGTTGTCATATTACTCTATTGATGCCGCAATCCAAAACTGGGAGATATTTTTGTCATATGTCAGAAAAGGATATCCTGTGTAACAGTTTCATTCCTTTTAATATATTATTTTCACGAATATGTGTGCGTCGGGGGCACAGTGGTTAGGACTCTCACCGACCATGCACATGGTCCGAGGTTCGATTCCCTGCTGACGCACACCTGATATCTATGGTCGGCGTGCAAAATTCGGGCTACCGATATCACATGCTGAAAATTCCATACCTGTACCAAAAAATACAGCGTGGAATCAAGCTGTAATCCAAAATAAAATAAATAAATAAAATAAATTTTATACGCAAAAATCGCTTTTATCATTTTGTTGGTGCATTCAAGGTCACCTGTACGTGAGTATTTAGTGGTGCTTAAAGTTAAACTTTGTCATAGTGGCTAGTCCGTTATTAGTTCTACACATTGTTTAACTTAATATTAAAATCTACACACTAGAAATTCATACGATTCTTTCCATTAAAAAACTTGAACAAAGCGACAACGGTAAATCTACTAAGATAATATGAGTTCATCTTCTACCATTTCAAGGATTCTTCTCAACCACCAACAACTTGAACAATGAAAGGAAAAATATAAATCACATAACACTTTTGAACATACTTTTTTCACGATGACAAGAAGTAATTGATAGGAACTTAGAATTAGATAAATTCGGAATGATGTAAGTTGTTAAATTATTAAGAGTTAAAAGGATTGAGTATTTGTAAGATAATTAGACCAGTACTCTTGAGAATAGAGATCAAATTTGTTTTAGGTAGAAACGAAGTTTAACTGGAAGGAGTATGACAACATAATCGGTTACGTAACTACAGAAAATGCTCCTAAAAATGGTAAAAAATGGGGTAGGGTGACTAATGCTTAGATGAGACAATAACATTTTCTAAGGAAGACAGATGATACAAGAGAATACTTGACAGAATAGAATTTTATATTTTGCTGTGTAAATTTAACCAACAAGGCAGTGCAAGATTCAACACTGTCTCTTTCTGCGTGTATAGATTTGGATTTAATTGATTGATAGCGATTGACTCAGGGGAAAAAGTAGCAAGGCAGGTTTCTTCTACCTGATGATTTATATAGAACGCCTTCAGACTGTCCATAATATGACCACCATTCAATAGATGGGTAGTGGTCTAATTATCCCATAAGCAGTCAATCTTTCTAATTCTTACATCATTCCGGACTTATGTTATTATAAGTTCTAGATCTAAGTTACTATAAGTACTCCTTATCATCGTGAAAAACGCATGTTTAAATGTATAATGCATTTTTGCATTGTTCAAGTTGTAGCCAGTTGAGAAGAATCCTTGAAATAATGGAAGATGATTTCATACTATTCTGGTACATTGGTTTGTCCACGCTTTATTCAAGCATACACTCAAATTTATATAAGTAACGAAAATAATACACTAACCTCTTGTTTGACACTACAGTTTTTCAAATCAATACACATCCGTGAAATTTGTAGACGATGTGCATGTCTTTGTGCTCTTAACTCAGCTACACGCTGAGCGATTCTTTCACGAACTTCAGGACTTAACCATGCAGCTGATCCAGCACCACCCTCTGTTGCAAAATAATCTAATTCATCATCAATCACTCTGGTTCGTTTAGCACAAGTAGAATCAAACTCCAATAGTTTATCACGATTGCATAAAGCATTTATCAAGCCTAAAAATTATGCATAATATAATAAGGTTATAGTAATGGAGATACAGAATAAGAATACTGGTGAAGTCTGAAACAGGGAATTTCATCTTAACACAGATCAGTCATCCAGAAAATCATGTCGCCAGTAATTATTTCTCAGTCTACCGCGTTTAAACATAACTTGAGTTGTTTATATTTGTGAAAACTAAAATTACGAATAAATAACTATCAGCAACATTAAACCAGCAAATGCATCTGCCGTTAATTCTCCTTCGCCATGTAAAAGGACCATTAATCCGAATTACTTTTTAACTAATTCGTTTAAAGTATATTTGAGCGTTTTATGATACGGTATTTTCGCTCATTCACCTACGTTCTGTTAAGAGAGAGAATATAGTTACACAGACAGTGATATACATTTACTGTATCGAGTAATATGACTACAATCCTACCATGACTGTCACTGGTCTTCTACATTAGTTTTATAGATTTCGGACAATATCAAGTCAAGTCAGAATGCAAACTAACAAGCTACTGTACGATACCGATAATTATGGTAAAATTCGGTTTCACGAGTAGGTGAGGTGGAAACTGAATATGAAATCCGCTGATGAAAAGTCGAACACTTAGAAAGGTGGCCAACACTCCTTTTAATTTACATTATGATTTAAAGAAACTACATTTCTGTCACGTTGGTTCAGAATCGAAATGATTACTTTGAAAAATAGGAGTTAAGAAGAAAGTTGAATAACTGAAAGAAAATTATTCGAGAAATGACTCGTTATTTTTTTCGGGGGAGGGGGGATAGAGAGTTTATCCTAGTCTGAATAAATATATTTTACATAACCAAATGACTTGCCTTGCTCCAAACGCATTTGAGCTCCGGAGACTGGCTTCGTAATAGTATATCATCATCATCAGTAGAGTCTTCCTGTTCAGTATTCAAGTAACTCTGTCGATGTACTGTCAGTATTTACTCCCTTTTTCTGCAGTTTCTGAGCTTGGCGGGCAATTCGATAATATGGAGTTTCAGTACCAGCAGCCCATCCTACTTGCATAAGTTTATTTCTCAACTTTTCACTTTGTTTAGTATTCATTGCTATCTGATCTTGTTCTTCTCGTGTACAAACAAGATTTCCACAATAATAGCATGGACCTGAACCCTCTTGTGCACAGACAATACGACCACAATTGACACAGTTATTTACTAATTGATGCTTAGTTGCTAAACACTGACAAGGATGTCTACCAGGCAACAAGGAAACAAGTTGGTCACTATGAGCTCCTTCACAAAATAATGGATAAAATTTAGTTTTCTGTTTTTTTTTCGACACATTCTGTGATCGTAAGGATGATGGTTGTTCTGTATCATTCTACATAAGGAAGAAAAAAGGAACGGTATTTAAAAGATATCAACTCATGGATGAATACAACTTTAAAAGCATAATTTCAGATGAATAATCTAAATATTGAGGTGGATAAAAACAGAAGGGTATAGACAATCAACAAATGAAGAATAGGTTCTTTAACTTAACGTCTTCGCTACCTGAGGTAACTGATTTATTTAAACAGGAAGCTACCGAAAACGTGGATTTGATATCTACAGTAGGATCAGTATACATTAAGGTGAGACTGAATAGTAAGAGATTTTCTGCACTTCTCTTCTTGAACAATGAAGAGGGAGGGAGGTTTTTCCTTCAAATTATGATAATGCTCACCAGACATATTTAGCCCAAGAAAAGGTGATGGATTTGGTTGGTAATTTTACAGAATGAATTAATCCTATGGTAGTCTCATCTAAAAACAACAGAATCTATAGACCTAGAAATCATTCAATAGGTTTTCCTTCTACCTATAGATACCTCAATAGAACCAGAGAAGTGTATTGTGCATGATTATAAGTTCTGAATGTATTTACAGTTAGTCTGTCACTTAGATTCGTGTATTTGGATTACCTCTGAAAGTTTTCATGTAGATAAGCTTGCTAGAAAGGACTGAATATGTCTACTGAAGTAGACGAATGGGTGAAATATGTTTGGTAACGAAGCGATAAGCTTATTTATACCAGTGATAGAAATAGTTTTTTTTATTCAAATAACATAATGTTTACCTCGATAGTGACAGGACAAAAAAGTTAAGTGTAATGCAATGCAACCCGAGATCAATGTACAGATTCCCATGGTGTATGCAATTGGTAGTTTACACTTAATGTGTAGTGATATTACCTGATTTCTAAATCTGACAAGTTTTCGAAGACTTATGACTTACAATGATCTGGCTTAAAGCTAAGTGCTTACACCAATGAGCTGTTTCCAATTCACGTCAGTTCATCGGATAATCAAAAGTTAAAAAATTTTTGAGTAAAATCGAAATGGAGACTTGTTTGGAAGTATTATTGTTAAGCTTTCTGCAACTGAGAATATATTTTCAAATACGGACATACCTTTTTTGAAATTGAAATATCATCTAAACAGTCACTTGGAGCGTTGGGATTTGAATTAGTTTTACGATATCCCTGAAGGACAGAAAAAACAACACATTGAAAGATACTAAGCATATGTTGAAAATGTAAGTCATTATTCGAGGTTAGAGAGATTAATTCAGGCGAACGTGATCTTATGTTACTATAGATGAATTGAACTAGGTTTTTAACGTTGGATTTTGTGCCAAGGTTCAGCAGTTTAAGTTGTCACATTTCATAAAAGTACATATTTTTATATATTTACTTTTTTCTTTCCAAACGAAACGTAGGGATTCAGACTTGAGCTTTGGAGTTTCATTAGCAATGGCAATTTTTTATGGTGTGAGGTTGCTAGCCTCCCGTCCAACCTCCCCTCTTCACCAGGCATACTACCGGACAAACGAGGTTTAGGATAGCATCGGCCGGGGACCGAACCCAAGACACTGTGCGTGGTTAACGAGTATTCTACCATCCAGGAACCAACGCACAAAAACATAGATATAATCAGGAAAATAAGAAATGCAGAAAGACTATAATAAACGGAAATGTACGGGAGAAAGAATAATGAGGATTTAATGGACGTGGGAAATCACAAGAATGAATACATTTGCGCCACTGAAAATGATTTTAAACGATATCACCAACAGTTTCAAGCCATTTCTTTCTTAGCATCTCGAGGACCCCAACCACGTTGTCTACATCACCACCCCCTACGTGGTTCAAATCAACACTCAAAGATTTCATGACTGATACCATGCTTTCGTTCAACCACCCCTAGCTTTTTTCTAACCTAATCCTATGTCAGTTAACATTGTTTGACAACAAAGTTGGTGTCTCAGTACGAATAATACATGCCTTAAACATCTCAATCGACGTAGCTTCACGAATCCATAGATTGACTTCCCTTTCTCATTTGTGCTTAGCCCTTACCTTACCATTTTTAACATTATTATGAAATATTTTTGCATCACACAAGAGGGATGAAGCTTCCTCCTAAATACGAATTACTTCGATGTGTGGATATTCTAATATTGTAGTATATAAGGACTAATTTGATGCACTAAGGAAGTTTTCATTCCTATAATTCAAAACAACTAGTTAATGTAAACATTTGGTTGGCATTATTATGAGTTTCATCTAGAAAATATGTATTTTCTCAATACACTTCCAACTATCTGATCGCACATTTACTTAATAATTATTATCATTCTGATTCCTAAGTCACTAATTTATTTATTTTAACTCCTATTACACTTTTTCAAATTGAATTGACATGTAAATGTATGATCACGTTGTTCAAAGTGTATTGCGCAAATACATTATATTTCTTTACATAAACTCCATCTTCTGATAGTGTTACCCCGATTAATGCATTAAATCCACAATCTAAGCTTTTATACTCTATAGATTCTTGGTTGAAGATAGTTGTTTTGTCTGAACACCTAATATTGGAAATTATTTGGCAGTTGTACCGACAGGAACCAATGCTAGGAAGGTAGGAAAAAAAGCGAAGTGTGAAAAGTTGTTGGTATTTACTATTATTCCATAGATTTCGAGAAAAGTACTTGAGCAGTTCGTCTAATTATATTCTACGCAAGCGACCATGTTTTATGAATACAAAGCAGACCCACTCATACCATGTCGAGCATTTGATTATTTTCAAGCATTTTAAGATCACAGTTATTCTACACAGTTCATTAGCTACGAACAGGTGTAGTGAGCTTTAAAAAAAGATCTCATAAGTAAATAGCAAGCTGCTAAATATTCGGATCGAGTGAGACTTATTAGTTCATAAACGAGACACTCTAAGAGCTAAGAAGCTATACCACAGTCTTGATGACCGCTTGGTATTCACATAAAAACACTGGTCAACTATGCGGTAGTACCATATCATGGTGCACTTCACAAGACAGACAAGTGAACTGAGTAAGAGAACACAATGAAATGAGATAGAAGGGACTAAATGTCAGTAGGTAAACATGGATGAAGAAAGTTTTAGCCTATTAGGTGAAGCTTTTATTATGACCCACTTAAAGTTGAACCATATGCAAATATTCAGTAGCGTAAAGCAGTTTCCCTACAGAGAACATACTAAAGAATATATACCGAAAAAATCCATACCAGCTGACAGAGTAGTAATGTATACGAAGATTTACTGAGTAATATACACTGAAACTATCCAAGGGAATGCAAGCTTATTTTTATTCCTTCACGTTCCCAGTGGAACGTAGGACTTCAAGCTTTACCTTTGAAGTTACTGTAGGAGTGGTGTTTATTTTAACGGGGTGGGGTTGCTAGACTCATGCCTAACCTTCCCCCTTTACCGGTCGTATTACCGGCTTAATGAGGTAAAGGAGTGAGTCAGCTGGGGATCTGACACCAGACTACATGATTGGTTGGCGAGCTCTTTACCGCTAAGCCACCGATGCAAGCTTAAATCACTGTAAGGAAGTCTGTCATATTTATACAACAGTTAGTATTTAATAGTGTCACCTAAACACAGGGTGGTCGATACACTTAACAAATACTTGTCATTGTATCACTTTTTACCAAAGATATATACAAGTGAAAAATTAGACGAGGAGTGAAGACAAAGCTGTACAAGCTGATCAAATAGATATTGGGATATGTAATAGTCTCTAAAACGAGAATAGTATGCTATTGATAGGATATGTCATTTTTGTTCTCTTCCCTTTACTATATTTTAGATCTACAATCTTGAGGATTATGAGCTAATACCATAAAACTTTTTTCTTCCCATGACGTTCACGGTCATCATGTTGATTATAACTGAGTTTACTGTTAACCACTGATATCGCTTTAGACCTGTCAATCGAGTTCTGCCGATGTTGTACAGTAGCATTTATCAATGAGCTATGAGGACGTTGGCGGCCTGTTTGAACATTTTTGGGCTACCACATCCCATGTACATTTTGCATCTATTTACTCGTATTTTATTGGTATTTACATATCACATTATGCATTCTAATCGTATTATCCACTCCCGGGATTTTATAAAACGTTTTAAACCCAAAAACTTTCATATTTGCAATAAACTCAAGAAAAAGCACCATAGAGGTTGGCAGCGTGCCTTAAAATCTACACCCATACATCACATCACTGTTCCAGTTATCATTAGTACCAACTGCCGGTCCCTGCCTAATAAAATTCTGGATTTTCAGTCTCTGTTGTCTTCTAGTACCTACCACAATACTGGTATTGTCACTCTGCAAGAAACCTGGCTCCATGACTCATACGATGACAATATTGTGTCTCTAAACAACTTTAATGTTTTCCGACAAGACCGTGTTTGTTCCAAGAAAAAATGTGGCGGAGGTGTTGCAACTTTTATTCACTCAAAATGGTCCATTTCTAACAAACTTTGTTTCAAATTCTCGAATGACTACATTGATTGCATCACTGTGAGATGTCGCCCGAAACACCTGTCAAAATACAAATTCATTTATATTTCTAATGTTTATGTCTCTCCTGGCTGTACCATATTGGATTTATCTATGTTCGCTGATGAATTCACCGCTTTTGCTGCAGCTTGTTTCAAGAACTCTTTATCAATAGTAACTGGCGACTTCAATGGAAGCGATTGCTCCTTCCTTATATCACTTGGTCATGACAATATTGTTAACTTTGCCACCCGTCTTGGTAAAACACTGGACCTAGTATTTATCAATGATGCTGGCATATATGAAACTCGCAAACGTGCTCCTCTACTTAATTCTGACCACTGCATCATACGTGTACTGCCTAAAATATATTCCAAATCACACAAAGGTGTCCTCTCTCACCTCTACAGTGAAGTTCAACGGAGATGCTACTCAAAAGACAACATAGACAAGCTCAGATGCATGTTGAAAGACACTAACTGGGATTTATTTACAGAACAAACATTAGATGAAACAATCACAAACACTACCGATTATCTTAAATTCTGTTTCGAAATATGTTGTCCTAAAGAAACATTTTTCATTCGATTTGATCGCTTATCTTCCCCATATCTCAAAAAGCTACGTAGAGATAAAGAACTGTTGTTCAAAACAAATGATAAGCCTGGTGTAAAAAAGTTAAACATTCTGATAAAACTGGAAATAAAAAGACTAAATGTTTTATATAATCAAAGATTTTTGTCATGTAAAACCACTTCTAATTTATGGAAACTTTTCAAAGAAATTACTAACGGTAAGCGATGTATTTCTGTTCCATCTCTTAATGTTGACACTCTTAATAAATCTTTCATACGCTCTTCTGTTGATACCCTTCCAAATGATACAAATCATATTGACAATAACTTTAGTGGTTTTAATACCCTTGATGTGCTTAGATGTCTCCGGTCTCTTAAGCCTTCTCAAAGCCTTGGTCCTGACGGCATACCTGCCATTGTCCTCAGGAATTGTGCTGATATTTTGTGTTATCCTCTTACTAACATTTTTAATGCCTCTTTTTCCGGTAACGTTCTACCTTTTGCATGGAAAAACATTAAAATTATCCCTATACCACAACCATCTTCTGGTTCTGATATTAAATTTCGGCCTATTGCAATTACTTCCCCCTTTTTAAAATTGATGGAAAAATCACTTTTACTTCGTCTTGAACCCGCTTTGAAACCTTTTAATGATCCTAAACAATTTGCATACAAACATGGTAGAAGTACCTTGGATGCTGCGGTTGTCTTATATCACAATGTTGTCTCTTGTTTAGACAAAGGTGCTAAATATGTTCGTAGTGCTTTCTTAGACTACACATCTGCTTTTGACTCTGTACCTAGGGGCCTTTTGTTAAATAAGCTATCGTTGATACAAACAGGATCCTGGGCAAAGAGTTGGTTGCATTCCTATTTTTCTGATAGAATGCAGTATACTGTAAATAAAGGCAAATCTTCTTCTACCTCGCTTACAAAATCCGGTGTTCCACAAGGTGCTGTACTCTCTCCTTTTCTTTTTTCTTTCTTCCTACATGACCTGCCTCATTCAAACTAAACTAAATTTGTCAAATATGCAGATGATCTGACTGTATCACTGCCTATCACTTCCGAGTCTGACAGCTCCAAACTTAACAGCTTTCTGTTGGACATCAACAAGTGGTCCAAGTCAAATGGTCTTATATTAAATCCTTCCAAATGTCAGGCACTACTTTACTTTCAAGCATCGATGTGACTTACTTGAACTAGTTAACTCGCATGGTCCCTGTAGCATAGATGGCACGGAAATTGAGACCAAATCAAGCATTAAATACCTTGGACTAGTTTTTTCCTCTGACCTTTCATGGTCATCCCATATCTTATCTATCTCTAAGAAAATGTTTCGTCTTGCCTTCTACATTAAAAAGTTAAGACAGTCAGGTATCAACCAACCTTTAGTTTTGCAATTTTTAAACTCCTGTATTTTACCTATTGTACTCTACTGCTCTCCAATAATCTTTCCTGGGCTTCTCAGAAAAGATCATATCATATTACGAAGAGTATTAAATGCTGTGAGTAGGGCTTGTGGTCTGCCACTGCATGAGCTCGCTAATACTATAGTCGAGAGGCATATAAATTCCTGTATGAAATGGGCAAAGGCTATACTGTCAGACCCTCTGCACCTCCTTTATTCACACCTGTCCCCTTGTATCTCATCAGGTAGGACGAGAAGTCAATATAAAAAGTTATATGCTCGTACCACTAAGTATAGAAATTCTACAATACCCTATTTAGCCCGTACTTTATGTGACGAAGACTCTGTTAGACGTGTAACTTACAAGTTACTATGTAATTAGCACAGTGAATCGACCCTTTCATCGTTCATCTTTCTGTATCTTATGGTGTCACACTTTCTATCGTTTAGTTATTACTCTGCTATTTTATTTTAGTTGGTATTACTATTATTACTACAATTTTGTACTTTATGCATATTTTTCTCCGTATGGCATACAGTATTTTGCTATGTAGCTGCTATAACAATCGTTTTATCACTATTATGTAATGTGTATTTTTAATTTTTTTGTCGTTTTTGAGTAAATTAGATGCAATATTGTACTGAATGCTGAAAATTCCTTGCTGTATCATTAGTACTGTTTTTGGAATAAAGCAAAAATTATTATTATTATATGACATGTTCTTTGGAGATGAATTACTTTAAAGTACCAATTTGAACGGATTTGGCAATACATCAGTTCAAACACCTCACTCACCTTTATGCCTGTAGATCAAATATCAAAACTATGACAACTGCATTTTATGCTTAAATACAATACTTAACTGTAATTTTTTGAAATATCGGTTTTCGTAGATGATAGGCTGATATTTGAACAAATAGAAAATAACTAGTGGATATTTTTGGTCAGTGATTACGATTAGCCTGAAAGAGTCATTAGTATCGACAGATAATTAGGACAAGTAATTCAGAAAAGCATTCTAGGTAACTTTAGTGGATGTATAATCATGATTCTGTATATACGCAAAACGTGAAAAATGGAGATTTATACTAACTTCACCGGTGAATCCGCTTCTTCGTATTTTTTCTCGTATTAAAATTTCATAGACTTGGCGATTCTCCGGTTTTCGAGTATCTAATAGGGTAGCTACACGCTTTTTGATAATTTGGGTGTCATCAACTTCCATACAAGCTCTGAATCAAAAAACAGCAAAGTTGTATAAGAAATGTAAAATTATTCAGACCTACTTTATAAAGTCATCTGTAGCTTTTTCTCCTAAAGCTTTAGTTAACAGAGCTTTGACTTTTTCCATTGTAACCTGTGAGAATAATTACACATTCCAAAATTAATGGATTTACACATTAAGCATTTTATTATTGCACAAATAACACGACTATAGTAATTTTTAATTGTAACTTGTCAACTCTAAGCATGTTTGTGAATTTGGCAATGAATTACACCACTAAGTTTGGGCTGGTGGTGCAAATTTTCTACACAATGTCGGTAGTATTTACTTGAAAGTTGAAGGTCGATATGCATGAGGCGCATGCTAAAAATGTATCTCTTAAATGGAACTGGGTGAATATATGTGTAAAACTTGGAACTGGGTGAACTTCCATTCACCAAAGTCAGTAAGTAACATTTTCTTCTGACATGACTTTTAGTATGCAAAGCGCAATTATATACGTTCAAAAAATTTGGAATTGAGGCTTTTAAGAATTTTCTAAGTTTGGATGAACTTAATGAGGTGCATACTGTCAGATAAGAAAGGTAATCTGCTAAGTGTTTTCAAAGTGAGCAGTTTAATTATCGATTTTTATTTCAGAAAAACATGCTCACTTGAGAGATGTTTTCAGTTTCATTTGCTATTTGGTACACCAGACCGAAAGTAGTTGGCGGAATTTACTGTAGAAACTTTGGGGATATCCGGACTTTTCTGTTACATCTAAACTCGGAGATTATTTTTCTAGCTAACTGCAGCCTAGAACCTCATTCTACATTAGAACTCAAGTTTTTCACTTAAACCTTTTTAAGAATGCAACATTTACTCACTAAAATAGCACAGACTAATGTCCTGTTATTGACAATTTTATTCGCTAATAAATACTTTATAGATCAGTACGATGAACTCTTTGACACACAACAGAACTTTAGACAGTTTCCCAGAACTTCATTGACCTTAATTTGCATGTTCCGAAAAATCATTTCGGAACAAAATGGTTTCTTTGGAAAGAAGTGGCGTGAGATCTAAGAAAACATTGCCTTCGAAGTGAAAAGTTGACTATCACCAGGGGGAAAAGACAAACAACTGCGCAGAGTACATAAGTGTCAGTACTCCAGAAAGAAAAATACTGGAATTTACGCGCAAACTGATCATATGACCTCAAAAGCGTTTCGAGTCTCCTAACTGAAACAGAACCCCTGAGTGGAATGAGCCAGGTAACGATTTGTCACTTACCACATTTCTTTTTTAGAAGCCGTTGAATGGTTAATCAATTAGGTGGGTTGTGAACACTGGTTAAAAATTTACTGAAACAATTGAGTCTCACCAAATTTTTAGTGTTTTCATGTTGATAACTAATCTTCTCAGGGAAAGATGCAATGAAAGGCAACTCATAAGCCTGATGCATAGTTATACACTTCACAACGAATGTTATTGTGGTAATTTATATTTGCCTGGACGCATAGCCCAAAATCGGAGAGTCAAATATTCATTGTTGATGAGCAGTGCATCACTTGGGCACTGAGTTATACTATATGTATGAGCATATTCGAAGTTCTATCTTAACAAAAATAGGAATATACCAGAAGAAACCAACAGACCACTATTCTAAGATGCGCCATTAACCAATGAAGTCACTAAGTATCTAGAGTAACGTGAATTTTCCGTCTGAAGCTTTCTTGGCAACTGGAAATTAATGTTGGTGACACCGATTGGTATACTTTGAGAGAAAACCGAATGGTCGACACAAATTATTGCAAAAGAGCACAACGTTATTGTTCAATGGTTTATGTTGCTATCTCAAGTCTTCACATCAGGTACTAATTAGTGAAAAAGGAGTCAAACACATGGGGACAATGCATTCTAATTTGATTATATAACTGTCTTCAAGCATTCTGAGGTTTTAGGAGAGTCAAATGTCCTAACATAATGGTCTTTGGTAAAGGATATATAGAATTAAGAATCACGACACAAGATGAAGGAATACAGTATGGGGCAAACAGATAAGTACAAACCCCTAGATGGTGAAGTGCGTCCACGTCATTTTAGTTGCTTATCAGCTATGTTCCTTCATATCTCTAAAAATATACCAGATGTTCTGGTTTATTTTCCCCATAATAAAATTTTACCTTATACTAAGACGGTGTCAGTTGTTGAGTTTGTATTACACCTTAAGAATACACTATCACTCCTTACAGATGCAACATGAGATAAGAATTTCACAAAGGCTATTAAGCCTTCCATATTCATGCAGAAATACCTCGGGACTCAGTTTACTTACATCGCGTCAGATTTGATATGTTAAACCCTTTCTATTATCACTTTCCGACAATAAGTTGATTTATAGGAAAAATATATATTACAGCAATTGATTTTGGAACAAGTCAATCGACTTAGTTTCTCCGTTTCTTAACACTCACCAACAAAACGAGTCTGAACACTTGAGGAAGCTTATCTTTTCTTTCTTGTTTCATTTAGTTCCAATGTTACATACCTTACCACCAAGTCATGACTCATACTTAATAGAATCAGGATTTGTAATCAAAGTGGTAGTAAGTATAGCTGTTTAGCATCATTTTTACTAATATCTTCTGTTCAGGCGTGTAATGTTTGGTGCTCTTCTGCAGAGCCTTATTAGCAGGCAGAATGTTTTGAACGAAAATTTTCTGATTTCGACAACGAGAGCAAAAAGCTCAAGTTGCAAACACTCATCGCTGATGAACACCAACAAGTAAAAGAAACGAGTAGAGAACATCGCATCGATTGACATGATTCTAATAAAAATATTACAATGCAGCACATCGCCGTTTGGCTCAGCATATGTACCGCATTCGAAACCTGAACGAAGGATTTCCAACAAACGCCCACATACACAGCTATACTGATTATTAATCGGTCATCACTTGGGAAATAATTTATGGACTTATAGACTTCTGCTTTCACAGATCAAAATCAAGACTTATTTAGTCTGCAGTGGGCAGCCGGGAAGTAACAATCGCCCTCACAATCCGAAATGCACACGAAACCTCTCTATTACTCACTCATCTTTGTCTTCATCTTCATCTCTATCATCTTGCCTTCCTTCCACTGATGCAACTCCTCGACTTGATAGCTCTCCACTTCCTCTCCACTCTGCGTCCACTAAAAACGATGGAAGCCAAAAAACCACCACCGACAGCCTCTTAAAGCCGCGCCACCAATTTCATATAGGAGCTCTTAATGTTAGGACACTTTGCCAAATAGGACAACAAGCATCACTAGCCAAGACCCTGGCATCACGAGCCATTGATGTATGCTGTGTTTCAGAAACACGCATACAAGACCCAAGTGTGGTTATTCACCTAACCCCACCTGGCCAACAGGTTGAATCTGCAAAATTCACCTTGAGGGTGTCAGGAGATGCCACAGCTAGTTCACGAGGATTAGCTGGCGTAGGGATAGCTTTGAGTACTAGGGCAGAAAAGACATTGCTTGACTGGATCCCGGTAGATAGCCGAATGTGTGCTGTCCGCCTGAACGGATCAGTAAGAAGGAGGAAGGACTGCACTACTCGCCGATGCCTTTTCGTAATCTCCGCCTACGCCCCCACTGACTGCAGTTCAGATGAAACGAAGGATGAGTTCTACCAAAAGCTGTCTAGTTTGGTGCGAAAGGCTAAACGCTCAGACATAGTCGTTCTAGCTGGTGACTTTAACGCTCAAGTAGGGAAATTGTGTCAATCTGAGAAGGATGTCGGTGGCACCTATGGAGCTCCGTGCCAGCGAACCGACAACGGTGACCGTCTCCTACAGTTCTGCTCTGATAATCATTTGTTTCTTGTAAGCACTAACTTCAAACACAAGGAGAGACACTGTTTGACTTGGAGACCCCCTTCATCAAACCAACGCTGGACACAAATAGACCACATAGCAATAAGCTATCGTTGGCGTGGGTCGGTAGGAGATTGTCGCTCCTTCTGGAACACGTGCGTAGATACCGACCATGCACTGGTCCGCGCTCGGGTGTGCTTACGACTGAACGGACGTAGGAAACAGCTGGCGGTAAAACCATCACGTCCCCAGCTCGATCAGGAAACTAAATCCGTATTTGAGGAAGAACTAGCTAAACACATATCTGTGTTCGACAGCTGTGCTCACCCTGAAGAAGCTTGGAAAAATATCCAGGCAGCCATAGATACAGCTGTAAAAGCTGTGAATAAGGTAAACCCAAAGGTGAGTAAAAACCACTGGATCTCCACCGCCTCATCCGAACTGATAGATGCTAGAAGACTTATTCCGGCGAGCTCCGAATTCAATGAGGAGCGAAAGCTGCACAAGAGGAAACTTACGAAAAGTCTCCGCAAGGACCGTGAACAGTGGTGGGCGACAAAAGCCAAAGAGATGGAGAAAGCTTTGAGGATAGGCAACACCAGGCAACTCTTTGGACTCATCAGGGAAACGGGTGGGAGAAGACAAATCATTAGTGAGACAATCTCGGAAAAAAATGGCACTATAATTAGCTCCAGGATAGACGACTGGATCGTTGGAAAGAGCATTATGAGGAGCAGTTTAATTTGCCCACAGCCACGCTCAACCTTCCGAGCATCCAACACCTCCCTGAATGGGATATAGACACAGGTCCTCCGTCACTAACTGAGGTTACTAAAGCTGTCACCAATCTGAAACTAGGCAAAGCAGCGGGACCTGATGGAATGACTCCAGAGGTATTTAAGTACGGTGGAGACAGCTTACTGTCCGGATTAACTGAGGTACTAGGCAGCGTCTGGGAATCAGAAGAAGTCCCATCGGGTTGGTGTAAGTCACTGATTATCCCCATATACAAGAAGGGAGACAAGTCTTCCTGTGATAATCACAGAGGGATTAGCTTGACTAATATAGTATCTAAAGTCTTAGGCTCAATAATCATGCGTAGACTGAGTGGTGCTCGGGAAGCACAAACACGAGAGAGCCAGGCAGGCTTTAGACCAGGAAGAGGGTGTATTGATCATATCTTCACCCTCCGACAGATTCTAGAACATAGGCATTCCTACCGGCGTCCAACAGTCATTATATTTCTTGACCTAAAGGCAGCATTCGACTCTGTCGATCGGGAAGTTCTCTGGAGATGCTTGGCTGTAAAGGGAATTCCAAGAAAATATATTGCACTGATTAAGGCACTCTACTCGTACTCATACAGCCAGGTGAGGGCTTACGGCGAGCTGTCATCTGAACTGATGACGACCAGTGGTGTCCGTCAAGGATGCCCATTATCTCCTTTTCTATTCAACTTCATCATAGATGTGTTAATGGACTTAACCCTAGGTGACTTCAGCGACTCAGGGATTGACTTGCTACCGGGAATAATCTCGTTGACTTGGAATATGCAGACGATATAGTCCTTCTAGGCGAAGACGCTGACGAAATGCAGAGTCTTCTAAACACCTTGAGCCGCAATCTACGAATGTTTGGCATGCGATTCGCTCCCGCCAAATGCAAGATGATGTTACAGGACTGGACTACATCGACGCCTAGTTTAAAAATAGGAAGTGAAGTGGTAGAGCACGTTGACCGCTTCACTTATTTGGGAAGTACCATCAGCCCCAACGGGCTGATCTCTGACGAAATCTCAGCACGAATACAAGGGGCTCGTTTCGCATTTGTTAGTTTACGCCGACTCTGGCGTAGACGAGATGTTCGACTATCGACCAAAGGGCGGGTGTACTGCTCATCAGTCCGCTCCGTCCTCCTTTATGGTTGTGAGACCTGGCCACTGAGAGTGGAAGACATGAAAAGACTAGCTGTCTTTGATCATAGGTGCCTGCGTTCTATTTCCCGTGTAAAGTGGCATAATAAGGTGAGCAACATGGAGGTTAGGCGTAGAGTTCTAGGTAAACAGGGGAAATCAATCGACGAAGTCGTGAAGCTACAAAGACTGAGATGGTTAGGACATGTGTTACGTATGCCAAGCCATCGCCTCCCTCGACGAGCAATGTTAGCGGATATAGGGTCAGGCTGGAAAAAAGCTAGCGGCGGTCAAACAAAAACTTGGCATCAGTCAATGAAATCCACAACAGTTGGTCTAAGCCACGTAGAAAGGTGTAGACTTCCAGGCTGGGGTCCTCGGGACGGTAAAAATCTATGGTTGGAAACAATTGGTGACATGGCTCAAAATCGTTCTCAGTGGCGCAGATGCATCCACTCCCTGTGACTTATGATCTTCAATGAAACTGTTTTGTATTTCTTTATTACTCCTTTGTCTCACACCTCTGCTCACTGTTTCTATTATGCTTTTCTTGTACTTTCTTCTCTTGCTTCGCGTGCTACACGGAATGTGGCGACTTGAACTTCCGCACATTTGTGCAAAGTTCTATGTCGAAAACAGAAAAGAAGAAGTCTGCAGTTGATCTTTAAAACTTAAAGTGTCTATCAGTCTTCGTATTTTTATCAACTCCAGTGTAATGGTTTTGAAACCACCTCTTACAAATTAGTAAGTACATGCGAATTTATACGACCAGATTTACATCAATAACTTCATATGTATGGTGATGTTTATATACTCTGTCTTACAAACAGAAACACGTAAAAATCACGCCTGATTATATTCCTAGTGACTTTAAGGGCCAGAGACCATCTGAGTAGGAACTGACGATCTAATTAATCGATGAAGACATTCGCATAAAATCGCAACATATCAAGTTGACACGCATCGGGAAAACATACAGAGTTAAGGAAAAAAATGCATCGAGATCAGAGTGAATAAAGGTGGATGTGAGAGGGAAGGTTTCCAGAATCTGGGGGAAGGAAACGATATGTTACCCAGTAATTAATTGCAATTCCTTGCAGTTGGTTATGAGTCACACTGTGAGGGTTGCTGATACCACCTGGTTGCCCAATGCGAGGTAGACAGAGAAGGGTTCGAACCCGTTACCCTATGGCTGGAAGTCAAGAGCTAAGACCAATGAGTCAGCCCAAACCAGAATCTGGGTGACGACAATAGGCAAGTACGTACACACTATCGTGAACCGTGTGGAGCCAGACCCCCAAGAATCTTCAATCAATGATTCTGGACAACTTCGCTACTCCATACAGACGAACACTTTATTTATGTGGCTCAAACCTACAACCTATGACTTCATTGACTGGCAACTTGTTTCGGTCTGACCTCTTCTACCCTTTTGCTGATCTAATCCTA
Organism: Trichobilharzia regenti; assembly: GCA_944472135.2. NCBI lineage: Eukaryota > Metazoa > Platyhelminthes > Trematoda > Strigeidida > Schistosomatidae > Trichobilharzia > Trichobilharzia regenti. The sequence goes on from OX235262.1 coordinate 62,857,106, forward strand.
TTTCAGCAAAAGGAAGCGAGTAGTGACACGGCATGCGCAAGACGCTTTCTGATCAATTCATCGGTGGGGCTCCACGGCCTAACCAACCTGTTTCTTCTCCTACTTTAAGCACTAGTACACTTTCCGGTTCCTACATATTTTTCTAAAATGATACCTATTACAGAACTACACACAACCACAGTGCCCAAATCATATTCTTATAAAACACTGATCCCCCCATTAAATCTCGCGCGTTATTGTCTTATCTGACATTAATATTTTAAGCTATGAAAAATGACCAAGGCACCCATATACGAATTATGCGGAAAACGCCTTGGACTACAGTGGTTAATTAATTGGGTTCGTTTATCTCTAAGTTAAGCAATTTATATTCCTTCATGGTTAGTAATGCGTTCTTAACCCTATTTAACCGAAGATATTAGCCAGGTTAACGTTCTGTTAATACGTATTGTTCACGGCATGACTAACTTATCATACGAGGAAAGACTAGACAGTTTAAATCTCTTCTCACTGTCATACCGTAGACAGACAGGGGATTTAATAGCAATGTTTAAAATTTTAAATAATAACTACGAACCTCACCTATTCTCTCTTTTCCTTCCCACCGGGTCGGAACACCTTAGAGGACATAGCAGCAAAGTTCAAAAGCCAAGGAGAAATCATATTGCTGTTGAGTACTGGTTCTCACATCGAATCAAAAACTCTTGGAGCCGACTCCCAGAAGAAGTGTTGTCTGCAACCTTAACTGATTCGTTCAAGAAGGGTTTGGAAAACCACAGGAATTTACTAGAAAGGGATTAACATAGGCTCCAAGCCTTCTATCCTCAAACAATAAATCTGAATCTAATGACGAAGATTATCAAACCTCAGCCAATAAAATCATTCATTTGTTCAGCAATAAAAATTAAATGAGTGTACAAATAGTACTTTGTTATCATAAACACATGACTACTGCGTTTACTACGCTATTGAAAGCAATGTTTCATTAAATCTACTGTATTTATAATCTCTCATGCTTAATAAGTGGTACATCAATATCATAAAAACCGGGTTTTCGTTCGTTTAGTTTTTTGAAGATGAACGTATGGGACCAGATTTCAACGAAAAAAGAGTTTATACGGAAGACCATAAAGGCTCACCGTAACGCCAATCTTTAAAATATGATTACGAAACTTGTCGTTGTAACCTTGAAATTTCACAGCTTATCCATAAAAACTCATCCTATGTTGGAAGAAAACGTACAAGCCACATTAGTTTGTTTATTAGATATATCACACAGCGACACAGTATTATTTACTGGATGACGTTTCGAACATAATTTATTGTTTGTAATCATATCAATAGTAATTACACTACTTTGAAACCTGAGTTTTACAGTTTTCTTTGTCCTCTGTTTGTCGCCTTAGGGGTAGTAGGATTTTCCTGTTATCCAACTCGACAGGTGTTGAATCATTCCTATTACATGTATTTGCAGTTGATTCGATAAACAAAGCTTCTGTTATCAATCTATCCCTCCACCCTGTGATATTAGATTTCAAAACTGTCGTCTTATCCCATCCTATTGTGTGGTTGTGTGTAACTGGATGTACGGCTATGGCTGAACTATTCTCTAGATTTCTTATCCTAATTGTGTCAACTAATCTAGATTTTGCTAGGTTTTTATGTTCGGCTAGTGTAACTGCCCTGTTCTACTAGTTAGACCTATTTATTTGACATGACAATGATTGCAGACGATGTGTTAGATAAACTAATTTGTTCTGTTTCATTGGCTCCAATGGCGGGATCCTTTAACCGACAAAGCTTGTTTCTAATTGAGTTTGTGTGTATGAATACCACCGGAGATAGAATCCTTGAAAGCCTTTAAGAATAAAAAGTACATAGGTATCACAAAGGCAGACAAAGGAAATGCAACTGTAGTATTAGACAAATCAGACTATTCGGAAGGGTAAATACTCACATACAAACAGGACCATATGAGGAAACTACTAAATCAATTAACACAGTTATGAATAAAGTTAAGAAATCCGCAGCACACCTTATACGCCGAACGAAGCCGTTTTTAAGTGGGTCTAAATGGTCTAATTTAATGCCCGAATCTAATAGCCCCAGTAGGATATATGGTGTTGTTAAAGTTCATAAGTCAGTATACCCCACTAGGCCTATAGTCGATTTTAGAAACTCACCTATTTATATGTCATCTAAATATTTAGCCATGGTAATAAATCCCCTGAAAAGCCACCCAAAATCTAGACTAACTAATTCTAATGAACTAAAACACAGATTAGATAATTTAAAGTTAGATAATGAGGAGAAAATGGTTAGTTTTGACGTTGTCAGTTTATATGCACGTATACCAATAAATATGGCCACAGAGGCTGTCAATTGAATTGAAGACTGAACGATCAGTTCATGGTTGTTTGCTCAAACCCAACTCCATATTTTTCGCAGGAGTCATCAATACTTCAGTCTTCGTTTCATCGTTCGCTGTTCAGTGGAAGATAGAAAGGTATCGGAAGTAGAGAAAACTATCAGAATTATTGTCGTGATTTATTGTTATAACATTTACTCTTAGACATTGCGTATGACAACCTTATTGTTGGTTACATATTGGCCAGGAACTTACAAGAGGACAAAATATTAATGCGCATGTGCAACCAAGACCACTGGTTTGGTTTGTAGATCAAATTAACTTAGACGCCAGGTGGCTATCTCTTCCGTTTGATGTTAAGTTCATTCACAGTGTACCCACAACCAGTCAGTTCCGAGAGGCGAATCAGTCCAAAACATTTGAATTCCGGACGATTACTAAAAAATCACGCTTCCTTGTCCCGCATCAGAATGTTATGGAGATGCCTCATTGAATTCCTCAATATTCTACAGCTATTTTACGCAAAGAATTTTTAGAACTGTTGAGCTTAAAGGAGACTTCATGCCCTATCTACTTTTCCACAGGTGAAAACAAGTTCTCAACAGCACTTCAGAAATGTTTGAAAGAGCTTCTGAAACCTTGTGGCCTACCAATAAGTGGTTTGGTCACAAAAAATGCTGCTTCAGAATGTTCGTGTGAAAGTTTCCAAAAGCAGATATAATGCAATATGGTGTTGTTAACACTGGTTTTGTAGGAAATTTTTACCAAACTGATTATCAAAATAATCCACTTTGCTGAAAACTTTACGCATTGACTATAGAGAGACTGTCGCAGTTTACGGCCATGTATCACGGAGATGCTTTCAAATGCCATCCAGAGAGTACAGCTTACATCTCATCAAAAACAGGAGAGCAGCTCGCGTGGGGCGAACATCATCAAAGTTGGTGGGGTAGGCAAGATAGTAACAGGTAGTATATGGCCAGAAATACTGGTCAGTTACACTGGCATTTATCTACAGGCCCTTCAAGTAATCAGCTGCAAACCATACAATAACAATTCCTCTTTATTCGCTTTATTCCAGAAACAGTACTTGTGGTACAGTGTGGAATTTTCAGAACAATCAAAACCACAGTGTTTAAGTAGCCTCAGCCCAGTGTTACATGAACGATGTATCTCCCAATCATCCGTCTAGATTTTGATACTGAGATGAAGCTGGGCAGGTCAACATATGGCATCATGTATATGACAACAGGAATTAAATGAGGTTGTAGACAAGTCCTAACCCTTATAAGCAGACGGATCACCCAAGTTGAAAGGATGGCGGGTGAAAACTGGAGATATTTCTACCTTTTTCCGCAAGTTACAACTACGGGCAATCAAATGGCCGAAGGAAGTGTGTCAATGGAGTTGAAGATTGAACGATCAATTCTTGGCTGTTTGCTTAAAACCAACTTCCCCAATTTTCGCGGAGGCATCAATACGACAGTCATCGTCTCATCGGTCGCTGTTCAGAAAGAAGAGTGAAACATCGTCAGAAGTAGTACAATGATTTATCATTGTAACATTTGTTTTCAGACCTTACTTCACTTATCCTTTTTATATGTTGGTGTAACAATAAAGAAATATCAAGCGGCCGATCGGTGTTTTGGTTTTTTCGTCCGTTATAACTAAGCGTTTCTGAAATCTTCAAGGAACAGCGTGGGCCCGAGCGTAGCGAGAGATGGGCATTAACGGTTTATGAGACGTGATTGACAACGCGTTTGAGCGTGACCTTGAATTTAGTGAAGGATTTTCGGTGAGTCAATTTGCCATGGCATTACATGACGATAGCCACTGCCTCTAAGGGGGATGTTCTGTAAAAAACCAACCTGCATACTTCAGGAAGGGCAATAGATTTTACTAGAAACGTCATCAGTTAATATTACTGTACAACACTGTGTGATTTATCAAAATAAAATCTTATCCATAACGGAGTTATACTCCACCACAGTGCCCAAGTTTTGTACTTATATCAAATTCGGATGACTTCAAATAATTGTTGCCATAAGGTGGAAGATTGATTTAATTCTGCGACAGGATTTAAAGTGCATAGGAGGATCATGTGGAACATGACAAATTCGTTGTGTCTTGTGAATCTGACGTTGATAGAAATCAACCGTGAATCACATGGCCGAAATGCTGTCTAATTAGCCCGCTGTAATGGTCGTTCACTTGGCTGACTAATAAATCCTTAACTTACCTTCTGTCAATTAATATCGCTTGCGTTGAAGTCGAGTTGGTTATTACGCACATTAAATAGTATTCCGAATTCCGGAGAGCTATCATCTGGCCACAGAAACTTTTCCTGATACCGTCACCGACGAATGACAATGGAGGTTTCTTCACAGACCTATACGCCGTCCAGATTCTGAAGATTGAATGTTCCTTATACAGGCACAAGCGTGTACAGATGTGAATCACGAACCACAAACAGTTAATGCCTAGCTCTTGCAAAGCCGGACCTCCCGCTGACCCTCGAAGCTTCTCAGAAACGCTAAGTACGAACGGACGCAAAAACCAGAACACAGATTGGCGACTCGAGAATTCTTTATTCTAACACCAACATATGAATAGCATAATAATTAAGGTCTATGAACAAATATCGCAATAACAAAATCACGATATTAATCCTGAAGGATTTTGATCTTCTTTCTGAACAGCGACCGATGAGACGATGACTGGTGTATTGATGCCTCCGCGAAAAATATAGGGAAGTTGGGTTTGAGCAAACAACCATGAATTGATCGTGCAATCTTCACCTACACTGACATTCATCTTCGTCGATATTCTACACGTTCGAAAAAGTCGCTGGTTCGAGTTTCGCACCATTGGCTGCCAGTTCCAATAAATAAACGTTCATTGTTCACGTCCATTAACAGTTATCCTATGGATTGTTCGGTGGTGACTTCCGTAGAGCATCAATGTGATTCACGCATGATTTGCATTTACTGAATCAACATTGTTCCAGACAGAGTTCTGTATCCAGTGCAACTTTTGTCCTCTCCAAGATGATACGACTAAGTATTTTTCCTAGCGCGGGCAAGAGCGATTTTACACACGGGTTCTTTCAGAGGCCTGAGTCTCCTTTCCTTAATGGTTTCACAATGTAAGCTCTTTTCCAATCAGTACATATATATATTTATTCCTATCTATGTAGGACACACCAGTTGTACAGGAATGGATAAGTATTATTTACATTACATGAATTTGATTTAAGGTGAAATTACAAAGTTGCTGTCCTCTCTGACACTAGTTTGTATGTGCAATCTGATAGCTAGTCGTTCAGTGGAGCGCATTAAGAAATATAAAAATATTGCCTTCGCATTAACAAAAAAACCCGAGTATGTGTTTGATGGATTACAAATACTTGGGAAAAAATAACTTAGTTGTGTGCGGCATCGTATCCTGTTCTTGTTTTGTGTTCAAATTGGGTATTAGTTTAAAATAAGTGATTTTTGCATGATTTTTTCATCATTTTTATTGCAATTAACACCAGATATGAATCGTACTGAATGCAGATTAATATTAGTTATTGTAACGCAGATTTGTTTTACCGCACTCACGTCAGCCAAGGACGCCATTTGCCGCCGCACGGTTGTTCCGTACGAGTAAGTTGATTAACACGTAGAATGCTATACGTAAACCATTTTAGATCGTCGACAGTGCTTGCATGGGATGCTGTACAACATCTTGTATTGGTAATAGTGGATTTTATCAAGGATGCTGAGTCAATACTAGCCAACCCTTGAAGAATCATTTATGAGTAAATGATCTGGAGCCCAGCTTCATTTCAGTTTAAATGGAGGGTTGTTCGACCTCGATCAGAAGATAAATAGAGGAGTAGGCTCAGCAGCAGAATAGCAGAAAGAGAAAGTATGTGAACGTGAAAAGAACATTAATGTTATATGCACATATGAATGTTTATGCCAATTGTATATTATACCACAGTAAACATTTACCAAACCTCGCCTAGATTACTAGTTCGCCAGTGGTTGCCTTTCTTTCTAAAATTTTGAATTTATTGGTTTCAACTTGTCCACATTAATCCCGGCACCGTCTTTCAGTGCTTCGAGACGATTTCCATCTAGTCCTGCTGCATTTCCTGCCGGAGTGCCGTAGCTTGATGTCATTCACGATTTCTGCTTTCATTGGTGGAGTGATGTTCACTGGCAGGCGGTTGTGTGGTCGTCGCTGGTGGTCGCGTATTACTGGGTGAGTTGCAGGTGACGGTCCATCCAACAGTTCCTTTAATTGATCAGCATATTGTAATATTTCTTTTTCCTCCTTGGTATTCTGGTTCTCTTGAGCACCTTTTGTTGTCTCCCTAATCTGAGTTGATCTCTTTACGAATAACCAACGGCCTGGCTGGTTGTCTTGGGGTCTCTATAAACTTCGAACTGTTCTGCTTCATTTTTCAGAGTCATAGAGCTGTCTATTGCGTCTTTCAATTCTCTTCTTCACTTCTTTGTTCGGTGCAAAATACACTGGACACAGCTTCTCTATCTGTTGCCCATCTTTGCACTGACCCATCGGTACAATTTATATGTTTATATGAGAATATACATTATTATTATTATTATAACAAGTATCCCCCTCACTTCAGTTGGCTTCCATGTGTTAGTTGGGAGTCATCTATTGTCCTGCTGTTCTACACATTTCCTCGCACATCAACTTCAGTGAGTCTTAATGTTCTTCTACACAGGATTCCTCAGTGATGCTACATATGGTCTCGGATGTTGCTCTCGCGGCTGCGATGAAGTCTTTGCAGCCCCATGTTTCAGTTGATTAGTGCTGAACATGAAATATGCAATCTCACCAGTTGTTTAAAATCCTTGAGGATCGAACTTGAATGATCCTAAAACTAGACGATAGTCTGAGACCACATTTCCTTCCCTTCTCTACTTATGATACTAAACGTCTTGGTTTCGCTTTCCTCAGCAAGACTGAGATGAAAAGTACCCGGTTTCTGCACTAACGTAGGGTGAAATAGCAGTTGCCATGTATTGTAAATGTAGCCAAAGGTCGAATGATCAATTCATGGTTGTTTGCTCAAACCCAACTTCCCTATATTTTTCGCGGAGGCATCAATACACCAGTCATCGTCTCATCGGTCGCTGTTCAGAAAGAAGATCAAAATCCTTCAGGATTAATATCGTGATTTTGTTATTGCGATATTTGTTCATAGACCTTAATTATTATGCTATTCATATGTTGGTGTTAGAATAAAGAATTCTCGAGTCGCCAATCTGTGTTCTGGTTTTTGCGTCCGTTCGTACTTAGCGTTTCTGAGAAGCTTCGAGGGTCAGCGGGAGGTCCGGCTTTGCAAGAGCTAGGCATTAACTGTTTGTGGTTCGTGATTCACATCTGTACACGCTTGTGCCTGTATAAGGAACATTCAATCTTCAGAATCTGGACGGCGTATAGGTCTGTGAAGAAACCTCCATTGTCATTCGTCGGTGACGGTATCAGGAAAAGTTTCTGTGGCCAGATGATAGCTCTCCGGAATTCGGAATACTATTTAATGTGCGTAATAACCAACTCGACTTCAACGCAAGCGATATTAATTGACAGAAGGTAAGTTAAGGATTTATTAGTCAGCCAAGTGAACGACCATTACAGCGGGCTAATTAGACAGCATTTCGGCCATGTGATTCACGGTTGATTTCTATCAACGTCAGATTCACAAGACACAACGAATTTGTCATGTTCCACATGATCCTCCTATGCACTTTAAATCCTGTCGCAGAATTAAATCAATCTTCCACCTTATGGCAACAATTATTTGAAGTCATCCGAATTTGATATAAGTACAAAACTTGGGCACTGTGGTGGAGTATAACTCCGTTATGGATAAGATTTTATTTTGATAAATCACACAGTGTTGTACAGTAATATTAACTGATGACGTTTCTAGTAAAATCTATTGCCCTTCCTGAAGTATGCAGGTTGGTTTTTTACAGAACATCCCCCTTAGAGGCAGTGGCTATCGTCATGTAATGCCATGGCAAATTGACTCACCGAAAATCCTTCACTAAATTCAAGGTCACGCTCAAACGCGTTGTCAATCACGTCTCATAAACCGTTAATGCCCATCTCTCGCTACGCTCGGGCCCACGCTGTTCCTTGAAGATTTCAGAAACGCTTAGTTATAACGGACGAAAAAACCAAAACACCGATCGGCCGCTTGATATTTCTTTATTGTTACACCAACATATAAAAAGATAAGTGAAGTAAGGTCTGAAAACAAATATTACAATGATAAATCATTGTACTACTTCTGACGATGTTTCACTCTTCTTTCTGAACAGCGACCGATGAGACGATGACTGTCGTATTGATGCCTCCGCGAAAATTGGGGAAGTTGATTTTAAGCAAACAGCCAAGAATTGATCGTTCAATCTTCAACTCCATTGACACACTTCCTTCGGCCATTTGATTGCCCGTAGTTGTAACTTGCGGAAAAAGGTAGAAATATCTCCAGTTTTCACCCGCCATCCTTTCAACTTGGGTGATCCGTCTGCTTATAAGGGTTAGGACTTGTCTACAACCTCATTTAATTCCTGTTGTCATATACATGATGCCATATGTTGACCTGCCCAGCTTCATCTCAGTATCAAAATCTAGACGGATGATTGGGAGATACATCGTTCATGTAACACTGGGCTGAGGCTACTTAAACACTGTGGTTTTGATTGTTCTGAAAATTCCACACTGTACCACAAGTACTGTTTCTGGAATAAAGCGAATAAAGAGGAATTGTTATTGTATGGTTTGCAGCTGATTACTTGAAGGGCCTGTAGATAAATGCCAGTGTAACTGACCAGTATTTCTGGCCATATACTACCTGTTACTATCTTGCCTACCCCACCAACTTTGATGATGTTCGCCCCACGCGAGCTGCTCTCCTGTTTTTGATGAGATGTAAGCTGTACTCTCTGGATGGCATTTGAAAGCATCTCCGTGATACATGGCCGTAAACTGCGACAGTCTCTCTATAGTCAATGCGTAAAGTTTTCAGCAAAGTGGATTATTTTGACAATCAGTTTGGTAAAAATTTCCTACAAAACCAGTGTTAACAACACCATATTGCATTATATCTGCTTTTGGAAACTTTCACACGAACATTCTGAAGCAGCATTTTTTGTGACCAAACCACTTATTGGTAGGCCACAAGGTTTCAGAAGCTCTTTCAAACATTTCTGAAGTGCTGTTGAGAACTTGTTTTCACCTGTGGAAAAGTAGATAGGGCATGAAGTCTCCTTTAAGCTCAACAGTTCTAAAAATTCTTTGCGTAAAATAGCTGTAGAATATTGAGGAATTCAATGAGGCATCTCCATAACATTCTGATGCGGGACAAGGAAGCGTGATTTTTTAGTAATCGTCCGGAATTCAAATGTTTTGGACTGATTCGCCTCTCGGAACTGACTGGTTGTGGGTACACTGTGAATGAACTTAACATCAAACGGAAGAGATAGCCACCTGGCGTCTAAGTTAATTTGATCTACAAACCAAACCAGTGGTCTTGGTTGCACATGCGCATTAATATTTTGTCCTCTTGTAAGTTCCTGGCCAATATGTAACCAACAATAAGGTTGTCATACGCAATGTCTAAGAGTAAATGTTATAACAATAAATCACGACAATAATTCTGATAGTTTTCTCTACTTCCGATACCTTTCTATCTTCCACTGAACAGCGAACGATGAAACGAAGACTGAAGTATTGATGACTCCTGTGAAAAATATGGAGTTGGGTTTGAGCAAACAACCATGAACTGATCGTTCAGTCTTCAATTCAATTGACAGCCTCTGTGGCCATATTTATTGGTATACGTGCATATAAACTGACAACGTCAAAACTAACCATTTTCTCCTCATTATCTAACTTTAAATTATCTAATCTGTGTTTTAGTTCATTAGAATTAGTTAGTCTAGATTTTGGGTGGCTTTTCAGGGGATTTATTACCATGGCTAAATATTTAGATGACATATAAATAGGTGAGTTTCTAAAATCGACTATAGGCCTAGTGGGGTATACTGACTTATGAACTTTAACAACACCATATATCCTACTGGGGCTATTAGATTCGGGCATTAAATTAGACCATTTAGACCCACTTAAAAACGGCTTCGTTCGGCGTATAAGGTGTGCTGCGGATTTCTTAACTTTATTCATAACTGTGTTAATTGATTTAGTAGTTTCCTCATATGGTCCTGTTTGTATGTGAGTATTTACCCTTCCGAATAGTCTGATTTGTCTAATACTACAGTTGCATTTCCTTTGTCTGCCTTTGTGATACCTATGTACTTTTTATTCTTAAAGGCTTTCAAGGATTCTATCTCCGGTGGTATTCATACACACAAACTCAATTAGAAACAAGCTTTGTCGGTTAAAGGATCCCGCCATTGGAGCCAATGAAACAGAACAAATTAGTTTATCTAACACATCGTCTGCAATCATTGTCATGTCAAATAAATAGGTCTAACTAGTAGAACAGGGGCAGTTACACTAGCCGAACATAAAAACCTAGCAAAATCTAGATTAGTTGACACAATTAGGATAAGAAATCTAGAGAATAGTTCAGCTGGAAATCACGTCTCATAAACCGTTAATGCCCAGCTCTCGCTACGCTCGGGCCCACGCTGTTCCTTTGAGTTTCAGAAACGCTTAGTAATAACGGACGCAAAAACCAAAACACCGATCTGCCGCTTGTTATTTCTTTATTGTTACACCAACATATAAAAGGAATAAACGAACTAAGCAAACTAAGGTTTCTGACGATGTTTCACTCTTCTTTCTGAACAGCGACCGATGAGACGATGACTGTCGTATTGATGCCTCCGCGAAAATTAAGGAAGTTGATTTTGAGCAAACAACCAAGAATCGATCGTTCAATCTTCAACTCCATTGACACTCCCCGGCAAAAAAGGGATCCAACCCTTTTTTCCTTCACGACCAATGCACGTTGACTTGGATGCCATTGCGAGAACCTGGGTCCCACGGACAGAGCTGAAATGGAAAACAAACAGAAAAGCCAACACACCACAAGCATACCCACAGCACAATCTCACACATCAATGACGACCTGCGCCTCCAGATAGAGACCTCCTCTTGACATCTCGAAACACAATCGCCGCTTGCTAGAATGACTCTTGCAGAATGCACTGTGATCATAGCACCACCTCACGATGCTCTACGCACATCCTCGTATCTACTCACTACCAATTACCACTGCAATCGCTGGTCACTCATTCTGCCTCAGTTCTAGTAGCGGTGACGCATGCGAGCCTCAGTCGTTTACACTCTTTCTCCCCGGCGTGTCGGACGGCAGCTAACAATTATCTCCGTGTGCATTTCATTCTCAGCAATAGCCTAGCCTCCCCGGCGTACACGACCCATCTGCTGTCTTTAACATCAATCAGTTTATTCATGGATGTAGAAGAGTGGACACAACCTCAGAAATAATCACGACGAAAATTTTAAAAAATTACGCAATAACAACAAGGTGCGAAAATAACAAGTAAACACAATGAATCCAAAATGCACCAAATGCTATGACAAACCACACGTATAAACAAATAGTACAAACAACCTCGCCGATCGTGTCTTGATGGAATTCCTTTGAAGAATTGCAGGACTTACACCAGTACGCCTACAACCCTTCAAAGGTTGACGATTGTAATTTGTGGAATGTACAGACACAAACAAGATTAATTAACAATTACATCAATTGGAACTCACACAACTATTTAACACAAACATATGTACAATCAACACATCAAATGTTGTGGATTCTGACACGACAAACTACCCTTGAAGAACTGTAGGACTTACAGCAGTACGCCTACATTCCTTCTCAGGTTGATGATCCAAGTGGAAGTCGTCCGGACACAAACAGAATTACCAACAGCTAGATGACAGATGATATCAATTCAGTATATACAATATGAACATATGAACAAGATCATACACCAAGCACATTGGACTGCTCATTGATGCGCTACCCTTTGAAGAACTGTAGGTGTCAGTCTCGTCTCATAAACCGTTAATGCCCAGCTCTCGCTACGCTCGGGCCCACGCTGTTCCTTTGAGTTTCAGAAACGCTTAGTAATAACGGACGCAAAAACCAAAACACCGATCTGCTGCTTGTTATTTCTTTATTGTTACACCAACATATAAAAGGAATAAACGAACTAAGCAAACTAAGGTTTCTGACGATGTTTCACTCTTCTTTCTGAACAGCGACCGATGAGACGATGACTGTCGTATTGATGCCTCCGCGAAAATTAAGGAAGTTGATTTTGAGCAAACAACCAAGAATCGATCGTTCAATCTTCAACTCCATTGACACTCCCCGGCAAAAAAGGGATCCAACCCTTTTTTCCTTCACGACCAATGCACGTTGACTTGGATGCCATTGCGAGAACCTGGGTCCCACGGACAGAGCTGAAATGGAAAACAAACAGAAAAGCCAACACACCACAAGCATACCCACAGCACAATCTCACACATCAATGACGACCTGCGCCTCCAGATAGAGACCTCCTCTTGACATCTCGAAACACAATCGCCGCTTGCTAGAATGACTCTTGCAGAATGCACTGTGATCATAGCACCACCTCACGATGCTCTACGCACATCCTCGTATCTACTCACTACCAATTACCACTGCAATCGCTTGTCACTCATTCTGCCTCAGTTCTAGTAGCGGTGACGCATGCGAGCCTCAGTCGTTTACACTCTTTCTCCCCGGCGTGTCGGACGGCAGCTAACAATTATCTCCGTGTGCATTTCATTCTCAGCAATAGCCTAGCCTCCCCGGCGTATACGACCCATCTGCTGTCTTTAACATCAATCAATTCATTCATGGATGTAGAAGAGTGGACACAACTTCGAAAGTAATCACGACGAAAATTTTAACAAAATTATGCAATAAAAACAAGATACGAAAACAACGAGTAAACACAATGAATCCAAAAACACCAATTGATATGACACACCACACGTATATACAAACAGTACAAAGAAACTCGCAGATCATGTCTTGATGGAATTCCTTTGAAGAATTGCAGGACTTACACCAGTACGCCTACAACCCTTCAAAGGTTGACGATTGTAATTTGTGGAATGTACAGACACAAACAAGATTAATTAACAATTACATCAATTGGAACTCACACAACTATTTAACACAAACATATGTACAATCAACACATCAAATGTTGTGGATTCTGACACGACAAACTACCCTTGAAGAACTGTAGGACTTACAGCAGTACGCCTACATTCCTTCTCAGGTTGATGATCCAAGTGGAAGTCGTCCGGACACAAACAGAATTACCAACAGCTAGATGACAGATGATATCAATTCAGTATATACAATATGAACATATGTACAAGATCATACACCAAGCACATTGGACTGCTCATTGATGCGCTACCCTTTGAAGAACTGTAGGACTTACACCAGTACGCCTACAACCCTTCTCAGGTTGACGCCCTAGGTTGGAAAATCGTCGCAGAGTTCATTTGCTAACTTCCTTCTATCAGCTATATCCTCAAATCTGAACGGCAACACGCCCATGTCATTGTATCGTAGAATATAGATGACCAACAAACACACGACATATCTCATCAACCAAGTATAGAAACAGAGTAATTTACACCAAAGATAATAACATTCAAATAGTAACTTGAAACTAGAAATGCCTTTATTCGTGCAAGTCAATTTAACAATTACTCTCTCGTTTACACTTGGCTTATTCTCACAAAACTGAGCAATATCTTTCGTCTTTTCAAACGCACCAACACTATCATAGTCATTGCAGAAGATACTTGAGTTGATGGGCATCTGTTTCATTGTGGATGACAGCACCAACGATGACTGAGTGACACAAGGTGATGAACTTAGTGGTGGATCAGAAGCTGTTCTTGTTCGGCTCTCAGATAGTTGTCCAACTGCAAGATTACCACCACTGCTGTCTTTCACTACTAGTTCGGGTTTAGCACTATCATCTGATGATAGGTGGGCTACACGCTGATCAATTACACTGACTGTCTCACAAGTATGCACACCTTTTGGAACTGCATCTGCGTTCAATTCTACTTCACGTTGTAGTTGTACAGAACCTTTATTTAACTTAGCAGTAGTAGGCATATCCCTCATTTCATAATGATCAACCAAAGACAACTGTGAAGTATCATGATCATTATCACGAATATTCACTTTACCGTCAACTTCATCATTTTCAAACTCTTTAATAACAGAAGTAGACAATTTTGGTTCCTCCTCGCAAATCATAAAAGGTTTTATATCTTCACTCTGACTAGTTATACTTTGTAAACTTTTGGAGTCAGAACTGCACTCTGAAGCAGTAACTCTATTCTGTGACACTCTATTCAACAATGGCTTACCAGTTGCAACTACAGACTTCTTCACCGCACCGTTATCGTCACACAATTCGGAGTCAGGCCTGGAGTTTACATTTAGCTTATCACTGAACTTGCTCACTGGTTCACAGTTCACTTCTGTATGCACCTCTTGCAAACGTGTACAACACAACCGTGTTTGTCTTGCATCTTGCAACTTATCTGTTGAGGATGTACTACGAAACCTGTTACACTCACTAGATCTATATGCATTACTAGACATCATGGAGCCTTCTCGATATCCACCTCTCTGAGGCTTATTCGTCATCAATGAGTGCGTTTTACCCTCAGACTGCTCTATTCTAGGGGTGAGATGTAATAGACTGGCGAACTTGCTCATAGATTGATTGACACTAGTATTTACCAGTTTCAGGATATCATCAAACTTTGGCTCGATACCCTCATCCTCCATACGGGAGCTCATCTTCACCCACTTCCTTTGCAGTCGAGTAGGTAGACGTCTTGCTATTACTTCTAGTATAAAACTCGAGTTGAGGTCACTCATGCGATTCATCGAAATCATTCCATTCTTGTAAATTAGCAAATTATCTAAAAACTCAGTGAGTGCCTGGGAGTCATCCTGTAATTGACCACCATTACCCTTAACAGCCTCGAATAATTTCCCTGCAATCATCGAAGGTCTTCCAAACCTTTGACGTAATATGCTCATAGCCTCGTAGTAGCCCTCTTTTGGCTTCATAAACTTACAGCACTGTATAGCTCTTGCAGCATCTCCAGTGCAATATCTCATCAAATACATTAACTTCAATTCATCATTTAATAGAAAACTACTCAGCATGATCTCAAACTCCTTTACAAATTGTAAATAATCGGCCGGGTTTCCATCAAAACACCGTGGTTCAAATTTAGGGAGTTTGATGTTCCTATTATCCCTGAACGGCGAAACAGTAACATCAACCATGTCATGCTTAACATCAGACACATCGTTACAATTAACAGACAAGTCACCATGACTTACTTTCCTGTTTGTATCCAAGACACTCTGTCCCTTCTTTGACCCAGGCATTGTTGAACTTGACCCAATTCCAAAAAGTTCCAGATATTGCTTGTTCAAAGAGGACTTGACCGGCACCAGGAAACATGAACGGCGACTATCCAAACTTTCACCAAATGTTTGAATCCGCCAGATTTGTTTCCATCGTCAGAAACTGTCAATCACGTCTCATAAACCGTTAATGCCCAGCTCTCGCTACGCTCGGGCCCACGCTGTTCCTTTGAGTTTCAGAAACGCTTAGTAATAACGGACGCAAAAACCAAAACACCGATCTGCCGCTTGTTATTTCTTTATTGTTACACCAACATATAAAAGGAATAAACGAACTAAGCAAACGGTAAATTCTGACGATGTTTCACTCTTCTTTCTGAACAGCGACCGATGGGACGATGACTGTCGTATTGATGCCTCCGCGAAAATTAAGGAAGTTGATTTTGAGCAAACAACCAAGAATCGATCGTTCAATCTTCAACTCCATTGACATCAGCCATAGCGCTACATCCATTTACACACAACCACACAATAGGATGGGATAAGACGACAGTTTTGAAATCTAATATCACAGGGTGGAGGGATAGATTGATAACAGAAGCTTTGTTTATCGAATCAACTGCAAATACATGTAATAGGAATGATTCAACACCTGTCGAGTTGGATAACAGGAAAATCCTACTACCCCTAAGGCGACAAACAGAGGACAAAGAAAACTGTAAAACTCAGGTTTCAAAGTAGTGTAATTACTATTGATATGATTACAAACAATAAATTATGTTCGAAACGTCATCCAGTAAATAATACTGTGTCGCTGTGTGATATATCTAATAAACAAACTAATGTGGCTTGTACGTTTTCTTCCAACATAGGATGAGTTTTTATGGATAAGCTGTGAAATTTCAAGGTTACAACGACAAGTTTCGTAATCATATTTTAAAGATTGGCGTTACGGTGAGCCTTTATGGTCTTCCGTATAAACTCTTTTTTCGTTGAAATCTGGTCCCATACGTTCATCTTCAAAAAACTAAACGAACGAAAACCCGGTTTTTATGATATTGATGTACCACTTATTAAGCATGAGAGATTATAAATACAGTAGATTTAATGAAACATTGCTTTCAATAGCGTAGTAAACGCAGTAGTCATGTGTTTATGATAACAAAGTACTATTTGTACACTCATTTAATTTTTATTGCTGAACAAATGAATGATTTTATTGGCTGAGGTTTGATAATCTTCGTCATTAGATTCAGATTTATTGTTTGAGGATAGAAGGCTTGGAGCCTATGTTAATCCCTTTCTAGTAAATTCCTGTGGTTTTCCAAACCCTTCTTGAACGAATCAGTTAAGGTTGCAGACAACACTTCTTCTGGGAGTCGGCTCCAAGAGTTTTTGATTCGATGTGAGAACCAGTACTCAACAGCAATATGATTTCTCCTTGGCTTTTGAACTTTGCTGCTATGTCCTCTAAGGTGTTCCGACCCGGTGGGAAGGAAAAGAGAGAATAGGTGAGGTTCGTAGTTATTATTTAAAATTTTAAACATTGCTATTAAATCCCCTGTCTGTCTACGGTATGACAGTGAGAAGAGATTTAAACTGTCTAGTCTTTCCTCGTATGATAAGTTAGTCATGCCGTGAACAATACGTATTAACAGAACGTTAACCTGGCTAATATCTTCGGTTAAATAGGGTTAAGAACGCATTACTAACCATGAAGGAATATAAATTGCTTAACTTAGAGATAAACGAACCCAATTAATTAACCACTGTAGTCCAAGGCGTTTTCCGCATAATTCGTATATGGGTGCCTTGGTCATTTTTCATAGCTTAAAATATTAATGTCAGATAAGACAATAACGCGCGAGATTTAATGGGGGGGATCAGTGTTTTATAAGAATATGATTTGGGCACTGTGGTTGTGTGTAGTTCTGTAATAGGTATCATTTTAGAAAAATATGTAGGAACCGGAAAGTGTACTAGTGCTTAAAGTAGGAGAAGAAACAGGTTGGTTAGGCCGTGGAGCCCCACCGATGAATTGATCAGAAAGCGTCTTGCGCATGCCGTGTCACTACTCGCTTCCTTTTGCTGAAATAGGATTAGATCAGCAAAAGGGTAGAAGAGGTCAGACCGAAACAAGTTGCCAGTCAATGAAGTCATAGGTTGTAGGTTTGAGCCACATAAATAAAGTGTTCGTCTGTATGGAGTAGCGAAGTTGTCCAGAATCATTGATTGAAGATTCTTGGGGGTCTGGCTCCACACGGTTCACGATAGTGTGTACGTACTTGCCTATTGTCGTCACCCAGATTCTGGTTTGGGCTGACTCATTGGTCTTAGCTCTTGACTTCCAGCCATAGGGTAACGGGTTCGAACCCTTCTCTGTCTACCTCGCATTGGGCAACCAGGTGGTATCAGCAACCCTCACAGTGTGACTCATAACCAACTGCAAGGAATTGCAATTAATTACTGGGTAACATATCGTTTCCTTCCCCCAGATTCTGGAAACCTTCCCTCTCACATCCACCTTTATTCACTCTGATCTCGATGCATTTTTTTCCTTAACTCTGTATGTTTTCCCGATGCGTGTCAACTTGATATGTTGCGATTTTATGCGAATGTCTTCATCGATTAATTAGATCGTCAGTTCCTACTCAGATGGTCTCTGGCCCTTAAAGTCACTAGGAATATAATCAGGCGTGATTTTTACGTGTTTCTGTTTGTAAGACAGAGTATATAAACATCACCATACATATGAAGTTATTGATGTAAATCTGGTCGTATAAATTCGCATGTACTTACTAATTTGTAAGAGGTGGTTTCAAAACCATTACACTGGAGTTGATAAAAATACGAAGACTGATAGACACTTTAAGTTTTAAAGATCAACTGCAGACTTCTTCTTTTCTGTTTTCGACATAGAACTTTGCACAAATGTGCGGAAGTTCAAGTCGCCACATTCCGTGTAGCACGCGAAGCAAGAGAAGAAAGTACAAGAAAAGCATAATAGAAACAGTGAGCAGAGGTGTGAGACAAAGGAGTAATAAAGAAATACAAAACAGTTTCATTGAAGATCATAAGTCACAGGGAGTGGATGCATCTGCGCCACTGAGAACGATTTTGAGCCATGTCACCAATTGTTTCCAACCATAGATTTTTACCGTCCCGAGGACCCCAGCCTGGAAGTCTACACCTTCCTACGTGGCTTAGACCAACTGTTGTGGATTTCATTGACTGGTGCCAAGTTTTTGTTTGACCGCCGCTAGCTTTTTTCCAGCCTGACCCTATATCCGCTAACATTGCTCGTCGAGGGAGGCGATGGCTTGGCATACGTAACACATGTCCTAACCATCTCAGTCTTTGTAGCTTCACGACTTCGTCGATTGATTTCCCCTGTTTACCTAGAACTCTACGCCTAACCTCCATGTTGCTCACCTTATTATGCCACTTTACACGGGAAATAGAACGCAGGCACCTATGATCAAAGACAGCTAGTCTTTTCATGTCTTCCACTCTCAGTGGCCAGGTCTCACAACCATAAAGGAGGACGGAGCGGACTGATGAGCAGTACACCCGCCCTTTGGTCGATAGTCGAACATCTCGTCTACGCCAGAGTCGGCGTAAACTAACAAATGCGAAACGAGCCCCTTGTATTCGTGCTGAGATTTCGTCAGAGATCAACCCGTTGGGGCTGATGGTACTTCCCAAATAAGTGAAGCGGTCAACGTGCTCTACCACTTCACTTCCTATTTTTAAACTAGGCGTCGATGTAGTCCAGTCCTGTAACATCATCTTGCATTTGGCGGGAGCGAATCGCATGCCAAACATTCGTAGATTGCGGCTCAAGGTGTTTAGAAGACTCTGCATTTCGTCAGCGTCTTCGCCTAGAAGGACTATATCGTCTGCATATTCCAAGTCAACGAGATTATTCCCGGTAGCAAGTCAATCCCTGAGTCGCTGAAGTCACCTAGGGTTAAGTCCATTAACACATCTATGATGAAGTTGAATAGAAAAGGAGATAATGGGCATCCTTGACGGACACCACTGGTCGTCATCAGTTCAGATGACAGCTCGCCGTAAGCCCTCACCTGGCTGTATGAGTACGAGTAGAGTGCCTTAATCAGTGCAATATATTTTCTTGGAATTCCCTTTACAGCCAAGCATCTCCAGAGAACTTCCCGATCGACAGAGTCGAATGCTGCCTTTAGGTCAAGAAATATAATGACTGTTGGACGCCGGTAGGAATGCCTATGTTCTAGAATCTGTCGGAGGGTGAAGATATGATCAATACACCCTCTTCCTGGTCTAAAGCCTGCCTGGCTCTCTCGTGTTTGTGCTTCCCGAGCACCACTCAGTCTACGCATGATTATTGAGCCTAAGACTTTAGATACTATATTAGTCAAGCTAATCCCTCTGTGATTATCACAGGAAGACTTGTCTCCCTTCTTGTATATGGGGATAATCAGTGACTTACACCAACCCGATGGGACTTCTTCTGATTCCCAGACGCTGCCTAGTACCTCAGTTAATCCGGACAGTAAGCTGTCTCCACCGTACTTAAATACCTCTGGAGTCATTCCATCAGGTCCCGCTGCTTTGCCTAGTTTCAGATTGGTGACAGCTTTAGTAACCTCAGTTAGGGATGGAGGACCTGTGTCTATATCCCATTCAGGGAGGTGTTGGATGCTCGGAAGGTTGAGCGTGGCTGTGGGCAAATTAAACTGCTCCTCATAATGCTCTTTCCAACGATCCAGTCGTCTATCCTGGGAGCTAATTATAGTGCCATTTTTTTCCGAGATTGTCTCACTAATGATTTGTCTTCTCCCACCCGTTTCCCTGATGAGTCCAAAGAGTTGCCTGGTGTTGCCTATCCTCAAAGCTTTCTCCATCTCTTTGGCTTTTGTCGCCCACCACTGTTCACGGTCCTTGCGGAGACTTTTCGTAAGTTTCCTCTTGTGCAGCTTTCGCTCCTCATTGAATTCGGAGCTCGCCGGAATAAGTCTTCTAGCATCTATCAGTTCGGATGAGGCGGTGGAGATCCAGTGGTTTTTACTCACCTTTGGGTTTACCTTATTCACAGCTTTTACAGCTGTATCTATGGCTGCCTGGATATTTTTCCAAGCTTCTTCAGGGTGAGCACAGCTGTCGAACACAGATATGTGTTTAGCTAGTTCTTCCTCAAATACGGATTTAGTTTCCTGATCGAGCTGGGGACGTGATGGTTTTACCGCCAGCTGTTTCCTACGTCCGTTCAGTCGTAAGCACACCCGAGCGCGGACCAGTGCATGGTCGGTATCTACGCACGTGTTCCAGAAGGAGCGACAATCTCCTACCGACCCACGCCAACGATAGCTTATTGCTATGTGGTCTATTTGTGTCCAGCGTTGGTTTGATGAAGGGGGTCTCCAAGTCAAACAGTGTCTCTCCTTGTGTTTGAAGTTAGTGCTTACAAGAAACAAATGATTATCAGAGCAGAACTGTAGGAGACGGTCACCGTTGTCGGTTCGCTGGCACGGAGCTCCATAGGTGCCACCGACATCCTTCTCAGATTGACACAATTTCCCTACTTGAGCGTTAAAGTCACCAGCTAGAACGACTATGTCTGAGCGTTTAGCCTTTCGCACCAAACTAGACAGCTTTTGGTAGAACTCATCCTTCGTTTCATCTGAACTGCAGTCAGTGGGGGCGTAGGCGGAGATTACGAAAAGGCATCGGCGAGTAGTGCAGTCCTTCCTCCTTCTTACTGATCCGTTCAGGCGGACAGCACACATTCGGCTATCTACCGGGATCCAGTCAAGCAATGTCTTTTCTGCCCTAGTACTCAAAGCTATCCCTACGCCAGCTAATCCTCGTGAACTAGCTGTGGCATCTCCTGACACCCTCAAGGTGAATTTTGCAGATTCAACCTGTTGGCCAGGTGGGGTTAGGTGAATAACCACACTTGGGTCTTGTATGCGTGTTTCTGAAACACAGCATACATCAATGGCTCGTGATGCCAGGGTCTTGGCTAGTGATGCTTGTTGTCCTATTTGGCAAAGTGTCCTAACATTAAGAGCTCCTATATGAAATTGGTGGCGCGGCTTTAAGAGGCTGTCGGTGGTGGTTTTTTGGCTTCCATCGTTTTTAGTGGACGCAGAGTGGAGAGGAAGTGGAGAGCTATCAAGTCGAGGAGTTGCATCAGTGGAAGGAAGGCAAGATGATAGAGATGAAGATGAAGACAAAGATGAGTGAGTAATAGAGAGGTTTCGTGTGCATTTCGGATTGTGAGGGCGATTGTTACTTCCCGGCTGCCCACTGCAGACTAAATAAGTCTTGATTTTGATCTGTGAAAGCAGAAGTCTATAAGTCCATAAATTATTTCCCAAGTGATGACCGATTAATAATCAGTATAGCTGTGTATGTGGGCGTTTGTTGGAAATCCTTCGTTCAGGTTTCGAATGCGGTACATATGCTGAGCCAAACGGCGATGTGCTGCATTGTAATATTTTTATTAGAATCATGTCAATCGATGCGATGTTCTCTACTCGTTTCTTTTACTTGTTGGTGTTCATCAGCGATGAGTGTTTGCAACTTGAGCTTTTTGCTCTCGTTGTCGAAATCAGAAAATTTTCGTTCAAAACATTCTGCCTGCTAATAAGGCTCTGCAGAAGAGCACCAAACATTACACGCCTGAACAGAAGATATTAGTAAAAATGATGCTAAACAGCTATACTTACTACCACTTTGATTACAAATCCTGATTCTATTAAGTATGAGTCATGACTTGGTGGTAAGGTATGTAACATTGGAACTAAATGAAACAAGAAAGAAAAGATAAGCTTCCTCAAGTGTTCAGACTCGTTTTGTTGGTGAGTGTTAAGAAACGGAGAAACTAAGTCGATTGACTTGTTCCAAAATCAATTGCTGTAATATATATTTTTCCTATAAATCAACTTATTGTCGGAAAGTGATAATAGAAAGGGTTTAACATATCAAATCTGACGCGATGTAAGTAAACTGAGTCCCGAGGTATTTCTGCATGAATATGGAAGGCTTAATAGCCTTTGTGAAATTCTTATCTCATGTTGCATCTGTAAGGAGTGATAGTGTATTCTTAAGGTGTAATACAAACTCAACAACTGACACCGTCTTAGTATAAGGTAAAATTTTATTATGGGGAAAATAAACCAGAACATCTGGTATATTTTTAGAGATATGAAGGAACATAGCTGATAAGCAACTAAAATGACGTGGACGCACTTCACCATCTAGGGGTTTGTACTTATCTGTTTGCCTCATACTGTATTCCTTCATCTTGTGTCGTGATTCTTAATTCTATATATCCTTTTCCAAAGACCATTATGTTAGGAAACTTGACGATGAGATGTAAGCTGTACTCTCTGGATGGCATTTGAAAGCATCTCCGTGATACATGGCCGTAAACTGCGACAGTCTCTCTATAGTCAATGCGTAAAGTTTTCAGCAAAGTGGATTATTTTGACAATCAGTTTGGTAAAAATTTCCTACAAAACCAGTGTTAACAACACCATATTGCATTATATCTGCTTTTGGAAACTTTCACACGAACATTCTGAAGCAGCATTTTTTGTGACCAAACCACTTATTGGTAGGCCACAAGGTTTCAGAAGCTCTTTCAAACATTTCTGAAGTGCTGTTGAGAACTTGTTTTCACCTGTGGAAAAGTAGATAGGGCATGAAGTCTCCTTTAAGCTCAACAGTTCTAAAAATTCTTTGCGTAAAATAGCTGTAGAATATTGAGGAATTCAATGAGGCATCTCCATAACATTCTGATGCGGGACAAGGAAGCGTGATTTTTTAGTAATCGTCCGGAATTCAAATGTTTTGGACTGATTCGCCTCTCGGAACTGACTGGTTGTGGGTACACTGTGAATGAACTTAACATCAAACGGAAGAGATAGCCACCTGGCGTCTAAGTTAATTTGATCTACAAACCAAACCAGTGGTCTTGGTTGCACATGCGCATTAATATTTTGTCCTCTTGTGCATTCCGGTTCAACTGCGTTGTTTTAATTTTTTGACCGGATGGAAACGTGGAACTAAATGCATAACCATTTTTATATTTCTACAATCTGATTGCATAGTCATATTTATTTGAAAATGTCCCTTTATTATCTCTCTACCTTGGCTGAAGAAACGTTGCCTTATCAGTCTCAGATCGGCCCAGACATGCTTCAGAATCTCTCTGTCATTATGTACGACAATTATATTTGCGATCGAACACTACTAGTCAGGTCACTTGATTGCTTGTTTGGGACTTGTGGGCCAAAATTAGAATTTCACAGTGAAGTTCCACTACTAAAAGATGGCTTGCTGCAATCGCTTGCTTTTATAAGCGATCTGTCTAGCTCGGTTGTAGGCGGTGGTTGTTACCACGTTACAACGTACCAGGTATGGCATTCAGAATTTTAGGCCATCTTTACGAAATAAAATCTATTTATAAGTTTAAGAACGCCCTTGTTGACCGAGGTAATACTGCAGCACGAAGGCTCACATACCTTCCGTTTCAGATGAAACTGTTTAGGCTACACACATTCACAAGTATTATATATAGAAAACTAGCCAACTTTTAGTAATTTCTCAGCTACTGTCAAGTTCGATTTATAGAAAAATAAAAATTTGGAGCTATAATAAGCCTTTTCGCCCCGTGAAATAGTTTTGAAGTAGTTGTTGCAAAGGAAATATGGTTTGAGTTCTGTTTGAATGAGTGAAACTGGTGGTATTCTTACAAGGTCACTTTTTGGCGAGTGTGACATCTATAAATTAATCAGATTTTTCGTTTGTGAGTGGTCGCTCCTTTAATTCTTTGTGTGTGTGTACTCATCAGTAAGCTGTATGGTATGATTTCAGCCGTAACCTTTTTATCATTAATTATAAATTAAAATGTTTATCTCACTTAAGCTTACATTTAGTATGGAAAATCCCATTTAACAATAACTCCGGCATTTTTAGAGAGGTAAAGGGAAGCGAGACTTCGAACGTTTGAAGAGTTTGCACTGTGCCCAGGAGATTTTCGAGAGTATTTCTAGCTTCAAACAACTTTTTAGTACATCATGACTTTTCGGGGCGGACTTAGGGCGCATTGCAGACTTTTTGGGGCAGACTTCGGGACAGTGTCCCACGTAAGTAGATTTACCCGAAGTTTTTTGCCCCAAAAAGTCTGCAATGCGCCCGTAGAAAATGCTAGCCGGGCATACTCACTACTATTCTTTTCGAGGGATTGTGGTTTGAATAATGCCTAAACCTTTAGAATGATTTTATTTGTCTTTTTATATCCAATCTACTTAAGGGTTCAAAGTGCATAATGATAATCATTTGGTGTGATGATAAGCGTGGTGGATTCTGTTCTGAATTCGACTTTATTTCAACTGTCATATGTTTGATATTCAGACGTGAGGTGTTTCAACATTTTCAGTTAACGCAGCATTGCCATTTATATTCGGTTGTTGTTGTAGCGATGTTTTAGGAAAGGAGCGGTTCTCGTGTCTTTGTCCTGGGGAAGGTACCTTTCTCACGTGTTATATTTATCACTGCTTTAACAGTTCGAAAATATTAATTTCACTTCAATTGCCATGGATTCAAGTTTCATCCATCTACTCATAGTGACCAATAAATTACAAACTTATCAGACTCTTAATGGCCCTGAATTCTATTACTGTATATCATTGGTTATCTTCTAGTGCTGTAACCTAACCTTAAATGAGCCGTAGTATTTATTAGCTATTTATTTTGTGTTATATTCTGCATTTTGTTAACTTTTTAAATATGAACGGTGTTAGGACCAACCAGATACTGAGTGACTGATGAATATATATAAAAAGCTGTACAGAAGTACATCAGTTCAATTTGCCAAGCTTCAAAACAGTACGAAGAGAAAATGAATAAATCTAGTGATACTAAAAGCATCAAACGTGTCAGAGACAGGATCAGTGAGGTTACCTGTAATTTCGAAGATAGCGAAAGTCATGTACGTGTCTCTAGGTTCTCTAACAGTTAGCTCTTCATAACCGGCAAATCACAGCCAGACAATTTACGCATAATTTAATTTACGACTGCCTTTCGATTACAGTTGCTTTTTAAATTGCTGTATTTCCAAAACAATCTTTTTATTTTACAGAATGGAAGAGTTTTCAGCTCTATATGACAGTGTGTGTCAGGATGTTTCACGGCATATTAGTGAAACACTAAGACCATTCAATAAAATAGACACAATTGCTACTCACGGTGGTTATGAATCAATATACTTACAGGAAGTAGGCCGTCCTGTTGTTCCACCCTTAACTTTATCAACTACTTTCCAACAACTTTCTCCCGGTGTTGCTAAGGTAATAATTTTTTAAATGACCACTGGAATCATTTTGAAGTACGACTATTCCAGATCTGGAAATTTCTCTCGGGAATGTCTCGAAAAATGCATAGCATCATTAGAGGATGGTGATAATTGTTCCGCATTTAGTTCAGGTCTCGCAGCGCTATCAACTGTTGTTCAAGTTTTATCACATGGAGACCATATTGTTGCATTCGATGATCTTTACGGAGGTATGTTTATGTGTTGACTTTTCATCCATTCAATCTGACTTTTTGGTACAAAATATATTAAGTTCTACTTTATACACTGATTGATATTAGTTTGCCAAACAAAAATACAACTAGTACGTTCAGATGAATTGGAAACAAAATAACATATGGAATTGCGCAAGAGTTTCAAGTAGTTAGAAAAATAAGAATACAAGCAAAAGTTAAGTCAAATCAACCAAACAAGCAAAACCAACTAACTGCCAGCAAAACTATTCGAATCCAGGATCATAGCTGGTTATATAAATGCTGTTGAAGAACTCTGTATCTAGTGCGTAACTAAATGTTGCATCACGTACATTTCATAGTTTAACTTAGTTTGCTTAAGTGTTATTTTTCATTCTAGTAGCTACTAAACGCCACCCTTTATGAGGTTTTGGGTCAACCAATGCATGATTGTATCTATTTAAATAACAAATGCTGAAATGCTTTCGTTTTGACTTTTTGTTTGTAAAGGAGTGTGAAAGACCGCTCACTGTAAGTTCATCCAACCAACATAAACTTTGACATGAGAAGACAGGGAGGAAATTGGGCTGGTTACTCGCAAACATGTAGAATTTATTGATTATTGTCTTATTTATTGGTATAACCAGTTAATATAGTCGATAAAACATGGTGGATAACCATCATCGATGTGAGATTCAGCATGTACAAGAAGATGGCGTGGCCGGGAAACTGGGACTGATTAAGGTTTCGATTGCCTAAGAGATACTCTTCTACTTGATCACTTGTTGTTTTTCGTTAGTCTTTTCTGTGTTAACGCAACTTGTAGAAACAGAGACTGATTCCTTGAGTAAGTTAACTCCTCTTTACTTTATTGTACAGCTGGAAGCTATAAATCGGTTAATTCAATTATTTTGGCTTTCCATTTGTTTGTTGGTGACTTCAGTTTAGTGTGTTGTCAATCCAATTTAGCTGGACATTAGGGCAAATCAGTGGTTTTATGGCTCAGCAAAATTTCTGTCACAAGACACAGTTTGTCCATTTATTAAGTTTATTATGCAGAAAATAGTAAGTAATGTAATGGGATGAAAACTGGCATTACGGCACCTTGCTTCTCTCACTTTTATTTGATTAGTCACAAAGGGGATGTTAGTTTCTTCCGCTTCGAATGACTTATTGATTCGGTTTTAGTGAGTTAACCTGCTATTGACACCATATTTGTCCAAAATACCGTGAGGAGTATTAGTGAAAGAAGCGTAGTGTAAAAACGCATCACTCTCTGAAAGTGGGATAAAGTCAGTTATACAAGTGAAACTTCATGGGTACTTTTTGTCTCGACTTTTGTTAATAAAGGCATCAAATGTGCGTATAATGATTATGAAGTAAATAAAAGTATTCCGTACAAAAATTATGGATACGCATAACTGGTTGGGTTTTTGGATTTGCGTACTAGTTCGAATGGAGTAATTTGAAACAGATTTTTTGTGTACGTTGCTATAAACCACACTTATTATATATGCCAACTGATGATGCCATCTAGTTTCCCAGACTGACACAGGCAGAGTGAAATTCGAGGCCGTGTCACTGACTAAGAGTTAAACATTAGGCCAACGAGCCACAGCTCCACTTATTCACATAGTTGCGGGACGAAATTTCTTATTACTTAAGGATATTGTAATTTAGGTTAGTCAAGTGTACAGTTTCATTTCCACACTAAATGTGAGGTAAGATATTCCTCTATTCCCCCAATTCCTTGTACCAAATTTTCCTGCATAATGGATTTCAAAGATAAGTAGCGCGTGAACACATTCGGTACACTCGTTTGCAATATCAGGTACGGTAGATCTCCATTTTGGGATAGCTAATTTTGAATTAACTCAGATGAATGTGTTGTGTAGTTCTAATAAAAGCTTTTGATAACTAATATAATACATCATTATTGAAAGCTGTAAGTCAAACCTGTTAAAAAACAGACACCACTGTTTTAATAAAGATATATAAATATATATGCTATTCATTTTGAATGTGTTTGTTATCACTATCTTTACAGGTAGTGGACGATACTTGCGCAAATTGGCGACAAAGTCTAACATAACAACTACCTTTGTTGATATGCGTGACTTGAACTTATTCCGTCAAGCTTTACAGGAGAATACGCGTCTAGTTCTTATTGAAACACCATCAAACCCATTGATGCGTCTAATCGATATAAGTGCTATATCATCAATTACTCATGATTTTAACAAAGAAATAATCGTTGTTGTTGATAATACCTTTATGAGCTCTTATTTTCAAGTAAGCAAAGAATATTTTGTGTTTAGTAATATTTATAATGAAGTATATTAAGGAGTACCAACAACATTGTCTCCTCAGATTAAAGCATATAAAGGAAAAAAGATGTAACAGCGAAGGAAATTTTCTTTCTGATGGATCATTTCCAAAAGCTACATAATAATTTTTATATTCGATGAAAAATTCACAGGACTAATGAAATACCGGTAACTATGTTCTAGAAAGTGGTTTACATGATTCGAGTCATAATCTAGAAGGGAACGCACAGATGAAGATGAAGAAATGCATTCTGATATTACAGAGTAGATATGAGAATAACCTACTCAACTTGAACATACAGAAATGGACATGTGCGTCTGTGGCACAGTGGTTATGACTCTCGCCGACCATGCACATCGTCCGAGGTTCGATCTCCTGCGGATGCACACCTGATATCAGTGGACGGCCCGCGAAATTTGGGCTACCGATATCACATGGAATGGAGTTATACTCCACCACAGTGCCCAAGTTTTGTACTTATATCAAATTCGGATGACTTCAGATAATTGTTGCCATAAGGTGGAAGATTGATTTAATTCTGCGACAGGATTTAAAGTGCATAGGAGGATCATGTGGAACATGACAAATTCGTTGTGTCTTGTGAATCTGACGTTGATAGAAATCAACCGTGAATCACATGGCTGAAATGCTGTCTAATTAGCCCGCTGTAATGGTCGTTCACTTGGCTGACTAATAAGTCCTCAACTTACCTTCTGTCAATTAATATCGCTTGCGTTGAAGTCGAGTTGGTTATTACGCACATTAAATAGTATTCCGAATTCCGGAGAGCTATCATCTGGCCACAGAAACTTTTCCTGATACCGTCACCGACGAATGACAATGGAGGTTTCTTCACAGACTTGTGCGCCGTCAGGATTCTGGGGATTGAATGTGCCGTATACAAGCACAAGCGTATACACAAGACAACATGTATTTCACCCTGAGGAAATACGAAAAACCAGGCAGATTTCATCTCAGTCTTGCTCAGAAAGGAGAAAACAAGGCCTTTAGGATATTAAGTAGAGAAGGGAAGCAGATGTGGGCTCAGACCATCATCTAGTTTGAGGAACATTCAAGCTCAAGCCTAAAGCCGTCTAAACAACTGGTGAGATTGCAAATTTCAAGTTTGGCACTAACCAACTGAAATATGAGGCTAGAAAGGCTTAGTAATAAAGGCCGTGAAGCATTTAAATAACATCTATATGAGAAATGAAAAGTTACTAATAAAAGGAAGGAAAAATGAAATTGACTAAATAAAAACAAAATTAAGATGGGGATGTTACTCTGGCCATGATAAGGTGAGTTAACGTGTTCATTGTTTTTAGACATCGGGATCAAGAAAAAATTCTGTACATTAAGGTTGAGTGGATCATTCTCACACCTATTAGGTAATACCAGCTTGCATTTCCTCATCATCATCTGTGTGTTCCCTTCCAGATTATGACTCGAATCATGTAAACCACTCTCTAGAACATAGTTACCGGTATTTCATTAGTCTGCATCGAATATAAATACGAACTGTACATATTCTGAAAAGAATTCATGGAAAGGGAAATTTTCTTCTCTGTTGGATTTTCCTGCTATGTATGACTTAATATTCGAATTATTTGTATTCCTATTGCCTTTTGTTTACACTACCCTTTGTAAGTAACTGTTGGTTATGTATTTGAGGATGTATTCGACTGCTATGAATTAAGATTCTGTCAGTTTCATCCACAATAATTCATTTGATTTATTGTAAGTGGAAGATGTGTCTTTAACGACTAAGGCCAGTTTAGTTTTCTAATATCAATCACTCGTATAAATATATTCCTGTGTTTTGCTCATCACTGTGTCAGTTTGTCTAAAGCGTTTTGTAATGTTACTTCGGTCAACAATCACAACTTCATGTTTGGATCTCCTGTTTTAGTGTGTACTATATTTTTTGGCTGATTATCAGTGAATAAAGACCATTCAGTGGGCTTTATTGAAAAAAATATAAGTAAACATTTATTGTAGGTCAATGTGTTAATAATATTATTATTGTTTATCAGGATTTGCTTGTTCTAGATTTATTTGCCAAAATGTAGGAAATTATTTTCTCTGTATCGAATGATTACTGTCGTTTTTATAATGTACGTGTGTGTGGGTGTATGAATTATAGATTCGAATTTTCAGTCAGTTGTGAAATTTAATTCACTGGATGTCACGTTTGTTTTGTTATAAATGACAGTGAAATTTTTAATGTTAACTGTTTATATTTGATTATTTGTCATACACACATACACACAGTTCTTTGGATGTTTACACAAAACTGCGGTTTAGCGTATACTGTAACCCAATTAATGTTTTTTGACGTTATCTAGTTTGAATGAATATTTGTTGTAGTTAACTTGTGTTTAAAACTATTCATTTTTCTTTAGGATAACTGAATCATCTCTGGTGGTACTGTTCTCAGTTTTAAAACCAATTATATCATAATTATCTCTTAAGTCATCTGATAACTTGTTTTTCTGTCATAGTATAGAAGACCTCAGCGTTTACTAATTCATGCAAACATTAGACATTGTTGGTCTCTGAAAAATATTTACCAGTAGCATATTCTTTAGCTGATAGGTATAGTTCAACTTGATTATAATCTTAACTAACCGTGTCCATCCAGTTGGGTGTGATGACAAATACTCGCTGTCTGTCTGTCTGGATTCAACATAGAACTTGGCACCGAAGTGCAGCAGTTCGAGTTGCCACGTTCCAAATAGCACACAGAGGTAGACAAGAAGATGAGTGAAGAGAATCAATAGAGTTTGACAAGTATAAGAGTGAAACAGAATGGGTAATGGTAGAAAGGAATATGAAAGATTACAGAGACTGAATACATCTGCGCCATTGACAACGATTTTGAGCCATGTCACCTATTGTCTCCAGCCATTGATTCCTAGAGTCCCGAGGGCCCCAACCCGGGAGTCTGCATCTCCCTACCTGACTCAGTTTAACTGTCAAGGATTTCATGGATTGATGCCATGTTTTTGTTTGGCCACCACTGGCTCTTTTCCAACCTGAACCTATATCAGCTAGCAATGCCCGTCGGGGGAGGCGGTGGTTAGGCATGCGCAGCACGTGACCTAGCCATCTTAGTCTATGTAACTTTATAGCCTCGTCGATTGATTTTCCCTCTTTGCCCAACACTCTACGCCTAACGTCAACATTACTTACCTTGTGAAACCACCTAACGTGAGACAGAGATCGCAGACATCTATGATCGAAAGCAGTCAACCTTTTCATGTCTTCAACGCGTATTGGCCATGTTTCAGAGCCATAGAGAAGGACGGAGCGAACTGATGAGCAGTACACACGTCCCTTGGTTGATAACCGGATGTCACGCCTACGCCAGAGATGGTGTAAGTCAGCGAAAGCAGCTCGAGCTTTTCGGATCCGTGCTGAGATTTCATCGCCAATCAGTCCGTTGGTGCTAATACAACTTCCCAAATAGGTGAAGTGGTCAACATGTTCTATCACTTCACTCCCTATCACTAAGTTAGGGGTTGACGTGGTCCAGTCCTGTAGCAGCATCTTACATTTTGTAGGGGCGAATCGCATGCCAAACATACGAAGATTGCTGCTCAAGGTGTTCAGAAGACTCTGCATTTTGTCAGCATCCTCCCCTAACAGGACTATGTCATCTGCATATTCTAAGTCCATAAGATTATTCCCTGGTAACAAGTCGATTCCTAAGTCATTACGTTCAGTTAAGGATACTTCCATTAGCATATCTATGATGAAGTTAAACAGAAATGGGGAAAGTGGACATCCCTGTCGGACACCACTGGTTGTTACCAATTCAGATGACAATTCCCCATAAGCCCTTACACGACTACGTGAGTTTGAATAGAGTGCCTTGATTAGTGCAATGTACTTTCTTGGCACTCCCTTCACAGTCAGACATTGCCATAGTACCTTTCGATCCACGGAGTCGAAGGCCGCCTTCAAGTCAAGAAATATGACAATTGTTGGACGCCGAAAAGTGTGTCTATGTTCTAGAATCTGTCGAAGAGTGAAGATATGATCTATGCACCCTCTACCTGGTCTAAAGCCTGCTTGATTTTCCCTTGTCTGTTCCTCCCGAGTTCTGCTTAGTCTATGCATGATTACTGAGCCTAGGATTTTAGAGACTATGTTCGTTAGGCTGATCCCCCTATGATTATCACACGAGGACTTGTTTCCCTTCTTGAATATCGGTATAATAAGTGACTTACCCCAGTCTGATGGTACTGTCTCTGATTCCCAGACTTTGCCTAGTACCTCAGTTAATCTACAAACTAGTATGTCACCCCCATATTTAAACACCTCCGGAATAATTCCGTCGGGTCCTGCCGCTTTGCCTCGTTTCAAATTACTGATAGCTTTTGTAACCTCACCTACAGACGGCGGACCAGTGTCTATATCCCATTCGGGTGTTGGTGGATGGCGGGGAGGTTCAGTGTGGCTGTAGGCAAGTTAAATTGTCCTCAAAGTGTTCTTTCCAGCGTTCAAGGCGTCTATCCTGAGAGCTAATTAAGGAGCCATTTTTCTCAGAAATAGTCTCACTTATGAATTGCCTTCTCCCACCCGATTTCTGATGAGTCTAAAGAGTTGCCTAGTGTTGCCTATCGCCGATGCTTTTTCCATCTCTTTTGCCTTTGTCACCCACCACTGTTCACGGTCCTTGCGGAGACTTTTAGTAAGTTTCCTTTTGTGCAGCTTTCGCTCCTCATTGAATTCGGAGCTCGCCGGAATAAGTCTTCTAGCATCTATCAGTTCGGATGAGGCAGTCGAAATCCAGTGGTTTTTACTCACCTTTGGATTTGCCTTATTCACAGCTTTTACAGCTGTATCTATAGCTGACTGAATATTCTTCCAGGCTTCTCCAGGGTGAGCACAGCTGTCGAATTCAGATATGCGTTTAGCTAGTTCTTCCTCAAATAGGGATTTAGTTTCCTGATCGAGCTGGGGACGTGATGGTTTTACCGCCAGCTGTTTCCTACGTCCGTTCAGTCGTAAGCACACACGAGCCCGGACCAGTGCGTGATCGGTATCTACACACGTGTTCCAGAAGGAGCGACAATCTCCTACCGACCCACGCCAACGATAGCTTATTGCTATGTGGTCTATTTGTGTCCAGCGTTGGTTTGATGATGGGGGTCGCCAGGTTAAACAGTGTCTCTCCTTGTGTTTAAAGTTAGTGCTTACAAGAAACAAATGATTATCTGAACAGAACTGTAGGAGACGGTCACCGTTGTCGGTTCGCTGGCACGGAACTCCATAGGTGCCACCGACATCCTTCTCAGATTGACACAATTTCCCTACTTGAGCGTTAAAGTCACCAGCTAGAACGACTATATCTGAGCGTTTAGCCTTTCTCACCAAACTAGACAGCTTTTGGTAGAACTCATCCTTCGTTTCATCCGAACTGCAGTCAGTGGGGGCGTAGGCGGAGATTACGAAAAGGCATCGGCGAGTAGTGCAGTCCTTTCTCCTTCTTACTGATCCGTTCAGACGGACAGCACACATTCGGCTATCTACCGGGATCCAGTCAAGCAATGTCTTTTCTGCCCTAGTACTCAAAGCTATCCCTACGCCAGCTAATCCTCGTGAACTAGCTGTGGCATCTCCTGACACCCTCAAGGTGAATTTTGAAGATTCATCCTGTTGGCCAGGTGGGGTTAGGTGAATAACCACACTTGGGTCTTGTATGCGTGTTTCTGAAACACAACATACATCAATGGCTCGAGATGCCAGGGTCTTAGCTAGTGATGCTTGTTGTCCTATTTGGCAAAGTGTCCTAACATTAAATGCTCCTATATGAAATTGGTGGCGTGGCTTTAGGAGACTATTCGTGGTGGTTTTTTGGCTTTCGTCGTTTTTAGTGGACACAGAGTGAAGAGGGAGTGAGGAGCCATCAAGTAGAGGAGTTGCATCAGTGGAAGGAAGGCAAGGTAATAGAGATGAAGATGAAGACAAAGATA
Organism: Trichobilharzia regenti; assembly: GCA_944472135.2. Taxonomy (NCBI): domain Eukaryota; kingdom Metazoa; phylum Platyhelminthes; class Trematoda; order Strigeidida; family Schistosomatidae; genus Trichobilharzia; species Trichobilharzia regenti. Next base: position 62,891,793 of record OX235262.1, read on the forward strand.
AGTGAGGATTAGAGAGGTTTTGTGTGCATTTCGGATTGTGAGGGCGTTTGTTACTTCCCGGCTGCCCACACCGTGGAAGTTGGTTGCGTGACCGCAGAGCCCAGGGGACAACTGCTTGAGGCCGGTCACACGCGGCCTGTTTTTGTTTGTTCTCTTTTGTTTGGTGTGCCTCAGTAGCATACTTATCACTCCTGCCCTGTGACACGGCAGCAGGAAGCGCGGTCGTTGTTAATCCGGGCCACGGCCGATCCGGCATGAAATTTTGTGAATTTGTTTGGATCATGGTATTGGATGGGGTAGCTGCTTTTTGTTTAACCGCTATCCAAACAACCTGCCTGGCATGGTAGAACCTCAAGAGACATAAGTCTCAGCCAGTATAGCTTGATTAGGTCATTGCGGTGTTCAAGCCCGACCACCACGTCAAGGTAGCAGCTTTCGGTCGGGACAAATACTCGCTAATGACATTGGCTGGTTATCGTGGTATATATTCACTAATTGGCAGAAGCTACAACTGATGGACCGTTGTATTCTGTCCGAGTCGGTGACTGCTTCACTTATTTGGGAAGTACCATCAGCCCCAACGAGTTGATCTCTGACGAAATCTCAGCACGGATACAGAGGGCTAGTTTCGCATATGCCAGTTCACGCCGTCTCTGACGTAGACGTGATATGCGCCTGGCTGTCGACCAAAGGGCGGGTGTACTGCTCAGCAATCCGCTTCGTCCTCCTTTTTGGCTGGCTGTGAGACCTGACCATTGAGAGTGGAAGACATGAAAAGACTAGCTGTCTTTGATGATAGGTGCCTGCGTTCTATTTCCCGTGTGAAGTGGTATAATAAGGTGAACAATATTGACGTTAGGCACCGAGTGCTAGGTAGGTAAGAAAGGGAAATCAATCGACGAGGCTGTGAAATTACATCGACTGAGATGGTTAGAACATGTGTTATGTATGCCTAGTCATCGCCTTCCTCGACGGGCAATGTTAGCTGAGAGAGAGTCAGGCTGGAAAAGAGCTAGCGGCAGTCAAACCAAAACATGGCTTCATCAGTCAACGAAATCCACAACAGTTAGTTTGAGCCACGTAGGAAGGTGTAGACTTCCTGACTGGTTGGGGTCCTCGGGACGGTAAAAACCAATGGTTGGAAACGATTGGTGATATGGCTCAAAATCGTTCTCAATGGCCGGCGCAGATGCATCCACTCCTTGTGACTTATGATTTCCAATGAAACTATATTGTTCTTCGTTATTACTACTCCTTTGTCTCACACCTCTGTTTACTGTCTCTATTAAACATTTCTTTTTACTGTCTACTCTTGCTTTGTGTGCTGCATGGAGTGTGGTGACTGGAACTGGCGCACATCGGTGCAAAGTTCTATGTCGGAAATAGACAGACAGACAGACATTGAATGGTATACAAGCACGCCTTGTAATCTGGAGGTCCTAGATTTGGTACCGGATGGAATCATAATATGTACTGTTTAAGAATCCCAAATACGAACGAAACAACTTTGCGGTACTCTCTAGTTTTCAGTGATCCTCTTACTGAAGTCCAGTTCGTGATCAACCTTGATCATAATCTGTCTAGAAATATATTGTGTTGACGTTGTTTATCTGTTATACCAATAAACTGTTAACTATATCACCTTATGTACCGCACAGATGTCATAAAAATAAGCACAGCTACTTATTAAAATCATTATTACTCCCTTGGGTTCCTAGTGGAACATACTGCTACTTATTAAGATCAAATAAAGTATAATTATATTTCAGTAGTTTACACACAATGTTCACACCACTGTTGGAATTGTTGTTTTATTTTGATTACAGCTTGATTCCGCACCGTATTTTTGGTACAATTATGGAATTTTCAGTATGTGATATCGGTAGCCCAAATTTTGCAGGGCGACCATTGATATCAGGTGTGCATCGGCAGGGGATCGAACCCCGGACCATGTGCATGATCGGCGAGAGTCCTAACCACTGTGCCACCGACGTATTTTTCAGTCTAACATAGGCAGTTCCCCAATTTCATTCTCTATTCCCATAGGGAATTTTATTGAGTCGACATGGCTGTTTATATGCGAGAAGAGTTTCTCAACATCGTTTTTTCACTATTACTAACGTGTTGTCTACATATCTCCACCAACATTTTAATTGATGACCTGAATGGTTTAAGTGCATTCTCTTCCCAAAAATCCATGAATATATCAGCTATTATTGGTGAGATAGACAATCCCATAGCTACTCCTTCATTTTGTTGGTATATTTTCCCTTCAAATGTGAAATAATGTTGTTGTCAGACAGAATTCCACCCCTTTTATTATCTCTTCTACGGATAACTGTGTTCTTCTTTTAGGCCATTATCTTCTTTTAGTCTCGCTGTCAATGCATTCATGGCCATTTGAATGGGTATTTTAGTATAAAGACTGCTTACATCAAAGCTGACTAGTATTCCCTCTTCCTCTATTTTAGTGGTTTTAGTCGTCTCACTAATTCAAATGAATCTACTATTCTAGCTTTTGAGTTGTCTGCAAACAGACAATCACAATACCATATAAAAATGGTACATCAGAGGCAATTCAAAGAAACCTCAAAAATATCGGTATTCGTACAACGTTTAAACTGACGAATCTAATCAAAAATAAAATAAATCAACTGAAAGATCCCATAAAAATGATGGATAAAAACAATTTGATTTACAAAATATCTTGTGCTGACTGTCCGACTAAATATGTGGGGCAAACGTCCAGATCACTCAAAATAAGAGTGAATGAACAAAAACGCCTAACTAAAGGCCAACCAACAGGAACACAAGCTTACAAGAATCTTGAAAAAACATTCATCTATAGCTGCACATGCATGGGACAAAAATCATAATATCGTTTGGAACAATGTGTGTATTCTAAAAACTAATATGAACAAATGGGAAGAGAGACTTACAACAGAATCTATATTCATTAAGGTCACACCAGATACATGTAACAAGGCTGACTCAGTACAACTGTCAACAACAACTTGGAATATAATTCTGAATACAAAAACATGAATGAACAGAAAAATGAACTATATATATATTAGTACAAATCATAAATATATGAACAAAACAATTCCAACAGTGGTATGAGCACGGGCAGTAATTTTGCTCGAAATATTACCCATAATAAAACTTATCATTGTGTGTAAACTATTGAAATATAATTATACCTTATTTGATCTATTCCACAATGCTCAAACTTTTTACTGATATTCATACTTAAGAAAACTTCAGAATATTTGTTTTGTTTTTATATTAAATGTATTCATCACTCCTGCATAAACAGGACATACAGTCACACTGTTGTGTCATTACATTTTTCCAATAAATTTCTATAGATTAAACTTAACTTTCTTTTTACAGCGTCCACTTGATCATGGAGCAGATGTTGTCCTACATTCCCTCACAAAATATATGAACGGTAAGCTGCATATTTGTGAGTCTTATAAAATTAGTGAGGTAATGTAACTACAACTTGTAATGAGCTTCAAGGGTAAGTTTGATATTGGCTTACGCAGACAAAGAGTTAGGACTGGATCAGGGAGTTTTTATTATCATTCTAGACATTAACTTCATTTAAAAATAATTCGTGAAGAAATATGTCTTGACAACTGCTTGAAAACTTATCGTAACTATCTGCAATATGCAGAAACTACGTAGCTTTATTTCTAATGCTCATTAAAATGTAGGTAGTACAAAAGACTTCTAGGTTTGCACTTCTGTCAAGTTTGATGAAGTAATCCATCGCAGTGGTGGCTTTTTACTGGTCACTAACAGCAGATTCACCTGACCCGACCGATTGCTGTTACCTTTACGCAGTAATCAGGCTTACATATAGCAATTACCTAGCGAGCTACATCAACTGGAGCTAATGTTCCTACTGGTCCTACTATACAAGGAAGGTTGTTTGGATAGTGGTCAGACTAAAAGCAGTTACCATAATAGTGTAAATCGTTTAGGGGCAAAGTCATACTGCTGGTGAGTAGGAATGTAACGACAGTGAGATGTTCCCTTAGATGACCAGCGAGCAAAATATGCTACCTATTCCCTCTTAGTAGGAGGGTTAGAAAAGATCGAACCCGAAAATTGTGCATCACGACTTACCGGTAGTAAGATCTTCATGTGGACACAATTCCAAAAACTAATTCTGATAGGCCTCAGGCCTATCGTTCCTTCTTCGTCGGGTGTTTCAACTCCCACAGTGTGGGTGGCCGGGAAGTGATAATCACCCGGACATTTCCATAAGTGTGCAAAACTTTCTTGGTCATTACCCAACTCCATCTTCCAGTTGGATACATTCGGAATTTGTGTATTGTGTTTCGTCAATGTTGATTTTCCCATAGATAGTAGAAATAGGGTTTTGTAGCATAGATATTTAAATTTCCGACTGTTAAGTCACAACTTGAAACACACTACGTCTATATCAACCTCCTTAGTGTAGCGGATACCCACGTTTGTAGCATAGTTGATATAGGCCTTATCTTACTTATAAATTACTACTAAAAAACCACCATTCATCCTCAGATATTTCTAAGCAATAATGAAAGTTTTTGTCTTATTTTTTATTAAATCCTTCTGCGTCAAAATAGACTATTGATATTATTTTTAAGTAAACACCTTTATAATATCAGAAATAATAATAACATATTTCAGACCATTTTTAATTCACAGTAAAACAGATTACATATTCATAGTGTTCATCTCTCCTTGTCCTCAAGTCCATTGTTGTTGATCATATGAAAGCTTACCTCTGTCGTCATGTCTGGCAGTAACTTATTTGACAGAATTGAATGATGTATTATTGCTGTTTACAACAGCATATATATATATATATATATATATATATAATTCCTTCACGTTCCTAGGGGAAAATAGGGCTTTAAGCTAGAGGCTTGAAGTTTCGGTAGCCGTGGTGTTTATCTTTATGGGATGGAGTTGCAAGCCTCATGCCTGACCTTCCCTCTTCACCAGTCTTGTTACCGGCTTAGCGTGGTGAAGGAGTGCGTCAGTCGAGGATCGGACCCCGGACTACATGTGTGATTGGCGACCATTCTACTGCTGTGCCAACGACGCACATATGTATATATACGTTGTTCATCACCTGGGTGAAAAATAGGCAGTAAATATGTCTATTCTTTTATAACAGACTTTATGTTATGTTGCATAATTTACCTATTATTCTTCCAAGTCATATCTTGCTGTATAATTTGAAACATAAGGTTATGACTCCTTGCTTTAACAACAGTTAATCTTTTCATCATCATGAAGTAGTTTTAACTGGAATAAGTCACCAGAATCATCCGTCCTTCAGCCATCTGTGACACAGGGTTTCTTTCTGTAGCTGACAATTGTATCTTGAAAGCTAGGTTGGCATACGTCAACTCGAGACACATCTGGAGTCGTCGCGACGTTAACCTGGCTGTCATAGGTCAGGTTTACAATGCTTCAGTGCGTGCTGTCTTTCTCTACACCTGTGAAACCTGGCCTCTCTGAACTGAGGATGAACAGTGACTCTACGTATTTGTTCATTCTTGTCTCCCTAGAATTGATAGCACCGAATGGTGTCATCATGTGAGTAACTAAAGTCCGGCCATCTGTGTTTGGACACACTGAGATCATTATTCATTGAGTGTCGTCATCTGGAGACACCGGCTCCGATGGCTTGGCCATGTGCTACAATTGTCATCTCAGAGGTTTCCGTACAGCTCTCTGTTAGCCAGCCCTGGGACGGGATGGAAAAAGCGGAGAGGTGCTTAGCCCATGATGTGGCGTTGTGGGATGAACGATCCTTGTGGTAGGTTAGCATTGGCTGGTGCGTTACAACTCCCTGGTTGGGAACCGAGAGACAGTTGAAATCGGTGGCTCGAAACGTTATTGGATATGGGCAAGAAACGCAACCAATGGCGGACGTGCTGCAATTTCCTTCTCTCTTCCTTTTTTGAAAATAATTCGACGAATGCTATTTGGTCTTGTGAAATGTAATCGTCTTCTTCCCAGATGAAGTCCTTCATTCATTCTCTACCTATTTTTATTTTTCATACGTTGTTCTATTATTTTTGTGTGGCGTATCTTCTTGGTGCCATATTGTACCAGGTTTTGTGTTTTAAATAATAATAATTAGGTAGTAAACCTAACTCTCAAATTCGCCTAAAATATTGCTCACATAAAAGTCTTGTTAAGGGAAATTCGTTTTCATTCAATAGGAAACGGTGTCCTTCGCAAATGTAGTCATAAATCATACATGACTGATGTGATTTTTGTTATTTCTTTTCCAGTTAAATAATTCTGCTAAACTTATTCCTTTTATATGCAGTATGATTTAACAGTTAATTGGTGAACGAAACATAGTGTATCCATGTAGATTTATAAAAGGAGTGAAGTGGTAACATGGAATAAGAATGCGTGTATAGAGGAATTGTATGCCATTGGTTTAGCCACTCGACTGTGGAAAGCCTTTCGAATTAACAAGGCACTATTATCACTTTTCGAGCAATAAACATGGCTGATTATCAAGTTCATATAAATGCAAATGATTTTTACGATATATGTATATAGGATAGGTGAATACAGCTTTTATACACGTATTTCCTAATTGATATAATATTGATTTCTCAAGAAACCTTTGTGGCATCTTGACACGAACTGTTTAGCACTTGATTTAACTGTTTTTTCTATATGAATTAGAAGTTATGCAGGTAAATATATTATACTCAATACATTGCACTTTCCCCTTCATGTTAATAGGACATTCTGATGTAGTTATGGGTGCGTTAGTAACACGGAATCGTTCTGAATTACACAATCAATTCAGATTTATACAAATGGCTGTAGGAGCTGTTCCATCACCATTCGATTGTATGCTGTGTCTCAGAGGATTGCGGACACTTCCAGTACGAATGAAAGCTCATATGCGAAATGGACTTATAGTGGCTATGATGCTTGAAAAACATCCAATGGTGGAAGAAGTTCTACACCCAGGTACGTGTGTCATTGTTTTAACATCCAGTGAAAATATATACTGTTTTTTTTTAAAGTTTCTACACCTTCCGCACTACTGCCGAACAGACTGAGAATTAAACTCTAGCCTGTCTATTTGAGTTGAGTAACTCGGCTGTATACTCATCAGTCGTTTTCATTTTTGATGTAGTTTTGTTCTCTGAATTGGGTGGTTTAATTATATAGCTTTGGTTGTCTTACTAGACCACATCTTCAGTGCAAACTTCAGCATGAAATGAACTTATCTGAATAATAATAATTTTTCCTTCACGTTCCCCAGTGAAACATAGGGCTTCAAGCTAGTGGCTTGGAGTTTCTGTAGCAGTGTTTATTTTTAACGGGATGGGGTTGCTAGCCTCATGCCCGAACTTTCCTCTTTACCAGCATTATTTCTGGCTTATTTTTTATTATTTTTATTTTTGATTACAGCTTGATTCCACGCTGTATTTTTGGTACAAGTATGGAATTTTCAGCATGGATATCGGTAGCCCAAAATTCGCAGGCCGACCATAGATATCAGGTGTGCGTCGGCGTGGGCTCGAACCCCCGACCATGTGCATGATCGGCGAGAGTCCTAACCACTGTGCCACCGACGCACTGAACTTATCTGAGCTCTCTGCGAATGATATAATTGTCTCGCTTTGAAAACTCTGGTTGTGATTGGTTGTTGGTTTGCATTAGGATTGATTGTTTTAATAGCTTGGATTACCCATATCGTTTGCTTGTGTAGACAAGTGCCGTGTATTATTAAGCTACTTTCACCAAATAAAACGTTTACTTCACTAAGTTTACGCTTATCTTAATATTAAGCATAAACGGTTTTTTCACCTGCATTTATTTTAGTTACCTGCGTTCTGTCTCCCATGTTAGGTGGTATAATAAGGTGAACAATATTGAGGTTAGGCTTCGGTCGAGTGCTAGGTAGGTAAGAAAAGGAAATCAATCGACGAGGCTGTGAAATTACATCGACTGAGATGGTTAGAACATGTGTTATGTATGCCTAGTCATCGCCTTCCTCGACGGGCAATGTTAGCTGAGAGAGAGTCAGGCTGGAAAAGAGCTAGCGGCAGTCAAACCAAAACATGGCTTCATCAGTCAACGAAATCCACAACAGTTAGTTTGAGCCACGTAGGAAGGTGTAGACTTCCTGACTGGTTGGGGTCCTCGGGACGGTAAAAACCAATGGTTGGAAACGATTGGTGATATGGCTCAAAATCGTTCTCAATGGCGCAGATGCATCCACTCCTTGTGACTTATGATTTCCAATGAAACTATATTGTTCTTCGTTATTACTACTCCTTTGTCTCACACCTCTGTTTACTGTCTCTATTAAACATTTCTTTTTACTGTCTACTCTTGCTTTGTGTGCTGCATGGAGTGTGGTGACTGGAACTGGCGCACATCGGTGCAAAGTTCTATGTCGGAAATAGACAGACAGACAGACATTGAATGGTATACAAGCACGCCTTGTAATCTGGAGGTCCTAGATTTGGTCCGGATGGAATCATAATATGTACTGTTTAAGAATCCCAAATACGAACGAAACAACTTTGCGGTACTCTCTAGTTTTCAGTGATCCTCTTACTGAAGTCCAGTTCGTGATCAACCTTGATCATAAATCTGTCTAGAAATGTATTAAGTGTGTTGAATAATAATAATGGTAATAATAATCATTATATTTCAAATACTTTTGATGCAATGTGGAATTCTCACCAATATGATACACTATTGCATCTGATGTTCTCTTCGCATAAAATTATTATTATTATTTCCTTGGGTTTAGAGTAAAGAGCTTCAACAGCACCTCTCCATTTCACTTTGCTCCCTGCAGTCCATTTTTAGCTGGCTCCATGACTGCCCATATGCTTTAATTTCTTATTCATTTTATCTCCTCCATGTCACCCTCGAACGCATGCTTAACTTGTTCTTTCCCATTCAGGTTCAACTAGAGGGCTTGCTGGGGCGTGATGCCACTCGACAGTCTCCTCAGTATATGTCCATTACAGACTGTTATTTCGGTCGTAATAAGAATAATATTAGTAATGATAATAGTTAATTGAAATAATAAGAATATTGATAACAGCTTATCAATAATTTTAAGCATGAAATTGTCATTTCCCACTAGGATTCCATTCGAATAAGGGCCAAGTGCGCGGTGTTACTCGACAGTTTCCTTAGCGCGTATGTCCAATCCATCTCCACTTACTTCAGAATGTTTGTTGAACAGTAGGTTCTTGTTGCTTATCCTTTCTGACTGACCATCTAGTGTTTGGTATCGAGACGGCTAAGGCAGTTGTTGATAAAAGACTGAAGTCTGTCGGAAATGCTCTTGGTGACACGCAAAGTTCCAGAATCATATAGAAGGACTGACTTGACTAATTTTAAAATTAGGATTTTTAACACAAATTGTTCTTTATACTCATTAATGACTGCAATTGCAGTGGATTTCCACACTGATTTCAGAGTAATAAATATTTCTCTTGCTTCTTTGATATCTTCATCCATGCCACCGCCTGTAGTTGAAACGACACTACCCAAATAAGTGAAAGAAAGCCTCGTTCAAATTTCTCCTGTCGATGGTTAGCTATCTTTATCATCACTGTCTTCTTTATGCCCATTTAAAGTCCTGTATTTGCTCGTTTTTCTGCCAGCTTGTCTGTTTCCGCCCGTAAATCTTCGAATTTATGTGGCACTAGTTATAAATCGTCTGAAAGTTAGATCAAAGGCATAGTCTTTTCCTAAATCAACAGAGGAAACGGTGTGGCTGCAATAAGAGTCGAAAATTGTAAGAATAAGGGCTGAGATATGTTGGATATTATATTTACTTTAACCTATAGTTTTCTTTAACAAATTATTTTGAAAAAAAATACTTTTTTAAACTGTGTAATATATTCTATATTGATTTTCAACAATTTTCTTCTGACATTTAAGGTTTGAAATCATTCCCTCAACAAGATATTGTTGCTAAACAAATGCATGGTTTTAGTGGCATGATAACTGTGTATCTACGATGTACAGGTGAACAGACTAAAGTGATCCTTGAACATTTAAAGGTAATTTCACTATTCATATTGCTTATAATGGATTACATTTCCTATATGGTTTTTGCACAAATATTACTGTAAAAATTCCCATATCTCTTTTCTTTATTATGTGATATATAAGAAAATGTCATTACAAATCTAAAGATTGGGGTTTGTACATCAGTGGAACATCCTGTGTGGAATTTATTTACACAGAGATCATTTATCGACTACTCATATTTGTACTGTTTTGAGTCATAATTAATGTATCGGAGCTCATTATACTATGTAGTGTAAGCGCACCCGTATTTGATCTCTGGAAGTTGAATGCTTGAACCAGTGAGCTACTGATCACCATGTGGAAGCAGAAAAGTAAATAATCATCAATAAGAAGACGTAGTTTGTCTGAGACGTGTAACGTATTTGTGAAACTCATTTTGGACATTCCGATCACTCACGTACTTGTCATACACAGTTATATAGAAAGCAAGAAGTTATGAATCCTTACAATACAGGTCAGAGTGTGTACAGGTAAAGGTTACAAATAATGGGTAGGGAGATGACGCAAAGGTGTGGGTAAAAAAGAAAGAAAAAACAAAAAAGGGGTTGAAAATATTATGAAGTAAATTGAACCTTGACTCTAAATTGGATTACCAAGGGAGGTTTAAATTAATAACAATATCGTTTTGTCTTTCATTCATTAGGAAATACAAAAAACCTTTATTATAATTAAAAACATATTTTTTAGACACCTAAGACAGGTTTTTCTTTTCTTTCTTACTCACACCTTTGCGTCATCTCTCTACCTGTTGTTTGTGACTTCGACCTGTACACGTTTTGACGTGTTTTGTAATAATAATAATAATAATAGCTTTATTCCAAACAGTATTTATGGCACAGGTACGGAATTTTCAGCGTGCATTACAATATTTTGCATCTAATTACTTCATAAATTTTATAAGGTTTTGAAATCAAAAAGCAACGCAAAAAAGACAAACTAAAAAAAGGATCGTTTTATGCTTGCATTATGGGGGATTCGCAATACTGTACTGTTAATGGTTTCTATCACACCTTGATTTATTATTATTATTATATCCTTTAGTTCCTAGAGGAACATAGGGCTTCAGCTGCGCACCTCCATTGCCTTCGGTTTTCTGCCAACTTTTTCACTCCGCTCCAAGTCTGTCCACATGCTTTCATCTCCTCTTCACATGACCTCCTCCAAGTCACCCTCTGACGACCAACTCTCCTCTTCCATTTCGGGTTCCACTCGAGGGCTTGTCTAATGATGTCACTTGATGGTTTCCTCAGGCTATGGCCAATCCATCTCCACTTCTTCCTGCCTATTTGTTTCACAATCGGTTCCTGCTGTGTTGGTTCGCTCCCAGAAATCCCTGTTGCTGATCTTTTCTGACCGGCCATCTGATCTTGAGTATTGAGCGAAGAAAACTGTTAATGAAGGTCGGAAGTTTGTTTGAGATGCTCTTTATGACGCGCAGTGCAAGTCTCTGATCCGTATAGTAACACTGACTTCACATTGGAGTTGTAAATCCGGATCTTATTTTTCATGCTGAGTGCTGTTTACCTCCACACAGACTTAAGAGTAATGAAAGCTTGTCTTGCTTTTCCGATTCTGGCTTTGATATCCTCGTCAGTTCCGCCTGTAGTTGAAACGATACTTCCCAGGTAGGTAGGTAAAGGAGGTTGTTTCTTTCAGGTTCCTCCCATTTATGCTGGCTGATTGTTGTCTGTTGTTGTTGCTGCTGTTGGTGTTGGCCAGGAATCTTCATCACTTCTGTTTTATCTATGTTCACCCTAAGTCCTATCTTTGATGCTTCTTCTGCCAACTTGTTGCTTTTCACTTGCATATCTTCCGGTTTGTGGGAAATCAGACATATATCATTGGGGTAGTCCAGATCCTCAAAGTTCTTTGTGTGAGTCCATTTTATGCCTGTTTCCTCATTTCCCGTTGTCTGTCGCATTATCCAATCTACTGCAATCAAGAAAATCATTGGCGATAGTAAACAGCCTTGTCTCAATCCCGTCCACACTTCGAAGGGTTTCGTAAGTTTCCCGTTGTGGATTACTTGGCATGTAGCATTGTCGTATAACTGTTGGATGAGATGTATAATTGTCGATAGGACCCCGTAGTAGCGAAGTAGTTGCCAAATCACCTCTCGGTCGACGCTGTCGAAGGACTTTTCAAAGTCGATGAAGTTGAGATAGAGAGGTGACTGCCATTCTAAGTTTTGTTCAATGATGATTCGTAAAGTGGCGATTTGATCAATACATGACTTCTTTCTCCTGAAGCCAGCCTGTTCTGGTCGAAGTTTTTCATCCAGGTTGGCTTGTTTGATTCTCTCCAGGATGATGCGGCTTAGTATTTTGCTTGGAATGGACAGGAGCATTATTCCGCGCCAGTTTTTACAGTGGCTTAAATCTCCTTTTGTGGCAGTTTGAATAAGTATCCTTTCTTTCAATCCTCAGGTACTTTGCCCTCTTTCCACACCTTCTCCAGTAGTGGTGTCATCAAGTCCCCTGTTGTCTCTGGGTCCATTTTCAATGCTTCTGCTGGGATTCCATCTGGTCCTGCTGCTTTTCCAGCTTTTAGCATCTTGATTGCATTCAGGACTTCTGATTTCGTCGGAGGGTCGATGTTCACTGGTAGTTCTGCTTCCGTTGTTGGTATTGTTGGGCGCGTTGTAGGTGGCAGTCGATTTAGAAGTCTTTTGAAGTGTTCAGCCCAGTGTTTTCTTTGTTCCACCTCTTTGGTGATTGATTTTCCATTGTCATCCTTGACTGGCTTAATCTGTGTCGAACTTTTTCCCGATAGGTCCCTAGTTGTTTGGTAAAGTGTGGCGAGGTCTCCTTTGCCTGCAGCTTGTTCCGCTTCACTTACCATGGTTTCATAATATTTTCTTTTGTCTTCCCTGGCACTCTTCTTCACTCTTTTGTTCAGTGTATAGTAGCTTGATTTAGACATACTGATTTGTGCCTCTGAGCGCGAAAAACCAAATTCCTAGGTTAACGGCTAATATTAATGCACCCCCACAGGAGCGGCTGCATAGATAGATACACGAAAGTTTGGCTAGACTAGGCACTTTGTCTTTACCTTTCAGAAACACAACGGGGTTTACAGAAAATACGAGTTGCAATTTACTGCCAGTAAATGATCTTTGAATTGATTTTCTTAACATATTGGTCACTGTTTCACCTGGTATTTCACCTATAAACTGCCAACACATTTAGAGTGGCGGAATATTTCTTTCCGACTTTTTTGGTATAGTGACATTTTACTGGATATCTATAAGATCTTGAATTAGTGAAATCCTAAAATGGGATTATTTTCCCTTTCGGGTTCTACTTGACATGCGAAATTAATGTTTGAATGTAGCCCCAATGAATGAGACTATTATCGTGAGCTTATCTAAATCATTTTCACACAAAATAAGGTAAGAGTCTTAGTAAGGTGTCTATTCAATAGAATCCAACGAATATGCACTCAAGACACATTTGATGAAGAAGAAAGAAAGTTGACACAAACTCTAGTTGATAACAATTATCCAGACAAGTTCATCAGGAGGTATAAAGTAGTCAGAACAACATGGCCCACTCTCTAACTCGCCCCTAAGAAGGATGTGTACATCTAGCTACCCCGTATGGGGCATCATAGCAGCTTGATAACTACACAAAGATTGAACGCTGCTGTTAAAAAGACTTATCATAATAATTGAGAATGTGAAGCCAATATATCTACCTAAGCCCTTTGAACATGCGAAAAATGAAGTAACATCCCACTGTATATACCTATTTGAATGTATGTGTGGACCCACATATATAGGGAGGACTCATCGATCTCTGCAAGTAAGGGCTTCAGAGAATATTCCTAAATGAGTTCTGAAGTAAATAGAGTCCCCAGGACCCATTAATGGCGAGAACAGGAGACCAAGCTCATCTATTGGAAAACATGTTGTAGAGACAGGACAAAAAATTGACGTTCACAAATCTTTTTCGCCTATCTATAAAACGTGTTTGGGGAATATCCAAAATTTTGTGGTGACCCTAGCAATTAGAAAGTCTAAACCACTTCTATGCGTTCAAAAACAATTCGTCATCACACTAAACCTTCCTTGGTAAATTTTGTTTTTTTTGATACCATAGCAGATGTACTATTACCTCTGTTATTTGGTTTAGTGGTGTTCATTGTTATTTTGACCTTCAATATGTCCTTTTAATTCGACCTAAATTTATTTTCTCACATGTTAACTCTTTATTAATTTCATGTGTATTCCTATGACAAGTCCGTGTGTGTGTGATCAGATTGTTCGAAATGTGTTGCGCAAATCCATTACGCGATGAAGACAAATTACATCTTCTTATTTCTTTATCTAAGAATATTATGACAAACTAGTACAATGGAACATTATTTCTTTTAAAACACCGTTGCTATCAGTAGCAATTATCCTCTAACTATCATAGACATATACCTGTAGAACTTGATAAATAAGTTATCAAAGTGAATACTCTTTGAATAAAGCAGTCTGTGCAGAAGAAGATGGTACTATCATTGATTTTGTCGGCTTCTCATCACCCATCTACAGCCTCAAGGCATTAATTAACTATACGGAACAATTTTAACGTAATTGCAAGACACTCCAAATTAATAAATAGTGCTCAGAAATTGCATTTACATAACTTTTACACAGAAGTTTCAAGTCCGAACAAAACTAAATTTAAAGATAAGAAATTTTTGGATACAATGCAATTAGAGTTGTGCGTTGAAGTTTCTGTAGCGATTTGGTTAAGTTTTGGGGGTGGAGTTACTAGCACCACGCCCCAACCCTCCCTCTTTATCCAGGCTTGGGATCGGCTAGAAAACTAACGAGCTAGTAATCTAGGCGTGAATCGGGAAAGCAGGCGAGAAACACATTCATCAACCTGAAACCAATCTGGAAATCTTCGTCACTCAGCCAGCATCAACAACAAAATTCGGTAGGATTTTCAATACAAACATCAAGTCAGTTCTTCTATACGGAATGGATCAGAAACTTGGCGGGTCACAAAGAATATTTCCAACAGCCTGTTGCAGACCTTCATTAACAACTGTCTTCGCTGGATCTATACTGAAGATCAGATGGCCGGGCCGGAAAGAATCACCAACAAGAAATTATGGGAACAAACAAAACAAGAACCAATTGCCAACCAACAAATATGCAGGAGAAAGTGGAGATGGATTGGACACTCGCTCGCTGAGGTGGCCGCTGGGTGAAATCGCGCGCGCGTCAGGCCATTGCTGGAGTGGAACCAAGCCGAAAGGGAGGCGGCGAGTGGGACGTCAGTGCAAGGGTGTGACATGGAGGAGATCGTGTGAAGAGGAGTTGAAACAGTATGGACTAACATGGATGCAGGTGAAAAGTACAGCAGAAGGAAGACAGAAGTGGCAAGTGGAGACGTGCAGTTGAAGCCCTATGTTCCACTAGGAATCCAAGGGAACAATAATAATAATAAATAGTGTTGTGCAATAAAGACAAAAGATGGATAGGATGATAAGTTGTAGTAACTATGTGGTGAGTTCAAATCAAATCACAGAGACAAAAGGCAAACAAAATTGCATCATAGCGAAAGGGGAGAAAGTCAAAGCCAAAAACTACGTAATCAAATTAGAAGAAGAGTAAAGATATCGAGTTACCGGGACAAGAAGAGTCTAATAACTGCTTCCTTTTGAACACAAACGTAAACATTGACATAAATTGTTGTTTACAATTTTGCTTGTAGACAGCTCTCAACACAATATATTATATAAGATAATGTCATTACAAATTTAAATATTGGGGTTTGTATATCAGTGAGACAGCTCTGTGTGGAGAGCTTGATAGCAATTACTCAGACAAACTTGAAGAGAATTAAACTATGTTGTCTGTGGATAATTTTAAAGAATTTAAAGGTGCCTAGTTCATGACCCGTTTCAAACCCACGACGTAAAAATTAACTTTATTGCTACCAACTCTTTGAAGCTCCATCTCGAAGCACTATGTTCCACTCGGAAAGTATAGGAATGATGGAAAGAGTTCAGTAGTAAAATCAACAGAATATATATACATCAGAATATATGGAAATAAAAATGACATAGTTCATGACCTAATTAATTAATACAGGGGAAATGATACGTATCATACTGTAGATTCAAAGTTGACATATAAGATGGCAGCTTAGATATAATAGAAAAGATGGGGGTGAAACAATGCTGACACAGCGATTAGGACTCCCGCCGACGCACACCCAATATCAATGGTTGGCCTGTGAAATTGGGCTACCGATGTCACGTGCTGGAAATTCCATACTTGTACCGAAAATACAGTGTGGACTCAAGCTATAATCAAAATAAAAGAAAATTTAAAATTTAATGGATATTAGAAAATGTTAGGGAGACGAATACTTTTTAGGGATGATAGAAAATTTGGACAAATAATCAATAAAAAATACAACCAATTACCAAGCCGTTACAAAGTGAACTAGAATATCTTTGTATTTTCGAAAGTCAGGTTTCAATTGATGGATCACTCTCGCTTCTGCATAATGTATCAGTCTGCTGTTACATTCTCTCTTCGCCACATGGAAAACTGTATTTGAATAGATAATATGGCCTGTATCGATAATATATTCACAAATAGCTCTGATAGATAGTTTTGTACCTCTTCATGACAAACTTTTCAGCACACTTTCAAATATATTTACTCTCTCTTCACTTCAGGCCTACATACTACTGTAAGTATCGATTATTAAATACATACGACTGAAATCAACACGGTGATTTTTCTTATCTAGATTTTCTTTTACTTAGCATGTTTTATGTGTTGTTGTAGACTACTGTTTGTTTCGTAGCAGAATAGGTTGGCGTGATACATGTATTTTATCTGGCGACCATTTTGTGAACTCTATTCATCATCACCATCATCATCATTGAATGGTTGTCTAGTGCTGTTGCTTCGACAATTCTTTCGTGTGTTTTTAGTTCGAAGTATTTATTTAAAAATTTTAATTTCCTTTATCCATTAATGTTTTGTGAATTGCCCCTATTCCATTCAGATTAGCTCTTCAGAGCATAATCTATTTACCTTTAAATACAAAGTCTCAACGAGACTTGATAATAATAATAGAATAGAATAATAACAGCTTTATTCCAAACGGTATTTGTGGTACAGGTATGGAATTTTCAGCGTGCATTACAGTATATTGCATCTAATTACCTCATAAATTATATAAGATTTTTAAAATCAAAGATAAATAAATAAAAATAAAATAAATAAAAAGAAAACAGCGTAGAGTATTACGTTTCAAACAATGCACCACAGGATTTGAAATATAAAGTTGATGTGTGATAGAAGATGAGAACAACAGTGTAATAGTAACGAGGAAAGGAAAACAAAAACTAATGGGACTATTTGTTAGAGTGCCGCAGTAAGTTTATCGTGTCATACCTAACGGATTTCTCATCACATAACAGCTGTGCCAGATATGGTATTGTGGAGTTTTTGTATTTGGTAGTCCTAGCATATAGCCGCCTATAGCTGCTTCTAGTTCTACCAGATGAAATGCAAGGAGATAGATGCGTATAGAGAGGATGCTCGGGGTCCGACAATATTGTATTCGCTAGTTTCTTACATGACATAATATGTCTATCTACAATAGTGTTCACCAGTTGGTTTAACGATATCCCACTTGCCCTACTAACAGCTTTTAGTGCCCTTCTCAGCGAAGCAAAGTCTTTCTTAAGTAGTCCAGGAAAGACTAATGGGGAGCAGTAAAGGAGGATGGGTAGAATACAAGAATTTACAAACTGAGAAAGTAAAGATTGCTTTATACCAGACTGCCTAAATTTCCTAATGTAGAACGTTAAGCGAAACATCTTTCTAGTAACTAGCAAGATGTGGGAAGACCAGGAAAGATCGGTGGAAAAACTCAGCCCAAGGTACTTGACATTAGATGTATTTTCAACCTCTGTGCCGTCAATGAGAGTGGGGCCATGTGAGCTAACTAGTTGCTGTAGGTCACATTTACGTCTGAAAGTGAAATTGACTACCTGACATTTAGACGGATTAAGCTTAAGTCCGTTTGAAGAGGACCACTGACTAATTTCCGACAGAAAGTTATTTAATTTGGAACAATCTGACTGAGAGTTGACAGGCATAGAAACCGAGAGGTCATCGGCATACTTAACAAAAGTGGCTACATCAGAATGAGGCAAGTCATGTAAGAAAAACGAAAACAGAAAGGGAGAAAGAACAGCACCTTGAGGAACACCAGCTAAAGTAAGTGAGGTAGTGGAGGACTTTCCATTGTAGACGGTGTACTGCTTCCTTTCAGAAAAATAGGAATGCAACCACTTATTTGTCCAGCTCTCAGCCTGTGTTGCAGCAAGCTTACTTAGCAAGAGAGACCTGGGAACAGAGTCAAATGCAGATGTGTAATCAAGGAAGGCACAGCGAACGTATTTAGCTCCTTTATCTAAACTAGAGACTATGCTATGGTGGAGGACAACAGCGGCATCTAACGTACTCCTACTATGTTTATAAGCAAACTGGTTGGGGTCGTTGAAAGGTTTTAAAGAGGGATCAAGATTAAGTAAAATAAGTCTTTCCATAACTTTCAAAAAGGGTGAGGTAATTGAAATGGGTCTAAACTTAACATTAGGTCCACTTGTTGATTTAGGCACTGGAACGATCTTGATATTTTTCCATGATTCAGGTATAATACTTTTGGAAAACGATTCGTTGAAAATGTCAGTTAACGGGGAACACAAGATGTCAGCACACTTAATTATAATAATGACAACATGCATGTGTCAAACATGCGCAAGACAACACCAACAATAACGAATCTAAATCATCAGTAGTAATTCCATACAAGGAGGGAACCTCGGAAACCTTACACAAAATTCTTAACAAGGCGGGTATAAAAGTGGCTAGCATTCAAACCCATAAACTCAATTTGAAACGAGCTTTGTCGGTTAAAGGTTCCCGCCGGTGGGCCTTTGAAACACAACAATTTTGTTTATCTAATACCCTGCTGGAATGATTGTCAGGTCAAATACATAGGTCAAACTAGTAAAACAGGGGCAGTCAGACTAGCCGAACATAAAAACCTAGCAAAGTCTAGATTGGTTGACCCGAATAAGATAAGAAATCTAGAGAATTGTTCAGCCATAGCACTCACTACATGCAGTTACGCACAACCATACAACATGATGGGATAGGATGACAGTTTTAAAATCTAATATCACAGGGTGGATGGAGAGATTGATAACAGAAGCTTTGTTTATCGAATCAACTGCAAACACGTGTATTAGGAATGATTCAACACCTGTCCCTGATATCTGGAGAATTCTACTAGCCCTACGACGACAAATTGGAGAAGATAAAGAAAACTATAAAACTCAAATTTCAAAGTGTTTTGATTATAAATGGTATGATTATGAACAATAAATTTTGTTTGAAACGTCATCCAGTAATACTGTTTCACTGTGTGATAATAAACAAACTAACATGGAATCAACGAGACTTCGTTTGTGTGAAATGGAGACGAAATCCGTTGCCTCTCATATGAGACGGAGTCACCTTTATTCTTTGTAATAGTGACGTTTGATGGATTTTTTCATTCAGTACCTCATTTTCACATGTAAATTTAAGATTTCGATGAACTAAGTTGTATAGTTTAAGTAAATTTGTCGGTTGGTTTTCACTCAAAAGTTATCGATATACCTTAAATGCAGTTTGTTTGTTTTATTGCATCACATGTCTTGGTATTCTCCAAGTAAGTTAGAAACGTCTGCAAGTATTAAACCGAGAGGATTTCTCATAGCTATTTCTGTCTGGCTATAATAATACGAGCCATCTTAAACTTTCAACTTCTACAAGAATTTCAAACTTTGAATATATTTGAGAGATTTGGAGCATACTAAATGAAATGAATTCAATTCATCCCACAATGTCTTTTGTCGCTTTATACATACATACATTTCTTCGTTCCCACTTTTATTTTAGATCTTTACACTAGCTGAAAGCTTGGGTGGCTATGAAAGTTTGATTGAAATTCCGTAAGTTTCCTCACAGAAATGCTTATGAATTTTATACTCCGCTTACTTCATATTTTTCCATTCATATCTGTTAAGTTTCGCGAAATTCATTTTATTCCAGCTTGACTTTTTCATGCATATAACATGGTGATGTTTCACTAAAATCTACATTGTACTATGTGGATTTAGTCCTTCTGGAATACTTGCGTAGACTCCAATCACACCCTGGTCCCTGCATGTATATGTCTAAAATCGAACGGACATGTTAAACAGACAGCAATGAATCCATTACGCCCCGTTTCCTAGGTCCCTATTCAAGGAAGAAATAGGTAAACGTGTCTCTCAGACTGACACCAAGACTCATCCTGAAGAAGTTTGGCATAATATCCGTTCAGCCATAGAAGCAGCAGTGAAACAACCCAAAACCAAAAGATACTGAACGCCAGTGGATCTCTCTTGCTTCATCCAAAATGACTGACTCAAGAAGATCGATCCCAGCTTGTTCCGAACATTATGAGAAATGAAATTTACTGGAAAGCAATTTGGTCAAAAGTCTTCTCAACGACCGCAAATAGCGGTGGGTGACAAAAGCGAAAGAGATAGGAAAGGCTTCGGTGGTAGGTAGCATCAGATAACTATTCAGGATTATTACGGAAACAGGTTGTAAAAGACAAATGATTAGCGAGACAATATCTGAGAAAAGCGGGGATTTAATTAGCTCTCATGACAGAAGTCTGGAACGTTCGAGAGTATACTTTGAGGAACAGCTTAAATAACCTACAGCCACGCTCAACCTGCTCAGCATCCAGCACCTAACTGATTGGGATATCGACATCTACCCTCCAGCTAAAATTGGGTTACAAAGGCTACCTTTAATCTGAAGCGACGCAAAGCAGCACTTCCTGGTGAAATGACTCCAGGGGTGTTTAATGTCTCGCAATCAGAGATATTTTCCTTAGAGTGATGTAAATATTTGACTATCCCAGTTTATAAGAAAGAAGATAAGTTTTCTTGTGATGGTCATAAGGGTATAGTCTTGACTAATATAATATCTAAAGTTCTAGATTTAATAATTATGTGCAGACTAGGTGGTGCTCGGGGGAGAAAACATGGCAAACTTTATACCAGGAAGAAGGTGTATTGATTATATCTTCACCTTTCGACAGATTCTGAGACATAAGCAGACTTACCGGCATCGAACACTTGTTATATTTCCTGACCTGAGGATGTCGTTTGACTGCGTCGACCAAGAGGTGCGACGAAAGTGTTTGGCAATGCAGGGAATGCCTAGAAAGTTCATCGCACTAAGCAATGCACTCTACTCGAACTTATGCTGCCGTGTAACAGCTTACTGAAAACTGTTATCTTAAGTAGTAACAACCAGTGATGTCCGTTAGAGATATCTACTATCCCAATTTTGCCTTAATTTCATCATAGATTTACTAAGAGAATTGAAGCTAATCAACTTTAGTGACTTAGGGATGGACTTGTCACCAGGGAGCGGCCTTGTGGACTTAGAAAATGCGAGTGATGTTGTGGTCCTACATGAAGATGCCGACAAAATTTAAAGTTGTCTGAATACTTGAGCAGCAATCTTTGAACTTTTGTGTGCGATTCGCTTTCTGTCAAATGTAAGCGGATGCTGCAAGACAGGAATAAACCGACTCGTTGCTTAGAGAAAAGGAGTGAAGTGCTAGATTATGTTCACCACTTCACTTATCTGAGAAGTTTCATCATCTGTAATGGACTGGTTGTTGACGAAATCTCAACACGAATACAAAAGGCATGTCTAGCACTTACCAACTCCATCTCTAGCTTAGACGTGATATCCGGTTGTCGATCAGAGACGATGCAGGAGTTCTTCCAGTCCTACCTTATGGTTATGAGACATGGCCATTGAAAGTGGGAGGCATGAAAAAGGTTAGCTGTCTTCAGCTATCTCCCGTGTTAAGCGGTATAATATGGTGGTTAATATTGAAGTTGAGCATACAGTGTTGGATAAGGTGAGTAAGTCAATCGATGAGCTCATGAGGCTATATCAGTTGAGATGGCTAGAATACATATCGCGCATGCTGAGTCATCGCTGTGCTCGATAAGCAATGTAAACTGACATATGATTGAGTTGGATAACAGTGTGTGATGTATAAACCAAAACCTGGCATTAGTCGATGAAGTCTTCGATGCTTGGTTTTTGCAACACGTAGAGAAGTGTAGATTGCCTGATTGAGGTTCTCAAGGTGCTAAATATCAAACAATGAAGACTACTTTTGATATAGCCCAACACCGTTCTCACTGGTGTAGATGCATTTACTTTTTATCTTCTCCCATATCTACTAACCGTCATGTTTTTCTACGTCACTATTCTTTCACCTGTGCACTTTTGCTTATTATAATTTCTTTGGGTCTTCTTTTCTTTCCTCTACATTTGTGTACTATTTGGAGTGTTGCAACTTGAACTGCTGCATTTCTGTGTTAAGTTCTATTTTGGAATTCAGTTAGTCAGTCAAATTTTGTATTCCTGAAAAAAAATTTAACGGGAAAATATGTGTCTTAGTGTAGAATAAATTTCTAGGTTGGAAGTAGCTAAAGGGAAAAATCTTTGAGTTCAATCACCAGGTATTTAGATAATACAGTATGAGGAGGTTAATGCAACAAATATAACTGGTTATTCTCATGAACTCTGAGCTAAATTTCACAACATTCTTTTGATACGATCGACTACTCAGCAACGATTGGGATTAAAAACGATTCGGAAATGAGAATATTTTTTGAAATGAAAGTTATTGTTTAAACCGCTCATTTTGTAACCAATTAGCAGATTATCTCTTTCGTTTGACAAAATGCGCCACACTAAGTTGACTTAATCCTCCCATAGCTTTTTTCCAATATATTCAAGTTCACAATAGCTATGTTTTGTATTGACATATTTTCTTAATTGCTTACAAATCGTTTTCACTTTATCCTCATCGTCTTCAACAGGAATTTCTATGAAACGAAGTATAGAATTATAAACTTGTTTCCAATTTATTTGTCGTTTACTGTTACATATCGACAATTATACATCTCATCCAACAGTTATACGACAATGCTACATGCCAAGTAATCCACAAAGGGAAACTTACGGAAGCCTTCGAAGTGAGGACGGGAATGAGACAAGGCTGTCTACTATCGCCAATGATTTTCCTGATTGCAGTAGATTGGATAATGCGACAGACAACGGGAAATGAGGAAACAGGCATAAAATGGACTCACACAAAGAACTTTGAGGATCTGGACTACCCCAATGATATATGTCTGATTTCCCACAAACCGGAAGATATGCAAGTGAAAAGCAACAAGTTGGCAGAAGAAGCATCAAAGATAGGACTTAGGTGAACATAGATAAAACAGAAGTGATGAAGATTCCTGACCAACACCAACAGCAGCAACAACAACAGACAATAATCAGCCAGCATAAATGGGAGGAACCTAAGAGAAACAACCTCCTTTACCTACCTGGGAAGCATCGTTTCAACTACAGGCGGAACTGACGAAGATATCAAAGCCAGCATAGGAAAAGCAAGACAAGCTTTCATTACTCTTAAGTCTGTGTGGAGGTAAACAGCACTCAGCATGAAAGTGACAATAAGATCCGGATTTACAACTCCAATGTGAAGTCAGTGTTACTTGCTATACGGATCAGAGACTTGCACTGCGCGTCATAAAGAGCATCTCAAACAAACTTCCGACCTTTATTAACAGTTGTTTTCGCGCAATACTCAAGATCAGATGGCCGGTCAGAAAAGATCAGCAACAGGGTGGGAGGAGGAGATGAAAGCATGTGGGTAGAGGTGGAGCAAGGTGAAAAAGTTGGCAGAAAACAGAAGGCAATGGAGATGCGCAGCTGAAGCCCTATGTTCCTCTAGGAATTAAAGGATATAATAATAATATACTGTTACATATCCCCTACTCCCATGACCCTGCATTATTCCCTTCTTCCTCATTCATATCAGAAGTATTTAACATAAATGTGTAATCCTGGGGTAACGATTTAATTAACAGCTTCAGTTAGTTCAATAATTGTGTATAATATTTCTGCATAAATTATATATACCGCCTTAAATTCGCTTTAAAAAACAGTTTCACTACAATAACTTCTTTCATATGGTTTGACAGTGATTTGCTTTAACTTTAGTAGTACCCATATAACAGAGTTGATGTTTAATTAATAATGCAGACACGACACACAATAGTGTAGTTTGTTTATTTTCTGGTAAACAGATCCATTATGACGCATGCTTCAGTCCCCGAAGAAATTCGTATGGCTAATAAAATCACTGAGAATATGATTCGTCTGTCCATAGGCCTTGAAGATCCAAAGGATTTAACACTTGATCTATACGGCGCGTTAGATAAATTGAACGACAAATAAGAAGACGTTGACTTTACTATCTCTTTAACTATACGTAGTCAGTGTAACAACAATGTTCACCAATCTTGTTTTTTTTATATTTTTACTAGTATATGTACGTGCTAGCTGTAAACATTGTAATACACAAAATTTCTACAGATATTGATTTACAAATAAATTTACTTAAAAAGAGAAGCACTTTTTTCTGCACAGTGAAGCTTTTTGTTAATAACTGTCGAGTGTTCGCTTAATTGATTTCGGGGTCACCAGTTACCGCTGAGTTGGAAGTAAATGGACCTGTTGTTAAAACTTAGTTACTTATAGCAGAGTTTTCATGTTCCAGGATGAAGTATTTATTGTGTAGTGTTAATCTTATTTCCCAGTTGCCCATATTGAAGTAAGCGAAGTGGAATCCAAACCAATGATCATTGGTTGAAACTTGAGTGTTTAGGATAATTAGTCGCATATTCAAATGCTAATCTGAAGTTATGCTGAAATAGTGAGATAATGAAGGAATAGTGGCCCAAGCAGAACGACTCTGTAGCTACCATTTGTGCTAAGAAGGAGAATTTTGTCGGTAACACAACAATAACCAAAATCTTCTCCTAGAGAAACTTATCTTTCCATAACGCATGCCTGGCATAAACTTGATCGTTTGTCAACTTAATCTTATGCAATTCAGATATCCCGTTTGATATTCATAGGCTTTGATTATTTTTTATACGAGTGTGGTGATAATTACCTCGCATCATCAACTTGACCTGCTTGCGCATTGACACATTCATTCCAATGAGTCACTATTCTTTAACTTGTCGAAATAACCATTAGTTCGCTATTATTTCTCCACGTTAACCGTTGTGAAAGCTTACTCCGAATCAATCCACTACAGTTTTTCGTAAGTCTAATGCAGCAATTTATAGAACTCAATTCACTGGATAACAACACCACCGGAAACTATCTTACAAAAATTCAAGTTAAGGTCCTCATTTAGTGTTTAGGAATTCCCAAACACCCTATTTCTAAAGGTACCTTCAATAACCTATCTGGAAGGACTGGGTGTAGTGGGATATCCTATTTGCAAACATAATACAAGGTTCTTTCCTCTAATTGTATACAGCTTATGCTTTAGATGTATGTCGGTGGCCTATGAAGCTGATAAGGTAGAATTCTGTTAAACGTAAAATCTTTGTACACCTTCCCTGTTGTACTTATATTCCCCTAATTGCTGGGATAGACTTTTCAACAGTTCCAGAAAACTAGTCCCAAGCATAATTTCGTAACTGGCTGAGGATTTAATGACGCACAACTTATCTAGTGCAGATCACTTTCAAACCACTCCAACTTCGTTTACTACAAGTGTATGCCATCAGTCGAGGTGGTCGCCCTGTAAGCCTTAGTTAGCAATCCGGTATTGCTGTCGTTAGCTATTCTACTCGCCAGTCATTCTAAAAACCAGCGGTCGTTAGCATGCATAAGTCAACACCTCTAGACTGAATAAATTACTGACGAACTTGTTTTCTACGCTCCATAAAAACAAGAGGCAGATGAAGGATATACCACCATGAAGCTAAAGTATACGAGAATATGTAGGAAGCAACTAAATGACTAAAGGTTTTAAAATCTGGAAGACCGTAAGTACCATTTATTGTACTCTGCAGCTGTATCATTAACGGTCTCCACTTATTGATTCTTAAAGTATTGGGTTCCCAGGTAAGGTAGTCCGTAACTCGAAACAATGATTGTTGCCATTTTCTGATATGAATCCGCTCAATACATTCCCGTCATAATCTTGCATACGGTAACCTGCCCATTGATGAAGTCGTGGTTGGTCAAACACATGTCCAAGAATCCTGAATCTCTTACCGTCGCTGACTAACCTCTCCAACACTACTACCCAACCCTAGTGTTACTCAATACACTCTAGAAAAATTGAAAGCATACAACCCCAAAGATGTCTCACTTTTGATGCATTACATCCATATACGAGAATTGCAGAACCGCTGTTTAGTAAAGAGACTATTGATGGGTACCCAACAAAGATTCTTTGTCCATAGTGTTAAGACCGATTCCTGTCAAAATTCTCTAATGACGCGTTAATACTTAGTTAGTAGCACACCTCTTAGTTTTAGATTACTAGTATCATACTTCAGACGCAGCAGAAACATGTTTAACATCCTGCGCAAAGGTGCTACACTGTACCTCCCGTCCCCCCTTTGCCATAGTGCTTTACTTAGAGGCGTAGCTGCCAACTTGAACTGGTAGGCTTAGTCCGCATTATCATATACCACAATGGAACATGTGGACCACATAACTCAAAGTTTGCTGATATGAATGACCCCTACACCCGCCCCTCAGAATCGTAAACGTAAATAAAAGACTACAATTACGACTGTGTCGTAGCAGCTCTATGCATGTTGCACGATAACTTCAAATTCTCGCTCTACAAGATACACTTAACACTCCTCAATGCAATCGAATAGTATAGGGGTGACACCGAAACGGAATTAGAAACAAACCACCAACTACGTGTAAGTAAATAAACATTCATATCTTCGAATAAAAAAAATATTTAAATTTGCACGGGTTTATTTCATTTTTCACAGAGATTTTCGTAAACTGAAGCGCAAATAAGCTTCCATACCTCTGCCGACCAGAGCTTCAAATTAGCGTGCAGCTACTTGCAATCCTTCCGTTTAGTGTTACAGCAGCAACTAGCTAAAACATAAAACCATGTAGCTTAATGTTAGTTCCAGAAGTACCAAACATGAAACGCCAAGGTAAAAAGATGTCACGTGGTTTACCAGGACAGCTTGCAGCCGACCAACGAGTCACGTATTCATCTAGCATTCAAACGACCCCTAACAGGAGGGGAGATACAGAATGCAAGGAAATACATTAACGCATCACTTACCAGTTACTGGGATCCTAAAAATGATAAAAGAGTAACTGTTAGTCAGTGGGTCAAGGAAAGTCAGTCCTGTTGAGCAAGAAAATCACGTTTCAATTCAAACATTATCCATCATTCAGTCAACTCACCTGTAGACGGACTTATCGGTCATTCAGTTACTTCGTGACCTACAAGAAGAAAACAATATGTTAGCATCTGCACGAATTATGGTGATACAATCAGGCCTATCATTGAACAATCATTATCATTAAAAGCTCACAAGTTCATCATTTTTAAGTGCACTTACATCCATGAAATTCGCGTTGTGAAACTGACATCACGCCAAACTAAGGCCTGCAAAACAACAAAACACAGTATTTCACTAGTTGAAGAAGTACCAAACAATACGTTAAAACATGAAACGCCAAGGTAAAAAGATGTCACGTGGTTTACCAGGACAGCTTGCAGCCGACCAACGAGTCACGTATTCATCTAGCATTCAAACGACCCCTAACAGGAGGGGAGATACAGAATGCAAGGAAATACATTAATGCATCACTTACCAGTTACTGGGATCCTAAAAATGATAAAAGAGTAACTGTTAGTCAGTGGGTCAAGGAAAGTCAGTCCTGTTGAGCAAGAAAATCACGTTTCAATTCAAACATTATCCATCATTCAGTCAACTCACCTGTAGACGGACTTATCGGTCATTCAGTTACTTCGTGACCTACAAGAAGAAAACAATATGTTAGCATCTGCACGAATTATGGTGATACAATCAGGCCTATCATTGAACAATCATTATCATTAAAAGCTCACAAGTTCATCATTTTTAAGTGCACTTACATCCATGAAATTCGCGTTGTGAAACTGACATCACGCCAAACTAAGGCCTGCAAAACAACAAAACACAGTATTTCACTAGTTGAAGAAGTACCAAACAATACGTTAAAACATGAAACGCCAAGGTAAAAAGATGTCACGTGGTTTACCAGGACAGCTTGCAGCCGACCAACGAGTCACGTATTCATCTAGCATTCAAACGACCCCTAACAGGAGGGGAGATACAGAATGCAAGGAAATACATTAATGCATCACTTACCAGTTACTGGGATCCTAAAAATGATAAAAGAGTAACTGTTAGTCAGTGGGTCAAGGAAAGTCAGTCCTGTTGAGCAAGAAAATCACGTTTCAATTCAAACATTATCCATCATTCAGTCAACTCACCTGTAGACGGACTTATCGGTCATTCAGTTACTTCGTGACCTACAAGAAGAAAACAATATGTTAGCATCTGCACGAATTATGGTGATACAATCAGGCCTATCATTGAACAATCATTATCATTAAAAGCTCACAAGTTCATCATTTTTAAGTGCACTTACATCCATGAAATTCGCGTTGTGAAACTGACATCACGCCAAACTAAGGCCTGCAAAACAACAAAACACAGTATTTCACTAGTTGAAGAAGTACCAAACAATACGTTAAAACATGAAACGCCAAGGTAAAAAGATGTCACGTGGTTTACCAGGACAGCTTGCAGCCGACCAACGAGTCACGTATTCATCTAGCATTCAAACGACCCCTAACAGGAGGGGAGATACAGAATGCAAGGAAATACATTAATGCATCACTTACCAGTTACTGGGATCCTAAAAATGATAAAAGAGTAACTGTTAGTCAGTGGGTCAAGGAAAGTCAGTCCTGTTGAGCAAGAAAATCACGTTTCAATTCAAACATTATCCATCATTCAGTCAACTCACCTGTAGACGGACTTATCGGTCATTCAGTTACTTCGTGACCTACAAGAAGAAAACAATATGTTAGCATCTGCACGAATTATGGTGATACAATCAGGCCTATCATTGAACAATCATTATCATTAAAAGCTCACAAGTTCATCATTTTTAAGTGCACTTACATCCATGAAATTCGCGTTGTGAAACTGACATCACGCCAAACTAAGGCCTGCAAAACAACAAAACACAGTATTTCACTAGTTGAAGAAGTACCAAACAATACGTTAAAACATGAAACGCCAAGGTAAAAAGATGTCACGTGGTTTACCAGGACAGCTTGCAGCCGACCAACGAGTCACGTATTCATCTAGCATTCAAACGACCCCTAACAGGAGGGGAGATACAGAATGCAAGGAAATACATTAATGCATCACTTACCAGTTACTGGGATCCTAAAAATGATAAAAGAGTAACTGTTAGTCAGTGGGTCAAGGAAAGTCAGTCCTGTTGAGCAAGAAAATCACGTTTCAATTCAAACATTATCCATCATTCAGTCAACTCACCTGTAGACGGACTTATCGGTCATTCAGTTACTTCGTGACCTACAAGAAGAAAACAATATGTTAGCATCTGCACGAATTATGGT
Organism: Trichobilharzia regenti; assembly: GCA_944472135.2. Taxonomy (NCBI): domain Eukaryota; kingdom Metazoa; phylum Platyhelminthes; class Trematoda; order Strigeidida; family Schistosomatidae; genus Trichobilharzia; species Trichobilharzia regenti. The sequence continues at coordinate 62,921,582 of OX235262.1, forward strand.
GATACAATCAGGCCTATCATTGAACAATCATTATCATTAAAAGCTCACAAGTTCATCATTTTTAAGTGCACTTACATCCATGAAATTCGCGTTGTGAAACTGACATCACGCCAAACTAAGGCCTGCAAAACAACAAAACACAGTATTTCACTAGTTGAAGAAGTACCAAACAATACGTTAAAACATGAAACGCCAAGGTAAAAAGATGTCACGTGGTTTACCAGGACAGCTTGCAGCCGACCAACGAGTCACGTATTCATCTAGCATTCAAACGACCCCTAACAGGAGGGGAGATACAGAATGCAAGGAAATACATTAATGCATCACTTACCAGTTACTGGGATCCTAAAAATGATAAAAGAGTAACTGTTAGTCAGTGGGTCAAGGAAAGTCAGTCCTGTTGAGCAAGAAAATCACGTTTCAATTCAAACATTATCCATCATTCAGTCAACTCACCTGTAGACGGACTTATCGGTCATTCAGTTACTTCGTGACCTACAAGAAGAAAACAATATGTTAGCATCTGCACGAATTATGGTGATACAATCAGGCCTATCATTGAACAATCATTATCATTAAAAGCTCACAAGTTCATCATTTTTAAGTGCACTTACATCCATGAAATTCGCGTTGTGAAACTGACATCACGCCAAACTAAGGCCTGCAAAACAACAAAACACAGTATTTCACTAGTTGAAGAAGTACCAAACAATACGTTAAAACATGAAACGCCAAGGTAAAAAGATGTCACGTGGTTTACCAGGACAGCTTGCAGCCGACCAACGAGTCACGTATTCATCTAGCATTCAAACGACCCCTAACAGGAGGGGAGATACAGAATGCAAGGAAATACATTAATGCATCACTTACCAGTTACTGGGATCCTAAAAATGATAAAAGAGTAACTGTTAGTCAGTGGGTCAAGGAAAGTCAGTCCTGTTGAGCAAGAAAATCACGTTTCAATTCAAACATTATCCATCATTCAGTCAACTCACCTGTAGACGGACTTATCGGTCATTCAGTTACTTCGTGACCTACAAGAAGAAAACAATATGTTAGCATCTGCACGAATTATGGTGATACAATCAGGCCTATCATTGAACAATCATTATCATTAAAAGCTCACAAGTTCATCATTTTTAAGTGCACTTACATCCATGAAATTCGCGTTGTGAAACTGACATCACGCCAAACTAAGGCCTGCAAAACAACAAAACACAGTATTTCACTAGTTGAAGAAGTACCAAACAATACGTTAAAACATGAAACGCCAAGGTAAAAAGATGTCACGTGGTTTACCAGGACAGCTTGCAGCCGACCAACGAGTCACGTATTCATCTAGCATTCAAACGACCCCTAACAGGAGGGGAGATACAGAATGCAAGGAAATACATTAATGCATCACTTACCAGTTACTGGGATCCTAAAAATGATAAAAGAGTAACTGTTAGTCAGTGGGTCAAGGAAAGTCAGTCCTGTTGAGCAAGAAAATCACGTTTCAATTCAAACATTATCCATCATTCAGTCAACTCACCTGTGGACGGACTTATCGGTCATTCAGTTACTTCGTGACCTACAAGAAGAAAACAATATGTTAGCATCTGCACGAATTATGGTGATACAATCAGGCCTATCATTGAACAATCATTATCATTAAAGGCTCAAAAATTCATCATAAAAGTAAGAATTACTCACCATGTGACAGCGCCGAGCATTATCTTGTGTGGCCAGAAAATTACATTGAAGGCAACCTGAAAGGATAACCAACAGCTATGAATATGTCTTGAATTATCAGATACTATCTAGTGACATTCATAATATCATACACAGATTCTCATCATAATACTAGGAAACTACAACTGACGACGACGAGCACGCCGATTAAGGTCATGACTGCCACGTAACACTGCCACGCGTGCACGTTTATATAGTAGATGACCGCGCGTTTTTGGATGGGCTTCAGTTTAAACAAGTTGGCGTTGGAATTTAAAATTCAAATACGGTATTGTAAGTCAGCCAATTTTGTCTTATAAAATCTTTTCCAACTTATGAACCACTTATACAGAGTGAAACGATGCTTCGTGGCAGTGTGGAAGTAGAATTTTTTAAACACTTCATAATAAAATACTAGGTGTTTGTGATTCCTACATTATATTTTTCCTAATGGAAAGAATGGATAGGGAGGACCCTTGCTAAATTCAGATCTCCCAGAACATCTGAATAGATACATCTCATACAGGACAGCTTGCAGAGACTATATTACACCCCTTAAAATTTTGAAAAGTCTATCGGTATATCCTTTAAAGCTTAGTCACTGGCTAAAAATTTGAAGACACTTAGGATATAATCCGTAACGATGCCTACCTGAGATTTGATATGTTACGTAGTAGTAGGACAAATGCTGTGGCAGTACTAACACGAAACGAGTTCTCCACAGTTTCCTTTGGTAACAGAGCGGTGATACAGCATTATTCAAGGTATATAATGATGTAAATGTTGTAGTGGATGATAGTTTATCGCTGTGGCTTTTTCAAATAGAACAGTTCCTCAATTAAGTCCTTGTTAATAACAATCCTCGAATTCTCATCTGCTGGGTTGCCTGTTGTATTTCGAAATTCTACAAATGCATGTCGAATTTCAGCCAATGTAACTTGCCACTTCTAAATAAATCGGTAGATCATAATGCTCTCTTGACTCTATGAACAATGAAATGCGAACGGAAAAGCCGCCAGCAGATGTGAAAATATATGTCGGAGCTAATATGCTTATTTTGTTGCAAATCCCTTAAAAACCTAGGTCTGTTAACCGGAACAGTGGAGAATTCATCCAAATTTATTTCAGAATAACTCAAATCTGTGGATTCAGAAGGTCTCACTCAGTGTCTCAATGCAAGAAAAATCAAATAGATATGTAAAGTGTGATTTCCAGTGTTTGAAGGTTTTGTCTTGACGTGTATACATACGAACACGGAAGTCTTTTGAGTTTGTAATGTAGCCATATTTGCCGGATGAATTCCTGTTTTTTTAACGGATAATTTTAGCCTTTTATTTTCTCAAATATATTGCTAACTATAGCAAGTTTCAGAATTCATCAAGACTGTTTAATTTGCGTTTTACCAACAGTAATTTCAGGGTAGGGTACTGAAATATGGAGTAACCAGGTAAATTATGTTTAGTGATGGCAGGCAAAGTATGGCTTACCGACAGCACTATGAGTACCTTACACCTGCATAGGCGAACGTCAAAGGTGATCTAAAAAGGAAGGAAGTTATCCATGGTCAGTCTCTTCTGTGGTTAACAAATCGTTCGGATTGGTGGGTAGTGTCAAGTATGTGGTTAACATCACGTAAGACCTAGTCATCCATACATTGAAGGGCTTAGCCTAAAGACTTGTAAATGACTAAGACCCAACCAGAATACTGATGCCCATACCCCATATACTTCTTCAAGGTACTTTGAGGCCAACGCTAACAATCTGATAATGATTATGGTACATGCATTTTATCCTTGAGGCCATTTATGCCGATTTAACCTAGACTAGAAGCAGCTAGCAAGGCAAAGTATGAACAATAAATTAACCATCCAAAATAGTCTGTATGTTATAAATTAGATGTCGCCAAATGTGGACATAATAAATCAAGCCGAAATCGTCCGAAAGTCGGAAGTTCTTCAGTGAGTTCACGGAACAGTGAAGGTCAATATCCGTTTTTTGACCTTACCGTAGCGGCGAGTCATTTATTATGGAATTCAATTCTACCAACATACACGCTCGTGCTCAGAACTTCTGCATAGCGTTGTCCTCACGCCTGTTAACCTAACACCAGTCAAAACTGATGCCTAATGTTCATCAATGAAAATGTTATTTGGAGCCACACCAGAACCGCCTCGGGAGACTACTGGTCCTGATGACCACAGAAAAAATCTTGACCAGTCGCTATCAGTTGACAGGCTCCGACCACAAACGGCTAACTTAAGGCAGATCCCATCGCGAGAATAATCAGGGACAGCACATGTACTCGATAACCTGAATTCATGCTCTTACGCATGATTGCGATGTTGTGAGAACGCAATCCCCCCTGAGTCCATTATGCGAAGAGACTTTTGTGGTGGACACAGATTACCTGAAATACTTAGTAATTCGGCAGGGCGATTTCGTGGATGGTGTTGGAATCAATAAATTAAAGTGACTCGTCTAGACATTGACATCACCCTGAACAGTTATAATAAGACTCCTTGTCAATGGAAGTGAACATTGAACGTTTGTTCTTGGAAATGGTAGCCATTGGCGGGCAATTTGATGGCGCGTATAGTTCTGTCGTGTACATTTTCAAAGAGGACGACCAAAAACGAATAAAACTACTCCATAATTTTGCCTAAAATATTTGTTTATAGACTTTCACTGTTCCCCACTTTGATTGCCAAACAATATAACTTCCTTCTTACAATACTGGTGTTTTGGAGTTAAAGTCGAAGAAAGCACATGGTATTTATCGGTTCGGAGTGTCTTCATAGCAATAGGAACTTAGGGATAAGTTCCTTGACACTCCTACTATAGAGAGTCAACTGCCTGGAAGCTAGCAGTACGAAATCTGTGATCAGTAGGTTAGCCGATTATGATAAGCCCTTGACTCTCAGGTGATCTCTAAGGAAAAAACGGCGCAAAAATATGTATCGTTTTTTTGAAAAATCATACAGTATCCAACCGCACTTTGGTTAGATGTTATTTTGGAAAAGTCTGTCGTTGGTAAATGAACAGACACCAAGCCAAGATATGATCTGAGGGGGAAGAAATACATATCATTTCACGCGTGAGTTAGCCTGTCCTTTTCACAAACAAGCCGGGATGTTGTAAGTGCAAATGATGCACCACTTTTATCCCTACACCCAAGTTCTTTTCCGGAGCATGCTTCAAGTGAAGAAACAGATCAAGAGAAAATAACATGGCAGCAGTGGCGGCGTAAATAATTTTTTTGATTTACAGCTTGATTCCAGACTGTAGTTTCGGTACAAGTATGGAATTTTCAGCATGGATATCGGTAGCCCAAATTTTGCAGGCCGACCATAGATATCAGGTGTGCGCCGGTGTGGGCTCGAACCCCGGACCATGTGCATGGTCGGCGAGAGTCCTAACCACTGTGCCACCGACGCACAAAAATGCCGCCAACTCGTAGGCAGCTACAAAAATTGACTGGAAGGAGTGCAGCCACTAGGTCCACGTAACCTAAGGGACCTTCTGTGGTAATTGAGTAGGCATCTGTGACCAAGGAAAATCCTTCGCAAACATGTTTTCGGATAGCACACTCTGAGAAATTCTTCAAAATGTTTCTTCCCCAACTTTTCTTGGCTTCTACTACTGTCTCAACGACTGGTTATCGTTTCTGAGTGGTGGACTGAACCCCTAAGCCCACCACAGGCAAACAGGCAACTGTTGCGGGACAGAACCCAAACGCAGTCTACTGGAACACGTCAAGCAGTCATCCTCTGGTGAGAAGCATACTCATGTCGCTGGCATTGGGAACTAGAGGTCGGTAGAATTGACACCTCCTATAATCGAGTCGTTCGTGGTAAAAGATCACGACTCCGAAGTCTAGAAATAGGTACTGAAGAATTAACCGCCCACACTGCTGGTTCTAGTGTATATGCTCACAGTGTGCATAAGTGTTTGTCGCCACGGACCTTCAAAGCAAATGTTTTCGTCCTGATCTGATTAAATCCGGCATTCTACCTGTTTATCTGGGTATTATATTCAGTCGATAAATCAAAGTTTTATTAACCTAATGGGCATTTGCAATTAGAAGTCAAACGATCTATATGATAGTCGATACAATTGTTGTAAGGCCAGTGTTGCGTCTAATATTGCACCTGCGAAAAACAAAGTTGTACTTTTATTACCAATCTTCATTTTTTTATCAATTAGATCATTTGTGTTTCACTGGACTATCGTGCATTTTTGCGTGAATGCCGATTTTTGTTAACTGCGAGTCATTTTGTTCTTAATATTTAGATGCTGGACAACCTCACAAATGAAGGTTCGGACCATGGTTATCTGAGGCATGTTATTAAACAGAACAGAAAATCTTGCATTTTCGTTAGCAAGTTGTTGTCACCATAATTCTGTTTTGTTTTATTATGGATTTCGGTCGAAGGCTGTAAATCTACATTTTCAGAGAGTTATTTGTACTTTGGCTACTACGGCCATATTGTTTGGATTATAATTAACGTATCTTCAACTAGCGTAACTAGATCTGCATTATCTAGGAATTTCACTAAATATCAGATAGGTACTCCATTTATGATTTAGGTATATATCATGGTCTATTCTCGCCAGCTAGTGTTTTATTTTGGCGCACTCCAGAATCTTTGGGGCGAAAACCTTCAGGAGCACGGCCGAACCTGGGGCAAGGCCCCTAGGCCAGCCCAGAACATTCTGCTATCCGCCAGAAGTCTTCCCTTAACATTCCGCATTGCGCCTTAACTTTCTAAGACTCAATAGAGCCATGGACTGTGAGCCGACGGTTGCGCATTGAACCCTTAGTAGACAGCCAACATAGAGGCAAACCCATTATGTACACAGCTCATCACAGAAGACAGCATACCGGCAGCAGCTCAATGACTCAAGATATCAGAAAGTAGTTAACTTTAATGAAACATACGTTTAATACTCTTCAGAAATGAATTTACAATGCTTTGACACACCACAAAAGTCAAACACCATACAAATCACCAGCGACATTCATCCGTGGGCTTTCTGCATTTGGTCTGCTATCCTTCTTTTCGTCGCCGATGGTCTCAAAATAAAAAATGGAGAAATGCCAAATGGTAATGTCGTCGTTTTCTCATTCTCGCCGACCATGCACATGGTCCGGGATTCGAGCCCGCACCGACGCACATCTGATATCTATGGTCGGCCTGCAAAATTTGGGCTACCGATATCCATGCTGAAAATTCCATACTTGCACCGAAAATACAGTGCGGAATCTAGCTGTAAATCAAAAATAAATAAATAATTTTGTCGCGATTGTTATGGAACCGTCTTCAGTCGTCATCAAATTCCGAGAGGCAGTCGGCAGCTGGGGATGCAGGGATGCAATTCTTCCAGCACAATACGTGTACTACCCATATTCAGCTTGCATCTCTAGACACGAAGAGACAATGTTTTGGGGAGTACACGCGTTTCCTAGAATTAATTCCCGCTCTTTTTCTACTTCGCGGGATTTTGCGTATGATTATGACTACAATAAAGTGAAACAACAAGCTTACCCTCTTAATGCTTCTTCCACTCCAGATTGTATTTTTCGAAATTTCGGTAGAACGTTGACTTATGTCATCTTAGATCAAAATTAGCCTCCGCCGCATCGTAACAGACAACTGATAAATTACCTTAAGTAGTCTCAAATTTTTCCGGCAGAATGATTCGATACTAGCTGGTGGTCTGTTGTCAATTAAGTCGTTTAGTGGATTAATCTGGCCGGACAAAGAACCACTAAAACTCATACCGGCTGTAAAATATCGAAAAATATCAGCAAACGCATTCCTGTGGTCTACACAACAAATACGCTCGGCGCGATCTTTAAAATGGACATTACTGTAATGGTTCTTATATAAAAGATAGAAGTATGCAATGAACGACTTAGAAAAATACGTCAACAAGGATGTTGAGCGGCCCGCGCGTTACTCTCCGCAAAGAAAATACAAAATGTAAATTCAACCGCTTCTTTTTCAGCACGGATTCCAATCCAGTAAAAGATTTCTGACGAAAAGGCCTACTAGGACGTACTCGGGAAGTAAATAGTATATTTCACTGATTAATTATATAGAAAGGTATGTTATTTAAATTTATGTATGACTAATGACTAATTCGGATTCATTATAAAGCAGCTAGGCAAAGCCAGTTGTCATCGGCTGAGGGAGTAGATATGGGTTACTCCCATTGGCTGATTTCTAGCCAGTGAACGTTCACGCAAGTGCCTCTATCATTCTGAATCTATCATCCCCCATGCTCAGCTGTTAAAGGTCACATGAAGCTTGCTGGCACGTTCGCTTACGCCACTTCAATGCCTCGGATGGCTAAAATAATATTTGGGGACTTTAATATGCCTGTTGTAGTTGGTCAGCCACTTTGCTCACCAAAACGTTATAATGAATTTTTGAACAAAATAGAAACAAAAGACTGGCAACAACACGTTAAACATCCTACCAGGCTATCTAAGATTTTAGATCTAGTTTTCACTAATGGCATCATCCCCAATACCATTCGAGTAGGTAAAAAGTTTCCTAGCAGCGACGACAGAGTAGCACATTCAATATTTACTCCAGCATAAGTTCAATAATAAGCGCCCACAAAGTATCACTCAGGGGTTACAGACATGCTCAGTGGGATGACCTGAAGCCAAACCTACGCACTCCAGACTGGATGTCATGCTCTACATGCAGCTCGGCCGTAGAGACAAGCAAATTAATCTATGAGAACCTAGGATTTGCACATGACTTCATCGCTAAGCAAGACTGGCGAAATTGAGGCCTAAAGAGCCCGATTTCATCCCTCTGAAGATTCGAAACCAACTGCGTAAGCATGCTAGGCAAGTGACTTTTTATCACTCATAACACTCAGGTTAACTTAGATCCATACACATCTAATAAATTATCTGAGTCCATCAAGATAGGACGTATTCTTCACTTGCGACCTGATAATACGGAGGCTTTAGTAAAACTGAATAAATCATGAATTAGCAGCGACAGAATAAGTATCCCTAATTTATTACTAGATTGAGAAAAAATATGCAAAGACCCTCAGGAGATATGCGGGTTATTCAGCTTACACTTTGCTAGCTACTTTAATAACGAAGAAACAGTAGGTATTCTTGATGTTTCGACACCACCAAATAACGTTTTAGGTGACACAACATCCATCCTACAAAAAATTTCATCTGCTATGGCATATCCGGACATCATATGGTGCCGACCCTGATGAAATTCTACCTGTCCTATTGAAAAAGTGTGGTGAGGGCACACCCATTATCCTCCTAAAGTTTTTCTATCTGCCCTTAAATAATGGTTCGCTCGTCACAGTTCTCTTCTTTGACTTCAGAATGCCTTTGATAGAGTCCCAAACAAGAGGCAAGTTCATAAGCTAAGGTCATACGGGTTCCAGGACCCGTTGTTCTCCTGGACTAACGTTTTCTTGGAAAATCGTTCTGAAACTGTGAAATTCGCAAATAACTACCCGTCACTCAGACCCATACGAAGTGGAGTGATTTAGGGTGGTGTACCAGGGCCACTGCTTTTCGTAATGTACGTTAACGGCATCTGCATTGTAATCGCGCATGGTACCCCATACCTCTTTGCTGATGACCCAAATATTGCATACAGCTTCCTCTATTCTACTCTGAACAGGAGGTTCACATATATTCAAGATGACCTGGATAGGTTACACAGCTGGAGCAATGACTAGTAACTGCCTTTCAACTAAATCCATGGATACAGACGCAGATTAGTGTTCTCAAATGGCCCGAAACTGCAATATGTTTACGATCACTTGGAGGATTCGCTGTTTTCTGCCAAAATTTTCAACCGAGACAAATGCACACTACAGCATATACTGGCACTTCGTCGGATTTGAATAACTTAAATATCGTCGTGATCAGGTACGTAAGGACTTCTGAGGCTCGCGTCATTTTGTCCTATTAGTGAGTCTGCTTATTTAAACTTCCCGCCTTTCGCTATTATCCTGAAGCCATACTATGTGCATTTGTACAACGTTAATTCTCAGGATTATCTTGGGATCATGTGGACGTAGTGTTGTACATTTACTGAAGCTATGGACGCAAAGTTTAGAGGCGGCTGATATATCCACTTAGGGAGGACTCATCGATGTCTGCAAGTAAGCGCTTCAGAACATATTTTCAAATGTCCCCGAAGCAAATGGAATCCGTAGAACCCATAAATGGTGAGTACGTGTCACACGGATAGGGCATAAAACTGACGTTTACACATCGTTTTAACTTATCCATAAAACGTGTTTGGGCCGTATCCTATAGTTTGTAGTAGCCCTAGCAATAAGAAAGTTCAAACCACCTTGATGAATTCAAAAACAATTCATAATCACAGTGAAACATCCCTGGTAAACTTTGTTTTGATACCAGAGTAGATGTACGAATAACTTTCTGTCAATGTGGTTGAAGTTTGAACGATCATTTCATGGTTGTTCGCCCAAACCCAACTCTATATTTTGGCGGGAGTCATCGACACTGCAGTCATCGTTCCATCGTTCGCTGTTCGTTGGAAGGTGGAGAAAAACTATCAGAAGTACTATTGTGATTTATTGTTATGATGTTTTTTCTTGGATTTTGTGTACAATAACCTAATGGTTGGCTCTGTATTGGTGCAAGAATAAATGGTTCGTGAATCACCGATTTGTGTTCTGTTTTTTCGTGTATTACGCATAGTTTCCGAAAGTCCTCCAAGGACAGCGCGAGGTCCAGTGTAGTTAGACCTGGACATTTAACAGTTTCTGATAATACTCCTGGAATCACTCGTCTTATTTGTTGTCGGTTCGTCTTTCCTCTCATCTGCAAGTCTTCTTTGGATAAGTGTTATTTGGAACTTTTCCGGATCGTTTAGCCAAGTTCAATAATGCCTGGGTCAAAGAAAGGACGAAACGCTTTGGAAGCAGACAGGAAAGTAAGTAATGATGAGTTGCCCGTTAGTTGTAATGATATGTAGGATGCTCAGCATGATGAGTCTGATGTTCACGCTTCGCCGTTTAGGGATAGTAGTGCTTTAAGGCTCCCTAAGTTTGAACCTCGTACCCTGATGGAAACCCAGCCGACTACCCACAGTTTATCAAGGAGTTTGAGGTCATGCTGAGTGGTTTTATTTTAAATGAGAAAATGAAGTTGTTGTATTTGTTGAGATATTGCACTGGTGTTGCTGCAAGAGCTAAACAGTGCTGCAAGTTTGTGCCCCCGAATGAAGGATATACAGAGGCCATGAGGATACTACCCCAAAGGTTTGGAAAACCATTTACGATATCCCGTAGTAATTTTGAGACCGTGAAGGGTAATGGATCACAGTTAAACGACAATCCAAAGGAACTCGCAGAGTTTTTGGACAGTTTAATGGTATATAGAAATACTCTTGTGTCTCTTAATTGCGTAAATGAATTGAGTTCAAGTTGTGTGCTTTAGACAGTTGCCAAGAAATTACCGACTCGTCTACAAAGGAAATTCATAAAGTTCCTGGAGAGAGAAAGATGGTTTCGAGCCTGCGTTCGATGATATAATGAGCCTGGCGAAAGACGGTGTCAACCAAGCTTTGAGCAAGTTTGCCAGTATATTGCATCCCATTCGTAGAATAGAGCAGCCTGAGAGCAAAACGCAATCATTCATGAAGAAAGGGTCTCAGACAAGTGGATATAGAGAAAACTTTATGGTGTCTAGTAATAATAATGATTTACTTTATTCCAAAAACAGTACTTGTGATACAGAATGGAATTTTCAGCATTAATCACAATATTGCAGCTAATCTCCTCAAATTATAGATAAAAATTAATCACACAGAAAATTTTCCACATTTACAATAGAGGTATTGTCAAAAACATGCAGCATATAAAATGGAAATAATAATAACAGCTAGGGTAATAATAATACAAGTGAAAATTACTGTGGGCTTGTTTCACACAGTATTGGCAATGCGGTATAGAAATCTTGACATGTTTAAAAATATTGAATATAATGTTCTCTTTACATGATATGGTGAGGGGAAATACAAAGATTACAGCAGTCATGGAGATAAGTTGGTGTTTGCAATTATGAGAGTAAAACAAAGAAGTAACAGGACCATAAATATAATAGAAATAATAAAAGTAAAACTTGAAAGTATATAAGGATGGATGGAGGAAGTTGTTTATTTACTAGATGAAAAAAGAGTAGTCAGTTCTTGCCTGGCACTATTTTCATCACATAAAATACGTGCCAAGTATGGTATCATAGAATTTCTATACTTAGACGTGAGAGCATACAGTTTTCTGAAGTTACTTCTTGTTCTACTCGAGGAGATGCAAGGTGAAAGCTGAGGGTAAAGCGGATCCTCCAAGTCAGACAAAATCCCTTTAGCAAATTTATTGCATGAAGTCAAGTGCCTATCGACAACTACGTTAACTATGTGGTCCACTGGGACACCACTCACCCTACTGACAGTCTTCAGTATTCTAAGAACTGTGACATAGTCCTTTTTAAGCAGCGAACCAGGAAAGAATAAGAGTGAACAATAAAGAAGAATAGGTAGGATGCAAGAGTTTATGAACTGTAGGAGGAGGGATTGAGTTATACTCGAGTGTCTTAACTTCTTAATGTAAAATGTCAGGCGGAATATTTTACTGGAGATTGCTAAGTCATGGGAAGTCCAGGAGAGATCAGAAGAGAGAATAAGTCCAAGATAATTAATTTCTGATTTAATTTTTATATCATTGTCGTCAATTTTACAAGTTTCATGAGAATCGATGACTTCTTTTAACTGTCGTTTACATCCTAAGCTGAAATTAACAGTTTGACACTTAGAATGATTCAGCTTAAGACCGTTAGACTCAGACCATTTGCTGACTCCCGATAGAAAGCTATTTATTTTAGTACAATCTAGCTGGGAGTTAACAGCCATTGAAACCGTTAAATCATCAGCGTACTTCACAAAGTTTATTTCATCAGAGTGAGGCAAGTCATGCAAGAAGAAAGAAAAAGAGAAAGGACAGCGCCTTGAGGGACACCAGCTTCAGTAGGCAATGAAGTGGGAGACTTCCCTTTATATACGGTGTACTGCATTCTTTCTGAGAAATAGGAATGTAATCAGTTAACCGCCCAACATTCTGTTTGACTAGCTGCAAGTTTATTTAATAAGATGTCCCTAGGGACCGAGTTAATAGCAGATGTATAGTCTAGGAAGGCACAACGAACAAATTTAGCCCCCTTGTCTAGACTGGAAGCAATGTTATGATATAAGACGGCAGCTGCATCTAAAGTGCTTCTACTGTGCTTATGGGCGAATTGTTTAGGGTCATTAAAGGATTTAAGCGAAGGTACAAGAGTAAGCAAAAGTAATTTCTCCATAGTTTTCAAAAAAGAAGAGGTAATAGCAATGGGTCTAAATTTGACACACGCTCCAGTGGATGATTTAGGTATGGGTACAACTTTAAAGTCCTTCTAAAAAGCAGGCACAATATTATCGGAAAAAGATTTGTTAAATAGATCAGTAAGAGGTTGACACAGAATATCAGAACATTTTTTAAAAATAATACTAGGTACATAATCTGAACCTAAGCTCCGGGAAGGGTTTAGAGACTTGAGGCACTTTTGAAAACCATTTGTGTTAAAACCTGGAAAGGGACTATGTCATGTAGTTGAAGATTGAACGATCAATTCTTGGCTGTTTGCTTAAAATCAACTTCCCCAATTTTCGCGGGGGCATCAATACGACAGTCATCGTCTCATCGGTCGCTGTTCAGAAAGAAGAGTGAAACATCGTCAGAAGTAATCTTATGATTTATTATTGTAATATTTGTTTTCAGACCTTAGTTCGTTTATTCCTTTTATATGTTGGTGTAACAATAAACAAATATCAAGCGGCAGATCGGTGTTTTGGTTTTTGCGTCCGTTATAACTAAGTGTTTCCGAAATCTTCGAAGAACAGCGTGGGCCCGAGCGTAGCGAGAGCTGGGCATTAACGGTTTATGAGACGTGGTTGACAGTTTCTGACGATAGAAACAGATCTGGCGGATTCAAACAGTTGGTGAAAGTTTGGATAGTCGCCGTTCATTTTTCCTGGTGCCGGTCAAGTCCTCTTTGAACAAGCAATATCTGGAACTTTTTGGAATTGGGTCAAGTTCAACAATGCCTGGGTCAAAGAAGGGACAGAGTGTCTTGGATGCAAACAGGAAAGTAAGTCATGGTGACTTGTCTGTTAATTGTAACGATGTGTCTGATGTTAAGCATGACATGGTTGATGTTACTGTTTCGCCGTTCAGGGATAATAGGAACATCAAACTCCCTAAATTAGAACCACGGTGTTTTGATGGAAACCCGGCCGATTATTTACAATTTGTAAAGGAGTTTGAGATCATGTTGAGTGGTTTTTTATTAAATGATGAATTGAAGTTAATGTATTTGATGAGATATTGCACTGGAGATGCTGCAAGAGCTATACAGTGTTGTAAGTTTATGAAGCCAAACAGGGCTACTACGAGGCTATGAGCATATTACGTCAAAGGTTTGGAAGACCTTCGATGATTGCAGGGAAATTATTCGAGGCTGTTAAGGGTAATGGTGGTCAATTACAGGATGACTCCCAGGCACTCACTGAGTTTTTAGATAATTTGCTAATTTACAAGAATGGAATGATTTCGATGAATCGCATGAGTGACCTCAACTCGAGTTTTATACTAGAAGTAATAGCAAGACGTCTACCTACTCGACTGCAAAGGAAGTGGGTGAAGATGAGCTCCCGTATGGAGGATGAGGGTATCGAGCCAAAGTTTGATGATATCCTGAAACTGGTAAATACTAGTGTCAATCAATCTATGAGCAAGTTTTCCAGTCTATTAGATCTCACCCCTAGAATAGAGCAGTCTGAGGGTAAAACGCACTCATTGATGACGAATAAGCCTCAGAGAGGTGGATATCGAGAAGGCTCCATGATGTCTAGTAATGCATATAGACTTAGTGAGTGTAACAGGTTTCGTAGTACATCCTCAACAGATAAGTTACAAGATGCAAGACAAACACGGTTGTGTTTCACACGTTTGCAAGAGGTGCATACAAAGGTGAACTGTGAACCAGTGAGCAAGTTCAGTGATAAGCTAAATGTAAACTCCAGGTCTGACTCCGAATTGTGTGACGATAACGGTGTTGTGAAGAAGTCTGTAGTTGCAACTGGTAAGCCATTGTTGAATAGAGTGTCACAGAATAGAGTTGCTGCTTCAGAGTGCAGTTCTGACCCCACAAGTTTACAAGGTATTACTAGTCAGAGTGAAGTTATAAAACCTTTTATGATTTGTGAGGAGGAACCAAAATTGTCTACTTCTGTTATTAAAGAGTTTGAAAATGATGAAGTTGACGGTAAAGTGAATATTCGTGATAATGATCATGATACTTCACAGTTGTCTTTGGTTGATCATTATGAGATGAGGGATATGCCTACTACTGCTAAGTTAAATAAAGGTTCTGTACAACTACAACGTGAAGTAGAATTGAACGCAGATGCAGTTCCAAAAGGTGTGCATACTTGTGAGACAGTCAGTGTAATTGATCAGCGTGTAGCCCACCTATCATCAGATGATAGTGCTAAACCCGAACTAGTAGTGAAAGACAGCAGTGGTGGTAATCTTGCAGTTGGACAACTATCTGAGAGCCGAACAAGAACAGCTTCTGATCCACCACTAAGTTCATCACCTTGTGTCACTCAGTCATCGTTGGTGCTGTCATCCACAATGAAACAGATGCCCATCAACTCAAGTATCTTGTGCAATGACTATGGTAGTATCAGTTCGTTTGAAAGGACGAATATCAATGGTCAGTTTAGTGTGGATAAGCCAAGTGTAAAGGAGAGAGTTATTGTTAAATTGACTTGCACGAATAAAGGCATTTCTAGTTTCAAGTTACTATTTGAATGTTATTATCTTTGGTGTAAATTACTCTGTTTCTATACTTGGTTGATGAGATATGTCGTGTGTTTGTTGGTCATCTATATTCTACGATACAATGACATGGGCGTGTTGCCGTTCAGATTTGAGGATATAGCTGATAGAAGGAAGTTAGCAAATGAACTCTGCGACGATTTTCCAACCTAGGGCGTCAACCTGAGAAGGGTTGTAGGCGTACTGCTGTAAGTCCTACAATTCTTCAAAGGGTAGCGCATCAATGAGCAGTCCAATGTGCTTGGTGTATGATCTTGTACATATGTTCATATTGTATATACTGAATTGATATCATCTGTCATCTAGCTGTTGGTAATTCTGTTTGTGTCCGGACGACTTCCACTTGGATCATCAACCTGAGAAGGAATGTAGGCGTACTGCTGTAAGTCCTACAGTTCTTCAAGGGTAGTTTGTCGTGTCAGAATCCACAACATTTGATGTGTTGATTGTACATATGTTTGTGTTAAATAGTTGTGTGAGTTCCAATTGATGTAATTGTTGGTTAATCTTGTTTGTGTCCGTACATTCCACAACTTACAATCGTCAACCTGAGAAGGGTTGTAGGCGTACTGGTGTAAGTCCTGCAATTCTTCAAAGGAATTTCACCAAGACATGATCGGCGAGTTTGTTTGTACTATTTGTATATACGTGTGGTGTGTCATATCAATTGGTTTTTTTGGATTCATTGTGTTTACTCGTTGTTTTCGTACCTCGTTGTTATTGCATAATTTTGTTAAAATTTTCGTCGTGATTACTTCTGAAGTTGTGTCCACTCTTCTACATCCATGAATGAATTGATTGATGTTAAGGACAGCAGATGGGTCGTATACGCCGGGGAGGCTAGGCTATTGCTGAGAATGAAATGCACACGGAGATAATTGTTAGCTGCGGTCCCACACGCCGGGGAGAAAGAGTGTAAACGACTGAGGCTCGCATGCGTCACCGCTACTAGAACTGAGGCAGAATGAGTGACAAGCGATTGCAGTGGTAATTGGTAGTGAGTAGATACGAGGATGTGCGTAGAGTATCGTGAGGTGGTGCTATGGTCACATTGCATTCTGCAAGAGTCATTCTAGCAAGCGGCGATTGTGTTGCAAGATGTCAAGAGGAGGTCTCTGTCTGGAGGCGCAGGTCGTCATTGATGTGTGAGATTGTGCTGTGAGTATGCTTGTGGTGTGTTGGCTTTTCTGTTTGTTTTCCATTTCAGCTCTGTCCGTGTGACCCAGGTTCTCGCAATGGCATCCAAGTCGACGTGCATTGGTCGTGAAGGAAAAAAGGAATGGATCCCTTTTTTGCCGGGGAGTGTAAATGTAGTTGCAGATTGAACGATCAATTCTTGGTTGTTTGCTCAAAATCAACTTCCCCAATTTTCGCGGGGGCATCAATACGACAGTCATCGTCTCATCGGTCGCTGTTCAGTGGAAGATAGAAAGCTATCGGAAATATTATCGTGATTTATTGTTATAATATTTATTCATAGAACTTGTGTATGTAACCTTATTGTTGGTTACATATTGGCGCAAGAATAAAGGATTCTCGAGTCGCCAATCTGTGTTCTGGTTTTTCGCGTTGGTTATTACAAATTGTTTCTGAAAGTCTTCCACGGAGAGCGTGAGGTCCAGCGTAGTAAGACCTGGACATTAGCATTTTCTGATAGTTGCCTGACAACATCAATCTTGAAGTAAGCATTCGAAGAATAGCCAAGCCCAACTCAGACGTATATCTCGGTATCAGATGCTATAGTAACTTAACGTTCTCTGAACAGACTGATCATGCTAGACGTAAATCACGAAGGCTCTTTTGATACTGATAGGATCCCACTCACTTTGTTATTGACTGTTAATCTCGCATAAATGGTATATCATCATTCCCGCGCACTTTGTTATTGACTATTATAAATAAAAATAAATAGATAAAATATTACGATCAATTATTTCAAATGCTGTTAACTGTCTATATTGTTGTAAAAATGTATAAATACCATAAGTTTCTTTTTCGTAGTTGTTGTACTACAATACATAGTCACAGGCCAGCCTTTGTCTTTTGATATTTGCGTGGTTCACTGAATCGGAAAGTATCACAAGCAGGTAGACGTTTTAGTCAAGCGCAGACAGAACAAGGCGACAACGTCCTCATGTAATACCCTAGCGTTATAACAGATACATAACTCGCAATTTTGTCTGTTGTAACACTAGGGTTTTATTATAGAAATCATGTGTCCGACCTGTTTTAGAATACTTCCTGCTTATTCTTAGCGACTGAGACAGAATGCGGAGCTTAAATTAGAGAAAGCGCAACGGCGATTTACCTTAAAAAATCTTGGTTTTGAATGTAGTCTTGACTATGCTGAGCATTGCTACAGACTGAGTTTAGAATAATAATAATAATAATAATAATAATTTTTATTTCTGTAACAGAAACCAGCCATTTTTACAGGCATGAACATATGTACATTTATGAAAACTTATAGAATATATAATATGATTTGTTAATTTAGAAATAAGTTGAATACTGGTAAATGTGAGAGAAACATTTAAAATGAAGTGTACAAATAAGGAAATAGATATAGCGTCAAATCTAAACTCTGATTGAAAAAAAAATACATGTCAATTTCACGCGGGAACCATAAATGGTTGCGTTAGTTGAGGAAGGTAAGTGGCATTTCTGCACAGGTGCTGACGTATTACATAAAAGATGCAGAATAAACAATAACTATCAGTAAATCATTCAGAAAGAGTTTTAAAGTCTATTAAACTTTAAATTTACCCGTAAGTACATCATATTTGTGACATTTCCAGTTGTTTATGAGACCCACTTTGAACTTGTCAGCAGATTTTATAATACCGATGATCCCGTTATTCACCAGATGAGCTAGCAATATCACGAATAAGTAGAGAAAGCAGTATGTTTGAAAAGAGAAGAAGACACAAGAAAACCAGCAGACAGGTGCAGATCTGCACCTTCAGTATTTAAAAGGTGTTAATAACTCGAAATATATAACAGGCATGGGGTTCATCGTTTTTTAAAAAAAAAATTCAGGAAATATTATTTTCCCGATATTTAACAGTCTTTTCTGCGAACAATTAGTTTAAAGTGAAAGACAGGTGATAATCTCACCTACTTACGAGGTTTAAAAGGAGTAAAACACAGAAGTCAGAGTGCGTGAGCTATGTAAAAGAAAAGCGAGGGCCTAGTAATGTATGTTTTTCTGAAGTATACAGTTCGGTGTCCTTCTGAAGTAGCGGACTCATACCATTTACTTTCATTCGGGAGTTTGCGTCTAAACTTCGGCTCTAGGCAATTTTCAACTAATATTTCTTTTTTCATTATTTTTTTTTATTTTTTTTTTTTTTAGTTTTTATTTATTCTCATTTTGAAGAAGCCATCCGAACTCAGGAGCCATAGCAATAGAGTGCTGTCCCACAGATAAGGGTGGTTCACATATGTCCCCACCATCATATCCGCTGACTAGCAGTCACCACCCTCCCACCTTTTTTGTGCAAGGCCCTGTCGGAATGCTTCATTTTTTTTTAAATTATTTTTTTTTTAAATTTCTGTTGCAAAATGCCACAAACTTTTTCTTTGTCCAACTATTTATTCGTCGACTTACTCAAGCTTATGGTATGAATGACTACTTTCAGAAGAACATCATGTATGTTTCATCTTTTACAGCATTTTGAAGACGAAAAATGTAAGACAGAAGGGCTATCTGAGACTTCATTTTAGATATAAACAAATGTAGTTTAGAAAATCAGGGAATAATCGTGCAGCATTGAGCAAATAAGCAGTGGTAAGTTATAATATGTTGTTCTAGAAAATTTGAACATACAGGATTATAGTAATAGAATAGTAAGATAAGATTCATTTTAGATATAAACAAATGTAGTTTAGAAAATCAGGGAGTAATCGTGCAGCATTGAGCAAATAAGCAGTGGTAAGTTATAATATGTTGTTCTAGAAAATTTGAACATACAGGATTATAGTAATAGAATAGTAAGATAAGATTCATTTTAGATATAAACAAATGTAGTTTAGAAAATCAGGGAGTAATCGTGCAGCATTGAGCAAATAAGCAGTGGTAAGTTATAATATGTTGTTCTAGAAAATTTGAACATACAGGATTATAGTAATAGAATAGTAAGATAAGATTCATTTTAGATATAAACAAATGTAGTTTAGAAAATCAGGGAATAATCGTGCAGCATTGAGCAAATAAGCAGTGGTAAGTTATAATATGTTGTTCTAGAAAATTTGAACATACAGGATTATAGTAATAGAATAGTAAGATAAGATTCATTTTAGATATAAACAAATGTAGTTTAGAAAATCAGGGAGTAATCGTGCAGCATTGAGCAAATAAGCAGTGGTAAGTTATAATATGTTGTTCTAGAAAATTTGAACATACAGGATTATAGTAATAGAATAGTAAGATAAGATTCATTTTAGATATAAACAAATGTAGTTTAGAAAATCAGGGAGTAATCGTGCAGCATTGAGCAAATAAGCAGTGGTAAGTTATAATATGTTGTTCTAGAAAATTTGAACATACAGGATTATAGTAATAGAATAGTAAGATAAGATTCATTTTAGATATAAACAAATGTAGTTTAGAAAATCAGGGAGTAATCGTGCAGCATTGAGCAAATAAGCAGTGGTAAGTTATAATATGTTGTTCTAGAAAATTTGAACATACAGGATTATAGTAATAGAATAGTAAGATAAGATTCATTTTAGATATAAACAAATGTAGTTTAGAAAATCAGGGAGTAATCGTGCAGCATTGAGCAAATAAGCAGTGGTAAGTTATAATATGTTGTTCTAGAAAATTTGAACATACAGGATTATAGTAATAGAATAGTAAGATAAGATTCATTTTAGATATAAACAAATGTAGTTTAGAAAATCAGGGAATAATCGTGCAGCATTGAGCAAATAAGCAGTGGTAAGTTATAATATGTTGTTCTAGAAAATTTGAACATACAGGATTATAGTAATAGAATAGTAAGATAAGATTCATTTTAGATATAAACAAATGTAGTTTAGAAAATCAGGGAGTAATCGTGCAGCATTGAGCAAATAAGCAGTGGTAAGTTATAATATGTTGTTCTAGAAAATTTGAACATACAGGATTATAGTAATAGAATAGTCATTGAGCAAATAAGCAGTGTAAGTTATAATATGTTGTTCTAGAAAATTTGAACATACAGGATTATAGTAATAGAATAGTAAGATAAGATTCATTTTAGATATAAACAAATGTAGTTTAGAAAATCAGGGAGTAATCGTGCAGCATTGAGCAAATAAGCAGTGGTAAGTTATAATATGTTGTTCTAGAAAATTTGAACATACAGGATTATAGTAATAGAATAGTAAGATAAGATTCATTTTAGATATAAACAAATGTAGTTTAGAAAATCAGGGAGTAATCGTGCAGCATTGAGCAAATAAGCAGTGATAAGTTATAATATGTTGTTCAAGAAAAGTTGAACAGAGAAGATTATAGTTATAGAATAATAGGATAAGAAAATTCACCGTTTATTTGAATATTTAGACAACTACCATTTTGGCCTTAATTTGCGTAGAGCTAGACGTATAGCACTAGGCAGGCTCTGGAGATATTTTAATACCAGTCGTCTTCAGTTGATTTGCATCTGGAATTTGAGATTGAACCTTAGCATACTGAAATACTCATAATACAATATTATCAGGGATATATGCAAAAATATTTGAAGGAAATAAAAAAAAATTTAAAATTTAAGGCTGATTAAGAATAGGTGTCTAGGGTTGTGAAAGCAATCATAGTGAAAGTGACTGTCAAACATAGGGTTTACAGATTTCAGGAGCTAACAGTGAGGATCAGAGGAGTGCCGTATTAGATCTCTAATTTTTAGTTTGTCACATACCCCTTCTAACCCGTTGTTAATGAAATATTTGTTCAGCAAAGATGAGAAAGTTTTTGGGGTAGGACTGTCTCTAATTTCAGTTGGAAGACGGTTCCAAATGCAACGGTATCTCACAGTGAAAGAGTTTGATCTGTATTTTGTATGACAGCGGGGAACTTTAAAAGAAGAAGATTTATTTCTCAGGTTATATTTCTTAGGTGAACTGAAAGTAAAGTCATTGTGGGGGAAATATATAAGCCCTTTGGCAATCCTAAATGTAATTTTTAGGTTGAACTTCAGTCGTCTAACCCATAAGGGTTCCAAGTCGAATAGATTACATCTGTCATAGTAAGAGATGCAAAGATTTTCACCTACTAGACGTTTAGTAAACGCCCTTTGTAGACTTTCTAATTTGCATCTGTCTTTTACGGAGACACTGTCCATGATAGGGGGACAAAATTCAAGTAAGGGCCTTACGCACAACTTGTACAGCATTATTTTGGATTCACTGGTCTTAAAGTTTCGGAATAAAAATCCAAAGAGCCTTTTGACCTTTGATACTTGTAATTTAACGTATTCAGTCAGGCTAAATTCTGGAGTGTATTTCAGACCCAAGTCTGTTGTAAGCGGCAGACGAGGAATATGTTTGTTGTGTAGGGAGATGGAAAGTTCAGATGAAATGCTTTTGGAGCATAGCACACCACATTTTTCAACGTTAAACTTCATTTTCCATGTGTTACACCATAATTGGACGCTCTCAATATCATCTTGAATCCTACTAAATACACATGACACTTCATTTCTGAGTGAGTGATACACTATTTTGATGTCATCGGCGAATAGGAAAGGTCTGCCATGTTTAATAACGTCGCAAATGTCATTGAAATATAACAGGAATAGCAGTGGACCTAGGACACTACCTTGTATAACTCCACTTGTTATCCGAACGGGGTTGGATGTGTGGGAACCTAACCTGACCATTTGCATCCGGTTGCTTAGAAACGAACTGAGCCAGCTTAACAATGAACCTTGTATCCCATAGGACTGGACTTTTGATATTAACAGTCGGTGGCTTACAGTGTCAAAGGCTTTACTAAGATCTAAGTATACGATAACTGTGATCATACTGGAATCTTTAAGTTGTGAGATGTGGTCGAAAAATTGTAAGTGGCATGTCGTACAAGAACGTGACTTCATGAAACCGTGTTGATAAGGAGTGATAAGTTTCTCTTGAGAGAGGAAGTCAAAAATGGCACTTTTCACGATCTTTTCCAGAACCCTTGAAATAACAGAAGTTAGGTTAATGGGTCTGTAACTCATGACACTTGAACGGGAGCCTGACTTATACCTAGGGGTAATGTGCGTGGTTTTCCATGCATCTGGATATGTTCCAGTTGATAGAGAGGTAGAGAACAATTTAAGAAGGAGAATAGGAATGTCTTCACCACCGTATTTTAAAAAAGTTGAGGGAATCATATCAGGACCTGGGTTGTTTGAACTTTTAAGAGAAGTGATTGCTTTCTTAATATTATCTAAAGAAAAGCTGATAATTTCTAAGGTTTTTTGTGAACGTACAGGGAATAGAGGTTGTGGCAACGTATTATCATCATAGGTATATGACTGTGAGAAATGGGAGTTTAGAAGCTCACAAATTATTTTAGAGTCACTAGTGGTTTCGCCATTTTCTAAAATGAATTGTATATCCGTTTTACGGGAGTTTAGCCTTTTGCGATAAAGCCTACAGATTGCAGTGTATTTAGAGCTATCTTTAAGAGCTGCATGTTCTTGTCTGAGTAGGGCTTTGTCGTTATTTTCTTTCAAAGCTAGATAAATGTTCTGTATATTTAGAAGGCATGAGAAGTCGTTTTCTCTGTGGTACTGTCGGTACAGCTTTCGCAGCTTAGCCTTTACTTTTATAGGAATGAAATTCTTTATGTTTTCTCTTGGGTTTTCTTTACATTTAGGAACGAGATTATCAAAGCAAATAGATACATTCTGGTAAAAGGCTAGTAGGACAGTGTCTAGGTTGCTATTAGAAAAGAAAAGATCCCAGTCTAAGCTTCTAATGAAGGAGTTAGATACGTCCCACCTAGCTTTTCCGAAGCACATGAATGTCTTGCGCAGGGTAGAGCGTTTTGATGAGTGAAGCTTGGTATCAAGGGCGCAGATTACTGTGTTGTGGTCACTACCAGGGAATGGTCGGCTGATGTCTATGGTAGATAAGGCGATGTCTTTCAAGAAAACCAAGTCCAGTATATTTTGGTTTCGGGTGGGCCTTAGAATACTTTGTGTCCACCCACATAAATCAACTGCATCTAAGAATTTGCTGTAGCGGGGAGGAGCACTGATGGGCTCCCATGAAACTTCTGGCATATTGAAATCACCTCCAATCACTTTATAAGTAAAGTTCAATTTCGAAGTGTAATGGAAGGCTGCAGTTATCTGGCTTAGCAGTTCACTGTCGTGGTTGGGTGGGCGATAAATGCAACCTAATAATAGGGTTTGCTGTTTATTTATGTAGAGTGTCACCCATAATGTATCACATATATCCAGGTTGGGGTCATCATAGTGCACAGCTCTGCAGTCAGATTTAACATAGATAATGCATCCTCCACCCCTCCCAACTGATCTGTTCTTCCTGAAAAATGAGTAACCTTCGCAGTGAAAGAAATCATCATTTATTTCACTTGTGCACCAAGCTTCAGTGATCATTAGTGCTGTAGGTTGGCTAATCAGTAGTAGGGATTGGACGTACGCCATTTTGTTTACAGCTGACCTGGCATTAATAAGGACTATGTTAGGATTAACCGAGTCATATCTTAAGATTTTAGCCATGTCTTGAAGTAGCTGGTGATGAGATTCAATCATAGTGTCCTCAGACGACAATGAAATATCTATGTCTGTAGATGCCCTAGGAAAGCTAGAAGTCCAGAGAGGGTCAGTTGTATTTCCGAGTTCAAGTAAGTTCGGATGTAAAGAAGATTGGCTATCAGAAGAAAAGGATATAGAGGGTTTTTGACGAAGAAGAGAATTGTCTGAGTCATGTAAAGTGAGCTCTAGGCAGTAATTAGGCATTGCTGTATGAGCTGTCATATCTATATTGGGGGGCGAAACCTGTGGAGAGTGGTGAGCATTTGTAGTATGTTTGAGGTCATGTTGTGAACCTGAATAAAAAATGGTAATGTCGTTTCAGCGAAATTGCTGATCGTTGGATGGTCAGTCCCGTTGAGTATGGGCATGTAAATAGGTGGAGGTGGCCTACCAAGCAAGCTAAACTGACTCGAATTTTTGCGATTTACTTCACCACTATTCGACGTCCTATAGTTAGGTGTATCAATCTTTCGGTTTAAAGTGGTGGGAGGGTTTACTTTTTTGGACAAGTAGCTACGAGGTTCGGGCTGCGTTTTACGGTTTATAACCCTTTCGGCTTTGTGAGTATTTGGTTCTGGAGAGAGGTGTGTTATCAAACTGTGAGTATCTGAATTAGTGTGTGGCAATAGTCTCTTATTATGCACTGTCTTTGTGGACGAACTGGTAGCCCCACTTTTCAACTTCCTGGAATTGAGGCTGCTTGGATTGGGGAATACTGGGTGTGATGTACCGCAGTTTGTCACCGGGGTACAGGGATCGTTATCAGAGGAGTCTAGATCCACGGTGGATTTCCTTCTTAGTCTGTGGTTATACATCGATCCATTTTTGGACCTTATATTTCCACGGAAGTTCGTTTCCGAATACGATGTGCTTTGTACAGAAAGGTTCACACCCTTTTGCTCTGCCTCTACGGAATTGTGGGTGCTCAGGGGTGTTGTAGAGGATTTGGGATTCACAGTTTTAGCATCGGTCATATAAGTCATTCTTTGGATCGGCGTTTTGTCACGAGCTAACTTGATCGTGTGGTAACGCGTATTTTTTAGTAGGGTTTGCCTACTGTAAAAGATGTCAGCATTGGAGGACGAGTCAAATTTCAACACAAGTGGGCAAGATTTGTTCTTCTGAGACTTTCTTAGTCGATGGCAGCTGCATGGGACGTTATTCATAGAGCATGCATTTAAAAGAGTGCTTTTGACCTTGTTGATCTGTGCATTATCCGGTATATTATACACAATTATGTTCTTCTCGCGCACTACACGTTGATATACTTCAGTTGCAACGTAGTTTATAAGGTTTGCAGTTTGTGGTAACTTTCTAGGTGAAGTACTACTACTGCCAGTTTCACTAGGCAGTGCCAGTTTTGACATCTTAACTTCAAGCCCCCTAATTATAGAAAATAGTTCTTCGAATTTATCTTCACAACTAAGTGTAGAACAAAAAACTGGATTAGTGATGGGAGTAAGAATGTTTGCCGTGTGATTCTTATCGCAAGACGCTTTGCAGGTGTCTACGAGGCCTAGATCATTACATGTAGTATCACTGTGTATACCATCCATGATGTTGTTTACTACGCAAGCAAGTGAGGGGAGTTTAATGTCCGGACTTGACGTGTCTACCGCAGCAGACGTATATGTAGTTGTTAAATCAACAGATGTAGTGCTCTCACTTCCTGCAGGGCTACTTATTCTGTTTGGTTTGATTTTTTTACTGGGATGTGAAGCAGACAGTGGAGTTAGACGCTTAGTTTGGACCATTGGCATTTAGTACTAAGTTAAAATTCTTAATTATAAGAGAATGAGCAATGTGTCTGTAAGGTCCGTTTTAGAGTGTTGGGGATTTAAACTGTCTAGTTCTGTATGGAATTAACAGTTTAGACGAATAAAAATATTGAGATAGAATATTAAGATACCCTATACAAATACTCTAAATGCGAAGATGCTATAACAGTAGCACTTAGATGGACACTATCTATAACGGATAATTTTAACCGTAAAATTTATATTCTATGTAAGAATAGAACTAAATATTTAATACTATCGTCGAGAGACCTATTAAAAAGTCGCCTGTGGACTAAAAAAAGAATTGAGAAATAACACGCGAAAAAGTAACAAAGCCTTTGAATTGCGCTCAATATCGGGTTCCAAATTGTAAATAATCAGCTGGGTTTCCATCAAAACATCGTGGTTCAAATCTAGGCAGTTTGATGTTCCTATTATCCCTGGACGGCGAAACAATAACATCAACCATGTCATGCTTAACATCAGACACATCGTTACAAGTAACAGACAAGTCACAATGACTTACTTTCCTGTTTGCATCCAAGACGCTCTGTCCTTTCTTTGACCCAGGCATTGTTGAACTTGACCCAATTCCGAAAACGTTCCAGATATTGCTTGTTCAAAGAGGACTTGACCGGCACCAGGAAAGATGAACGGTGACTATCCAAACTTTCACCAACTGTTTGAATCCGCCAGATCTGTTTTTATCGTCAGAAACTGTCAATCACGTCTCATAAACCGTTAATGCCCAGCTCTCGCTACGCTCGGGCCCACGCTGTTCCTTTGAGTTTTCAGAAACGCTTAGTTATAACGGACGCAAAAACCAAAACACCGATCTGCCGCTTGTCATTTGTTTATTGTTACACCAACATATAAAAGGAATAAGCGAACTAAGGTCTGTAAACAAATATTACAATAATAAATCGTTATATTACTTCTGACGATGTTTCACTCTTCTTTCTGAACAGCGACCGATGAGACGATGACTGTCGTATTGATGCCTCCGCGAAAATCGGGGAAGTTGATTTTGAGCAAACAACCAAGAATTGGTCGTTCAATCTCCAACTCGATTGACAGAGACTAATGATGGGGAAGAGTACTTTGTATTCAATGAGCCTTCTGAGAGCAAGAATGTCAACAAACCATCACTGGTTACGAAAAACTCCTATCCAAATACAAGTATGTCTGGAGGTTTTCCGCATGCTCCAGCTTATAGAAAGTCAGGCTCCAAGACTCCTGAAGTCTTGCAGCCAAAGCACCTTCCTTCACAATTCCCTTTAAGTTATAAAATCAACACGAAGCTGTGTACCGGTATGACGAAGAGCAGTTGGATGGGTAGACCTTTTGATGCTATGCTTTTTAACCGTCATTCTAGGGCCAACATCTACTACACTTATATCCAGGAACACATGGTAAATTTTCCGGGTGTCTCGAATCACTGGTACGACCCATGGCACCTAGGACCACCTCACTGCAATCCTACCCCGATGTACAGACACCCAATCCGACCCCTTTCATTCATAAACTCTTGCGGTGCTGACGCACAAATAGATTTAGGTTATGGTGACATTTTAAGCCAGTTTGTAGCATCCCGTGACTTATCCACGATATTGCTAATTAATGCAGGTTCCTTAATTATTAAGATATCTGAATTAAGGACATTGCTATTATTCGCTAGGCCTACTGTAGCTCTGATTACTGAGTCATGGTGCTCATCCTCTGTACTTGATGTGCACATAGGTATCGGTGATTATGCTGTACACCGTTCAAATGGAGATTGCAAGCGTCGTGGAGGATGTCTCATGTATATACGTAGCTCATTTGTAGTCAGTAAGGTGGAAGATGAAATAATGAATAAGGTACCTGGCTCACTCTGGGTTGTCTTACATGGAGATAGGTACAAACTTATCATAGGCTGTGTTTATCGAGCACCAAGCTCAACAAAAGAAACTGATGCGTTATTAGCTAAATCGTTTGCACATGCATCCTCGTTTAGTGCTAATTACAAAATAATTGCAGGGGACTTCAATCTTCCAGAAGTTAATTGGCTAACTAGTTCCGGCCCCCAACGCTTCGACGAATTACTTGCCACTATAGACTGTTATGGATGGCAACAACACGTCCAGACACCTACTCGTGGTGACAACATGTTGGACCTTGTTTCTTGTCATGACACAATCCCAGTCTCCACCTATGTTGGCAATCGATTTTCCAGTAGTGACCACAGAATGGTACTCTGTTCTCTGCCTTTCTCACCACTAAATACAGGAAACAAACAAGACTCAGGAAGCACAATATGTCGTAGTTACAAATATACAGACTGGGGATTAGTCCAAGAACTTAATCGACTCTGTCAATGGGATGACTATTTTACCACTGACTCCCTGGAGGCCGTATTAACCCTGTTTTACAGGAATGTTACCCTTTGTCTAGATACAGTTGCTCCAAAGAGAATAGTGAAATTAAGTAGACACCGAACTGAATATATCCAAGGGCACACCGTAATAAGTTAAGGAAGCTGAAGAAACAGTACTTTACACTAAGGATATATCACTACTGCTTTCAATCCACGAGTCTCTTGAATCTATCAAGCGCTACGCTCTCAAGAGGACCTCGAAGAAGAGTTAACTGCTTTCGAAAGTACCTTCAAAGTTTAGAGCTTAACAGCACTTCTTGAAAAACGAATGCAGTCGATGAGGGAAATCCCCTACTTCCTTCACGACAAAGTAATCAAAAATGAGCCTGCAAACATTTGTGAAATTTTCAGTGAGTGGTTTGCAAACATTAGCTTAGAAACAGGCATTGTCAATGTAGTTGAAGATTGAACGATCAATTCACGGTTGTTTGCTCAAAACCAACTTCCCCAATTTTCGCGGAGGCATCAATGCGACAGTCATCGTCTCATCGGTCGCTGTTCAGAAAGAAGTCAGCAATAAACCGTCAGAAGTAATATTGTGATTTGTTATTGTAATATTGGTTCACAGACTTTAATGGTAACATTGTTTATATGTTGGTGTAACAATAAAGAATCCTCGAGTCGCCAATCGGTTTTTTGGTTTTTTCGTCCGTTATTACTAAGCGTTTCTGAGAAACTTCAAGGAACAGCGTGAGCCCGAGCGTAGCAAGAGCTGGGCATTAACGGTTTACGAGACGTGACTGACAGTTTCTGACAGTACAACGTCAGTTTTTAACGGTTTTGGACAGTTGGCATTACTTTGGATAGTCACCGTTCATCTTTCCTGGTGCCGGTCAAGTCCTCTTTGAACAAGCAATATCTGGAACTGTTTTCGGAATTGGGTCAATTTTAACAATGCCTGGGTCAAAGAAAGGACAGAGCGTCTTGGATGCAAACAGGAAAGTGAGTCATTGTGACTTGTCTGTTACTTGTAACGATGTGTCTGATGTTAAGCATGACATGGTTGATGTTATTGTTTCGCCGTCCAGGATAATAGGAACATCAAACTGCCTAGATTTGAACCACGATGTTTTGATGGAAACCCAGCTGATTATTTACTATGTAAAGGAGTTTGAGATTATGCTGAGTAGTAAAAAAAAAAAAAAAAAAAAAAAAAAAAAAAAAAAAAAAAAAAAAAAAAAAAAAAAAAAAAAAAAAAAAAAAAAAAAAAAAAAAAAAAAAAAAAAAAAAAAAAAAAAAAAAAAAAAAAAAAAAAAAAAAAAAAAAAAAAAAAAAAAAAAAAAAAAAAAAAAAAAAAAAAAAAAAAAAAAAAAAAAAAAAAAAAAAAAAAAAAAAAAAAAAAAAAAAAAAAAAAAAAAAAAAAAAAAAAAAAAAAAAAAAAAAAAAAAAAAAAAAAAAAAAAAAAAAAAAAAAAAAAAAAAAAAAAAAAAAAAAAAAAAAAAAAAAAAAAAAAAAAAAAAAAAAAAAAAAAAAAAAAAAAAAAAAAAAAAAAAAAAAAAAAAAAAAAAAAAAAAAAAAAAAAAAAAAAAAAAAAAAAAAAAAAAAAAAAAAAAAAAAAAAAAAAAAAAAAAAAAAAAAAAAAAAAAAAAAAAAAAAAAAAAAAAAAAAAAAAAAAAAAAAAAAAAAAAAAAAGAATCACTCTGGAAAAGGCGTCTTAAGTGACACTTTATTTTCTACTACAAGCTAACTAAACTTCTCTTGCACTCCTCCGAGCCAATAACTAAAATTGCCTGTCATTAGTTAAAATCTAATAAATCATCACAACCTAGTTGCTTTAGAGCATTGCAAGCTTACATGTAGTACAACTTCTTCTTAAATAAGTTTTCAGTCATTTGGAATAGACTACCATCCAATTCGCGTGATGCGAACACACAGTGTTCATCTCATCGGTCACCAGACTGCTCGAAGTTGACAATGAACTTCTGTGTCTGACTCTTGCACCCTCTTTTTCCCCGTACATAGATAATTTAAGTTAATTAAACGCGTAGTTACAACAAACTACAATTATAAATTTTAATATTATTGGAACTCTATGATGAACATTTCTATACAGAACAGTAATATTGGTTTACATATAATATAAAAGTTAGCATAACAGGGCGAGTTAGTTAATGTACCAACATGATCATAGTTTCTACACGGAATATATATATTTATGAATCACTCCTTGAGGACTGCACTTGATTTCTTCTGCGCTGCTGTCGTTTGTCTCTATTTTCTGTCACCACTTTAACTTTTTGAATGACAATAAAGAATGCATATATTTGGCCACCTTCAGTGACAAATGATGTGCAAACATTACCGGCCCCATATCCTAAAACTACCTCGTGAATACATATGACCTTCCCCCACGAGGATTCTGGACGACACTTGCGGAATATTACCTTCGTACTAATAAAACTCCCGATGACTACCTGTACGGTGGCATTAAGTCCGGTTGTCTTAGAAATAATGAGTACATGCTGATGGTTGCATTTGAAATCTCACTGACTTGCGTGATGATAATTTCCAGTTGTCATTTTATATGGATTAATTTGCAAGTAATCTTGGTTGAAAACTACTATTGCTGTAACAGTGCTTCTCTGAATGTTTAACTGGAAACTTACTGCTGTGGTAAGTCACTGGTAGTTAACATTGCGTCGCACGCTTTTCGATTACTACGCTACATTTACCTACTCATATAAGAACTCTTGTTTCGGTAGAATTTCATGCCAGAAGTTTGTTGAAATTATTACAATTATTTACCTTTCGAACACTGAATCTGTGGATATAATCTTATTGACAGATAATACTTATAACTAATTGTTTGGATTTTGTGAATTTTTAACACTAACTCATATCTATAACTGTATATATTGTTGGATTTATATGTTCAAGTTGGCCCAAGTCAGTGAGTCTATGGTTGTGGTGTCATTTTAGTTAACTGGCTTAGACCACTATCTCGTACAAAGGACAATCCAAATCAAACTAAAAGCTTTCAGAGAAGGAGGAGCTGCAGATAGACCACAAGCCAAGTTCAATACTCAAAAACAGAAGGATCAGGATACAAAGGACATCTTCATCGCAAGCATGAGGGACAAAGCCGAGACACAAACCAACACCAGCGAGGAGGTCGGCGTCGAAAAGCACTGGGACAACTTGAAAACGGTGTGGAGTCAAACCTGCATGGAAGTTCTAGGCAGAAAGAAGAGATAGGACAAACAGTGGCTTACTGCGGAGACTTGGAAACTAATAGAAGAGGCAAGGATGGTGAAACAAAAGATTATCCAGTGCACCGACGAGCAACAAAAACAACGCAAGCTACAATACGCTGAACAAAAGAGTAAAGAAGAGTGCCAGGGAAGACAAAAGAAAGTATTATGAAGCCATGGCAAGTGAGGAAGAACAAGCTGCAGTGCGGGGAAAGGAGACCTCGCCACACTCTACCAAACAACTAGGCACCTATCGGGCAAAAGTTCGACACAGATTAAGCCAGTAAGGGATGACAATGGAAAGTCGATCACCAAAGAAGTAGAGCTGAACACTTCAAAAGACCTCTAAATCGACGGCCACCTACAGCGCGCCCAACAAACGGAAGCCAGCCTTATATAACACCTCTGTAATACTTGCTGCAAATTTAACTGCAGACTTAGCGTCATCGAAGGAGGCTAAACAATCATCCACATAGAAGCAGCAATCAATGGCGTCCAGCATATCATTAGAACCAAATGTGGACACTGGCTTTCGTAGAGTAAAATTAGCACAAAACGGGAAGGACGTGGCACCAAATGGATGGACTGTCTTCCTATATTCTCACACCTTACCACAAGGACCATCATCAAACCACAAGGACCTTAAGTGATCTCTGTCGCTCTCTGGCACCTTGACTTGTAGGAACATTTCCTCTATATCCACAGCGACAGCAACTGTAAACTTTCTGAATCTTAACAGTAGGCCAACTAATGAGCTCATGCAATCTGGGCCACTATACAGATTACTATTCAAAGAGACTCCTTCATGTTTCGCAGAACAATCGAACACCACACGGAGTTTACCTGGCCTTCTCGGGTTAAAGACGGGGCAAATACAACTTTCCTGGCTCGCTCTCATCAACTAGTCTTTCAACATAGCCCTTCATTATACGTTTGTCCACGACATCCTTATATTTGGTCCAAAGGCCGGCATCTGTCAGAAACTTCTCCTTCAAACCTATTAGTCTCTTAAGAGCAACTTTTCTATTACAAACCTGCTGTTTATCCTTAAATCTCTATGGTAGGCCAACGCTGAAACTCCCATTTTCGTATTTACAAGTCTCCTCAACTGCCTTCAGGTCTTCCATAGAACGACCCTTCCCTGGGACACCGCAGTCACAAAACTCCTCATCGTACATATTTTCAATCATAGTCTCTAGTTTGTCCCCATTGTTTGCAACCAACGATGATATGTGGATCATGGGTGTGGGTCCTCTCACTGTCCATCCCAGCGGCGTTTTCTTCGCGAACAGATCATCTCTACCTCCGAATCTCTCTTCTAATACCTTGTGAGCTTCTGGCACGCTACATCCGATGAGCATTTTCACTCTACCATCTTGTAGTGTTGGAAGAGGTATGTCACACAGGTATGGCTTACCGAAAACTGTTTCACGACTAGGTACTATGGCTTCGCCGAGTTTCATACTGGAAGTAGTGTGAGCAGTACCTACTTCAACGGTTTCCCCAGTAGTCAAGGATTCTAACTGAAATGATACTCGTTCACATACTACCGTTTTCGAAGAATTGAAAGTATTTAGAACCAAGGATTGCTTTGGGCCATTAATAACCAAGCAGCCAGCCAGCTTAGCATCTATCAATGTAACGTCTGAGCCATTATCCAACAGTACATAAATCTCTACCGAAGATGCCGGTCCTTTCGCCTTAACTGGTAATACCCCTGAATAAACTTGTGTGTTGTCAAGGGGTCTAGAGATACTATTACAATTAACCGAATTCCCCGGTTGGTTTACTGTCCTCAGAAGTGGGTGCACATCGATTGAACCAATACTTCCTTTGTCTGTCACCTTACAATTCAACTATGTATGCCCCATCTTTAAACAACTGAAACACAGCCGCTTCTATTTTGCCACTTTAAAACTTTCTACGGGAGACATAGAAATGAAGCGATTGCAATCACTCAATTGATGCGTGTTATGGTAAACAATACACTCGTCCTTTCTCATTGTGCCTTGAGACTTCACTACAAACGCTTTGTTTATATTCAACGGTTCCTAAGGTTCTACCTTATAATGAAAATTCCGGCGAATTTGCCCGCCGCTCGGTTGAAACTGTCCTTCACCAGCCTCCCAATATCATCGAATCCATGCTCCAAACCATCTTCCTTTATCCGGGAACTAACCTTTATGAACTCCCTTTGTAGACGAACCGGTAACTTCTTGACGAGTCTCAATCACCGAACTTGTGTTCAACCCATCCATAATATTAAGATAAACGAGGGTATTTCTGTATACCATTAAATTATACAAGAACTCTGCGAGTTCTTCGGGGTTGTGTGAAAACTGTGCCCCAGCAGTTTCAGAGGTGTCAAAAATGATACTGGATATCATAAATGGCCTTCCGAACTAATGAAGTAATATCTTCAGGGCCTCTGCATATCCTTTGTTAGTGAAGTATGAACTTACAGCACTGTATAGCTCTTAAAGCAACTTCAGTGCAATACTTCAACAAATACATCAGCTTCATTTCATCATTTATTGCAAGCCCACTCAACATGACTTCAAACTCCTTTACAAACTGTGCATAGCCGGCTGCGTTTCGGCTGAAACACCGAGGCTCATATTTAGACAGTTTAAAACTCCTATTATCCCTGGACGGCGAAACATTGACATCAACCTTATCATGCTTAACATCACACACATCATTACATGTAACAGACAACTGAACATTACTTACTTTCCTGCTTGGTTCCAAGACGCTTTGTCCCTTCTTTGACCCAGGCATCACTGAACTTGACCAAAACATCGGGAAAAGTTTCAGATAATACTTGTCAAAAGAAGACTTGCAGGTACCAGGAAAGACGAACAGAAACTATCAGAAACTGCCAGCTAATTCTCATATACTCTCAACGTCCAGGTCTTACTACGCTGGACCTCACGCTCTCCGTGGAAGACTTTCAGAAACAATTTGTAATAACCAACGCGAAAAACCAGAACACAGATTGGCGACTCGAGAATCCTTTATTCTTGCGCCAATATGTAACCAACAATAAGGTTACTATACACAAGTTCTATGAATAAATATTATAACAATAAATCACGATAATATTTCCGATAGCTTTCTATCTTCCACTGAACAGCGAACGATGAGACGATGACTGCTGGATTGATGACTCCCGCGAAAAATATGGAGGAGTTGGGTTTGAACAAACAACCGTGAATTGATCGTTCAATCTGCAACTACATTTACACTCCCCGGCAAAAAAGGGATCCATCCCTTTTTTCCATCACTACAAATACACGTTGACTTGGATGCCAGTGAGAGAACCTGGGTCACACGGACAAACCTGAAATGGAAAACAAACAGCAAAGCCATCACGCCACAGACATACCCACAGCACAATCACACTCGTCGGCGACGTCCTACACCTTCCAGTCAAAGGCATCCTCTTTGACATCTTGCAACACAATCGCCACTTACTAGAATAACTCTTTCCGGAAGGTCCAGAGTGGTAAGCGCTGGGCATTTACTGTTCCTGAATTTTGTCTGACACTCTTGAAAGATATATTATGATAATAATATATATTTCTTCCTGTTTATGCAGGAACATACCAATTGTACAGGCATGGATAAGTTATTATATAAATTACACAAAATTTGATGTATAATGGATTTACAGTTTGGTTGTTCTTTCTGACATCAAAGTCAGTCGGAACAGTCTGCTATAAAGTTTGTTTGTGTAGCACATAAAGAGATATAGAAATATTGTCTTCGCATTAACAAAAAACCCAGACATCAGATGAATGTAATACAAATATCTGGGAAAAATAAAGCTTGAAGTCAATTCTCCTATATAACTTTGTTGTGAACAGCACCCTTGGCTTAAAGATTATTGATGTATTATGTTGAGATCAGTGATATATTTATTCCATTTTTTCAGTAGTCTTATCGTAGTTTTATAACAGGAAAGAAATTTGATCGTGGATACGAAAACTAGATAAGGTCATGTTGGGTTGTTTTACTGCATCAAATGGTGCCGAGGTCGATTCCAGAATTCTCCATTTGCTCCATTTGTGTCTGCATGGCGGACTGTATTCGTAAGTTGAGTAAAATGTTGAAAACTGTTTGAAAACCAGTTGCTTCTTCATTTCAGATCATGAATACTCATTTACAGCATGTTCGCCAGCGTCTTCAAATGGTAGAATTGGATCGTTCATGGAATTTGAGTGGTTATGAGATAGACGGTTTGGAATTAATCCTCATTTCAGTTTAGATGCAGGGTTGTTCGACCTCGACCAGAAGATGAATAGGAGCAGCAAAATACCAGAAAGAGAAAGTATGTGAACATGAAAAGGACATTTATATATTATGCATTTATAAATGTTTATCTTAATTATACTTAAGTAAACATTTTTCTATATTGTATTTGTTTTCACGTATTTATGCGAAGTCTTAGAGTTTATTTAATGTCATAATGTGTATTAATGAGTCTGAGCGTTTTAGTGTTCTAATGACTGATGCGTTTTAGAAATAAGTGATGGGTTCTGGTAGGGATAGTCATTGGACAAAACAGTTTATATAGCAAGCGTTTGAAGGTTACAATGAGGGATAGGTCCTATTTCTAAGGGTAAACTAATCCTGTATGTTCCGTACTATGTCTTTATGCATCCATGCTGCTAGTTTATTTATAGTTTAAAGATTGCTAAGGGTGTTGAAGTGCGTCTTTTAGGTGCTGTAGTAGATTAGTGCTTGATTCGTTCTAGGAGTAAATAGTTTATTAATATAATCAGTAGAGTGAAACAGTCTGTATAGAGAGCGTTTGAAGCTTGTAACCGAAGAGCAAGTTCTGATATCTAGGGGTAGGCTATTCCATATTTTAGAATACATGACTGTGAAGAAGTTTTCACGGAGTGTTGACTTAAAAGAATGAGTTGTCACTGTGGAAGTTTGGTTACGCAG
Source organism: Trichobilharzia regenti (assembly GCA_944472135.2). Lineage (NCBI taxonomy): Eukaryota > Metazoa > Platyhelminthes > Trematoda > Strigeidida > Schistosomatidae > Trichobilharzia > Trichobilharzia regenti. The sequence continues at coordinate 62,958,357 of OX235262.1, forward strand.
ATCGTAAGAACCTTCCTGTGCGAATTGTATGTCCCTGTTACCTGAGAATGATATTTTGTGAAGGACCTTAAAGAAGAATATTAGGTTTATAATAAGTCGCCTTGTCCAAAGTGGGTCGAGTTTTAGGATCATGCACCGTGAGATGTAGTCTTTCTTACAATCGTAGCCAAGCAGTTTTGAGGTAAAATATCGTTGGATACTTTCCATCCTTAGCTTGTCGCGTGTGCGAGTGCTGCTTATAATAAATGGACAGTATTCTAGTAGTGGTCTGACACATGTTTTGTACAGAATTAGCTTGGCTTCATTGTCGTGAAAGTTCCTGAGTATGCATCCTAAGAGCATCCTCGATTTTCTAGTCTGTGATGCTACTTGCTCTGAGAATGTCAAGTCACTAGAGTACCTCAAGCCTAGGTCAACGACACTTCGGAGTCTTGTTAGGTTAGCAGATTGGAGCGTTAATTTCAGGTCAATTGAGGGTGCACCGAAGCAGATCCAGCCACATTTGTTCAGATTAAATTGGAGATTCCATAGGGACGACCAAGCAGCCATTTTATCTAATTCCTTCTGTACTACATTCTCGAAGTTCCCTAAGTCATCACGTTGGAATGTATAAGCTACTTTTAGGTCATCTGCAAAGATGAATGGTTTCCCGTGCGTGAAGCAAGCGCATATGTCATTGATGTATAGTGTAAATAGGAGGGGTCCAATGACACTACCTTGTACTACACCAGAAGTGATAGGGCTAGGTTTGGAGGTTGCAGACCCGAGTTTAACTATTTGGGACCTATTGTTAAGGAATGATTTAAGCCATCCTAATAATGGGTCACGTATTCCTAAGGAGTTCAGTTTATTTGTTAGCAGTAAATGGTCAACACGGTCAAATGCCTTAGAAATGTCAAAGTAGATGACAAGTACTAGTTGCCGTCTGTCACGACTGCTGGTTACAAAATTGAAGAAGTCTAGGTGACATGTTAAACATGATCTGGATTTCAGGAATCCATGTTGGTTCGGACTTATGATGTTGCAGCTAAGCATATGTTTGATTAAGTTATCTTTGACTAGTCTCTCCATGATTCTAGATGCTATAGGTGTGATATTGATTGGCCGGTAGTTACTGACTTCAGTTTTCGAGCCAGATTTGTGTTTAGGCATAATGAATGTAGTCTTCCATATGTCAGGGTAAGTTTGGGTTTCTAGGGACATTGTGAATATTTTAAGCAGCAGTAGAGGAATGTCAGGGCCACCATATTTATAGAAGTAAGATGATATACCGTCGGTACCGAAACCTTTTGAACTTTTGAGGGTTCTTATAGTTTGGTTAATATCAGCGTAAGTGAATTGAACAGTGCTAATTTGGTTTGGTGTGAGTGGAGATGGAGTTTGTGCCATTTTAGTAATAGGGTGTATATCGAGTAGCTGGACTGAGGGCTTAAGGTAGTTACCTGCAAACGTTTTGTTGAATAGTTCACATATGTCTGCAGAGTTAGTGCATAGCCTGCCTTTGTCTATGAGGAGAGAAATGCTGTGATTTTTGCGATTCATTCGCTTCCTTAAGATTTCTGTGAGTGCATACACTCTAGCAGGACTGGCTACTGCGATGCGTTCTTCCTTTCTCATACGGAAATCTTGAGCTTGTGTGATGGAGCTAAGGGTTTTAAGTATTAGACCTAGAGTGCCAAAGTCGTGGTGTTTGAAGTAACTTGTTGAGAGTTTCTTCAGTTTCTTACGATCCTTTGGTTTTATGAATGACTTTCTGTGTGGGGAAACCTTTAGTGTTTGGAGTGGAATGACAGCATCTAAGCATATGTTTGAGTTATGGTAGAAGATGGTTAGGGCTCTCGATAGGTCATCAGTAGTGAAGTATTCATCCCATTTGGAGGATCTTAGCATCGATTCAACTAAGGCCCAGTTTGCCTTACTATAGTTCCTATATATTACTTGTTGTGAAGTGGAGGTATGAGATGCATTGCTACTCAGCGGAATTGGCAGTGCACACATTACTGTTTTGTGGTCGCTCCCTGGGAACTCAGAACCTACTAGCGTTGAAAGGGGGCTTATATTGTGGCAGAAGATTAAGTCTAGTACGTTGTTACCTCTTGTGGGAGTAGTGACAGTTTGTTTCCAGCCAAGTATATCCAGTGTGTCTAAGAACTTATCAAATTTAGTTGGACCTGTGGGTATATCCCAGTTGATTTCAGGTAAGTTAAAGTCCCCACATAGGATCTTATGATCGTATTGTAAGTCGGTTAATTGCTCCAGAGTATTAATAAGTTGGGTCTCGTAATTACTAAAGGTGCCAGGTGCTCTGTAGGTGCATCCAATTAATGCTGTTACGTTATTTAAGTGTACATTAACCCATAGAGTCTCAGGCATGTTAAGTGTACTACTTTCTAGCTGTGATACAGTAAGTGCATTCAGAAAGTACATGAGACAACCCCCTCCCTTACCACCTTCCCTGTCACACCGAAAGTGTGTGTAGTTATCTAAGCTTATTTCTTCATCCAGGATGTCCGAATGACACCAAGATTCAGTGATGACAATTACAGGGGGTTTGTATATTACTGTGAGTGCTCTGAGCATCGGCAATTTATTTAGAACAGATCTAGCATTTATGAGGATTACGTAAAGATGAGAGTTGAAGTAGCATTTGAAGTATTTAAGTTCGTTAGTCAGCCCCGAATATGGTTCAGCACCCAGTAGTTCTGCTGGACATGACGATCCTATGTTAAGAGGAGTTCCAGCATCATGCTCACCTATGTCTATCGAGTTGTTGTGTGCTGTTTTCGGTGGAGAATTAGGAGTTGGAGTACTGGATTTGCTATAGACTAAGGAACTTTTATTTTTAGTTAGGTTACAGAAGTGGGTAGGGTTCTTTATTTGGCCTATACTTGTGCAAGTGTCAAGTGTGTCCAATGGATACGGGTGCACTAGACCGTTCCTGTTTTCATGCAAGGAGGGAGCCAGCACTAGTGGTTTAGGAGTGTTAACATCCCTACCAGCTGTTTTTTCAACGCTGACAGGGACGCGGGGGATAAAAAATGATTGGATCCTTGTGATGACCATGGCTTATTATTCCACCTATTGTTTGATGCTAGTTGTGTCCTTGTGTGGGTTTCGTGTGTACTGCATTTTGGGTTAGTTCCCAGCAGACTTGTACCATATATCCGGTCGAAATTTGTTTGTGTGCCATACTCTGAAGACCCTGAGTTGTTGGTAGCCGAGTTCTGACTATTACCACTTGTACTATTTAGGGTGACATCGTTGTGACATTGGATATTAGTGTGTGCCACGGTGCGATTTAGCACGTTGTGAGTGCTAATACTATTAACCGTGGGGAGTGTGGGCTTATTTAAGCTGCCACTGTTTTTGTTGGTATGATTTAGGGGCATATTTTCCTTATCTTTACCAATGGAATTATAGCTAGGAGAGGACAAAGTCGAATTTCGGGGGGTTTTAACTTTTTTTCTGGGGTTATTTAGTGGCATTTTAGATTCTGCGGTGATGGGTGGTATGGTTTTATTATTTATTTGGTTACAGTCTAGTGGCCTTTCGGCTGGTGTTGCACTCTGATGGGATATTTCTGTGTGTTTTGAGAGGGGTGATGCGGTGGGGTCTACTGTATCTTTCACAGGGTTGGGAATAATGGCTGCTTGCAATGTCCTATTACCTATTTCACAATTAGTCTTAGTGAGATAGTTGTGTGCGCGCCTTTCTATAACTGTTTTTTCCACCCCGACCTTTATATGTTTGTAGTTTCTGGCTTGCGATAGGGTGTGTTGGGAGTGAATGAATTTTCTGGTCTCTGCCGGTGTTTCGAACTGAAAACGAATAGGACAACACTTTTCATGTTGACTCTTCTTCAGCCTGTAGCACTTAGTCTTGGAGTTAGGCATTTTCGCTTCACTAAGTAAGATGCGCTGTACCTTTTTTAGTGCCTCATTGTCCGGAACGTTGTAGACAATAGCACTCAGTTTTGCGTCGAGTCGTTTTGTTACTTCTGTGGTAACAAAGTTAATGAGGTTATCTACCTTAGTTACCGATTCTGTGTCAAGCTTGTTAAGGTTTACCGTTTTCATGAGGATAGTTAGAGGTGTCAGTTCACAGACCTGCGATCTGATATCGCTGATCTGATCTGATAATTTGGATATCTCGGTATTGGTTTCGATGTTTCCAGCATTTACTGACTTACTGTTTTTTATTTCCCTTAACTCAGCCTTAAGTTCTCCTATAGACAACTTTAGAAGTTCTATTTCTGAAGATAGTACTGAAAAAGAGCTTGATGGCTGGAGTTTCTCCATAAGCACATAAGGTGAAGGGAGGAGTTCTGTATGAGCAGAGGGTACCGAATTTTTAGGAGTAGTGCTAATACTGGCTGTCAGTACAGTTTTATCCTCAGTTTCAGCTCGACGCTTACGGCATACACGTGAGTTATGTGACTCACTATAGCCGTTTGTTGGGGGTGTGTTGCTTGATGTAGCAATCAAGGACGTTAAATTAGACACCAGTTTTACAGGGGATTGGGTTCGTTGCTTTTTACTTTGATTAACCATAACTATTAGAAATGAGAGTTAGTGGTTACAAGTATGGAAGTGGTATAGTACTTGTGCAAGTACTACAACAAGATAAATTTTATGTAACGAATCACGTAAAAATGTAACGCAAACGTTCAACGTACCGCGACGTCCTACACCTTCCAGTCAAAGGCATCCTCTTTGACATCTTGCAACACAATCGCCACTTACTAGAATAACTCTTTCCGGAAGGTCCAGAGTGGTAAGCGCTGGGCATTTACTGTTCCTGAATTTTGTCTGACACTCTTGAAAGATATATTCTGGAAATAATATTTAAAGTATTATATTCTAACACTGCAGACCAGAGAGTAGTGGAAGATTTTGTGCAGAAACTTGCAGGTGGGTAATTAGTCCTAGTAGCATACAAAGGTGCCGCCGTTAGTTGGACTTTGGGAGTGTTAGAAAGGCCACTCTGTAATAGTGATGGGTTGGTGAGGACAGTTGAGGTGAGAATAAGTTGTGGTATGTTGGTGCGTGATATTAGGAAACTGTGTCTGCTGGAAAGTGCTGAGAGTCGAGAGTCACAGGATGGACCACCTGAAGATTTTCCAACCTAGGGCGCCAACCTGAGAAGTGTTGTAGGCATACTGCTGTAAGTCCTGCAGTTCTTCAAGGGCAGTACGTTGAAGCACAGCCCATCGTAGTTGGGGTGTTATTTTGTGCATATGTTCATGTTGTATATACTGAATTGCTGTCATCTCTCATGTATCTGTTCGTGAATCTGTTTGTGTCCGGACGTCCTCCACTTGTATCATCAACCTGAGAATGAATGTGGGCCTACTGGTGTAAGTCCTACAGTTCATCAAGGGTAGTTCGTCAAGGCAGAATCCACAACATTTGATGTATTTATTGTACATATGTTTGTGTTAAATAATTGGGTGGTTTCATTTAGTTGATGGTTTATTTTTTATAGTCGCCGCATTGTGTAATCATCTTATAATGTCAGTGCAAGTACTTCTGAAGTCGTTACTGCTCTTCTAAACTTGTGAACAAATCGAGTAGTGTTAGAGTCAGTGTATGCCATTTGTTACGCCGGATAGGGGGAATTGTGCCAGAGCGTTATGAAGCAACCAACCTCCCGTGGACCAGATTAGTAGTGGTACTGTCGACAGAGAGCGAAGGAAATTTCTGATCACTGAGGAAGATCCCACATGCCGGAGAGAGAGTACTGGTGCGATGTGGTATGCTTGTTGTGTGTTGGGCTTTTTTGTCCTGCTTTTCCATTTTAGCCTAGTCCCGGTTGACCCAGGTTCACGCATCGGTAGTTCAGTTCGAGGTTATCATCGCTACGGAAAAGAGGATTGAGTTTAAGTCGAGAATCTGTCGTGGTTTTATCGGTTCGGAGCGTCTTAACCGCATCGATTTGTGTTGATCTCTTCCCCGAAAGGAGACCAATTGTCTGGTAGAGTATTGCGAGGACTCCTTCTGCTGCGGCTCGTTCTACTTCACTTACCGCAGCTTCATGACATTGTCTTTTGTTAATATTTCTGCCCATCAAACACTGTGATTTATCAAAATAAAATCTTATCCATAATAGGGTTGTACTCTACCACAGTGCCCAAGTTTTATACTCGTTTCTTTTGTCTTCCCTGGCACTCTTCTTTACTCTTTTGTTCAGCGTATTGTAGCTTGCGTTGTTTTTGTTGCTCGTCGGTGCACTGGATAATCTTTTGTTTCACCATCCTTGCCTCTTCTATTAGTTTCCAAGTCTCCGCAGTAAGCCACTGTTTGTCCTATCTCTTCTTTCTGCCTAGAACTTCCATGCAGGTTTGACTCCACACCGTTTTCAAGTTGTCCCAGTGCTTTTCGACGCCGACCTCCTCGCTGGTGTTGGTTTGTGTCTCGGCTTTGTCCCTCATGCTTGCGATGAAGATGTCCTTTGTATCCTGATCCTTCTGTTTTTGAGTATTGAACTTGGCTTGTGGTCTATCTGCAGCTCCTCCTTCTCTGAAAGCTTTTAGTTTGATTTGGATTGTCCTTTGTACGAGATAGTGGTCTGAGCCAACGTCTGCTCCTCATCTAACTTATGTGTTCAGTAGGCTGCGCCTCCACTTCCTTGAGATTGAGATGAAGTCAGTTTGGTTTTTGGTTTGCGCATCTGGTGACACCCATGCAGCTTTGTGGATATCTTTGTGTTTGCATACACTGCGACCAATCGCTAGTTCGTTGAAGGCGCAGAAGTCAGCGAAGAGTTCACCATTTTTTCATTCATTTCTCCGAGAGCTTCTCTACCCATGATGAGTTCCCTTCCTGTGTTGTCTGGTCTCAGTTTGGCGTTCATGTCTCCCATTAGTATTTTAATGTCACCAGCTTGAGTGTTGTCCATTGTCGCCTGTAGTTGTCTGTAGAATTCTTCTTTCTTTCCGAGGTCTGCGTTGTTTGTGGGTGCATCACATCGTATAATTGACACTTTCCTTACTTTGGAGTTGAATCTGGCGGTCATTATCCCGGACGAAATCGCCTCCCATTGCATCAGGGCTTTCGTTGCCGTTGGTGACATGATAGCCACGCCCTCGGTGTGCATGTCGTTATCTTCTGGGTGACCGGAGTAGATCACTGACTCACTCGTTGCCAGTTCAGTGAGTCCATTCCCCTTACTTAAGCACCACTTGCACAAAGTCAGTTTGGATTTGGGTTCGCTTGTATGAGGTCAATAATGGAGTCCTGTGAATATCCTTGTGCTTGCATATGTTGCATCCAATCACTGGTGCACTGAAGGCATAGAAGTCAAAGAAGAGCTCTCCGTTTTCATTCACCTCTCTAAGAATTTCTCTACTGATAATGAAATCTTTTTCTGTGCTTTATGGCCCCAGCATCACGTTCCTGTCTCCCATTAGGATTTTGATTTTGCTGATTGAAGCATAGTCCATTGTCGCTCGTAGGACTCTTCTTCCTGTTCTAGGTCTGCGTTGTTTGAGTACACACAGCACCGTACAACTGTTACTTTCCTTCTTTTTCAGTCCAAACTGGCGGTCATTATCCTGGGCGAGATCGCCTCCTATAGGATCAGGGCTTTTGTTGCTGTTGGTGACACCATAATAGGTACACCCTCGGTTTGCTAGTGGTTTTTTCTGAGTGACCGGAGTAGATTACTGACTCTCCCATTAAAAATTTGGTGAATCCACTCCCATTTAATCTGATTTCATATATTTCCAATGCTTCAGTACTACATCTCCTCATCTCAACTGCAATCTGGACAGCCTTGCCAGTCTCAAACATGGTGCTGGCGTTCCACATAGACTTTTTCTTTTGTCGCACGAAGACTCATCTCACTGAAGTTCCTGTATTAGTTTTGTTTACAGAGCGAGGTTGCTGGCCTTACGTCCGAGAAGGGAGTTGTTACATGGAGATGTAAGTTACAGAGGAACGACTTTTTGGGTTGCTCTTTTCGAATCAGGAAAATAAATAAAGCAATCAGAACGATGACAACAATAACCTTAGCAAAAATATCACTGTTAAATACAATTACCAAAAATGAAACGTAAACCACAGAATTACTGATTTGTGTCAACTATGGGCATGTAAATCTAATAATACATGCAAGTCTAGATATCAGTTAATGTTTAACAACAACGAAATGGAGAACATTTAGTTATGAGTATTACTAATCAACAGGATTATATCTGCAAGACCAGTGCTCGAAGGTAAACGAATTGCAATAAATTCTACAATTTCCTGTCTAGAAACAATAGAGAAACGAGAGTTTTATGTAAATTAGTAAATGTAACACACAAACCGAAAAGCGCGTCAAGGTCCTTTTAATTCAGTGATAAGGAAATATTTCACAATGACTTGTCGAATTGCATTAATTTAGTTGGTTCAGCGAAATGTTTATGATAAAAGTGAATATTTGTAAAGGAAGGGAATTCGATGCCAAATTTCGTATCAGTCAAATATATGCGAATAAAGGTTTTACTTCTGTAGGTCATCTGGCTGCGCCTAGTTAGAACATTTTAGAGATGCCAGCCAAACGGCGGTTCACCTCTCGTTTTCCCACGGTATGTTTATAATCCCTGAGTGTAGTTTACCCCAATTTAATTTATTTGTGTTAAATCACCCGAATTTTTTTCAGACAAGGATAAAGAAAATCATGCAACTAGATGAAGAAATCGGAAAACTAACTGCTACTGTACCTCCAGTTGTTTGTAAGCGTATTCGTGGTGTAGTTTATCCAGATTTTAGCACGTTCTCTTGAGTTGTTTCTTGAACAGCTGTTAAATCAAGCGTACCAGTTCACGTCAACGCGGAGTTCGAAGACAATTAGTCCTGGGATTATGTAAATTTCATAGTAGTTTAACTCAGTATTTTGCAGCAAATATGTCATTGAGAATGAACCTCGATATGCTTTCCTCCGATCCCTTGTTGCGGATGTTCCTGAATTGAAGCCTAACAGTCGAAAACCAAGCAATTCTAAAAGCAATATCGACTCGGATGCACAGTCAGAAAGCAGTGATGCCTCTTTATCAGGTGTCGATGAACCTCATCCCAGGACCTTATCTTCAAATACGAAAAAGTCAACTCGACAAAAACGTAGACAGTCACCATGCTCTCGAAACGTTAATAAGCGCATGCCTTCTTTGGATGAAAATCCAGGTTCATTAGCACAAGGTCTTGGCTCTTCAGTGGATCTAATGTCAGCAAGTAAAGCCAGTAAGGTTCGCAGAAATGGTAAAAGCGTCAGTAATTCAGAGACTAGTTCCGTTTCATTTGACAGTTCTAGTGTTCGTAATGAAGGTCTAGTCGATTGTCGATATACCGAAGCATAATATGCCTGTTAAAGGTACTTGTAATTATCACCCATTTGAAATATCTTGTTTGTTCTGTCATTGTATCAAATCCTAGAATCCTCACTGTACAGAAAAAATCCCATTGTTTAACTATTCAGAAATGTTAAATATATGTTCTTATCACAATTGTTTACCATGTATTACATGACTTGAGGTGACTGTGACGTCCCTTTATCTTTCGCAAAATGGTATGTTTCCTGAAGCACTTCTTTTGCTGTGTCAAAGCCTGAAATTTAAGGGGTACTTCATTCGACGTAATACGAATTCCTCACACAAGTGGCGTGGCAAATAAAAGTTTTCCAAAGTAAGTGTAATGCGAATGCCTTGATTTTTCTGTAACGAGAGATTAGTGTAAAGTGTATTGTATTTTAACACTAGTTTCTTAGTAACTAGGTGTTTTAACATTTAAAACTCAGTATTAAAGGTATTTATAATGCCTAAAAGAAGTCTGAGTAGTGATTTTTCCTGATAAGCGAAGATTTATATAAGTGAAACGCTACCTATAATATTCACTGACCTTGATCATAACATATCTAGTTCGAGCAGTCACATCAATCTAGAGTAGTGTGACTAAACCGAATACATTTAAGACGCGAGAAGTTTTGTGAGTTATTGATAGCTTCCGAGGGGAAAAAATAAAAGAGGCCCCAAAATGGTAGTATCTTTTTAAAGCATATTTAAATTTTAATGACTGGCCTAAGGCGATTTATTATGGTGTTCAGTCTTAGACTCTTATGTGTAAGAGCTGTTGTATCCAATAGACTTAATTCTGATTATAACAACTGCATTTTCATCGTTACCTTGTAGTTTCCACTCTGTAAGGTTGAAATTAGGTTGGTCAGTGAATTGCACAGAGATGTAGTTGGGAGCCATCTTCTGACAAAAAAGAAGGTAAATTTTGTATATGTCAGTTAAGTACTACGGTATGTGTAGTTCACAGATTTTAAATATTCAATGTCATATAGTTGCTTATGAAGATACAAGTAGAATTGACCACTATAATGTGATGTATAGTATGAACTAAGTGCTGCTTCCTCTAATGCTTGTCGTAATGTTGACGTATCAAAACATAATTACCGAATAAGGGTTAATCTCAGCATTATATCTGCACTGTTGATTGGGATTTAATTAAACTTTCTCAAAAGGAATTAATTAGAGAAATGTATAACTAATTTGTCAAAAGTGTGATAACGTTTCGCAAATTTGAATTTCAATCTAAGAGTGTCCAGAAATGCTTTTTACTTACTGGTGTCTGCTGGTTGAGTTTTCACTGTTCTACATTGAAAACTCAGTCACTCCCTGGTGTTGGTCAGTTTCAATTTATCCTTACGAACTTCTTACTTCGTATATGTCACAAAAGACATTCCTTCCTATATCCTGATGTATATCCCAGTGCAATTCGTATTAGTGTTAACAATGTCATTTTGAAAACCTTGTCGGAACTGTACTTGTGAGACATAGTCAGGGATCGGTCATCAGTTTATATAATTTTCGTCGACCAACTTTGTAGGAAAACTATAATTTTATCTTTGACTTTTGTTCACTTCAAAATGTGTTCATATTCACTTGTAAGCTATAAGTGACGCTATCAATACTGTTTTTCTGTGACATGTTTCTATATCATAGTGATAATTTGGGCGTCGTTGATCTCTCGCTACCTCAACTTTGTTTTCTTTTCAAGTATCTTTCTTACCCAAGTAAAGCGAAAAATCACTGAGTTTATGCTAATTTATTTTCTAAATAGTGATAAGTCATTGGATAAGCTACCTCTAATACCTTTGTAATTTTCGCAGTCATCAGTTATTGACTCTATTCAGTACATACTGAAATTGGTGTCAAGTATGGCTAATAACGGTACGTTCTTGATGGTGCATTTTATTGTGTGAGTATGTAAATATGACTTATCTTGTGTGTATTGTGTCTTCTTTTTATTCACGACAAGCTTTCTAAGATAACTGATGATAATAAAGCCCTTTCAGGGAATACATTGCATTTGTAAGTGTTCTGGTCGAGTTTTTGCATATCGTTCTAATTATGGAATCCTGAACGGGCATTTCTTATTTGTTTTGAAATTTGTTATTAACTGATCCATTAAAACTGATACTTTGTCACCCCACTAGGGCATTTAACACTTTCAACCATTTTATTGCATATGCTTAGGTTGAGGTGGTGTAAATTATTCCTATGGCATCATTTTAAGCGTGATATGGACATGGTAAGTGTCAAATATAGTGGAATTTTCGCTGATATCATTTAGCGGGATTTTGTCAGCGTCCTCACCTAACATAGCTGTATATCGCCTGCCTTCTGAGAATCAATTTCTAGGTCATCCAAGTGAAAGGAAATCACCTTCACTGCACATGTAAAGGAGCTAATTAGAAGTGGTAACATTCGGCGTCTGTCGTAAACACTGTCAGTTGTAAATTTTAGATAACAACTACGTAATACAGAAAGCGCTAATAGGGTAGGAACTGAAGAACAATTAAATAAGTAGGTTGCGTGACGTATCTTTGATGGGATTAAGTAGAGCTCAAATAAAATTGGAAGAAAGCCAAGCTGAGAACAGTAATAATGAGAAGTAGAAATGTAATTGGGGGGAATGAAGAGAATAATATAATTACAAAACAGAATTACCTCTCCGGTGTCAAGAAGGATTAGGTGCTTTGTAGGTCCAGTGACTGAACTAAAGCTTCATTTAGCTGTCTCTAATTTATGACTGTCGCACTGAAGAATATTAAGCGTCTTTTACTGCATGCATCAGTGGCATTTGTGTCATTATTAGATCATTATTACTTTGCTTTTGTAAAGACCAGTTATCTGAATACAGTTAACTCAATAGGGCCACCTACGTGTAGTGAGGTGATGTGAGCAATATCGGGACTAGTAGTCTGAGTCAAGTAAATTGTTGAGGCTGACCAGACGTGCTGCCGAATTGATTTGAATCGTGCTGAAAGGTAGCTAAAGACCGCCATAAGTATTTCACTGATACATGAAATTAATGAGTGAGATATAAATGTATAAGTTACATAAATGGGATCTGTAAGGCCGCCTGAATCGTTAACCAGAGGTCCTAAATACGATAACTCAAAGTCGATCGTATTAGTACAAATGCATTCGTTATCTTCTCTTTCATTAAATTTTACTCAATATGCAGCTTGGACCATTATACTGTAATGCGCGATTCAATATGAGGTTTATATTAGGAGGTGTCCGTGTTTGTCATCGTCTTATCGAAGTCCCATGAAGCTGTTCATTGTCTCACCGTTGTTTTTGTTTAGAGGTATATTGATTCACATGTTTCAGTATGAGTAATTAGTTTCCATGTTTTCTTTGTTGTACACATGGCCGTTGCGTACTTACAGTAAATATCTCTGTAATTAACGCCGTGCATTTTAGATGCATCTTAAATTTATTTTCTGCTTTTGTGTTTGGACCACAAGTTACATCTATATAATTACTAAGTAGCTAACCAAATATTCATTTAGTCGTGACAACTTTCCCTATTTCATTTGTAGTACAAACAGTGGTAAATGTGGTGACCGAAATTAAACTTTTGTGATAGTGATTCTCTTCACTTTCAGGAAAACTAACTGCTCTCCGAAGAATTCTTATTGGGTGTCAACGTGGTGAGAATCTAAAATAACTTGAGTCTAATTAACTGCTTTCAAGTTGCTTATCTGTTCTCACATTGAGTTGACTGGTAACATTAAGTCTTCAGTCCTCATCAATATTAAGGTGTATTGACAGATAGACAAGTAGTAAATTAATATTGGTAAAGTTCTGGTTGAGAGGCTCACTTTAGAGGGGATCCCATTATGGATAAAATTTTATTTTGATAAAATCCTACATTTCTAAACAGTAATATTTACTGACGACGTTTCAAACACCTGTAATGTATGCGACAACCATCGGGATACTAGGGGATTATTTCAGTTTAAAGGTCAAGGAGATAAAATGTAATAAGATGGTTCGTAGGTGCACTCCTGTAAGTCGTGGGAATTTTGAGGCTGGACTAAGGGATCAACAGGCATTGTACGGTTCAGTGTGACTGTAACAACAGAAGACAAGGGCTGGCAACATATCGTTTTATTACGTAAATCAACACGTATTTATATAAATTTCACATACATTATTATAGCCTAGTCAAGTAGACAAACGCAGTCTTCTGATTGGTTGTTTTCGAGTTCCTCGCAACGTGGAGCCATCTGTCTGCGAATCATATTTGCCCACGTTTAAGTTTGCTGTGATTGGTTGTTGAAACAGCCTTGTTCACATTTTCTCACGGCCCATATTAGTGACTTAGACATTGACGTAGATTAATGTCAACCAATCGGCTAGCAGGCTGCTCTCACCACATGACTACCTAGTTTCTCTACTCCAACTTAACCAACGATTACACTCTTGAAACAACTTTTATTGAACTGCATCATGTGCTGTGGAAGTTATCGAGAGGAAGACTACTCTACTTAGATCATGCAGACAATATTATCTTACTTAAAGTCTAAAGGAATCCCATTTAATCGGTTGAAAATGAATGTCAATAGTTCTGGTATTTACTCTGTTCTATGGAAATAAAAAGTATTTTGCGCGTTGGAGCCATCAGAATAAGCACATTGCTTGTGGACCTGAGTAGTTTTGTGAGTACTAGTGGTAATATAAATTAGGGTTTTCAGTCGTCTGTATATGTAAATTCGTGTTACATCTTCATGATAGCGTTAGTTCGATTCACATGAGATCGATGCGCACATTTCTGGTTTACATATCGGAAAATGGTCCTTACAGGCTGATGTCTGAAAATGTTATGTTCTCCATCTTTCGACTTTGGATTTTTTATGCGGTAGGGGCTTCATAAGTTATATATATATATATATATATATATTTTTTTATATATATATATATATATAACTTATGTTATTCCTGTACCACTCTGTCTTTTCTACCATTGTTGTTATACTATTGTGTGGATAATGTTTGCAACACTGTACGAAATTTGTGTCTTAAATAAATAAAATAATTTATCACATTACGCTAATGCAAATATCTATCCTTTTCTATCTAAAAATCAACATGTAGGTGAGTACAGTTATACCTCTTTACATCTTTTAAATAGATTTATGGATTGTGGCATTGAGGGTTTATTTTTCTTGGTTGTTTAGGGTGAGCTCTTATTAGAAAGTAGTCAATTTTATCCACGTAACACTAGTGCATAATTGTACTTCACGTACTCGTATTAGCTTGTTTTGACTACTTTAAATTACTGATACACTAGATTTCATATAGACCCTATTGGCCAATCATCTGTTTGTTTGTACAATACTTAACCTTATTCTGATGACAATTATTTTTCGTTCATATGTATGAAATATGATTCATGTGCTGGAAAAGAAGTAGATATCAACTTTCTTTATACTGAATCGGAAGATTTTTAATTTGTCTCACCTCCTTGTTTTTTTAAAGTTTGAAGAAGAGGCGGGCAGCGAAAACAGGACTTCAGGTGAACATAATGAAGATACCTAACCACCATTAACAAATATAAATCATCATCAGCAGGAGAAATTCGAGAAAAGTCACATCTTTCACTTTTCTAGGAATCATCGTTTCAACTACAGGCGGCATAAATGAAGATGTCAAAACCAGCTAACAAGCTAGCCAACCAAGATCGGAAAATCAAGATAGACCTTCATTAATCAAAATTCAATGTGGCAATATGTTTCATTCGGCATTAGGAACAAGATTCGGATTTTCAACATTAATGCTAGTCAAGTCAGTTCTTCTGTATGGTTCAGCGTGCATCACAAAAGCCTTTTTTTAGCAGTTAGCAGACTTTCATCAACAACTGCCTTCGTCCCACACTGAAGATCAAATGTCCAGTCAGAAAGAATTAGCAACAAGGGATTGTGTCAGCGAACCAACCAAGAATCTATTACCCAACAAATATTCAAAAGAAGATGTAGATGGATTGAACAGATGCTGCGGAGACCTTTCAGTGACATTACGTGCTGGGCCCTTAAATGGAGGTTTAATGGGAGACGACGAGTTGGGCTTATATCCGAGAGTCATATGGAAGAGATCATTTGAGAGGAAGTCTAAATCTTCTAGGCGGTCGTCGAGCCAGGTAAAAATGGACTGCCGAGAACACAGTGAAGTGGAGATGTGTCGTCGAAGCTCTATTTTCCATTCGGAACCTAAGGAAATAATGATATAATAAATAGTAAAATATAAAGATGCCAAATCCATACCAGTGATTATCTGGGGATTTTTTCCGAGTAAAACGCATACCCTTATTTATTTTCTTCATGGACTCTTGTTAATTTGAATTGGTGTATTTGTATTCCTTAGTAGAGCATGTTGATTCATATCGAGTGATTTAATTTGATTGCATCATGTATGCTAAAATTCTTTCACACTGAATAAATAACTACATCCTACAGTTTTAAATCATTGAAATAAACCCAATGAAATATAGTGATAACTTGTCATTCACTCATGTTCTACCTTTAAGGACACTATCTGTTTTAGACGTTATTTTTTATAAGGTAAACGTGTCAAATTTCGCTCACAACAACTGTTCACTTATCTCACTGACACAATAAATAGGTAACTGAGATTTCATTTTTGTTCTAATAGATGAAATGAACGGAAATATTTCTTGATATAGCTATCCACGTATACGTTATTCTACTTTCCTCATTAACATGAAATCTTACTTCATAGGAAAAAGCCAGTGTATTTTCTTCACTGTGTACAGATTTCTCATTAAATAAAAAAAAATAAACCAGGTTTAAGTGTTATTGAATTAGAAGTGATCACTTTAACCTCAATATTAGTTATTTCCGGGTCGTATTGTGAAAACGCCTTATTATTAGTGTGAATATGTTAACCTTGATTATTGACTTACTGTTTAATTATTGACATATACGTGTGTGTGTGCTTTCGACTTTTTTTAATAATTGATCATTTTCAAGTTGAATCCATTTCAACTTACATGTTGTAAATCGTTTCAGTAAAATGCAATACTTTGAGAAATTCTCTCAAGATGTTTAGTTCGTGTTTTCTGAGAGAAGTGCTCGATTTGAGTTGAAGTTGTTTTCTTTCGCGCTTAGAACACTTCATAGTGAGAATGACCAGATAATTTTATGTACATAAATGTCTACACGATGTGGTATTATTATTCCCTTGGTTCCGATTAGAACATAAAGATTCGACCGCACATCTCTATTTCAGTGTGTTCTACGCAGTCTTCTTCAACTCACTCGACGATTGCCCATGAATTTTCGTTTCCTCCTCACGCGATCTCCTCCATGTCACCTTCGGACACACGCCAAACTCATCATTCCCTATTCGCCCTCTACTGGGGGGGGGTGCTGGTGCGCGTTGTTACTCGAAGGTCTCCTCAACACCAGTCCAATTCATTTTCATTTTCTTCGGGATATTTGTTGGCCGATTGATTCTTGGTTGACTTATTGTCAGAGTTGCTTGTTGCTAAGTGGAAAACTATACAAAATTCGTGCCATATCGTTTAATTATTACCTGAAGTCTATTATTGCGCTACCTTGTTAATCAGTATAGCTATTTATTGTACTAACCATAGTTGTTGCAACTGTTATTATTTTAGACGCTGGTACTATCGCGTGTAACTATTCAACATCTTCGAGGAAAGCATAAAATCTAATGATAAAAAGCAGAGTTATAATCTAGAGATAAACTGCGTTTAAAGTAATTCTTTCAAGATAGTCTTCATCAAGAACTGACAAAACTGATGAAATGGAGGATATTAGTTATCGAGAAATAAATAACTTCGTATTCGATATTGACACCTGCAAGTTTAAGTCTATTTCATAAGAAATCAGAATTTTATGTTCATCGGAATAAATTCAATCATAACCGCACTAGCTTTGCACCTGTGTGTGTGCTTAAGTAGTTCCATTCTGACAGTATATTCACGATGACGAAGAATGATAACATTCAACGATTGGCTTACAAATAGCCAATAAATATTTGAAGCTTTGTGCGAATTTACTCACTAGTGACGAGCGATTTTTTCTAGCCAGTGAAAGGAGTCAAAGTCTTCTAAGTGGTGACATATGCTGATGGGTTTGATAAAATGATTTAGAAGCAAAACAGTACTAAGCAATCAAGATCCAGACAATTTATAAAATAATTGTTAGGCAGACCATTTATGACAGTCACAAGTGGCAGATGAAATATCAAAACAGCTAGTGGAAACTTTGTGAAGATTAATTCAGAGGAATTTGCAACTGATTTATGAATATAGCGAAAATATTCATTTAGACATCTAGAAAAAAAAACGATATAAAATTAACCATGGAATGCCCTTTTCGATAGTTTCCTCTTCTGGCTCTTCTCTTCATGGGCCATTGGATCTGGTCCCACTGGCTTAATGGTCTACGAGCTCATCTTGTAACCAGAAGATCTATGTTACAACCGCAATGCGTGCGTACTGTGAAGAGTCCCAAACTAGGACGAAACAGCTGTCCAGTAGCCCCAGGTTTTCCAATGGTTCTCTAACCGATGTCGATTCATGATGAAATTCTCCAATCGATCATACTTATGTTTATAAACATAAAATATTCTAGAATAGTCATCGATAACAATATTGGTGTTTTTTAAAAGCTGTAGACTTGTTAAGTAAGATCAATGGGAAAACAGTTCATGAAAGATGCGTAAATTATAATAAGCATAAACATATAATAACAAACAGAATATCAAATAAAATTAAGGAAATTTCCGAAACAAATGGGGTATCATTACACCTTAATCGCCAAGGTAAGGACAGTGTCCGAACCAGCATCTTTTGGATACATAAGTTAGGTTTCTTAATGTGAATGCCAACAGCCAGCTTAAACAATATGTAATAGACGAACTCTTAAGGTGAAGTTTAGATTATTTGGTAGCGGTAAGTGACTTTGAAAACCTCGTTAACATCAATCTTGTGTTCTATATCCACAAAATGAGATAGAATAGCGCTAAGAGTGGATTTTGTTTGTCCTTTACTTAACCACGCAGGGTGATCGGAATTCCGACAAGAAACACGCCTAATTGTATGGCTTATGTAACTAGCTCCACAGAGGCAGTAAAATTGTTAGGTACGCACAGAGGAAGCGAAATTAGACAGTTTATCTTTTACTGCCGAAAGCAAAATAGGCGTGGTTTTGAAGACATAGCGTGATTCAGTAGCACTGAATGCTTTTTTTTGCCGCATTTCTAAGGCACTGTGTTAATATCTCGCTGATTTTATCCCCGAGAAACTGAAGGTGTAAGAATAAGAATCTGTTTCGGAAATTTCCTTAATTTTATTTGATATTCTGTTTGTTATTATATGTTTATGCTTATTATAATTTACGCATCTTTCATGAACTGTTTTCCCATTGATCTTACTTAACAAGTCTACAGCTTTTAAAAAACACCAATATTGTTATCGATGACTATTCTAGAATATTTTATGTTTATAAACATAAGTATGATCGATTGGAGAATTTCATCATGAATCGACATCGGTTAGAGAACCATTGGAAAACCTGGGGCTACTGGACAGCTGTTTCGTCCTAGTTTGGGACTCTTCACAGTACGCACGCATTGCGGTTGTAACATAGATCTTCTGGTTACAAGATGAGCTCGTAGACCATTAAGCCAGTGGGACCAGATCCAACGGCCCATGAAGAGAAGAGCCAGAAGAGGAAATTATCGAAAAAGATATTTTTTGCCCAATTTTTTTGGTTTGTGAATGTTTCTCATTTATTTATCATTATTGTTTTTCTCTTGAGTTCTGAGTGGGATACAGGATTTCAGCAGCATATTTCCGCTTCACTTGGTTCTCTGCAGTCATTTTTACCTGGCTCCACAATTGACCTCAAACTTTAATTTCCTCCTCCATGTCACCCGTCATCTCGTTATTTATTCAGATGCTGTTTGGTGAATCCTGTACACTAATACGCAATCAGAGAATTCTCAAAAAAAAACTGTAGAGATAAATTTCATCAGACATTGATCACTTCAATTTAGTTAGTCTGTGGGAACAAATTAGAGGCTGCACTCGTCCGAAGTACACTGGGCTTACAGTTTTCTGCACAACTTAATTTTTTCATTTAAAGTAAGCTGTTTACAACATTAGTTGGAAAATGTTAGTCAGTTAAAGCATCCTCCAAAGTTTCGTTTTCACATAACGCTGAGATATTGTCATTGGCTCAATGGCCTACGAGATCGCCTTGTAACCAGGAGGTCCTGGGTTCGAACCCCGGCGGGTACGTACTGATGAAGAGTCCCACACTAGGACGAAACAGCTGTCCAATACTTACAGGTTTTCCAATGGTTCTCTAACTGATGAAATCCTCCATGAAATGCAAATATTATTTAGCATAATTTTGTATCTTTAAAATTTAAGATTAATGAAATTCATAACTGATATGATTGTTTTGTTTTTGAAATTAATGTTACTGATAGTTGACCATGAATTTAAATTATGGATTAAATTGGTTTTATGAATTCCAGTTTCATCAATATCTTTGTTCCTGTAATAAATTATTAAGTTGATAATTTTGAAAGTCAGATAAAACGCAACGTGGAAAAAATTATATGTAGTTTTAACTAGCTAATACTACTTTAATAAAGTGAGTAAGAGGTTACGAGAAAGGGTTTCAAAGAATGTTACTTTGTCTCATACATTTAGTGTATTTAAATATCAAGTCAAGTGGTGATTTATTTATTCAGGACATGACACACTAGAATAATGTGGACAGATTCGAGCATTATGATTGGTTCTTGGTAGAAAATTGAAGTATTAGAGAGTTCAAGAAATGTACCGAAAAACAACTCTCAAAAGAGTTTATACTTGTTAAAACATTCTTTGTTTAGCGCTTTTCACTTAGATTTCTTCAGATTCTACAGTTCCGTTTTCAAGTTATTGCATTTTTCTTATCGGGTTTGACCACGGATTGATATCAGTTAGGGAACCATTGAAAATCAGCGAGTACTGGACAGCTGTTTCATCCCACTAGTTTGGGAATCATCGGCAGTACACACCCACTGGTCTTCGAACCCAGGACCTTCCAATCACAAGACGAGCTCGTATACCATTCAGCCACTGGGACCCTATCCAGGATGGAGTTTCCTGGAGTTCTAGTAAGAATTCGTGACCAGTGAGGTCCATCCAGTCAGGTGTGAGGATGGATTTCCCTCCAATGACAATGGTTCACAGTCGCGCTAAAATCACAAATTGGTAGAAATTAGAATGCATAGGCTTGTCACTGGATCGGGCCCCAGTGGCTGAATGGTATACGAGCTTGCCTTGAAACCGGAAGGTCCTAAGCTCGAACCCTAGCGGTCGTTGCGTACTGATGATGATTCCCGAACTAGGATGAAACAGCTGTCCAGTACCCCCGGGTTTTCCAATGGCTCTCTAACTGATATCAATCCGTGGGCAAACTCGAAAATAAACAAATCTAATCCTTACAAACCAGCGCTTGAAAATATTGTATTTTCTTCCTATTGAGTTCAACATCGGTTTCAGATGCGTAGGGGACTATAAATCTCTTCAAGTTTTCAAGTACACATTAATAGTGGATATGTTTGAACAGTCAGTTGGCCTCGGTTAAAACTCTGCGTTATTAAGCAATAAAAAAATATGAGTGATCTACACTACTAACTTAACCCACCTTTACCGAAGCGCAGTCATGGTATACGAATAGACTTCACTTATATATATATATATATATATATATATATATATATATACAATATGTGTATATATATACTGTATTGTATTGTATATCCACTGTATGGCTATTCACTATGGAAATAATATTCATATCCAAAGGAATAAGGACCTTTTGACTTAGTGAATTGAAAATAAAAATCTAGTATGAGACGAATACACGTCGGTGGCACAGTGGTAGAATCCTCGCCGACCACACATGTGGTTCAAGGTTCGGTCACCTGTCGACACACTCCTTTACCTCGCTAAGCCAGTGGTATGATTGATAAAGAGGGGAGGTTGAGCTTGAGGCTAGCAACTCCATCCCGTAAAAATAAACACCACTGCTAAAGAAACACCAAGCCTCTAACTTGAAACCCTGTGTTCCACTGAGAACTTAAAGGAGTTAAAAAAATGAAACGAACAAGGAAAAGGAAGTCAGGAGGAAGAAAACAAGTGTTCTAATGACCAATGTTTTTCTTATGTAAACTGTAAGTTAGATAAGTAAACATTGACATTCAGTAGAAACATTTTTTTAACCGATGTTTATATTTAAAAAAAACATGTTTATGAACATGAAAATAGTTTTCTTAACATCATGGATTAAACAACTTTATAAAAGCGAATTCCGCTAATATCATATAAGTCCGTTGAATAAAACATCAGAATAGAACATACAACATAGTAATACATTTTCAAGTATTAGTTTTTGAGGATTTGATTGGTCTCACGTTCGATTACGGATTGATATCAGTTAGAGAACCATCGAAAATGAAGGGCTACTGGACAATGCTGTTTCATACCAGTTTGGGACACTTGATAAAAGTCAGAAGTCATAGGCCATTAGATTCCGTCCCATTGGCTGATAAGCTCGTCTGGTAACCTGTAGGTCCCGCATTAGATCTCCGATGGGTGCAGACCGTTGGAAACTCTCAAGCTAGGGCTAAACAGCTGTCCAACACTCTGTGGTTTCCAACGGTTCTCTGACTGATCTCAATCCTTGATAAAACTTGAAACAATATTATGCATTTAAGTAGTTGGCGAGAATTTAATGTCGACAGAATCGACAGACAGTATCAGCCTCTAAAATATGATTTGCAAAACTTACATATTTGACAATAATGAGTTCCATTGTATTTTTTTTGCAAAGGTGGATTGATATGTTGTTAGGTCTTATAGATAGGAGAATGTTGGCTTATCAGATTTCATAAGCACGATTATACCCTTTTCAAGTCAGAATTATGCTAAGATAAGCTGTTTAATGTTTGAAATACGGCTTTTTATAGGAGTTTATGTTAGTCTAAAACAGTTATGAATTAAACAGTATTGTAAACTTCTACCATGACTTGTTTTGCAATAAGCGAACAAATAATCCGGTAGTAAAGTTTGCGTCTTCAACATTGAATGACGCTGGTTCGAATCCTTGACAGAATATAAATTACTGCTAATTTACAGAAATAATTTGCCGATGAATGCAGAGATGTACAAAATCTAAATCAAGAGTGATTGGTTTTTGTTTGATTTACATATATCAACTCAAAATTAAGCGTCGACGATTGAATGGTAGAATGCTTACTAGCTGCGCGGGACATCCGAGTTCGATTTCCAGTCGACGAATTCCTATACTTCATCTAACTTGTAGTAAGCCAGGAAAAGATGGGAGTTTGGATGTGAGGTTAGCAACCTCATTGCACACCATCGCTTCCGAAACTCTGAATTCTTGTGTTCCATTTGAAACGAAAAAAATCAGCAGACCTCAAGATTAAACCAAAATAATGGTAGTATAGATTTTTAAAAAGTTATACCCAAATAGAAGTCCACATGGATGACCATATGTTTCATTCATCAATCATTGATTGAATTCAACATATATCAATCATTTCTGATAATATCAAATATGTGGTGTTTCAGAAGTCTCAACACCGAATACACCAACACTTTTTCCAGGTTTCCATTCTTATTAAGTTTGCCTGTTGTTCTAGGTTAGTCAATTAAAAAGTTAGCAAAAGTTTTTCGCAAAGTACTTTTATAACTGACAGAGCCTTTCTAAATCCCGCAGTATGTATGGAAAGGTACAGATGTTTTAAGAAGTTGAGACCTAACCTCTTTAGGGGTTTGAGGACTTGTTTCAAGCTAGATATGAGCAAAGCAACTCTACTATATGGTCTTAGATTAATTTTCATTTTCCGCTGATGAATTATGTAGGGCCGAAATACTTGATCTCTGATAATATGTTGGATCCTAGGATGGACGCTTGAGTGATATTTAAGGATTAATATGAACTTATTTCGGATGGTGGTAACTAGCGCCAACTTCATGCCTCTTTTATGGAAAATACAGCGAGTGATTGCCAATAATCAATTAAAATGTACGCGAAACTGTATAGGGTGTCCTAAGTTTTGTGTAGAGTTGAAATTAGCATTCACTTGTACAGGAGACCATTTATTGTTCGGCTAATTCTTTTAAACCCCTTGGGCATATTTTTCTAAGTTAAATGTTATAGCATATTTTGTCATTTGCAAATGATGTAATACCACGAAAGTCTGACTACTGAAGAAGGGAAATACAAGAATGTGAGAAACGTATCTGTGGTTTACTTTTTCTGCATACAGATTTACATCAGTTTATCAGTCATGAAAAGAAAATACATAGCATACCTTCAATTCACTAACAAGAAGATATCCCGGTAGATAAATTACATTCTAATGAAAGTGAGCGTCATTTCCCCTGTAGTTTATCTTATTCAAAAATTTATCATACTGTGTGTAATAAAGGGAAGTTTCTGAGTTATGCTAATAGACAATATTGTTAATTTTAGAGCTAGTTTTTATGAATGGAAAGATATACAGTGATAATGAATGTCATCCGTCGGTCAGCAGTTCACTTCCCTCTATACTAATCAGTATATATTAGAGTTCATTATGTTAGTACAGCCCATCATTCATATAGTTTGAGCAGACTCAACTTTGTTACAGGTAATAGCAAAAACGCAGTCCAATTTCAGAGCTTCATTCTATTCATGCAACACTTATTAAAAGTTCACTACTAGTACTCTTAGTTAACAGATAGACTTTTTTTCATTCATTTGCATTCCAATCCCTGAAGTTTCAGGGTCGGGTTTGTTAGTCTCACACTCAACTCTCCCTGTTTTACCGACAATACTATCGGCTAGTAAACTAAGCGAGGTTTAGGAGTGCGTAAGCCGGGAATGGCACGCCAGACCACATGCTTGGTTGGAGACCATTCTGACACTGAATCACCGACGCTGTAAACCAAGAAGTACCGGACATTCGCCTCGTTCTAGTTTATGACTTTTCACCAGTAAGCATCCATGACTTCGCTAGGGATCGAACGCTAAACCTGCAGGTTATATGGCAAGCTCTTTGACCAACCAGTAAACTTCGACCACTGCTTAGTACTTGATAACATACGTAATATCGAGAAAAGAAATGAAGCAAAGCTATGTCGTGTATAACTGAATAAAGTGACTTTGGCGCTGAGAGTCTAACACATTACTATCGGCTGTTACATAAAAGAAGGTTGACGTTTTCCTAACAAATAGAAGGAAAAAAGGCAAAAATGTGGGACTGGTAGAAGAAACGAACAAAAAGCAAAACAACAAAATTATTCAACTTTATATCATTAATTGTTTATTTATTGATTATTACATTATGATGGTAGATAGCAAATAGTAACTGATAAGTTAATTAATTTGTTTGTTCATTTATTATTTACTTCTTCTTCTTCTTGCCTTTAACTAAAGCAAACAGCATCAATGTAATATCCAATCTCTTGATCAGCTTCACCGAATTCTTTTAATTGTATATCTGTTAAAGGCAGTAGATTTGGTTTACGAGCTACAAATTCAAACACACTGCTGGCTTTTTGCTTACTTCGTTCCTTAGAAAAAGTAAAATAAAAGCGAATATAAAGAGAGTTAAACATATTCTATTACTACTAAAATTACTTCGAAGTTAAACTTAAGACAATCAACAGGTGCGAAAGCACCAACAGCCTTGGAACTTCCAGTCATAGCAAGGTAATAAAATCACATAAATTACACTACACTCATGAAAAAAGTTTTGAATTAATTGTTGTAATACCAGACAGGATATTTGGCTAATTTTAGGTTAGGTTAGGGAAAGATTAACGTTAGATTTAAGCTAGGGACGGGGTTATTATTATTATTCCCTTGCGTCCCAAGTGGAACATAGGACTTTATCAACATATCTCCACTTTGTTCTGTTCTCTGCCATCCTCTTCATCTGGGTCCACTATTAACCAAACTCTCTCATCTCCTCCATGTCACCCTCGCACCGACGACTCACTCGTCGCCTCCAATTTGGATTCCACTCGAGGGCCTGGCGTGCGATGTCATTCAGCAGCCTCCTCAATGTATGCCTGACTCATCTCCACTTTCTCCTACATATTTGTTGAGCGATCGGCTCTCAGTTGGTTTGTTCCCATAGTTTTTTTGCTGCTTATTATTTTTGGCCATTTGATCTTCAGTATGGAGCCAGCGAAGGCAGCTGTTGACCGAAGTCTGCAACCTTCTGGATACCCTTTTCGTTACATACAGTGCAATTTTCTGACCCGTATAGAAGAACTGAATTCACATTAGTGTTGAAAATCCGAATCTTGTTCCTTTTGCTCAGCGCAGTGCGGAAGATTTCCAAACTGGTTTCAGGTTGATGAAGGCGTATCTTGTCTTTCCGATTCTAGCTGTTGTTGACATCTTCGTCCGTTCCACCTGTAGTTGAAACGATGCTGCACAACTAGATAAGTGAAGGAGGCAACCTCTGTTAAATTTCTCCCGTTGGTGGTGATTGGTGCTGGTTGTTGTTGCTGTAGCGGTTCGTTGGTTATCTTCATCACCTCTGTCTTCTCCATGTTCACCTGCTATCCTGTCTTCGCTGCTGGCCTCTTCGGCCAGTTTGTTGGTTTTCGCTTCCAAGTCTTCGAGTTTGTGTGACACTAGACATACATCATCCATATGCGAAACCCAGATCTTCTACGGTCTTCTCATTGGTGGTCCAGTGTACTCCTGTCTCCTCTATCCCAATGCACAGTCTGACGCATAATCCTATTCACCACAATTAAGAATACTATCGTTGTTAACAGACAGCCGGATTGACTTACTCCTGTATGCACTTTGAACGCCCCGCTGAGTTTTCCATTGTGGATCACTTGACAAGTGGCATTGTCATATAGTCAGCTGTTGAATGAGGTTGACAAAGACTTGGGCACTGCACACCGTAGTGTTGAAGTAGTTTCCAAATTACTTCTCGGCCAACGCTGTTTGTCTAAGGCTTTTTCAAAGTCGATGAAGTTGAGGTAGAGGCAAAGATGACTGTCATTCTAAGATTTGTTCTGTGATGACGATGTGCAGAGTCGCAATTCGATTAGCACATTATTTGCCTTTCCTGCATCCAGCTTGTTCTGGTTGGTGGGGTGGAGTTATATATCCAGTGCATATTTTATTCTGTCTAGGATGATGGGACTTAGTATTTTACTTAGCGTGGATAAGAGCATTATTCCACGTCAGTTCTTGCATAAGGTTTACGTTAACCTTATTAGAGGGACATTAGAGTCAAGGTTGAATTAAAGGGTTAGTTCTTAGCGTAGTTACTCTCCAAGATCATTGGTGCATCCATGCCTCTATAATTGAACTTTGCGGAAACTACTTAATATGTTTGATAGAGCTAAGTTAAACTATAGAACCCAGCCCCCAATCAACCTGACCACTTGTCTTTAACACCTAATTAGAAACAAAGAGTAATAGAAGTCACAGAATTATTAGAAAGGTAACTATGGATCACAGTGTTATTAGATCCGTTTACATTTCTGATTTTGTTCTCTAATCTGCTTCAAAATCCAAAGCCTCCCATAAGTCCAGTTATCCCTTCAAGCTTCTCCTCATATGTATATATTAGTAACTTCGATTAGGCATATTCATCCATGTGCACACAAGAAAGAGTATTAACACTGGTCCGAAAGAAATTATTACCGTGACCAATGCCTGACTTGTGATGATTCGTTACTTTTCTACGAACTAATATTTCATGTAAAAATATGGACAGAGATTTAAAAAAATAAATACTTTTGTAATTTAAACATTCGATTAGTGTAGATCAACATTCCGCTGATTGTTTACCTTCCCAAAATATACTCAGCCTCTTTAATAATCGCTTAGTGGTTCAAAACACACATCAGATCCCACTTCAAGGCGATTCGTACTATCTTCTTATAATTCTGGTTTGATAGTGGAAAAAAGGCGTTGTTTATTTTCTAAATAATCGAGCTTGTTTTATCACCAAAGAACATGTGAGTGATAAGTTTTATCAAATGTCAGATTATGAAATGTAACTAAGTAATAATATTCACAAGGAGGAAAATACATTCAAGCATTATATTGGTGTAGTTGTGTTCTCTGTGGTTTATAGTTCATCTGTGAAGCATTCGTTATCTTCCTAAACACAATACGTTCAACGCACACTTCAATTTGAAGTGAGCTTTTCGAATTCTTCGTTAGTTTATCAGTCATGCACTGGAGATGTTCGCAACTATCCAGCCTAGAGAACACAACTATACCAATATCATCCCCCTGAGTTGCAAATTCTCGCCATCATATCATAATATATTACTTACCATACATTCATCTTTAACTTTAACATCTAACAGTACACTACCACCGACTGCACGTGTACGACGATCTTCATATGTGTCAATGATATGTTCATCAAATAATTTCACAACAATAGCATTTTTATAATTTTGATTTTTTACATCAAAATATACTGGTGTATTACGACATGTGAATGTGATAACTTGTTCTGCTTTTGAATGTAATAATTGTAGATAACGAAGTTGATTTGTTGGTGCATAGTATAACTAAAATAGAATTAATTAAATAGGAAATACTTAATTGTCAAAATTTGTCATATAATTATCAGTAATTACGATTATTAAGGATATTGTGTTCATAAGGACAGATATAACGCCAGTGAAAAACTACTGAGATGATTTAAAAAACCTGCATTCTATCAAGTTTGACCAACAGCTGATCTCCAATTTTTCATTTCAGAGTAAAAATATGTTTACATACTGTCGCCAAAAATATTTTGACCCAAATTGTATAAAGTCGTTGAGGTGGTGTTTTTTTCTATTTGGGGTACCTGAAACAGAATGAGCATTAGTGTTACGCAAGTGAAGGGCCCAGGAGACAACTTCTTGAGGCCATTCACTGCCTGTCTGAATTGGTCTGAGTTGTATCCGTACTAAGATCTTACCACTGGCTACGGACCGATGCGAGGTAAGTTTGGATGAACAATTATCGGAGTTGACCTTTTGTAACCGTGTTCCACAGAATGGAAACACAGCATAGCTGGCTTGCTGGTAACCTGAGGGAAACATCCTAGTGCTGTTATATCCTTATTCTCCAGAAGTACGACTGCGTCTGATATACCCTATTTAATCATTTTTGATTAAATGACATAACTTTAAAAGTCAGTGTGACAGTCAAGTGATCGTCAAGATAAGTTTATAGGGCCTATCATCCTGAAATGATTGTGGGACTTGACCGTAGAATAGACAATATTTATAAAACTCTTAAATATTTGACTCTTATCATATGCTGGAACAAATGTATGAACAACAGAGAGTTTAGGAAAACACAGGTCAGAAAGGTAAGTCAATAAACAAGGTTATGGATCTCTGTTGACTGAAATGTCAAAGACAGTGGATGAAGTAAGATTAGGATAAAAGTAGGATTCTTGATGGCCGAACCAAAATACTGCATTAACCTATGAAGTTTCTAACTGTTGGGTTTATCAGTGTAACAAGATGTAGGCTCACTGTTTGGACAGTAGTAGAAATCGATTATTGAAGACTTTAGATGGTGTCATTTAAACTGGTAGTGTGAAATTAATGGAATTCATGTCTTTCCTTTATTCACACAGATTAATACCAAACGTTGTTTTATTTCTCTTATTCATATCATTCACCCTTTATTATTTTAGGAATGCTGATAGTATTACTTTCATTCCCTTTCATAGTTATATGCTTTTGTGAAGATTATTTGAATTGTCTCAGACTACCATTACATAGAGTATTATTTTGTCTATGTCTGTCCTTGTCCACAGCAAACCTCGTTCAAAATAATGCATTATTATTATTCCCTTGAGTTCGGGGTGCAGCATAGGGCTTCAGGAGTACATCTTCAACTAACCTTGTTCTTTACAATCTTTTTTACCTGGCATCAGGATTGACCAAGAAGGCTTTCATCTACTCCTCACATGATCTCTTCCATATCACCCTAGGATATATACCCAGCTCATTGTTTCCTATTCGGGTTCCTCTAGAAGGCCTAGAGTGTGATGTCACTCAGCTCAATGTGTCTAATCTGTCTATATTTTCCTTTGCATGTTCGCTGGTTGGTAGGTTCTTGGTTGGCTGGTTGCCATAGTTCCTTGTTGCTAATCCTTTTTGGCCGGCCGTGTAGGCCCGTTGGAAATACTTTTTGTAACATACTCATAAAGTCTGTGAAATACAGAGAAGCAGTGACTTGTCTGGCATTGTTTATGCTAAATGCAGCACGTTTCCACACTTTTTTTGAATTAGTGAAGTTCTTTCTTGTCTTTGCGATCCTGTCTGGCCAGCTGGCTAGTTGGCTGTGACATCTTCATCTGTGCCACCTGTAGTTGAAACGATGCTTCCTACATAAGTTAAAGAAGTGACTTCTATCAGATTTCTCCTATTGATGGTGGTTGGTGTTTGTTGTTGTTGGTTAAGTATCTTCGTCACCACTGTCTTCATTATGTTCACCTGAAGTCCCGTCTTCACTGCCCTTCTCTTCTTCCAACCGTCAATCTTTGAGTTTGTGTGACATTAGACGTAAATCATCCTCGAAGTCTAAATCTTTCATAGTCTTATTGTCAGTCCTACTTATTTCTGTCTTCTCTCTTCCAACAGTCTATTGCATGACCCACTCCATCACAGTCAAGAATATTATATATGATAGTAACTAGCCTTATCTTACTCCTGTTCTCACTTCATACGATCCTCTGTGTTTCCCCCTATGAATTAGTTAGTATGTGGCATTACCATACAGCTGTTGAATGGGATTCATAAATGCTTGGAACGCTCAGCAGTATCGAAGCAGTTTGTAAATTAATTAGCAGTCACCACTGTTGAACATTTTTTTAAAGTTTATGAAGCTGAAGCAGGGATTTGACTTGTTCAATGATAGATTGTCGCGTTGCAATTTGATATGTACACGGTTTATGTTTCATGAAGCCATCTTGTTTGTCTATCGGTATGTTGTTCATATTAATGAGAAGGATGTTACAAAGATTTACTAGAACCAATAAATTATTAGTTTCGTTATTCACTTGTGATTCATTCTTCACATTTCTGTGTTTATAGGACAGCATATTTTACATTTTAGACAACTTCTCCTACCAGAGAGAATTGTCCTTTTTGTTGGTATATTAACTTATTGAGAACCAAAAGTATTCAACAGAGTAAACCATTTCTTATAAGATTTTACGAGCATTTATTTCTCTTTTTTTTTAATTCTTAGGAATTTTATTTGTAAGTCTGTCATTTATTTGGAATTGCAGCAAACATTATTTTATAGCAACTTTTTTCCATTTCAGTCTTTCTTATCTGTTTAAGTGGTTAAATCATATAAATATGTCTATCTTGAAGCTATTTACTCTATCAATTTATTTCATTCATGCTGTCCAGAATGTTAATTTTCAGATATAACTAATGAATTTCTACAATCCTTCACTTAAACTAACTACAAATACATTAGCTGTCGAAAAACAGAAATCCTCTGGGCTCACATTTAGTTAGGGAATAGTGCTGTTTAGCCTTGTCTCACGTGTGACAATATGAGTGATGCACACAAGTAACATATTGTATATTTTACTTAGTTTAAGTGTAAATCGATTCTGCTGGCTGACATCATTATCAGGACTGCGCAGATATAGGCTAACATTGTTTTAGCTATGTATTTTGACTAGAAAGACAAATGACGCATATATTCAACTTAAATGTTTCTAGCTTCATTGGAATTTCACTTCTCTAATGTTTTGAAAAGTTACTCAGGCTTAATAAATAATAATAATAATAAATAATAACTGTACAAACACAGTCAGCGTCATTTATCACCACAGTCAATAGCTTTACATTTATGATCAATAAATTTTACTCTGAATTCCTACAGTAATGAAGTCGACGATGCTCATAGAAAGTAGAGTCTTTCACCTAACTACAGTTACCGAAGAATTCAAGTTGTAGTTATTTTTAAGAGGTGTGAGCTCTTTTGAGTAACTTGACTTATCTTTACCGGAGGTATGAGGAAGAACTAAGACTAGTCACCTAAGACTAGTTCATTTACATTTGGGCTACTAAGATAAATAATCATACTATATATTTATCCTTGATAACTCTGAACAGGGGCGAAAACTAAAAAAATTGTTTTAAATCAAATTCGTGATTTGTAAATTAACTCTCTATTTGAAATTTATACAGTTAGATAGGAAATTTTGCCACAGGATCCATTGGAAACCGAAGATGTTCAGATTATGATATGTGATCTTTTTGATGAAAATTTGCTAATTTGATTTGAACTATTACCAGTTTGTCCAACTAACCAATCGGAATTCGGGTGCATTGAACTGATCTATGGAAGCTGTGTCGAATTTGTTGTGCCCAGATCTCTGTACTACAAACATTTTCATAACACATATTTCAAACATTCATCTAACAATATAATATGGCATTACCAATCACTAAATATGATCTTTGAAGAAGTAACATGCTTTCATAAATTTCTTCCTATGATGCACTCGATAGCTGAAGTCGAGTTCCTTCAAGTGTATATTCTCAGACACCATATTTAAAGGTAACATTGCTAAGAAAGATTCTAATAGTATGTTCTTCTCTGTAACTCATCTAAATATTGACTATAATTAACAGGATGAACCTTATCAATAATTCCTGGGTCGTAGTACTAGTGAAGAAATGGCGACTAAAGTATCACTGTACCTTTCACTATTCGAACTTTTAACCAGTCGACTATTTATCTGCAGTCAAATAGATATTGTCTTCGACAGTGTAATTCTTATTTATTTGATTTCTTAATTTACTATTCATTTGATAATTTCGATATCAGTGTCTAATCAGAAATGCCTGAGTAAAATTCTACAATGAACTAGTTCATTTGACACTGTTATTATTTCCTTGGGTTCCATGTGGAACATGAAGCTTCGGTAGCAAACCTTTATTTCACTGTGTTATCTCCAGTCCATTGATTATTGTCTCCCCCGTAACCCATAAGCTTTTATCTTCTCTTCATACGATCTTCTCCATGTCATTATCGAACGTCCAACTCATCATTTCCCATTCAGGTTCCACTCGATGGAATGCTAGGCATTTTACGTCTTTAGCATCTATCCAATCCATCTCCATTTCGTTTGACTTCTGTGTTGCGCCATAGATTCTTAGTTGGTTTGTTGCCGAATTTCATCTTTGCTAATCGTTTTTGGTCGGCTGTCTGACTTTCAGTATACAGAGAAGACGGCTGCTGATTAAAACTTGTTAAAAATACTTATCGTAACGTCCGCGCTAAGTCGCTGAACCATACAGGGGCACTAATTCCCTTTTAGTTCTGATTGCAGTAGATTTCCACGATCATTTCAGATTAATGAAGGCCCGTCTTGCCCTTCTAATAATGGATGGCTCTGACGTCCTTATCTCTGTCTCCTGTAGTTGAAATGAAACTATTTAGGCAAGTGAAGTTCTGAATTATTGATTAAAGCAGTTAACTGAGTCATGGGTTTCAAACACTTTTTCACCTTCTGTGGTTAAGACAGCCGTATACGATCATTACCTCTTATATATGAGGTTTGACTCAATAAGAAGTGTCTGAAAAGGTGTGGTTTACAAATTACACTATTCGTTGTAGAATAATAATAGTAATACTAATGTTAAAACCACATATTCCAGTCATTCAGTAAAAAACAGCTCAGTCTGTACTGACGTCAAAGAATGAAAAGCGACTGGGCTGTAAAAGATTAACTTTATATTAGTTTGAGTTGTAAGTTGTGTCTGAAACTGATTGGAAGAGAGAGGAAAAGAGGAAACATTCGATTTAACATTTACATTTTAATAACTGGTATTAGACTGACAAAAGATATCTCTACCAAAGAGTACGTTGGTTTCATTTTTAGCAACTAGTTGTTTTAAACACATTCATCTTTTAGTCTAACTATTTTAGTCCATCACTGATAATTTTAAATGTCTGGAATTCTTATCTTTTACAGGTAAGCACTGAATAAAAAAGACTGGAAAGTTGTGTGTATTTTTATTCAACCTACTTTCAGTGACTGACTCCTGTGAAGAGGTAACATTAAGTATAGTTGAGACATTCAGAGATGACGGTATGAGACATATTGTAACGATAGGAGATAAAGACTTGATAACAGAATATTTATTTAGAATTTCATATTTCTATATGGAAGAATTATGTACACCTTATATGAAAACCGTTGATTGCACAGATATTTCGTGTTGCGTTAATTCTACCCTTCGTATTTTGTTTCTTTGTGTTCTTTTCGTGCCTCCCATGTTTTACCGCAACGCTGGTTCATTTATTCTTTGTGACTTCTTATCTATCTCTCCGTTATTTTGCATTTTCATGCCGTTCAACGTCTCTTTATATACTACTGATAAACCGTATCAGTAGCACACACTGCAGTATTTTTAGTCTCTACAAAATACTTTAGAATAACTATGTCCATGTATTAGTACACTTATAATCCTATGTATTTTGAATGACTTAGCAGCATGCAGAAGTTCATATGGCTGACACCATATACTATATTGTTAAGCTATTAAAATATAGAATTATAAGGCAACTAGAATGTGAATACATTTGTTTTAATATCCTTATGTCCATATCTCAGTAACTGTATCACATGTCCCAGTCAAAATGGTTTATTTGCAGTTATAGCTGAAACATAGTTTATAGTCTATCACTTTGAACATTATATAAAGGTAAAAAAATGTGCAAAAATCCAAAATCCCTGTACGTATGATCTCATTCAAAGTTCAGTTACTGGTTTTAGTGGCTATCCACTTCCATCGGATGGTTTCTACCCTCGAGTCTCATAGTGATTACAACCTATGTACATAGGACATCTGTAACTGTGAATATTCTAGGCTCGAGCCCACATTATTTGACAACTTAATCAGGGGTATTTTTCAGATATGTTTGGATTATTGATAGTATACGTTTAAAAAGCTTCAAGTTTTATGGGCGAATAACTTAGAATTTTTAGTAAAACAAAAATGTGAGGGTGATTTGGTATTCCACAGGTTTATAGTTTCTGATATCAACAGTTAATTAAAACGTATTTTTGGGAAATAATCATAACAAAATATTTTCAAAAGTAAATTGTTTAACAAAAGTTCAGGACGGCAGCAACAGGAGCACATGCGTGTATGTATATCAATATTTAGTATTATTATTTCCTTTAATTCCTAGAGGAACATAGGGCTTCAGCCGAACGTCTCCATTGATTTCGGTTCTCTGCTAAAGTTTTCACCTGGATCCAGGTCTGCCCACATGCTTTCATCTCCTCCTCGCATGACCTCTTCCAAGTCACCCTTGCACTGACGACCAACTCGCCTGTCCCCATTCGGGTTCCACTCGAGGGCTTGTTTAGTGATGTCACTTGATGGTTTCCTCAGCGCATGGCCAATCCATCTCCATTTCTTCCTGCCTATTTGTTTCACAATCGGTTCCTGGTTGGTTCATTCATTGCCAGAGATCCCTGTTGCTGATATTTTCTGACCGGCCATCTGATCTTGAGCGAAGACAACTGTTAATGAAGGTCTGAAGTTTGTTTGAGATGCTATTTATGACGCGCAGTGCAAGTCTCTGATTCGTATAGCAAGTAACACTGACTTCACATTGGAGTTGTAAATCCGGATCTTATTTTCACTTTCATGCTGAGTGCTGTTGACCTCCACTTAGACTTGAGAGTACTGAAAACTTGCCTTGCTCTTCTGATCCTAGCTTTGATATCCACGTCGGTTCCGTCTGCCTGTAGTTGAAACGATGCTTCCCGGGTCAGTAGGTAAAGGAGGTTGTTTCTTTCAGGTTCCTCCCATTTATGCTGGCTGATTGTTGTCTGTTGTTGTTGCTGTTTCCAGGAGTCTTCATCACATCTGTTTTCTCTGTGTTTACTTGGAGTTCTATCTTTGATGTTTGTTCTGCCAACTTGTCGCTTTTCACTTAAATATCTTTCAGTTTGTGAGAAATCAGACATATATCATCGGCGAAGTCCAGATCCTCCAAGTTTTTCGTGAGGGTCCATTTAAAGCCTGTTTCCTCGCTGCCCATTATCTGTCGCATTATCCAATATACCGCAATCAGGAAAATCATTGGCGATAGTAGGAGCCTTGCCTTACTCCCGTCTTCATTTCGAAGGATTCCGTAAGTTTCCCGTTGTGAATTACTTGGCAATATTTAGTGTATTGAATATCAATGAAATACAACATCATATTGAATGTTTTTTTTTAGTGTACGCTCTCTTTATTTCCCTGCAGTCTATATAAATAATCGCTAAAAATAACTGTGCTGTATGCTCTTTTGAACTCTATCATAAAACCTGTACTATACGTCATTTAAGCACACTGTTATGTGTACATAACGACGCACTCATCACACTGACGATTTTCTGATTCCTAGCATAGAAGCAAGTAAGGTGAATGGATACTAGTTACGTTAATTCGACAGGCGTATAAATGTAGCCTATCATATTTTTTTTAGGAAAGATCATCTGCATTTTGCCTAAGCAAGATTTATTTTATTTTGCCTATCCTTGTGTATATTATCCAAGAGGATCTTATAATATCACGACGAAATATTCATCTCTTTTGTACTGACAAACATTAACTGACATACAACATAGGCGCTAGCACAACTGCGTACATCTACTCCCCGACATCGGTATATTATGGCTTGGCACAATCGATATGTGGTAATAAACACCGAGTGGGATTACTATTGTTATGGTTATATTCGCTACTTTAAAAGGATGTATTATCCACATCTAATATTCTTCGAGAAACACTTTATTGCTGTCTACATCGGAATGTAATAAACAGATTACTACACTCTTCTAAGTTTAGTTCAACTTACACAGAACACTAATCATAGAAATTAAGCTAAGACTTACAAGGGAAAAGTGTCCAGGTAATGAAAACATCCATCGATAATCTAATGAAATAAATGCAGTCTAATTTGTTGTCAGACTATCCGAGATTAACTTCAGTTGGTGTATGTTTACTGACGTAATTAAGTGATGATTTAAGGTCAAATGAAAATCTGGTTTGTCACACTGAAATAATGATCTCGGTAATGTTTGGATCTCATAGCTCATCTGGCAAAAAGCTGAACTGGTACTTCGAAAACTGCTGATTCAAATGCTAGAGCGATCAAGATTTTCATTCCATCTCCAATCATCAGACATTAAAGAGACAAAATTGAATTTTTTAAAAATGTACAGCTGGAAAGTGAATAATGATCCTTACCTGGTTTTTGAGAGACGTAGCATTGCGTTTCTGTTGTTTCAAATGTGATATCCACCAATCATCTGAGTTATTTGTTTTCACAAAATTAGTAAGAGGTTGCTAAAAGACAGATAAAAGTAATGATTACAAAAGATTTATGATTATATATATATATATATATATATAAAATGATCGCTGTGATGCCACTAGCAGTTCCTCCCATACGGTATCTATATGATCTCGCATTTGAGTCAGTGCTGTAACGATTGAAGTAGTATCATTATACGTACCTTACCTGAAACCAAGTTATCCACAAAAGAAAACTCAGTGAGGCGTCTGGAGTAAACACAAGAGTCAGACAAGGGTGCTTATTATCACCAATGATATTCCTAATTGTGGTGGACTGGATTGTGCGTCAGACTGTGAGTGAGAAACGAGAAGACACGGATATCCTGGACCGACCGCGTGAAGAACGTAGAAGACCTGGATTTTGCGCGTGGATGATTTATGTTTGATGTCACTGTCACAAACTCGAAGAACTACAGGCGAAAACGGACAAACTGGTCGAAGAAGCAGTCGGCGAAGACAGGACTCCAAGTGTACATAGACAAGACGGAAGTTATGGAAATAACCAACCAACCAACGAAAACAGCAGCAACATCCAGCGCGAATCACCATCAACGGGAGGGATTCGAAAGAGGTTACTTCGTTCATCCACTTATCTAGCATTGAGCATTGTTTCAACTACAGGCAGTCGGAACGGACGAGGATGTCAAATCGAGTGAGGATCGGGAAGGCGAGAAACACACACATTCACCAACCTGAAACCAATCTGGAAATCTTCGTCACTCAGCCAGCCAGAATCAACAACAAAATTCGGTAGGATTTTCAATACGAACAGCGTCAAGTCAGTGAGTTCTTCTATACGGATCAGAAACTTGGCGGGCGGGCGGGTCACAAAGAATATTTCCAACAGCCTGTTGCAGACCTACCTTTATCAACAACTAACTGTCTTCGCTGGCTCTATACTGGAGATCAGATGAACGGGCCAGGTCTGAAAGAATCACCAACAAGAAACTGTGGGAACAACAAAACAAAACAAGGACCAATCGCCAACCAACAAATATGCAGGAGAAAGTGGAGGAAGATGGATTGGACACTCGCTGAGGAGGCCACTGGGTGACATCGCGCGCGCGTCAGGCCATTGCTCGAGTGGAACCAGATGGAAAGGGAAGCGGCGAGTAGGTCGTCAGTGCAAGGGTGACATGGAGGAGATCGTGTGAAGAGGAGTTGAAAGAGTATGGACTAACATGGATGCAGGTGAAAAGTACAGCAGAAGGAAGACAGAAGTGGCAAGTGGAGACGTGCAGTTGAAGCCCTATGTTCCACTAGGAACCCAAGGGAACAACAATAATAAATACCTGAAACCAAAATCCCATCTGAAAATTCAATAGCTTGTCACCAATATTATCAGGGAGACCTTTGAATTCAATTGTATAAAGAAATTAAATCTGTTTGGAGGTTACTGAAGGTAAACTTTGAGTTCTGTAGGTTAAGTTAGAATGTTGTACTAAATTAAACGCAGATATATTTCACATAAAGCGTGAACAAAGTTAACTTGTACACAAATGACATTTCTGTTTTAGGAATAACAAGTACTAAATAATTTCATTTTAAGAAACAAAATCAACTCAGCATATTTCTTTATGGACACAACAAAGGATCCTCCAATTTCGTACCAAGAGATATTTTCGATGGTACATCTGTAGTTTCGACGTTAGAATGCTTGCCAGCCAACCACGTGCTCTGGGGCTTGATTCCCGACGGCCTACATTCTAGACTTCTCCTAGTTTAATACCTGCTAGTAAGCCTGGAAAATAGGGAGGGTTAGGCGTGAGACTAGCAGCTCCACTCCGTAAAAGTAGCACCGCTGCTGCTGAAACTTTAGGGCCTGAGGCTTTTTCTCCGAACGTAGATAGAACTAAAGGATATTCTCCATGGATTTGTGTAAATGTAAAGATAAATAAAAATTTAATGATACAATAGATTAAGTAACTTGCAGAAATGTAAGCTCTTAGATAAGTTGTATTCTAAAGCTACATTTATAGACTAACTTGAAGAAAGGATAATGATTGAGAAGGATTTTAGGTAAACAACCCAATATGGAATGTTTCATGTTTACATGACTTGACTACATGTATGTCTTTGATGTTCACAGTAACACTCGTAATCTTTGAGCAGTTTTAACTCTTAATGATCTCAACTCAGGCTAAACTAAGAAGCATTTAGCAAGCAGTTAACCAATCGACTTAAAGACGATTTAGTCTTCAACCGAATTCCTGAACGACGATTTGCTTGAAGTATGATGTAACTATGTTGGACTCAATCTTGTGCTACTGAAACGTTTGGTAGTATGATGACAGAGCTGTTCAAAGCTTGTTATTCCATAAAAGCTACTCTGAGATTAATCAGATGCTGACAAACCCTTTAAGTTGGTAATATTTTTATTTCCATATTTCACATGTAGATCTGATACCATCCTTTATATAGAATTAGAATTATTTTTGTTTATCAATATAACTATTTTAATAACGTAGTCATATTTAAGTCTGATCTCTTATTTTCTTTAATTTGATCAAATGTCCAATTCAACCGGAATTAGTTACCATACCACACCTACTGCGTTGGCTTACATGAATAGTCAAGTTATATTTTACTTAGAGCATATCGTTTTCTGTATGTTAACTAAATGAGTCCAGTTCGAATGACACTATGTTTGTCCTACTAATCCCAGATCGGCTGGTTTTCATCTAAATTATTAAGTTAATTATTTGGAAACATTTCAACAGTCAAGTTTATAGGACACCTCCATGTACGTATTTGACCAGCTCATTGTCGTCTGATAAATACTTCATTGCCAGAACACATTTTGATTGGTTGGAGGGTTTCACCATGAGCTGACATCAGTTAGGGAACCATTGGAAAACCCGGGGGTAATGGACAGCTCTTTCGTCCTGGTTCAGGACTCTTCATCAGTACGCGTGCACTACCAGGGTTCTAACCTAGGACCTTCTGGTTACAAGGTGAGCTCGTATAGCATTGAGCTACTGGGACCCAATCTAGTGGTCCATGAATTCTAAATTCTGCCAATTCATTTTATATGCCTAACACTTATGTTTTACACTGTTGACGTGTATGATCCCATGACGTGTAGTAAGTAAGATCCACTGCTACTAGACAGAATGAATCCCCGGCATATTTACAACATACCATTAACACAAAACAAATGAGTTCGAAATAAAAGGGGTTTCTGACGCTGAGAATTATAATAAACCATAATAAAAATTAATTATTTATAATTTTACTGTTTGTTCCTGTTAAGGCTGATAGTATAAGGCGTGCTCTTATGTGGCTAACATTTTTTCATTCTTTTTATGTTCCGAGTGAAAAATAAGGATTCAAACTTGATCTTGGAGTTTTAGTAGCGGTGGTGTGTCATTAAACAGGATGGATTTGCTAGCCTCACGTACAACCTTTCTTCTTTGTCGGGTCTACTACCAGCTTAGCGAGGTCTAAGAGTACATCGGATGGGAGTCAACTATAGACCACTTGTGTGATTAGGACAGTTGAAAAGTTCAGTCATAATCCTTTTTGCTTCTCACTGTCTTATGAACAAACCCTATAATATCAGTTCTTTCTAGCCTATTCGCTTTTACTTCTTATTCTTAACTCCAGTGTAAGATAAATTTTGAATAATTTATTTGTAGGTTGATTTCCAACTAATGAATTATGAATAACAAACTTAATGTTCCAACCTATAAAGTTTTAGCTCCCTAACTATTGTCAACACCCTTGAAACAAGAAGTATACTCAAACCACTAGTATGCTGACTAGTATACTTGAATGTCCAATTTCATTTAATATTCAAAAATTTTATCAAACAAAATATACTCTAAGCAAGCAGTTAATTATAAACACACACAAAGGCAGTGGTTACAAAGCATACTTTAAATCTATTCATACATTTAGATTATTAATAATTGATAAGAAGAAATCCATTAAGGTAAGAAAAGTACAAACACTTTAAAGAGTGTATTAGTGTGTGCATGTGCTTGTGTGTGTGTGTGTGAAGAAGAAGGACAATGGCTATTGTTTGTCATCACAACGACAAAATGAATCATTTAGACACTGTAATATCATTTATTTTAGAACAACCATTACTTATGAATTGCAATAGTTGTCGAAATAAAAGTTAGAAATGATTGTTGATATTTTCGTGATAATAATAACCTTGGTGGTTAAGAACAGATTTCATGACACCTGCTGGTATATTATAGGTCAAATACACAAACATTAATCAATGAACTCAACAGTCACCGAACTAGCACTATTGGTGTTTATATATATATATATATATATATATATATATATATATAGGCTTAGATAAGTATCTTGCCTACGAAGCATGTCGTTTATACTGTTCTTGTTTCTAATTTGTTTGAATCACTAAGATAAACATTTGATCTAAGCTCGAGGCATATTTTAATCTATTAGAACAAAAAGTGCTGACGATAAGTATTTTTCTTAATATCAGTAAAAAGTTTGAGCATTGTGGATTAGATCAAATAAAGTATAATTATATTTCAATAGTTTACACACAATGATAAGTTTTGTTATTGGTAATATTTCGAGCAAAATTACCAATAACGAAACTTATCATTGTGTGTAAACTATTAAAATATAATTATAAGTATTTTTCTGTTTAAAACTAAAAAGAAAACTCTTTAAGTATTGAATTGTAGGGTTTTGATTGGTTTCAAGGTAAATTTCATTACGAATCAAGATTGGTTAGTGAACTACTGAAATCCAAGGAGTTACAGACAGGTGTTTTGTCCTATTGTTCACCTGTCACCTTACCAGAGTTTACACTGTTGAACAGCTCCAGTTTATGTCGAAACAGCTGTCCAACGCCACCTAGCTTTCAGTGGTTATTTAAGTGATTTCGGTTTGTGGCAAAATTTACCTAGAAAAAAAACCTTTTTGGTATATCTGATAGCAAAATGGAAAACTAAGACGTTTATTTAGTCGAAGATTAGAAGAATTGACTACTTTTACAAGGGTTTATTTCAGAGACCAAAAAAAAAGTTGCAGATCAGCTGGAAACCAAGCTGCAGTAGAGAGATCCTTTGTTTTCTACTGGGAGCTCCTTAGAATCATGAACTTGTGACTTTGAACTAGAACTGAAACAATGTCTTAGTGATGTGAATAATGTGAAATATATATATATATTTCTAATAATTGATAACTGAATGATAAACGAAGATGAAAGCTGACCTATGGCACTTGGGAGTAACTGAAGGCCAAAAAGCAAGGCCATCTCACCTGTTATTTTATCCTTCTACATCTTTCAGTGTTGTTTTATTTAGTGCATTCAATTTGGTCTTCGAGAAGAACAAATCCGCTTCACTTTAATAACTTTTCTTCACCCTTATTATGTAATGTTTTTTCAGTCAAACCTGACCTTTGAATTTTGAGTAGCAGTGATGTGTCTTTCAACGAGGTGGAGCTATTAGCCTCATGCCCAACCTTTCCTCCTTATCGGGCTTACTACCAGTTAGGCGATGTTGAGTGAGTCGAACGGGAATCGAGCTAGGACCACATATGTGGTTGGTGGGTATTCTAGCACTGAATAATCTATGCGTCTACATACTATTACTTATAAAGCCGACTATATTTAAACAACTAGTTTACTTGCTTACGTAGTGAAAACGAACTACAGTCTCCTGGGCCATTTTCATACACTATGATTTGACTATAGCTTTCAATGCAGTGCTAATTTTATAGCAACGAATATTCTAAGTAACTTGATCATTATTAATTCATGGGGTACCGATCAATTGTTAACTGGTATGCATGGCGAGTTGATATCATTCTGAGAAACAGTCAGGTATGAAAATCGGTAGACAGACATTTTATCCCAACCTCAAATCCTTGGCTGTATGCACCTAGAACTCAATCGACTTTGAGATACTGCTATCAGATCTTCCAGTCAGTAAATCACCATTGATTCATTGAGTAAAAACCTAATAGCTCAAGTTTTCCTCAAAGATAATATTTATCGTGGTTGTATCGTGGAAGCTATGGGACTTAGACTATCGGACTTCTATCCAGTGGGTGAATAATGACGCGTTTATCGTCAAACCTGTTGATATTTGACTTGATCATGAAAAGAATCATAGATGCGTATAACTTTAGAGCTCTAAGTCAGAACAAAGCAACTGTATACCTTTATTTGATAAACAAGCAATGCTTTTTTGGTTATGGTTACAGCTTAGTCTAACTTAAAAAATAAAGCAGAAGTGTGAAGCTAGTTTAGTCAAAATCGATTGATTTATAAATTAAATTCTTATCTATTTATTCATTTTCAGTAATACCTATGTGATTCACTCGCTATCAATCTAAAAATGAATTCCTCTTGAGAAGTAATGGTGAGTGATTAGTAGGTATATTATTTTTTCACGGGTTTAAGCGAATAATGATCAAATAGACACAATAATGAAGCGAAATTTTTCTCCTATACCTATTTACTGTAAGATAACATTCATTAATTTTCTTATTTACCAGTAATGAGTGTAATTTTGAGGAAAGAGTGGTTTTAGGAATAAATCCAGAGTATACTACTAGCTAATATAAGTGGACACACTACTAACCAGATCATAAAACTAATTGATCTGCATAATACTTAGCTTTTAGGTGAACAGAAAAGATTAAACTCTTCGTTTTTCACTTTATTTCACTCTTTTACTCTTTCCCAAAGTCTGCAAGTATAACCTGATACTTTTCAACTTGGTGTTTTGTTCAACTCTTTGATCTAAGTTTTACCATGAAACCTATTCATTATATATTTATACAACTCTAATGCTACGTCAGGATCCAAAGGTTTTGAAATAATTTCTACTTGGCTATTTATGT
This sequence comes from Trichobilharzia regenti, assembly GCA_944472135.2. NCBI lineage: Eukaryota > Metazoa > Platyhelminthes > Trematoda > Strigeidida > Schistosomatidae > Trichobilharzia > Trichobilharzia regenti. The sequence goes on from OX235262.1 coordinate 63,001,985, forward strand.
TATTATTTTGTGTGTGTACATTCAGTTTGTCAAACATAGAAAAGTATTCTAGTCTGACCATGGATTGATATCAGTTAGAGAACCATTGAAAACCAGGGAGTACTGGACAGCTGTTTCATCCTAACGTGAAAATCCTTGGCAGTACACACCCACTGCGTTTCAAACCAAGGACCTGGTGGTCAGGCTAAAATCACGAATTGGTAGAAGTTAGAATTCATGAACTTGCCAGTGGTTGAATGGTATAAGAGCTTGCCTTGTAACTTGAAGGTTCTGGGTTCCAACTCTGGTCGATGGTTGCATACTGATGAGGATTCCCAGACTAGGATGAAACAGCAGCTGTCCAGTACTCCTGGTTTCAAATGGCTCTCTAAATGATATCAATCCGTGGGCAGACTCGAAAACAAACAAATATAATCCTTACAAACCAAATCTTGAAAATGGTAAAGTATTTTTAAAAGATATTTGAAGCATAATAATTACTTCCGTCTGGTCATCGGTAGACATGCTATAAAAGGATTATGAAATGAAAAACATTTAGTATTCGACAAAATTCATAACTAATCTCCGTCTTTATTTACTTCATTCTATTTTGTTGTTGTCTTGTAGCACTCTCCGGTTTTCGACTGCATGAATTTCATTTCCCTGTCTTCCTGTCTATATTCCCTTCTATTTGAGTTGGCGAATCTTATGAATAACAGTGTCTGTGTATCTGTGTGCCGAATAACCGGTTACCACTGGCTTCTTTAAAGCTTGGATTTACTTAAAGTTAGGTGATTAAATCTCATCCAATCAAGATTTGTTAAAAATAATGTGAAATATAAAATAGATTTGTGTTAATTCAAGTATTGGTTTGTAGGGATTTGGTTGATTGGTTACAGGATTTCATCATGAGCTGACATCAGTGAGAGAACCATTGGAAAACCTGTGAGTACTGGATAGCCCTTTCGTCCTGGTTCAGGACTCTTCATTAGTACGTACCCACCGGGGTTCTAACCCAGGACCTTCTGGTTACAAGGCGAGCTCGTATACCATTAAGCCACTGGGACCCAATTCAATGGCCCATGAATTCTAACTTCTGCCAATTCATGATATAGCGCAACCACTAGCCAATGTCTTCGGCGAGTATTTGTCCTTACACCCGACCTGCTGCACCCTACTAGTTATGACTTCCCACTGGAACCCCAGGTAACTACCTACCTGAATAGGGCCAGTCGCCAGTGAGCATCTCATTGGTATTCAAGTATTGTGTTAACTCAATTAAACCAATATTACGTGAGTTTTCACTTTAGATGTATGACATAATTATTTGAGTAGTCTTCAGGCTGTTACAACATAATGGGACACATCAATTCGAGGGTTAACTTATGGTTGCATATTAAGCAATCAACTCTAATTTGATTTGCCGGTATTAACTGTACCCTGAGAGAAATTTAAATAATCCTAACTAACTAATTATTGTCCACAAATGCTAAGTTAAAAAAATATCATAATATATATTTTGCTGTAAGAAAGATAACAGAAGGAATAAACGTAAGAGATATAAGCAATGGTAAATTAAATAGGTCTGTAGAAGGGGAATTCATCCTCTTCACTAAATGTATAACCCCATATAGAGAGTTGTCCAAATCCACTTAAGAAAAAAATTTTGCATTTTAAGCATACATTTCAATCATACTTACTGTTTTAGCATCTTCACTTGGCTTGATACATGTTTCAGCTACATCACCTGTATTCTGGAATCTGCATTCAACTGCAAAAGCATCAGTTGGAGAGCCAAGATTCGGATCAATCCAGTAGACACCAGATTTTAAGGTTTCTGGAAACTCAGCTGCTTCATATATATCACGACAATGTCTTGCTGGATTCTGTTGTGTACCCATAGGTTGTTCAAAACTATTCATAGATGCTTCCAAACTTTCAATTCTTGCGTATATACGACGTAGAACTGCACCAACTGATGGTAGAGTGTTCGGTGTGATACTTTCGTCTAAATGTAGGTTCAATAATTGTATCATCAATTTACAAAGATACTTAAAGAAATGTTATTATTAGTTTTTTTCAGTTATAAATACCAGAAGATTATGATACTCAAAGTATCTCAAACACTGTCTGGTGTCCATATAATCAGGCAGTTGTTGAACTTGAAACGACAAACCAAAATCTTAAGACCTATCCACAAACAGGTGTTCTGTTCAGTTTCTGCCATCAAACCAATAGACTAGTAAATGATAAGAATAACTGGTTGGGGAACATTCATCCAAAAACCACTCTTTTTACGCATTATTTGCATTATCGCATGAAATTCAAGTTTTCAACTTTTATGCTTTTTCTGTCTCTATATGCTCCATCAGTGTTTACACTTCTATGTGACTGTGGTCTTTAGTTGGCTTTCCCTACTCTTTTGTTTACAGGATTTCATTATGAGCTGACATCAGTTAGAGAACCATTGGAAAACCTGTGAGTACTGGACAGCTGTTTCGTCCTAGTTTTGGACTCTTCATCAGTACGCACACACCACAGCCAGGACCTTCTGGTTAGAAGGCTAGCGATCTCATAGGCTATTAAGCCACTGAGACACGATGCAATGGTTCATGAATTCTAACTTCTGCCAATTCGCAACTTAGCGCAACCGCTAGTCAATGTCTTCGGCGAGTATTTGTCCTCACACCCGACCCGCTTTTCTTTATTCAAAGTAAGCTTGAATTATGCATGGAAAACTGTTATTTTGCTGTGTTTGCACCATTTGTTCGACTGAAATAAATACAAGTTTGATGAATGATTGATATGAGAGAGAACTAGGGATTATTGGGCAGCTGTTTCGTTCAGCAGTACGCACCTACGACCTACCAAGCATCAGACCTAGGACTATGATCAAACTTACAACTAATCAAGTTCCTTAAACTAACAAACAAAATAATTCCATTCGATATAAATGCTTTTTATTCTTGAAATTACCTGAGTGAAATGGTCATGTAGCATCTCTTTAATGCTGCTTGTTAGAAACTAATCCATCAAGAAGACGCATATGACGTCAAATATCATTTAAGCAATCAATGAACATCACTCGAGAAATATATTCTACCTTGGAACACTATTTATGTAAACATTTCCACCCTGAGAATTTACTCATAATTGTTAAAACAGCTGCAGTTACTAACTTCAGAGATAAAAACTCTATTGATATGTGTTTCATTTCACTCAAATCCAAAGAACTCAGGTATCCTCCTACATGTTTTTAAATGTCTATCAACCACTAGTAAGAATCTATGCATAATGCAATAGTTTCTCAGTGATACATCAAACAAAATTTATCGATAAATATGTGGAATTTGTATCAGTTAACAATAATTCATTTACACTGTTGTAGAAATCTTTCATAAATTTATCTGAAAACAAAAATGTCCTTTTGTTTTTTATCTGAATTACGAGAAACCATTTATCAGGAGAAAAAAAAGTGAAATTCCAAGAAGTAACTAAAGACGTTACTTCTGTTGCTTGTCTCTTTCATCACATGTGGATAATTTTCTAAGCATAAGAAAAACCTAAATCATGCTGTAAATAGGAAGTTTCTCTTTCCAGTACTCCCGCCTTCAGTCTCCAACTCAGCTGATAGAGGAGGCTCCTGTATTACTTACTGAACTCTGTAATTTAACGTTTAGTCCTCCAGAGTGTGTTATTTGTTCTCAGATATCATCTGAATGTGTTTTTAACTAGAAATCAAGACTGTACTTTATCACTGGTTCACTCTGAAACTATTTAGTTACAAGGCCACTTGCTTCCTTGAAAAGTACACTATTTACAAAACAGAACTCTGTCAACGTAAAGGTAACTTTTTTCAAATTCAATGATTGACTGTGGACCATTGAAAACCAGGCGTGCTGAACAGCTGTTTCATCCCGGTTTGGACACTTCAACAGCACACACTCATGACCTCATCGTGGATCGAATCTGGGACCTTATAATTAATAGACGATATCGTTGATCATTTAGCCATTGGGACGGAATTCAGTGACCAATGAAATTCAGTTCTGTCATTTTGGGATTTTCAGTATCATTGCCAACATACTGCTTGGGAGTCCCAAGCTAAGACGAAACAACTGTCTAATACTCCTTGGTTTTCAATGGTTCTTCAACTGATATAAACTTGGAGCCAATCGAATCCCTACAAACTAACACTTGAAAATTATATGCATCTTTTTTACCATAAACAAGATTGCGGCTGCGTCTTGTTGACGAGTACTAAAAATCCCGGGACTTAGGTCCAAGGCTCCAACTATCTAGCAACAATTTAGAGTACACCGTGATGTCGGCTAAACTGCAAATTTCACTGATAGAATTCAGTCTGCATTAAACGGAGGTCTAGAAGGATGACAATAAGTAATGCCTACTGTCCAATGAAAGAAAATGACCAGTAAACATGTCCTTTCACACAGTGGTGTTTTTAATTTCATTTCAGGTTGGCAGCTTTGTCTCAATTACGCTAACAATAAAAACCATGAAACGTAATATAAAGTCACACGAAATATTCTGGTGAAAAGAGATAAACACTTCAGAAGACTCAAAATGTGCTTGTTTAAATGAGAACTATAACAACAAGATGCATAAAAGTAGACGTGAGAAAAAATCCAACAAATTTATAAAATCGAAAATACAAAGGGCATCACGACAGGGTAATGGTTAATTTATCGACCTAGCAATTATGATCTATTTAGAAAATATGTGTAAATTAATTAAATTTACAGCAGAGTAAAAGAATCACTATGTGATTTTGTTCAGGTTATATGAAAACCAACAAAAAGGAAGACTAGCGTATTTTTCTCAAGGTTGTAATATATATATATATATATATATATATATATATATATATATATATATATATATATATATATATATATATATAACCTCGCCTAGATTACTAGCTCGCTAGGTTTCTAGCCGATCCCAAGCCCGGATAAAGAGGGAGGGTTGGGGCGTGGTGCTAGCAACTCCACCCGAAAACTCAACCAAACCGCTACAGAAACTTCAACGCATAAATTTATTAAAAATACTAAGAATATAAACAATAAGCTTACTTTTCGCTGGAATCGGGGAAGGGAAGTGACGCAGGCTGGCGAAAGCCTTCGAAAAGCCAGTCAGCCGATGTGTCTTCTTTCGATCAAAGCAAACATAAGGATGGGAAAGTGGAATGCTCGTACAATGTACGAAAGTGGAAAGGCTGCCCAGGAAACATTACGTGACATCACGGAGGAATCATGCGTGGAAGACCATTGGAACTCTCTGAAGATGATTTTAAACGAAACGTGTTCAACGGTTTTAGGAAGAAAGAAGAGACAGGACAAGGAATGGCTCTCAACGGACACTTGGAAGCTAATAGAGGAGAGGAGAATGGTGAAAGAGAAAATGATGCAATGCAAAGACGGACAAGAAAAAGAGACGCTGAGCTCAACTTACACAGCACTGGACAAAGAAGTGAAGAAGAGTGCTAGGAAGGACAAAAGACGATTCTACGACAACCTCGCCACTGAAGCTGAGAAGGCAGCAGGCAAAAAGGGACCTGAGGACATTATTTCAGATAACCAAGTCTCTATCCGGGAGGAGATGAACACAAGTGAAACCTGTAAAAGACAGCCAACAGAACCCAATCACCAAGGAAGAAAAACAGATTAAACAGTGGGCGGATCACTTCATAGGACTCTTGAACCGACCACCACCTGCAACCCGTCCAGAAATACCAACAACAGCACGTAGACAACTGCAAGCCGACACCCATCCTCCAACAAAAGCTGAAGTCTTGAATACAGTCAAGCTTCTAAAAGCTGGAAAGGCAGTTGGACAGGTGGAATACCCCCTGAAGCACTGAAAGCGAACCCAGAGACGACAGCAGACATGCTGACTCCATTATTGCAAAAGGTCTGGTAGGAGGGAAAGGTGCCTGCTGACTGCAGTAAACACAGGAGTCAGACAAGGGTGCTTATTATCACCAATGAATGATATTCCTAATTGTGGTGGACTGGATTATGCGTCAGACGTGAGTGAGAAACGAGAAGACAGGGATACCCTGAACCGACGTGAAGAATCTAGAAGACCTGGATTTTGCGCGTGGATGATTTATGTTTGATGTCACACAAAATCGAAGAACTACAAGCGAAAACGGACAAACTGGTCGAAGAAGCAGCCGGCGAAGACAGGACTCCAAGTGTACATAGACAAGACGGAAGTTATGAAAACAACCAACCAACCAACGAAAACAGCAGCAACATCCAGCGCGAATCACCATCAACGGGAGGGATTCGAAAGAGGTTACTTCGTTCACTTATCTAGCATTGAGCATTGTCTCAACTACAGGCAGTCGGAACGGACGAGGATGTCAAATCGAGCGAGGATCGGGAAGGCGAGAAACACATTCACCAACCTGAAACCAATCTGGAAATCTTCGTTGCTGAGCATCAACAAAATTCGGTCGAATTTTCAATACAAACGTCGAGTCAGTTCTTCTATACAGATCAGAAACTTGGCGGGCGGGCGGGTCACAAAGAATATTTCCAACAGCCTGTTGCAGACCTTTATCAACAACTAACTGTCTTCGCTCTATATTGAAGATCATATGACCGGGTTGGAAAGAATCACCAACAAGAAACTCTGGCTGGGAACAAACAAAACAAGAACAAACCAATCGCCCAACAAATATGCAGGAGAAAGTGGAGGAAGATGGATTGGACACTCGTGGCGCCATTGCTCGAGTGGAACCAGGCCGAAAGGGAAGCGGTGAGTGGGACGTCAGTGCAGTGGTGACATGGAGGAGATCGTGTGAAGAGGAGTTGAAAGAGTATGGACTAACATGGATGGAGGTGAAAAGTACAGGAGAATGAAGACAGAAGTGGCAAGTGGAGACGTGCAGTTGAAGCCCTATGTTCCACTAGGAACCCAAGGGAACAATAATATATATATATATATATATATATATATATATATATATATATATAATTCTCACAGTAAGACTTCGAAGAAAACTCGTAAAGCTTACTTCAGTATATGTAGCTTGATGTATAAATGTCAAGCGCAAAACAATCATAGTTAATCATCAGTAGGATAAGATAGATTGAAATGTATATTAAGTCATAATGATAATCACACTTCTACTACTACTACTACTACTACTACCACTAATAATAATAATAATATCAGGAGTCACACTAATCCAGAATTCCCAATAGGCACAATAGATAAGGCATAGGAAACGAATAATAAGACTGAGCAATACTAAACTGTAGGGGAATGACCTATTCATAGGTATCAGTATCATCCTAATACATAATAACGACTAGTAGATGGAGACTTCTGAATTTGCAGATATGGTTAATAAACACTTGAACGTTTTAATTTGGTTGGGTTCTCTCAGCTGATTGATTTACTTACGTAGCTTTCATTGCCCTTGTACACTTTATCTTCATACTAAAACTTGCGCTTAAGATGTTGTCTAGATGGACAGGAAAGCTGTATAATTAAATCAGTTAGCTCAGAGAACCAAACCAAATCAAAATCTTCCACCTGAGCTACAAATCTTTCCTATTACTTAAAATTTTCAAATACGAAGCATTTAAATATAAAATTGAATCTTTTCTAATATTATAAGATTTGTAAATAAATATTCCCCTTTAGTGAAAATGAAGAACACAGAGTTACTTCAAGAAAATGTTTAAAATGAGGTGTCTGGTATGTTGATTTCACAAAAAGCCACTTGAACTTATAGTTCAATGGAAAACACTGAAGTGTACTATATGCGGTCAAGAGCGATTGATTTAATTTAAATCTGGTTATAGCTAAGGTTTTTAAATTCTTAGTTAATTTACAGTCATTGAGGTAATCATTAGTCGTATGAGAAAAATAAACTTTAGCATATTTCTTTTCCTCCATAAACTTTTCTGAGCTGAGATTCTTTCAAATCAGCTGCCCCCTATTGGTATTATCAAGTAAACAGCCGGAGTTTGCGTGGTTCCAATTGATTCTGCTCTCTGAGCTGAGTCAAGCTGGATACATCGATGATGACCTTAGCTGCAAACAAATGAAAAGGTCCCTCGTGTTTAGTCCACTTCAGTCCGGCTGGCTAGCAAGCAGCGCTAGTTAGTGTGAGTGGCATCCAACTACTCACACCAGTCAGAAAGTAGTATGTGGCGTAGAGCATGGCTGCTATCATGAATAAAAACAATTATAAAGGCAAATGTCTACATTATTCAAACTCAATGATTATGATTATCAGAAGGTAGGCTAAACACATGCAATGATAAACTTCACTGAGTCGTAATACAAATGATAAGCTAAGTATACATATTTACAAAAGTATCCACTGCAAATTATAGCTCACCTGGATCTTGTTTGAATAATGTGAATTGAGATATAATGCATCTGAAATACTGCGTCTCACTCTTGGTGTATCTTCGAATCGATAATAACCTTCACTCATATCTAAAACTTTAATTGGACCTGGAGGTCCAGGTGGTCCTGCAGGACCAGAAGAACCTTTTGGACCTGGAACACCTGGTAAACCTGTGGAAAGAATGATAAATAACGCATCAATCTCAATTTGTGTTAAAAAAGGAATCATACAGTTTACTAAATGTCAGTGACTTGAAGAAAAGCTGATGCTTTACAGAATTGAAACTTCACACACATGCGCCAGGTATAAACAGGATGCGGTGACACAGTAGCATCCAAAGTGTAGTAACCACGTGATTTTTACGAAGTGTTTTATTTGTTTATGCCTATAGCTCACAGAATAACCACTAGAAATTGTTTTTACATAAATTCCACTTTAATAAACCACTTTATCATTTGAAAAATTAGGTTGTTACAAAATTTCAGGTATCCTATCTACCGCATTCTTCATCCTTTTAGTATTCTAAATTAAGTTTCAGTTACTTCTACTTTTATTTCGATAGGTCTTGTTTTGTTACAAATGAACGAATGTCACTGTGGATCTAATATCTAATATTTTTCAAGTTCTTAGCACTGAAGGCCAGCATGATTGGGAAATGTTTCTCAGTAAAAGAAATCTTTGACATCGTCACTTAAGAATCTTTTGTTCATTTTGTTTGCTCTTTGAGTGACCACTTAAATATCCGGTCGATATTTCAGAAAAGTTGGTTCTATCAAATACCAGAGTTAATTACTGACATTAAGAAAGGCTTTTATCACCTTGATCGAACTGATTCCAGCTAACGTGCGAATTGCGTCTATACTCCATCTGTATTTCATATAAAGGAAATAATCAATCATATAGTCATTTTGAAGACAATCAGTGTGAAGAAATAATGTCAGGATTCACTCAAATCAACATAGGTGTTTATAAACCAGTAAATTACTCTTCTCAAGAGAAATGGATGGTAGTCGGTTCGTCTGTTTATCTATCTGTTGACCGCTTCACCATCTGTTTTAGTATAGTTCAGAAAACACTTTACCTTTATTTAATCATTTATTATCTTATAAACATAATATTTTCTCAGTAAAGAATTAGGAACCGACTGTTTAAATAACCCATTTTTTACACTAACCACCTAATGGTCACATAGACTACAGTAGCGATTACAGTCATAAAATAATTGAAAACTCATTGTTCTATAAAACAGTTTTAGTTAACATGACACAACTAGTGGGGTATATTATAATCTCAAAGCTAAAATCACTACGTCATGATATTTCCAGACTGTTAAAGGAATAGTGTTGACCGAATCCGATGAATCGATGTATTTAAGGACTTTCTAATTTTACTGCTGTTCAAATTTAGTCTCTAAAATAAGATTTCCCATGTACTAGACCATGAGCCACACTTATTGTATGAGGGCTAGCGGTACTGGCCGAATCCTCAGGCTGAAGTAAATAGAATGAGATTCGATTCTAGGGCTTATTGGCTGAAAATCTAGTGTTTAGGCCTGTGTACCATGTCGCCACAAGGAATATCTGGTAGCTGCCATTCACATCCTTTTTACGTAACCTTCTTATGCATACTCAGTCACTCATTTATCCCAGAGTGATACATGCAAACTGTGAAATATTAAGAAATGGAAATCATGAAAACAGATACATAGGCAACATAAAATGTATGATATTCAAGCATATATATATGCAAGCTGTAGGAAAAAACTCACCTGATGGTCCAGGATGTCCCGCTGGACCTTCGGGACCGACCGGCCCAGGTGGACCTGGTTGTCCTGGATCTCCTACAGGCCCAACAGGCCCTCGTTCTCCTTTAAGACCAACTACTCCACGTGCCCCTTCTAGCCCAGGAACGCCTTGTTCACCCTTAGGTCCAGGAGGACCCATTGGACCGATTGGACCATAAGTACCTTTGCTGCCTTTTGGACCACGATCACCTTGTATGCCAGGTTCACCTTGTTTGCCCTGGTGGCAGGATTTTTATGTTTATAGAAGAAATATAGCTGTTTAACAAGAGTTAATCATACATCAATGTTTAATACACATACAAAGATAATCGAAGCCTGGAAAGTGGCTTTGTAAACTAACAGCAAACCTGAATAGATGAAACCATCATTTGTTAAAATGAATAAAATCCTGTTGATTTTCATCCCAATGATGAATTAATGTTTTAAAATTGTTTTAGAAACACGAAAAAATCAAACAGTGGATTTACCTGTAGTCCTTCTGGTCCTCGTTCACCAGTTCGGCCTTGTTTACCCATTACACCCTGAATATAAATGTTGGGAAGGCAACAGAAATCTGTAAACACACGTGTTTAAATTGTATTGAAAACAGCTAATATTTTATATATTAGATGATCAGTTTCAAAATAAGAAAATCAATTTATAGCAACATAAAACGCCATTTATTCAGCATTCAGTAAGTTATTCATGATTTTATCTCTGTGCTTTATACAAAAAGAAATAAAGCTAAAGGTACATAGCCTCTGAGAATACACTGTTACCTTTTCTAGTACCTAAAGCTATATTCCAATATCACTTCTTGAAGACAATTGTTAGGCGAACCAGGAAGGAACCTATCACTTAACAGGTATGCAGAAGAAAACAGAGATGGATTGGACATACTCTGGGGAGATCATCAAGTGATATCACACGCTAAGCATGTCCTCGAGGAGAAACCTTATGGAAGGTGACCAGTTGGGTATCTGAGGCTGATATGGAGATTGGGTGAGGAGAAGATAAGATTTTATGAGCGATTGTGGAGACACTTAGGAAAGATTGGATAGAAGAGGGTAAAGTGGAGATGTGCTGCTGAAGTTCTGTGTTCCATCCGGAATTCAAGGGACAGATGTATTAATAATGATACCGTTTCTTGGAATACATTCTTAAAACCAAGAGGTAACAAAGTTTTTGGCAAAAATAAACTCATGTTTTTCGTAAATTCTTTCCATCTGCAAAACACTCTAAATACACCTAATAATAATGAAATCAGAACCATTACCGAAAATGATAAATTTTGGTTTATAATCGAACGGTAAAAGTTGTCTTAGAGAAACAGTTTTTAAATTTGATTTTAGAGGATAGACATTGCATATTTCGTTTGATTAAGTGTCTCTTAAATTATATTCTGCTTTAACCAATATTCAGGAAGGTATAACAATCAGTTATTAGATTTCTAGACGCCTTTAACTTGCAGTAAAGTAATTCGTTTTTGGATCACATGATTTACTCCCTTCATTTTCCTCTGGTAAGTGAATTCACGTGAAGTCATCTATCTAATGTTTGACTTTAAAGGAGTATGAAATTTCAAATTTATAGATTTTTGTCAACCGTAAGTAATATCACAAAGTACTGCTAATGTTAATGCAGATTATCATTTTTCTGATTGTCTTTTTTTCCAAAGTCAGTATCTTCACCTACACATTCAACGGTATGCAAAGTCTCTTCATACTCACTTTTTTCTTTGATGAATCATAGAAACAATAGTAAATAAAACCTATCAAACCAAAAAGTATACAGTGAATAAATTCACTTAAAATTTGTAGAAAAATAAATACTTTTAGAATAAATTAGACATTCCCAAGACTTAGATAATACCGCGAAATGAGTGTCCATTCTCTTGTTTTCAAGGAAAATAATTAATTTAAGTAGATGAAATCAGTATGCATGCATTATTACTTACCGGTACGCCTTGTTGTCCTGGACTGCCCAAAGATCCTGGTGGTCCCGGCGATCCTACTGGCCCTATGCGTCCTGGTTCGCCGGGTATACCCTGTTCTCCTGTTTCGCCTTTAACACCTTTAGGACCCTGGGGTCCGCTACGTCCTTGGGGACCAGTCATACCTGGTGGGCCTGATGGTCCAAGCGGTCCGGGCAGTCCTCTTAAACCTTGTTTGCCCATAGGGCCTTGTGGTCCAGGTGATCCATCTTCTCCAACTGGACCTTGAACACCTTTTGGACCCGGAGGTCCTGTCGATCCTTGAGGTCCAGGGATTCCCAAGGGACCCTGAAATTTCAGAAAAAGCATTAGAATCAGAAAGAGACAAAACATTTCATCTGCTGTGTTTGTTAATAAGCAGAAGTGAAATCGTTACGAAAGAAAAGCAATATACTGAGACACAATAAATCTGAAATGCAATCTGAGTTCCTTTCTATAGTGAAGCGTTTAATTTCCAGAAATATGCCTGTAAAACAGAACCGTTGTGGGAGAACTATGTTTACTACCCATTAGGTGCTGGTATGCAGTGTGATAACTGTAAGTGATGGCCTCAAACCTAACTCTTGCAACATACAAGTGCTGCTGCAGATCCCTCGCACACTGGTTGTGCAGCGACTGTGGCAGCTCTACAGGACACCATATAAAGGAAGCCACTGTAATGCTTAATGCAACACTGAAGATCTGTGACTGAAAAGGTTCCTCTCCACAAAGGGAGGGCAACCAATGCTCGGACACCGAGATACAACTACCGTTACTAGCAAGACATTGTGTATACATCAGTATCAGGAATCGAATTTCGCTTGTCACATGTTAAGATCAACCAATATTTGGACGGCGACGTTGCATTAACAGCCTCAGGTAAGCCCAGAAGTATTTCTGACGAAAAGGAAGCCACAATCGAATACATCTAAGGCCCCCAAAAGTAAAAGGCGTAGTGAGAGTCGAAAACCTACGGAAAAAGTTGCCTTGCAAGCCATTGGAAGTGTAGATCTAGATCCACTCACGGTGTTGGTGATTGGTGGGAAGTTTCCGCCAAAGTCAAATGGCGAAGAAGACGCAAGTGAATGTGGTGACGTAGTCTCTCGCAAAAAGCCAGACATAGCCATTAAAGAAGGAGTATTGTCCCAGCAGGATGGAATGACACCGTTGCCAAAAAGCAAAATAACCAATCAACGCAAACTTGATTTCTCCGACAGGTCTCTCATTTCTCACAAAGTGTAGGAATTCAAGGCTTCAGACTATAAGATGTGTCTGATATAATTAAAAAGTTAAGCAGTACCAGGATCTGGATATAGCCAAATCAATTTTAGATATACTACTTCCGACAATAGTAGCAGGTACAACTATTCATAAATTGTATAGAATCAGCCTAAACTCTGACTCCACAGTAACTTGTATCGAGCACCAAGAATTATAGGGATGTAATTCTGGGAAGTGCTCAAACTTTAGAAAGATCACACACCTTCGTTCCTACTGGCTTGTGCCCAGCAGGCCTCATTGAAAAAGAATCGGCAGCATTGGAATTAAGCAGACAGAGCAGGAATGATGAGAAAAACCCTGTTATCAGGGTTTTTGATTAGTGAAAGTTCGAAGTTTGTTGATTCCCAATCCTCTGAGGGTGAAATGTGGAAGCATCAAACTGAATTAAAAGTTTGTTTCACGAATGCGCGCAGTCTAAGTAAACTGATGGAGCCGAGTAGTTTGGGAAATTCCGTAAACCCGGATGTCATCGCCATTATGGAATCGTATCTAAATACGAAAGTGATGTTAACCTTTAAGACTTTACATTGCATTCGGTAAACCGACTGAATCGTAAAGGGATGGAGTGGCTATATACCTCTGGAAGTACCTAACTTTGAGCCACGCTGGAGCTCTCGCACAAGAATGTGGTTGATACCAACTTCTACGCCTCAGACAGAAGTGCATATTAGACATCAACCTCCTTTTAGTATATCTCAGTCCTAACTAGATTGCAGACGGTTTTCCTGGGTAAACTAGGACCATGGGCCCCCAAATCTGGGGGTTTTATGATCGACAACTTCATCGTCCCATCAGTTGACTGGACTGACCTTACTACGACATTCTCAGACAACTCATTCAAATAAAAACTGTGAGAATTTATTATACCGTTAACTGTAGTTTAACACATCAAGAAGCCTATGCTTTATGACTAATAGCACGCCTCCTCTGCTTTGGACCTGGTTTTCTGCAGTGCTGAACCTTATACACACCTCTATGAAGAAGTGATCACGCTGTGTTCACGTTTAAGTTTAAAACAGCAGCAGTATCCTGGGCCAAAACTCCAGCTCAACCAACAGCCAACATAAATGCCATCATTACCGCGGCCTCATCAAAAGAGTCGAACATGAATTCGGAACATCATGTTGAAGCTTCATGGAGCTAAGTCAAGCAACTTTACGTCCGGATAACTCAGTTCTTCATCCCATGGTCTATCTCAAAGCGTCAAAATCACTGCAACTTACAAACATACCTAGAGATTCGTGAACTATATGGGAGTAAGTATCAATGCTGGGAGAGGTTTTTCACGCTTGCGAGTTGAGCAGCCAGTAAGATGTGTGAATTCTCTGGAAATAAAGTTGTTAAAAGAATTCATCAATCTCGAATGAATTTCAAAATATATCTAGCTCAAAAGGTTTCGGCAAAAAACAAGAAGATATTTTCGTACATGAACCTCAGGAATAGACTTCCAATGGAGTCTGAAACCTTACTACTGATGACGACTTAATCAAAGAGGACTAGAAAAAGCGAAAGTAATGGCAGAATACTTCTCCAAAGTCTTCAAAGGAGTGAGTACTATCCGTGACATTAGCCCTGGTCTTGTCAAAGGAAGACGGGACAGATTTCTTGGATACTGACCAAAATATCTCATACCGATCCCTGAATAAACTAGGCAAAGGAAAATCAATGGGACCCAATAGCCTTCACGGAGCTAGTAACCCGAATAGCAGGTTCACTGACTACGGTATTTAAGCTATCTCTCTTAAATGGAGTGTTACTGCTTAACTGAAAAAACGCCGCCGTAACCTCCATTTACGAAGAAGGACCAAGACACTCTCCTTCAAACTTCATATCTATAAGTCTTACTAAAACCTACTGGAAGAAACAATCACGAAAGCTATCACGGGATATCTGGAAAACAACAACCTGTTGCACAAAATGCAGCAGGGCTTTCAGTAGAAACGCCTTATGCCTGTCAAACGTCTTCACAGCACAGGAAAGATGGAGTAAGCCAGGGGACAACAAGAAACCCACCAAGGTCATTTCAGTAGACTTCAGTAAAGCTGTAGACAAAGTGCCTCATACAAGACAGCTCACAGAATTGAAAAGTCTTGGAATCAAGGACCACTTGCTAGACTGAAGTGGGGAATTCCCCATAAGTAGGAGACAAACAGTAAGGATCAACTGAAAACTCTCCTCCTGGAAGACTACACTCAGTGGAGTGAGAAAAGGCATCGTACTCGACCCCCTGTTATTTATATTGTGTATCAGAGAATTACCTGAGCTCACCAAACCTCCTAAGTTCTATACACAGATGATCTGAAAATCTGAAAACAGCTTCTGGATGATAACGACGTGCTCATTTTGCATGGAGATCTAGACAAATTGTAAGACTGATCCAAAGAGTAGACACTTCCAATCAGTGTAGAAAAGTGAGCAGCTATATGCATTGGACACGCAAGTATCAGCTCGTGCGACATGGATGGAATAAAATTCCAATCACTTCAGACTCATATGGATCTGGTTGTTTTAGTAAGTCATGACATAAAAGCTACTGCACACCATCGAGCGATGGAAACGAGAAGTTGTAGATCATTCTAGGTAATACTCCGGACCTTTACTAGAAACACCAGTAAAATGTTCACCGCCTTATGTGCATCTTTAGTTAGGTCAAAACTGGGAAACTAAATTAAGACAGTCAGTCCTTGTCTTAAGGGGGGCTCATACATTCTAGAAGTGGTTTAGAGGAAGACAATACGTATAATTCTTGATATGGTTGATTTTTCATACTAGGAAAGACTTGACAATCTGAATCTCTTCTTCTTACAATGCCGTAGGAAGTGAGGATACCTCACTACCATGTTCAAAATTCTAAGCAATGTCTGCGGACCAGACTTATCTCCTTTATACCTTCCCTTCTGGTCGTAATATCTCAGAGTACATAGCGGGATATTCTAAAAGCCAAGGATAAACAATAGTTTTGTGAACTACTGGTTCTCCAAGTGAGTCATAACTCTTGGAACTGACTTCCAGAAGAAATGCTGTCAGTGCTCCTCGTTCAAAAAGATTTTAGGCAAGCACAGAAACTTGTAAGAAGAGCACTGACACAGACTTAAAGCCTTCTATTAACAATCAATAAATGTGAAATCAGAAAAGCTAAATAAGACAGATAAACAAGCTAATAAGTAATTCAGACATCATCTCTGTTGTTTACGTAATCCGAAAAAGAAAGATCATATGTGCAATGATAAGTTGTGTAAAATTGTCGTAAACAATTCAAAATGCTTATTTTTCTTTATTATGTGTCTGTGATGTGTTTCGACAGCTGTAATCGATACCAGTCTGAATAAATTCGATAACTTCATGTAAAAAACACAATTATTCTTCAAACTACAACTATGCTAAAGTAACTGAAGTCGTGATTTAAATACAGTATAAGGTTTTACAATGAAATATGATGAAGAGGCACTTTGGAGAAGCTATAGAAGTTGAAAATAGGCCACTAGTGAGAGTAATTAACAAGATTATTAGAAAAAATAAAATACTTAAAATGTGATCTTGTGAGACTACGTAATTCCATTGGTTCAAGAATAGAACAGCCTCCTGTTTCACACATTTCATAAAATAGGCTCTTAGACTGAATTTTTCTCTAGGTTACAGGCAAAACGACTGTGAATTTTAAAACAGAATCAATTACCACCTATTAAAGATTGAAACGGTTTGGCAAAGTATTGCACACAGAGAAAGTAAGTCAGTGGGTCAAATGTATTTTTCATAATCAGATAAAGTTTCATTCTAAATATCAGTTTATTTTGTGAAACTTTTCAATATCGAATGTAATGTCAGAAAGTACTATTTTTTAAGTGTTCGTTGTAAGGATATGATTAATTTACAAGTCTGATCCCGAGCTCTCTTCAGTTTGACAACCACTGAAAACCAAGGAGTACTTAACGTGTGTTTCGTCTTAGTTTGGGATTCTTCACAGTACGTATTCATAATCGTAGAGCAGAAGTCGTGACCAGACGGGATTAACACGTTGGCTGTGAAGGTAAATAATCAACGGTGATATTGGGCAGTAGTCATCCTACATATTACGAATATCCAGATGTTAGAATGCATAAGGTGAATGGCCAACGAGCTGGCCTTTTGACCTGAAGGTCCTGGATTCAATCACTGGTGAGGACATAGGTGCGTATTGCTGAAGAGTCCTAGACGATTGTGGAACAGTTATCACATATTCCCAAGTTTTCAATGGTTTCTTAACTGAAGTCAGCTCACTATCAAACTTTGAAACTTAAGAGTGAATGCTAGTCAGTGGTGCAGAGGCAAAATGAGCGCTAACCTTACATGTGTTCTGGGTTCGGCTCCCGGCCCGTCCACTCTTCAACTTCTTGGCCAGTAGCATACTCAGCAAAGAACGAAGATTAGGCGTGAGCCTAGCTACCGGATCCAATACAAAAATCACATCATTATTACTGAAAATTCAAATCTCAAGCTTGAAGTATAATTCCATTATAGAGTAAATTTGCCTGATAGAGTCTCAGAGTGTTATACAGCATTATTTACTGATAATGTTTTGAACAAAATTTGTTGCTCGTTATCATATCATGCTTGAAGCCCAATGTTGTACTTGGAACGCAAAGGAATGAAAAATTTACTCAGTCACACGAAACAATTTCACGGGAATACCCTGGTTTTTCCAACATAAATAGCAAACAGACCTCTTTGAAGTGGAGAAACTAACCTAAAATAGGAAACGCAGTGACATAATTTAGTGTAACTCAGTAAATACAACAGAGATTTTTAGAAAACCTACGAGCCTGTATTTCTGGAAATTTATTTAAGGTAATTTTCGGGAGTGGTGTGCGTCGGTTGTATTATATGTTGAATGTCTTTCTTCCGTAAAACACCTTTGAAGACAAATTTGTTAAATAATATCATACTACTGCATATTTACAAGTAATATAATTTTTTTAACAAAATCTGCCTGAGCAAGTGGTCAAAATGTATGAGATACAAAAACAGAGTGAAACACCTTCAACATTTTATTCTCAATGAAATAAATTGTTGGAAAATCTCATTTTTTCTAGCCTTACATTGACAGATTCTAATAAAACGAAAGGTGGTTATATGATATTTACTTGGATGGAGAATCACACTTTCATCTTCATCTATGTGGTAACAAACTAATGACTCAAAGTAATAAACAGAAGTTTAACGAAACTTTTTTTTTTAAACCGTTAAAAGTGAACTTGGTTTGGACATGTATAAACTTTTTTTACGGTTGAAAAATTAGTATTTTATAGGTATACTTCTGGAAAACACTGATTTACTTCATGGATTTACAGCTTTAATAGTGTTCTTTTGAAATTTGTTGCTTATCTTGATGTTCTTTTTTGTCATGAAATGTGTCGCACGAATAATACATTAGACATTTAAAATTGATATTACAGACAACATAGTGACTCACCAACTCGCCTTTTGGTCCTTCAGGTCCTGGCATTCCCATATCTCCTGGTAGTCCTTGAGATCCACGTGGCCCATCTTGACCTTTAGGTCCTAGTGGTCCTTGTAGTCCTGGACTGCCTTCAACTCCTGGTGGTCCTTGTGAACCATCTGTTCCTTGAGTCCCTCTCTCACCTTGTTGGCCGACCGGACCAGGTGGCCCAACGTTACCTTGTTGACCAACTGGTCCAGGAACGCCAACTGTTCCAGTCAAGCCACGTCGACCCATAGGACCTTGTGATCCTTGATCTCCTTTTTCACCTGGTTTTCCTGGTGTACCTGTTACACCCATCATCCCAGGTGCTCCAGGAGCCCCTGGTAAACCTCTCAAACCCTCTGGACCAACTAATCCCTCAGGTCCTTCTTCACCAGCTTGTCCAGGAAGTCCTGGTGGACCCTAAATATGGTGAAATATATAAAAGGTGTTAAGCAATAAGGTGGGAAGCAAAAGCGATATCCAACCATGTGAAAACCTACTTCTCATCAAATTAACGTACTTCATAATAGCAAAATAACTGGTTAACTGAAATGTGAACAAATAATGAAAGGCTAACGGAATATTTATTATCCTGAAGATAAAAAGTAAATACACAAACTTCATTATGATGGATTTTAGACGTCACCGTGATACTTTACTAATTGACTCCCAGTGTCTTGGGAAACTCAACTCAACATCTTTCACGCTATGTAATTGTCAGACTAATATTTATTAAACTTATGGACTGACATAATTGCTTTTTCAAACCATACTGCTTTTCTCTCAAATTAATTCTAATTTGAATAACATGGAAATGTATTATTTGCTTCATTACATCAGCCACTGTCTAAGTCCATAACGTTAACGATTGACTAACCTTCCCTGTTCAATACTTCACACTACCTTATGAATTGAATTAACATTGAATTGGTTGTACAAGTAATGAGCGTTGGTCATATTTTTGTAGGAGTGAACATGTTAAGCAATTTACAATGCAACATATTTTGAAAAAAATATTATACCCATCTCTCAATGCAAACGGTATGCAGTTTTTTTTCAATAGTTTTTCGATTACTATATCTTAGAGGTTTCTTTGTCAATTTTTTTTATAAAACTTTTAGATTTCTCTCTTCAAGCTTAAAGTACAAAGCTAGGAGAATCGTATGCAAATATCGCAAGGAGAATGTGTTACCCAAAATTAAAAATTGACGTTTATTTCTCAAAACACCTTTCAGACTGATATAGAAATACTGTCCACAATTCACCATAGCAATATCCATGATCAATGTATAAATTAATAAACATATCTTCAGAACTGCATACTTGAGTTAGGTTAAATTTACATACAATCATCTAACAGTGGGAGATACCTGTTTATACTTAATAATTTTTTTAAAAAATTATTCGAAAGTCGATATTTTGGATCTATCAGCTACACCACTTCACCGAACTTCTAAATCAGACATGTTAAAATGACTTAAAACCAAGTCAATGCATGCAGTACAGCCTATGACACCAAATACTGGTTATGGCCAACTATGATGTCTAGGATGCGTGTTTGTCTTGTATAAGAAGTGCCAAACAAATGACTAGATGTGTTCTGCTTGAGTAGTTCACTACAGAAGAACTGAGAAGTTTTGAAAATCAAGTACTTGGAAAACAGAAAACATAATTTCACTATGTAACAGGTTGATTTCTCGTTAGATTTCATTTTTGAGTCTGACTGGATAAATTAGTATATTTTAATAACAAGCAAAATATATGTCAATGTTCAAAAATACATTTATTCTACCACACAACTGGTTTGAAAAATAAATTCATATAATGATGAAAGCTTACTTGAATTCCTGGTAGACCTGGGCTTCCAAGAGGTCCGTATGGTCCACGTATACCCTAATAAGAAAGTAAAACAATGTAATGAATTGAATGTCTTTTTTATTGATGAAGACTGGTTTAAAATTGCCCAACTTTGTGATAAGCTTTACGATCTATAAACAGCACAAAAAAGAAAAACTGATGTACTTTTTCCAGGTCAAATATTACTTACAAGACAAACGGCAAGTCATTAAAATATGTAGTAGTAGTAATAGTAGTATTTATTGAGTCCTGGTACTCTTAGGAGTCCGCAGTCAACAGACACGGATTTATCACTCAGTTACATAGACACAAGGTCATCTTCCGGGCAAGCAAAGTACTTAGTACGAATACTAGTGGGCTAGAGGATAAGATTATCTTCAGAAATAATCAGTCACGTAGAAGATTACCATGAAAAATGGCTGGTAAACTTGTGGAGAATACCAAAAGCTCAGTTCATAGCGAAGTCTAATTAAAAGATGTTGTCTAAAAAGACAGCGAAAGCTTCTTGACTAAATTTTCCACCTGAATCACAAAACTTTCCCATCATATCTGGTACAGTAATGATTAGTAGTAATATTGGTAACAGTATTATTGTTAGTAGCAGTTGTAGTAGTGTGAGTAGTATTAGTAGTAGTTACGTTAGTGCGATACATGTTTATAAATAAAAGTAGAAACAATAGAGATTTATTTTCTGGCAAATTTTTACTATCAATTAACTTACTACTCCTCCTTTGTCGCCTTTTGGTCCAGCTGGTCCTGGAGAACCTTTATCTCCCTTCTCTCCATCAAAACCAGGTGGTCCCAGTGGTCCAATAGGACCGAGACGTCCTGGTGGTCCTCTTGGTCCAGCAGAACCAACCAAGCCTAGAGGACCATCTTCGCCTGTTAAACCTTTCACTCCAACTGGGCCAGGTGGGCCTCTTGCACCCATTGGACCTGGAAATTTCATTAAAATTAACATAATAAGTTATCGTTATAATCGTTTTAGACTGGAATTACTGGTATTTAATGACTCCATCTGGTGTGACTTAAGGTGGATGACTGAATAAATGGAAAATGAAGGTTAAAACGGTACATACGATGAGAAGGATGAGAATATAAGATAACATTTCCAATTCCTTTATTATATGAACCTATAGTCTCAAATAAATAACAAATCGAGGAATTTTCAATGGGTGGTTTGTAAAGAATAGATTTGTTTTGACAAGTTGATCACTGACCGACGATTTCTCAGACTGGGATGAAACAGCTATCCAGTACTCCCTGGTTTTTAATGGTTCTCTAACCAATATCAATCTGTGATCAAGTCGTCAAAACAAATTGAGGAATGCTACATTTTTCCGACTCAACAAAATAACCATTGGCCAAGTTACTGAAAACCCATAACGAATTGCTTACAGGAGCGCACCGTTGGCTAAGAGATAGAACGCTTGCCAACTACATATATGGTTCATGGTTCGGTTCCCAGCCGACACACTCCTAAACCTCGCTAAGCCGGTATTAAGGCCAGTAAAGAGGCAAGGTCAGGTGTGAGGCTAGCAGTCCCACTCCGTAAACATAAAAGCTCTAGCTTGAAGCCCTATTTTCCACTAGGAACGTAATTGGATAAAATAAATAATAATCAACAAAAGACTCACAGAAATTCAAATAATAACAGTTGGTTCATTAGAGAATAATTGCTTTGATAAAAAACATGCAGAGATACGGCATTGTTTACTGCTGACGTTTCGACAACAGTTTATCGTTTATAATCATATGCTTACAAGAGAATTTGTGAAATTCTATTTTTATAACAATAATGGTTGTATCTAGATTAATTGAAAGATATTGACTCAAATGAGTCTGTATCATAGATGTGTATCACAGATGATGATAGCTTTCTGTTTAACTGTAAACAGGTTTTAATTGAAATTATTACTTATTTCGTTTTAACTAAAATCAAGGATTGAACAGGTAAGGATATGCAAAGCCATAGGTTTAAATCATGATTTTATTCCTGTGTAATGGAAAGTAGTCATTTTGAATTCAACCAATAATCGCATTCTATCGTCATCAGCCGTTTTCTACTAAGTAAGGGTGCAAATATCAGTTGAAGCTGTTAGAAATTATGGCATTATACCACTGTGCATAAGATGAGCGGAGGTATGTTAGTGTACATTTCTAAACTGCATCAGCTCACTGATTTAGTCCTTCATTATTTTGGGTAGACTAATAAATGTCTCTCAAAAAAGGACTAATGAAGTGATCCATTTTGTATACAAAGACTATCATTGAACTCTTGAATTCCGATAGCTTTGGCTGTATGTAAAAGACAAATTGGAACTATTTTCGAAAGGTTCGATGAAATGAGGTAGATAACATTGAAAGTGCTTTTTCAGTATGCTTAGTGACTGCTATCAATCATCTCAAACAAAATTGGGTTTCTTAAGGATTTTATTTGACCTTCTAGGAACAATGAAGGAAAGTGCTGAGTATTTCGTTTGTTAAGCTGTCTAAGTGTTCGCCCTATATAGCTTTCTCCACAGGTGCAGCTAAATTTATAAATACACAAGTAGGTAGCTTATTTTTCGCCTGAGGAGTAATAATTGGTCGGCTGGAAAATGAAAAACAAAGGATGGCATCAGTCAAAGTTCGTTTTATGGCTCTAGACAATCCTAGATGTAGAATTTTACTAGCCACATCTGCATTAATCACTTTATTTGAAATTAGGTGAAGTATTGCTAAAATTTTGTAAGAAGAAATTTCATAATTAAGCTGAAAGACTTTCACCAGATGTTTCCTCCAATCAGGACAGGAAAGTGATGAAACTTTCATTACTATGACAAACAAAATTGTTGACGTGAGTCTTGAAATTTACAGTTTAGTCAGCTTTAGAAATAAAGTACTAAGTTTACTGTGTAATAAGATGCATACTGCTAATCGATATTCGTGTCTGAACACCACCCAAGTCAGCCAGAAGTACTTGTCACTCAGGCAGAGATAATATAAACGTGGTTAAATTTCACTCCATACTTATTGTAAACATACCTGCTGGGCCAGTGGGACCGATAATGCCTGCATCGCCTTGATAACCTTTATCTCCAATAGGTCCTACTTCACCATCAGGTCCAATTTCACCCTTAACACCAGCTGGGCCAGGTCGACCTGGCATTCCATCCATTCCCGGGAAACCTCGAACACCTTGGTTACCAAGTACACCGGTGAGCCTCGTACACCTTTAGGACCAGGTAGACCATCACGTCCTGGCAAACCATCTTTACCGGGATCACCAGTTGGACCCTGAGAAGCGGAAGTGTTGATAACGTGAGATAAAGTTAAATTCAATTAGAATTAGAACAGAAGTTGTATATCATGAAGAATGAAAAAGCATTTGTGACTTTAATAAAAATGAATCCTTTTTCTCGAGTAACAAAATACATTCGCCGATTATATGCACCCCTATGATACCACATATAAAAGAAGTTGGTTAATTTTGAGGGGTTAACTTGTTAGTTAGTGATTTACAACACAACAGACTGTTGAATTCAGTCAAAACCTAACCTGTCGAATGTAACTAAAATCCTTATATGAAAATAATGGGAATCAGTATTCTTTCAAGTTATCCCTCTGCATTTTCAATGAAAGATGAGAAGTTTAGTTTTCACTATGAACACTGGAAATCATATCGATAAAAAAATTAGTACTAGCTAATACTGTTAACACAAGCTTGTAATGACATTAAAAGATAAGGAACTTACTGTTGGTCCAACTGGACCTTGTTGTCCTTCAGGTCCTGGATCACCTGTTGGTCCTGGTGGTCCAGTATTACCAAGACTTCCGGGTTGTCCAGCTGGCCCTCGTTCACCTGGTTCTCCACGTGGACCTGGAAAGCCAACTGGTCCTTCTCTTCCGGCTGTACCCTAGTAAAATTATTTCCGAGGCAACATAAATGACAGAAATCTTACTGGGTTATTAATTTTTATAAAGTTTCTTAAAAAATGGTATAACTCTGGAAAATATGCTTCAATAACTCAATGAAATAAGGTTTTGGACATAATTAGAGTCTTCGGAGTGGTAAAAATCAGTGGTTAGAGACCCTTCGTAACATGAAACAGATATAATCACTCTCTATAAGGTGATACAACACTATTAACTGGGTGACGCTTCATCCTTCTGAACAATAAATTCATATTGGAAACTGCATCAGATTAATAATCCTGTGTCACCGTGTTAAACCGAATAAACTTGACTAACAGGAAGTTATACCACAATGCTCGAATTCCTCCATTTTTTAGTATCCACTCCTTGTTATCTATTAATCCCTGGAAACATCCGCTAATCTTCATTTCATTATTATCTTTCCTGTACATTCTTATGAATTGTTGCTTCGCTGCGTTACTTTTCATTTCCTTTATAACTGCTTTTATGAAGTATATCAACTTGAAACAATGAACTTTGTTCACAGTTGTACATTTCAAAGTTAGTCAGACTCTTGAAAAAGGAATCATTTTAAACTATCAGAAACCATCGCGGTGTCTTCCTTTCACTTTGGGATGGAGATGCTGAACTGCTTATATCTTCTGTCTTCTTAGCAGATGTCAGTAAAGATAAGTAAAAGAAATTTATCAAAAACTATTGGATTTCGAATAGTTTTTCGGTGGTTTCAATTCATTATGGCAACTATCTTAAGTCAGTTAATTTTATACAGTTTACTCAACATTATCCTACAATATTTTTAATATGTGTTGATATCGTTTCGGAAGAAGTATGAACTAAATTTCAGGGATTAATTTAGAAAGTTCAACATTATAGTAAAAATACAATAAACTGGAGATGATGTGAAATGTAAGAGACACTTCTAATAAGGAATCTGGAATTTAAATGTTTCTAAAATTCTATTTTAATATCAACATCTGTGTTACTACATATCTGATAGGGATACTTAATAATGAAATGTCATAGTCTAGTAGACCTTGTATTCTAAAGTTTATTTAATAGTGTGATGAAATGAGAAAACTTACCGGTGGTCCTACCGGTCCAGGAGGTCCAACAGGACCTTGAAGACCTTGTTCTCCTATCGGTCCGACTGATCCAACTGGACCAACTGGGCCAACATCTCCCTTTAGACCTGGTGGTCCAACTCTTCCTGGAGGACCACGTGGTCCAGGAGCTCCTCTTTGACCTTGTTGACCTGTTTCTCCAGGCGATCCAGGGAGTCCCATATCTCCTTTATCCCCAACACGACCACGTCTGCCGGTCAAACCTGGGGGACCTCGTTCTCCATCTGGACCAGGAGGACCAGGTGGTCCAAGAGCACCGGGCAAACCCTTAGTTCCAGAATCTCCTCTATTCCCAACCGGACCCGGTGGACCAGGGTCACCTTTCATTCCTGCAACTCCTGGCG
Organism: Trichobilharzia regenti; assembly: GCA_944472135.2. Lineage (NCBI taxonomy): Eukaryota > Metazoa > Platyhelminthes > Trematoda > Strigeidida > Schistosomatidae > Trichobilharzia > Trichobilharzia regenti. The sequence continues at coordinate 63,028,096 of OX235262.1, forward strand.
CTCCTACTGGACCGGATACGCCAAGATCTCCCTTAACTCCTTTAGGTCCTGCATCTCCAGGTACTCCTGCCGGTCCCGTTTTCCCACTTTCTCCTTTCTCACCAAATGGACCTGCCCTACCACGTTCACCTTTATAACCTCTTGGTCCTTGAATGCCTGTATCACCCTTCTGTCCATGTGGACCTGTGTCTCCTTTGGGTCCAACATCTCCCTTTGGACCTGGTGAATTAAAGGATAATGTATAGAAAGTCTATGTGATGAATAACCAAAATTATTCAGAAACAGTTATATAAAGTAGAAAACTACTTAAAAATAAATGACTGATTGTCCCTATTTACAAACTTGAGAAAACTAAGAAATTCTACGCAACATTAAGTCTTGACTTTATTTGGCATAATATAATATTCCAGAGACGTAAATCTCTTCTCATAGTCTAATTCAAACCAAGATACTTTTGGTTACTAAAAACATATTGAAAGTCTTAAGTTTAGCCACATTTTAGGATTTTTTAAACTTACACGTTTGTTGAGCACGAAAGTTTCAAAGTTCTGAAGGTTTTTCAGTAACACTGATTTATTATTAGCTCACTTCAGGAATGTAATAAATAAATATTAGTGTGCATTGTTTCAGTAAACTCACAACACCAATATGAATAACAAACGATGGAAAAAGGCTATGAGAAGAGATATTCTATAAACAGGTATGATAGAATACTTGACATTCTATTCCAGCATAATTTGACTTAGATTCCTGTGGTTTTCATGGAAATTTATATTTTAAGTGAAGTGAATGTTATACATCAGTCTAACATTTCAGTGGTCTTTTTATTCAGATTTTCCACCAAAAATTTCATGTTTTTCTTCTATTTAATTTATTTACTCACTCTCTTCTGAATGCAGTCGTAAATTTCACCCTAAAAGTGCTAAGAAAGCTCACTGCACAAATTCTATTCTTATATCAATGTTCATTGAAGTTATTTTCTGATTGTATGTTTTTCTCTCGTCACACAATCTTGAAGTAATTATGATTGTATTCTAGTCATATTTAGTTAGCTCTCAAATCAAATAAGCAATTTAAACAGTCTTAGCAGGTGAAATTTCATCAGAGTTCTCTTTGGAAAGTAAAACTAATCAAATCACAATATATGGTCTGCTTGATATAATGATAGGGCGACCTAGGCCTGTGCAAGAACTGTAGTGGAATAATGCTCTTGGTCACACCAGATAAAAGACTAAGTCGCATCATCCTGAAGAGAATAAAAGATGCACTGTATACAGAACTCCGCCCCACCAACCAGAACAAGCTGGATTCAGGGAAGGCAAATCATGTGATGATCGAATTGCAACCCTAAACATCGTCATCGAACAAAGCATAGAATGACAGTCAAACCTCTCTCTACCTCAACTTATCAACCTCGAAAAGGCTTTTGACAGACAGCGTTGACCGAGAAGTTATTCGGAAACTACTTCAACACTACAACGTACCTCAATTCCTTACCAACCTCATTCAACAGCTGGCTATATGAGAATGAGGCCATGTGTCAGGAGGTCCACAAGGGGAAACTCAGCGAAGTGTTCGAAGTGCATAGAGAAATAAGACAGGGCTCTTTATTATCACCGATGATATTCTTGGTTGTGGTGAACTGAATAATGCATCAGATTGTGCATTGGGAGTGAGGAGTACAAGAGTACACTGAACCATCAGTGAGAAGACCGTAGAAGATCTGGGTTCGGCATGTGGATGATTTATGTCTAGAGTCACATAAACTCGAAGACCTACAGGTGAAAATCAGCAAACTGGGTGAAGAGGCCAGCAGCGGAGACAGGACTGCAGGTGAACATAGAGAAGATGGGGGTGATGAAGATAACAAACTACCACCAACAACAACAACGAACGGTGCCAGTCACTCTCAACGGGCGAAGTTTGACAGAGGCTACTTCCTTCACTTATCTAGGAGGCGTCGTTTTAACTACAGGTGGAACCGACGAAGATGTCAAAGCAGGCCAGAATCGGAAAACCAAGATACCCCTTCATCAATATTCAATCAGTTTGGAAATCTTCTGCACTCAGTCTGCATAAAAACAAGACTCGGACTTTCAAAACCAATGTCAAGTCGGTCCTTCTATACGGGTCAAAAACTTGCTCTGCGTGTAACGAAAAGGATTTTCAACAGGTTGCAGACTTTGGTCAACAGCTGCCTTCGCTGGCCCCATACTGAAGATAAAATGGCCAGAAGGAATTAGCAACAAGAAACTTTAGGGACAAACCGATCAGGAGGCGACTGATCAAAAAATATGCACGAGAAAGTGGAGATGGATAGGGCATACCGTGAGGATACCATCGAATGACATCGTACTCCAGGTCCTCAAGTGGAACCCCAATGGGAAGCGACGAGTGAGTCGTCGGTGAGAGAGTGACATGGAGGAGATCGTGTGAGGAGGAGATGAGAGAGTTTGGTCAATCGTGGAACCAGATGAAGAGGATGGCAGAGAACACAACGAAGTGGAGATGTATTGTTGAAGCCCTATATTCCACTCGGAACTCAACGGAATAACAATAATAATAATAATTGATATCACAAATTGTAATCTAGAAAGCAGACATACTCGCATAAAACTATATACTACTGACTGATTGAGATGAGGAGGTGTGTACCAGTCACATCAACAACTGCAACGCTGGTTAGATAAGCTCGAACGAGCGAAATGCCACAGATTCGTATATACCTAATTGAAACTGTACCTCATATATGATTGACTGGATTCTGAACATAAAGCGTAATATATATATTAAAGGACGACAGGAATCAATCAATGGAAAAGACATTGGTTTAGCAATCCTTTATCTTAACCGGTCTATAATTCATTAGGCCATTGTCCTGTTTCTAGCTTTCTATATATTTAATGTGTTTCTGCAAATGTATTAGTACAATATAATTGTGTTTTCTTTTTATTATGAATAGAATGCGTACTGTTTTCACTCGACATCGTTAAGAGACAAATAAGAAAGTGTATCATGCATCATTCCTAAGCTATAACGATTATCATTAAATTATGAAGCTGGTGTTTCGAATGCAATCACCTTTTTTTAATAATATGAGTGGAAGGAAAGCCGGATATACTTACTAGCACTTAGTAGGTAGATCACTGATTCACTGAAGAATTGATACTGATGTTTACTCTAGCTTTGTATGCAAGAAAATTGTCGTTCGAAAACAAACTGCTGTTTTGTCTTCTTTTCATACAGTTATGGACTAGTAAGTCATAAGACAAAAATAAAACACCAAAACTTATTGCTGGTGAGCTGTTTCTCATGACTGATGTTGTGGCTATTAGAAGAAATGTCTAATTTTCGCAGATGTTCAATCTTAAGATAATCCAAGTGTTTCCAAAGGTAATATTAAACTCAGGAATAAAACATCTTGAAGACGATAAAGCAATCTACATATTGACGTCTACATTACATTTTTATTGAAGAAATAACGTTTATACTTCTTCTGGCTCCAGCAGTCTCCTGAGTATTGCCGCTTGTAATTTTAGTTTATTAATTATTTTTAGCCTTTAGTTTCCAGTAAAGTACACTGAAATACAAAGTCATCTAGTTTCATACTCTGTACACTTTACAAATATTTCATGTTTTATGATTGCAGAGAATCAGAATGAAGTACTGAAATTAGGCGTCGTGCTTATTGGCCTACCTTCAGCAAAATACACCAGCTATAGCTACAGTCAAGAACGGTACCACTGAGCTATTTGGGTTAAGTTTGATTTCATGTAAAACTTGAATGCGTAACCACTGTTATGCTGCCTAACATTTAGTGCTGAATAAAACCTATCATTCAAGTATGCCAGTTAATTTATCAGTCACTGCTAAGAAATATACGACATAACATTGCTTACTATGCGGTTATAAATTGTACAAACGCCCACTAACCTGGAAATCCTGGCAGACCGTCAGTGCCTGGAACTCCTGATGGACCAGGGCGTCCTCTCTGACCGGCAACCCCAGTTGGACCACGAGGACCAGCCATTCCCTCTGGTCCAGAAGCTCCTGCAGGTCCAATTGGACCTGATAATCCGGGTAGACCAGGCTCTCCAACTTCACCTTTGCGTCCTCGTGGACCTTGATTCCCTGGTTTACCTCTAGGGCCTTGTGGACCAGGCTGTCCTACAGGACCACGCATACCAGGCAAACCTGGATCTCCTTGGTCTCCTATATCTCCCGGAGGTCCACGTGGACCTTCTTCGCCAGGTAGGCCTTGATCACCCTTAGGACCAGGTGGTCCTAACTCTCCTTTATCGCCTTTAAGACCCATAAGTCCAGAATCTCCAGGGCGCCCATCTTCTCCCTGTAATATAATAAATACGGAAATATATGAGCCAAACTAAAAATCATCATTTGCATGAAATATTCTCTTGATTATCATCAGATGAGTGCTTCAGTGGTTCACGGGTCCAACCACGCATGCGCCTGGGTCCAATTCCTGAGGTTACACTCCTAAACCTAAGTTGGTAGTAAGCTCGGTAAAGAGGAAAGGTTTGGCGTGGGGTTGTAAATCCACTTCATAAAAGAATAAGTGCCACTACTAATGAAACATCAAAGCTCAAGCCTGAAGCCCTACAATCCACTCGGAATGCAAAGAAGCGACAAACAAAAGTCTTCAGATATAAATGAATAACAGAATAGATGTTTAGTAAAAACACTTTGCTTTAGAGTTAACCAGTTAGTTATGGAATGAATTGGTTCTTTGGGTATCAATTTGTTAAACAATTGAATGTATACATCCGCTGGACAGTATTTGGGGCAAGTGAGTTAAACTTATTAGCCTAGGGTATTACACTCTAATATTGAAAGTACCAGCTGTATATCTCAAAATTAGATTGCTTAGAATAAAAATTATTATTATATTCAGTCAACAACATCCAAGTTGAATACCTTTAGCACAGATATCATATTAAAGTGTGCACTAAGTGACACTTTGGTATAAGAAAGAGCCAAAAAAATACAGGAATGGGAAACTCAAATTACTTACTTTCGACCCAGAAGGACCTGGTTCACCACGACTACCATCCAATCCTGGTGGCCCCTATGATATCAATAATTTTTAAGACAGATAAAAACAAATACAGCTTTTAAAATAGCTTTTAATGTTAACGAAAAGTCTATTTAATAAAATACTAATGATATGAAAATATAAATGAATGTTTCAACTTATTCGTACGCCTCATAGTGTCGATGAAACAAACTCCAGTCTAACTTGTTGATAGAAACAATCTACCTTAATGTGAAAAAATTCTGTTTACTACATTTCGCCACGCAGAAACAAGGCTGTCTTATATTTTTTATCATTTATTATCATATTCGTCATAGTATTTAATAGGAGTGGTTGTATGATATCGTGAACACTGTCTCATCGGTGTAGGTGTGCTATCTGACCCAGATGGTTTAGTTGAGAAACCTTCATTGTCGTTCTCGACAGCATCTTCAGCTCAGATTTAAATATGAAGTGGGCTTTTAGAGTTCCTCACGAGTTTATTAATAATCTTTCCGGGTAACTTTGAACCATTCAGACCAGGCGACAAACCACATCAATATCATTTACTTGAGCTACGAATCTTCTCCATCACACTTTGTCTCGAAAAATCTATCTAAATTAAAATCATCACCAACGAATCCCTCAGTATTTTTCTCTGGTAAAGGTTTTAAATTTCTTATTCTTGTAGTCTGTTAAACTCAAAGCGAGGAGCTCCATCATATTTAGTTTAATACAGGCGATTTTTTCCACAGATGTACTGCTATCATAAAGCCTTTTATCCTGGCGGTGATGGTTCCTAATCAAGATCCATTTCGTTGACCATTCCCACTGAAACTTATGGAATGCGTCATTTAAAAACGTTTTCAAAAAAATAACTTACGCTAGGACCTTGACGTCCAGGTGGGCCTAATGGTCCACGAGGTCCTTGATATCCCGTGTCACCTGGATGTCCAACTTCACCTTTAGTACCAGGGTCTCCAGGCATTCCTTCAGGGCCGGTACTACCAGTCATCCCCCGAGGTCCACGTACACCTTTAAGGGATAACTGAAGAAAAGGAAAAATCAATTACAATATGCTCAATTAAGAAGAATCAGCCTGGTATGGTGTCCTTGTTGATAACTTACCAGATGTTTTTGTAGTAAATCTCTAAATGTGGTAGCACGTGCAAAGCTGCTGCTGCCAATACCAAGATTTAAAGGAATCACAAATAATGATCCCATAGGACCAGGTGGACCAGGTTCTCCAGCAGCAGCTGACGAACCATTCAAACCCTGTTTGAAAGAGAAAAGAAGACGATTTTTAGTACTATTTCGAGTGAATACGTGTAATTTCTCAGAAAATTACAGCAACTATGGTTATATCATAACATAAATTAAATATAACTGGTCATGAGTTTATTTCGTTACAGGGACTATTGAAATTCTATTAGGTTTTTTTTGCAATGAAATTGAAATGGATGTGGATCAGTACAAATGAACACGATGAAAAAAACGTTTGTCATTTGTTTCGTTTTGTGGTAGCTATTTGACTTCGCTAGAAATTTCTCTATCTGCATAAGAAAAGCTGTAATGTTACTGAATCTTTGAAGTCAAATCACACTCTCAAGTAAACCAAACAACAAGTCGTACGTGGAATATATAGAAGAGCGAATAATTAAGAGTGCCTCGTCGGAAACTGCACGAATACTTCAGTAAACAAACTACAGAATATTCATGTTCACCGAAGTGACTGAGGAAGAAAACCTCCAGGCAATATATATATATATATAGGAATCAAACTTGAGGCAATTTATTTGTGGCTAAGCAGCCATTATAATTAATCTCTTACTCACATTTACCAAATGTCTGTCTGTTAGCAACATTAAGATACAATTGATATTGTCTAGCACAAATCGAAAACGTAATCTGCTGGGCATAGACTTATTTTTCATTAGTTGCCTCGGTAAATTCGGGTAGCGTCAGAAGGCAAGAGTCAGGCAACAGATCGTTTGTTGAGAAAATCAGGAGATATTTATAGATTTTTATGTATATTATTATTCGTTATTGTTAGCAGCGAAACAACGTCTTCTGATTGGTCGTTTTCCTGCTCAAAGTTATTCTGTCATCTCTTTGTTGCTGTTTCTTAGACAGTCTGATGATACATCTGCGAATCATATCCACCTACACTAAGTCTGCTGTGATTGGTTATTGAGTTCCTCAAGGTTAAGCTTTGTTCTTGTTTTTTTTTCTCATGACCAATTTTAGCTTGCACACAGCTCTCACCACAGCGTTACTAAAGTACGAAGTTTACCTAAAAAATGTGACATATCTAGGCAAAACATTTGAGATAGCCTGACCTCTGACCTACTTGTTGATTAATTTGTTACGAAAATGAAGAAATAGAAGTTTAGGTAAGATATGCGTTTAAGAGGAAGTAGAATAACAATTAACACTACTCTTGGTTATCTCATGAGATAAGGATTATCCACGCAGGTTAAGTGTAACAAGAAATGTTTTCAACATAAAGGTGGCTTATTTGTACGAATACCTGTTGCCTTAGTATATTTCACTATAAAGCACTGAAGGTTATAGTATAAAACTCTGATTTGCAGCAGTGATGTGCCTTGCTAAGGACAGAAATGGTAGTCTGCCACCTGTGTATATCAAAGATTTGAAGTTAGATTTTTTTCTAGACACTTTGGTAAGTGTTTACCCACTCTAACGCAAACTGATGAAGTATTCCTGTCTGTGTGCTGTGTGACGTAATCATGTGTACACTGATAGGGATTGTATATATTTCACATATGAATTTTCTATTTTTGGTATATTTACCTACTTTTGTGAACACTAGTTAAAGTGTTATACTGAAACAATTAAATGACAACTAACCAGATGCGAATGCAGTAAAAATTGGAGATAATTTCGCAGTTGCTACATTCAGATACTTATCAACTGTCCCCCGTAACCATAAGAAACGGCAAACGATCAGATTTATTTTGTATTTGGACAGGCATAAACTCAGGTTGGTTCTAGTCGTTTCTCACTCTATGAGTCAGAGCTAATAATAGTTCTCACTTGTGAAGTTTCTTCTATGTCATTCAATAAGAATATGCCTATTCAGTGTATCTTTTTATAAAACAAACATAGTCATATTCTGTTGGGTAAGATTCACATGTATGATAGAGATAACAATGTGATTTAAATGAAATGGTTATCCTTAGCCGTTTTACTTTGGAGGTAAACCTGTATACCATTTGTAAGTAATAAATGCGTTACTGTTTCGACTGTAACCGTAAGAGTATCAAACGGCTATAAGTTGAAAAAAAATATCACAGGGATTTATTGAACTTGTGGATTTTATTCACGTGAAATATGCTGTGTTCGCTAGATCCAAACTTTGGACTTTCTAACCCCAACTTTCAAGAATTTCTTAGAAGACGGAAAGTGATGGTAAAATGTAAGTATGTTCATAATACAAGTTGGCTGACATTATTATTGTGGCGTGCCTAATACGGTAAAAAAAACTCATATTGAACATGATATTGCTTGAAACGTATTCATACTTGTCATTCGATTACCGTATAATAGTTGACTTGTCTGTTTAAGCTTAAATGCTAACCAAAATCTGACGATGGAGACAATGAAAGCCGAAATCACAAATTGCGTAATAGTGGAATACAGTATTGGGTCATTCAGTTTTGTATGCATGTTGCATACATAAGTGATCAGCATAGAGTTTAGAACTTCCCACCCACACTAGTTACAACTCAATCATTAAATGGTCTGTGTCACTCAGTGCCACAGGAAATCGCTGGTCTCTTGCATAAATTGTTGGCAAATTCCTTGATAACAGTTCGGTGTGTGTTACTGATAGTGTGGTGAGAGCTGGCTGCTAGTCAAATTGGTAGACAGCAATTTACGTCAATATTTACGTCCCAAATATTGGTCGTGAGAAAAATAAGAACAAAGACTGATTCAACAACCAACCACAGAAGACTTAGCATATGCATGAACTGACATTCAAGAAACAGCCACAGAGAGATGGAAGATTAACTTCGGTGAGAAACAACCAATCAGAAGACTGCGTTTTTCTGCTAACAATAATCTATAATAATTTACATGAAAATCTATAAATATGTGTTGATTTCCTTAATAAACGATCTGTTGCCTGTCCCTTATCTTCTGTTGTTACAACAGGATATATAAGTAGTGTACAGGTTCAGATATAGATGTGTATATCAGCTCCAAAAATAAGAAATAGCGGAGAGGCGGATGCAGTAAACTATGCTTGTGAAACAACGTGGAAGACACGGAAGGAAGATGAAAAAGTACAATGCGGAAGGCAAAGCAGCACAATACAGAAGATATGTGCAAATTGTGATTCTAATAGATGGTAAATGTATTTTACCTGCATCTGTGTATCGAGCGGTAAATAAATAATTCTTTTACCCCATCCTCTGTTCGTTATAACAGCAGTAATTTTCTTAGCTTGGAATCTCAGATAGAAAATAAACGTTTTCAATATTGCGTGCATACCTTACTGAGGAGTGTCAAGCAACATAAAATCCCGATGTAGGACTTCACGACAAGTAAGCTTTCAGGATGGATGTGCTCTGGAATAAATATTTGGCTTTAGCGCAGACGACTGGCCTTTTCACCTCACCAGTTAGTCACAATAGAGGACTTATACATTAAAGTTCTAAGTTATTGATTTAGCAAACTAACTACATAAATAGACTTGACTTCTCGTCACTTGCCTTTTTCCTGATAAAGAAACTGTTATCTCCTCAGTCTGTCTTTAGTTTCTTCTCATGACGCGTATAGTATTCAAGTGGTCTGTTATCTGACGTCGCGTGGATGAATACCTTTGGTCTTTTCAGTATGCCACCAGCCAGTTAAAAATAACCCGAATCAAGTATTATCCGGTCACTTAGTAAGTTCAGGTATCAAACACTACTACCTATGTAAGTGTGGCAATAATAATTGTGGTTCAGATTCAGACTGATATCATTCTATAGTAACTATTCCTGCTACAGTCTGATTATTAATGTTATACTTCGGTGAAATCGATATTCTTGAGACTGTCTATTTTCCCAGGACATGCTGGTTTTATTGAAGATCATTTTTTACTAGTGGATTCTTAATAGGTATGTGTTGAAAACATTTCATGATATAGCTAATCCTAAATAAAATTAGAGAAACAACTCTAGAAACCAGCTAATAGCAGCAAGTGCTTAAGATTAAAAATTACATCGCTTATTACCTAAAATTCTGTTGAACGAATTAGGTAAAATGTTTGCGACTTTGAGGATTATCCGTACCAATGAGCAGTATCTGCAGTCAGCCACATCTGACAGATTTGATTACCCCTTCTCCTGAGTGTTTACCGCCAAACTTAACAGGGTTCAACAGAGGCAGATTATACTTGAATTAAATAAGACTCTCTTTCAGTTAACTGTGATGAACATACAGAAGTATTCAGCAAACACAACTTCGAAAATATCACACAAATTACGTAGAAAGCGGTACTTAAACAAATGTAGCCGGGAAGTTAACCTATTTTCACATTTGATTTAGATTATAATAAGAGAAGAAAGCTGAACCATTTATCGATACTACTTCGAATGAGCAAGTTAAAACTATGTGCATTAAATCAAGACCGTTAGCTGAGGATATTTAAAACTTAACTTTAGCGATACGCATAACGAAAAGATATCACTATTCTATTATTTCTATTAAGGAAATTACTTACTGGTTCTCCTTTATCTCCTGGTGGACCACTATCCCCCATGGAACCAGTCGGTCCCTGAAATGTACAAATTTAATAAAAGTAAATAAGTTGACAAAGTAGTAAACCGATGGTATATTGTACCCAAAATTGAATTACATAGTAGTTCCTCCACTATGCATTGAATAAAATATGTAAATTAAGATTTACGCCAACAAATTAGAATAATTATAGTGTTGCATGTATATAAAATCCGAAATTTAGGATGACAGACAACTGAAATAAATCATTCATTCCGAGGAAATTTATGGTGTAGACATCTGTATTTCTTCGTAAAAGCGCACAGTTAATCACCAAACAATGTGCAACAGCCGGTGATATTTTCATCGATATATATTTATAGTCCACATATTCATGAGGATTTAATTAGGTATTGAACTGAGATGTAAATAATAAATAATAATTTTTCCTTCACGTTCCCAGTGGAACATAGGGCTCCAAGCTAGTGGCTTGAAGTTTCTGTAGCAGTGTTTAATTTTTACAGGATGGGGTTGCTAGCCTCATGCCCAACCTTTCCTCTTTACCAGGATTATCTCTGGCTCATAGAGGTAAAGGAGTGCGCCGGCCGGGGATCGAGCCCCGGACCATATGCATGGTCGGCGAGCGTGCTAACCGCTATACCACCGAACTGAGATGTGCTGAATATGAAATACTTAGGTCACTGTTTTGAGTACTGCTGCTTCAGCTTTAGATTTCATATCATTAAAATAAATTTGTCGTCTGACTAACAAATAACCCCTGTCTCCCCCAATGATGTGAAGATAATCGTTGGTCTAAAACATTTTTCGTAGAAGAAGCAACTTTTCTATGCCATCGTATTTTTGTGTGCCTAAAATTCTGTCCAAAGGTCAACATTATAGTTAGCTCAGTCCTACTTATTAACTGTCACCTTCTGAAAATTGAGGTTCTGATATGAATGGAGTTATCACGACATTATTGTTAAATTGTATGTATGCCAAAAATGCTATTTATTGGTTTAAAGCCTCCGATGACGACCTAGTTAAAAAGATAGTTTTGCTTCACTCAACTCATTGTTTTGATATCCAGTCTGTCAGACACACCTTTTGCTAAGTTAAAATTTAAGACGAGGGTGATTAGCTCTTTGGATCACTCATCCAATGGATGGTGTTTTGACCCTGGGAAAAGATGAGCTTCAGGTTCGATCATCATTACAATGCTTTGTTGAGCGAGGTCTTACTTTACGCCAATGAAACTTAGCTCTTCCGAGAATAGAATATATGGTGGCTCAGCGTTTTTGATTATTACCACGTCCGAAAAATATCATACATCTGGTGGAACATCATGGGGGTAATTTTGCGGTTACACTGTGCGTATTTGAACATGGTAAAATCCGTCTTTCAGTTGGCGGTATCATCTTCCTTTAGACTTTGTTCTCAGTGGCTCGGACATCTACCATAAGTGTCATTTAAGATGTTTCTTCATAATCCAGTTTCTGCTAGCCCCACGATTTGATGAAAAAGCTGAGGGGTGATCAGCTTATGACGTAGCACTTTGAAATTAAGGATGGTTGTGTTATATCGGCATTTATCAGTGCATTAAGACTCCCTGGATCCAATACAACAAATAATCTGAATCAGTGGCTCCAAACTTTATTAGATATGGCTGGAAGTTGCAATATGTGGTGAACAAGCCGAGGTTCCTACTCTTGGCTTTGTCCCAGAGGTAGCCTAAAGCAATGAATGCTCTTTTAAGTACTCGTGATAAGTTTGCCTGACTCTTTTCATGATCTTCTCACTCAAACATAATACTTTATCATGCATTGTGTTTTATTATTTTTGTGTGATGGATTTCTTGGCGCTCATACTGTTTGTTTTCAAATTAGAAAATAATAATGCAGGGTAAATTTAGATTAACAGTCAGAAACAGGGTGAAAATGAGTCAGGGATTCTATTACTAGACACAACTAAACAACTAACATTAAGCTAGCAGTCAATTCCGTATCATAATGTCTTCTCAGCAAGTGAATTTGATAAGATAAGTTCAATAAATTTTCCTACCCCTCCCCGCACCCAAAAATATCATCAACGAGAAATTATAGGTATAAACACAAGACAGAAAACTCAAAGACAATTTATTATGTCAGTGGTACATGCTCACTGTACCCAGTCGTCTATTGTCACTTTCTCCGGGTTCCACGACTACTGAAATCCAGCTGTCTTATCTGGTATACCAATTTACATTGAACAATTAAAGAGTACATCACAAAAGATTTACCAATATCAACTTACTTGCATTGGATCAGTTTCCTTATCCCCCTAAAAGAGAAATTTTAAGAAAATGTACAAAATGAAGGAAATAATACAGTTAATGTTATTGTGTTGTTTACTTCAAAAAACTTTTTCTTTTTTCCTTCATACAAAACTTGTGAATATGAGTAAATAATACATCATAACATCCGAATATTAGGTGAATACTTAAGATGAAAGTAATTAGTACAATTCCATTACAACTGCTGTCTAGATTGATGTCAAAACATGTGCCTACAAAGTCCGAGGTAGCAGTGTGTTAGAGCTAGAAGAAAACTTGAGTGAGATAGGGAGCTAGTGTTTCGTATTACACTACTATCACACACGTATTCTGAATGACAAGCTGCAAATGAGTTGAAATTTTCGAGTATTATTTGAACTCATATATTTATATTTATATATATGTTTCCATGGTAACCTAATGAGGAAGATTACTTAGTGATGACCCCTCTGTTTATTGAATCAGTATATTTCTCAGAAAGAAAGCAGTACACCGTATCTAAAGGGAAGTCTTCCACTTCATTGCCTACTGAAGCTGGTGTCCCTCAAGGCGCTGTCCTATCTCTTTTTCTTTTTTCTTTCTTCTTACATGACTTGCCTCACTCTGATGAAATAAACTTTGTGAAGTACGCTGATGATTTAACAGTTTCAATGGCTGTTAACTCCCAGCTAGATTGTACCAAAATAAATAACTTTCTATCAGGAGTCAGCAAATGGTCTGAGTCTAACGGTCTTAAACTGAATCCTTCTAAGTGTCAAACTGTTAATTTCAGCTTAAGATGTAAAAGACAGTTAAAAGAAGTCATCGATTCTCATGACAGTTGTAAAATTGACGACAGTGATATAGGAATCAAATCAGAAATTAAGTATCTTGGACTTATTCTCTCTTCTGATCTCTCCTGGTCTTCCCATGTCTTAGCAATCTCCAGTAAAATATTCCGCCTGACATTTTACATTAAGAAGTTAAGGCACTCGGGTATAACTCAACCCCTCCTCTTACAGTTCATAAACTCTTGCATCCTACCTATTCTTCTTTATTGTTCACCCTTATTCTTTCCTGGTTTGCTTAAAAAAGACTATGTCACAATTCGTAGAATACTGAAGACTGTCAGTAGGGTGAGTGGTGTCCCAGTGGACCACATAGTTAACGTCGTTGTCGATAGGCACTTGACTTCGTGCAATAAATTTGCTAAAGGGATTTTGTCTGACTTGGAGCATCCGCTTTACCCTCAGCTTTCACCTTGCATCTCCTCAGGTAGAACAAGAAGTAACTTCAGAAAACTGTATGCTCGCACGTCTAAGTATAGAAATTCTATGATACCATACTTGGCACGTATTTTATGTGATGAAAATAGTGTCAGGCAAGAACTAACTAACCTTTTTTCATCTAGTAAATAAACAATTTCCTCCATCCATCCTTATATACCTTCAAGTTTTACTTTTATTATTTCTATTATATTTATGGTCCTGTTACTTCTTTGTTTTACTCTCATAATTGCAAACACCAACTTATCTCCATGACGGCTGTAATCTTTGTTTTTCCCCTCACCATATCATGTAAAGAGAACATTATATTCAATATTTTTAAACATGTTAAGATTTCTATACCACATTGCCAATACTGTGTGAAACAAGCCCACAGTAATTTTCACTTGTTATTATTATTACCCTAGCTGTTATCATTATTATTATTATTTCCATTTTATATGCTGCATGTTTTTGACATTACCTCTATTGTAAATGTGGAAAATTTTCTGTGTGATTAATTTTATCTATAATTTGAGGAGATTAGATGCAATATTGTGATTAATGCTGAAAATTCCATTCTGTATCACAAGTACTGTTTTTGGAATAAAGTAAATCATTATTATTATTATTACTATTATTTAATGACATTTTATTTGTTTCTCCAGATGACGACAAATAATAATAGATAGGATCTCGACTTTTGATATGTAGTGTATCAAGAAAACTTAAAACATCCACAATTTCAATTTTTCACTTACAAAAAAAACCGTCAACAGACCAGATATCTTGTGTTAGATATTATGTTCCAATAATCTTGGAAGGATAAAAGAGTATCAATAAGTTCAGAAGTAAAGCGACAATAGCGATTTCCAGCAAAGATAAAATGTACATCGAAGTACTTTTAAGCCCAGTTCACTAAGCTTATAATGACCAAACTAGTTATCCTGAAATATTTCAAATTCTACTTTCACACAAGCCATTTAGGTACTCCAAGATATCCTTTTGAAGAAAATGACTGAAAACTGGAGTAAACTGTGAAATGAGCATATGTCAGGTTGTTTTCTTTACGGTTTTTTTAATCTTTTGCGCTCCTTGCCATACTTTATTCCTTGTAAACACATTCTTAGACTCTGTGACTGACTTAAAAATAAAACATTTAATTTAGAGAGCAGATAATTCGGTTATGTCACAGTCAGACTTAGAAACAGCTAAAATTAACATCATTGTTAGTTCATTGCGAGTTTTTTTTTGTTTTTTTATTTTGATTGATTAATTATACTAGACTGAAGTGTTCAGATCCTGGTGACATGTCAGCTCTTAATACGGATGCGTTAACGATTTCCGTGGATTAACCAGATATTATTCGGTAGGTAGTGACTAGCCGTGGAATCCAGGATGCACACTTCCTCCTACATGGGATTCGTCAGTTCGACGCACCAGTAGTCTTCAATCAGTAAGGTAGTTACCACTGAAACTCAAACCCGATACCCATCATGACTGATGCCACAGTGTTATTCACTAGGCCACATGGGTTGCGAGAACTCTAGCGTTTAAAAAACGATGGGTGCTGGGTTTCAGTTTGAGTGTCAGCACTACCACTCACTGAGGATTGCAGTTACATTGAGACGACAAGTCTCAAATAGAATGAGATGCGAATCGTGGATTTCACTGCTAATCACCACCCAGTGAACAACTTTGCCAGTTCCTGCTGATTTCTCTTTACGGTAAAAGTGTCCCTCAAATTCTTTTGGTCAACTTATCGGTAGTCTTTATTTTGATATTCACTTTAATCACCAGAGGAGAACATTGGACAGCTTGATAAACTTTAGTTGAGGTGTTGTTTACAACGAAAACTACTAATTCTTCCTAGTTAGTAAAGTTATAACATAAATTTGCGAATGTTAGATGACTTGGGTCATTGATTTAAAAAAACTCATTGAATAAATAGTCACACAGTTGGTTAGATGATTTGACGGCGTTCCAGTTCATACTCGGAAATGAAACACCTATTCAGTATTATTTCGGTTTCAATCCCTCTCTACATTATATTGATCTCTAATTTTAAAAAAAACTGCCTACCTTGTTCTTTCTCTATCTAGTCAAAAAACTGCCTGTTACAATCTTTGTTTCTTTTTCAAGAAATTAACTTCACATATTCAAGATATGCATTGATGTGTATGTGTGTGTGTGTTTCCCTGAAATTTGGACAAAATTCGAGAAAGATAATCCCTCCGTTCGAGTTTTTAGAAAGTGTTCATTGTCTAAGTGGAATCAGAACCAAGAAATGCACCACCATTAGATACACCCACACAATGCTATTTCCTAATATCTATATTGATTAAACTTGGCATATATGTATATACATGTATAATTCTATTCATAAAATTTATATTCAGTACACAGGAAGAACACTCGAAAGAGGAGAGGAAACCTTTATTTTTCTTGGCACTAGTCAATTTTAACAATAGCGCATTAGTCTACTTTATTTTCTTCCTGTTTTCAATACATATATATACCCATAAATCACTTTTTCTCTTTTTTCTATTTACATGTACCTAATTTTTGGAAATATATAACTCGATGTATTCATTTCTCCCTTCTTCTTCTACCTAATGAAGTCTGATGATGAAGTGAATCAGTGTCAGGTATAAAGTAGATACAAATGAAATCAAACATTAGTATAGTTTTAAAAAGCGTTTATTAAACAATGGAATGCAGCCGTATTGGAACAGTGATATTCATTTAGGTGTATGCCTTTTTAAATGTTGAAGTTTGCTTGTAACTATCATATTCATGAAACATTACTTTGGCTAGGAAATATCAATTTATCGGCGTGCTATGTTGACAAACCCATGGAATTCTGATTCATAGATTTTTAACTGATATATATATATATATATATATATATATATATATATATATATATATATATATATATATAGTTAGAATGTAGTCATCATTACTACTTCTGCTGGGATGTCATATTGCGAAAACTCTCCTGTCTTATACTTTTTAACCTATTCCATGTTTCTGGAGGCAGAATACAGCCGTAACCTAAATTTTAGTCATGAAAATAAGTAAAATGCTGAGCAGAGTACTGCGAAATGATTAAAACTGAGAAACAGACAGTTGACCCCACAGAGAAATGAAGGGCGATAAATTCGTCAAGATGGTGAGAACAAGAAAATTAGAGTTAATGACAGTTCCTAAAACAGTGATATATATGTGCGCCTGCAATATAGAAGAGAGTGATTAGAGAAGGTTTCCATTTTCACACGTCTGTAATCCACATTGTCTTGTCTGAGGTTGTCATTTTCAAGACACTGATTAGACCATATTTTATACTGAACAATGAATTGTTCTTGAAACCTCAACCAGTTGTTAAAAGTGTATCACTATGCGTTATATTAAATAAGTGTATTTAATCAGGAATAATGTGCTATCTGACATACTTTTTAAATTCAATTTAGATTTTCCCATCGACTGACTTGAGCGAAGTGCTTGGTCTAATGTTGACGTTTCGGTCGCTTGTGCAGATACTTCGACAATCGTTGGTCATGTAACCTGATGTCAGTTGGTGGATGGTGTCTAGCAGTGGAATCCAGGATAACACCAAGCACTTATGTCCAATTAGTCGACAGGAAAGTCTAAATTCAATTACATAATCAATGAGACTCGTTGCACAAGAGGTGGCTGTTATAACCCAAGTGGTTTAAGAGATAGAGCTTTGGTGTTTGAGACTATAGACACTGAGTTCGAGCCTCGTTGGGGACGCCATCACTCACTAAAAAGAGCAAGTACACCCAGTGACGAAATGCGAGTCGTGGATTTCATCACCCACCAATTATCTAACACACTGCCCAGATCCTGCTCTTACATTATCATATTCTCTGGATCCACCAATATTTCTTGAAATCATTCAAAGCCCTATAAACTCCTATGACTATTTACGAAAGTACTACAAAAACTACTCTCTGATTTTCAATTGTATGTCATTTATTTTAGTGACACAAGGCAGCATGTGGGTTTCAAGAGATATGGTGTGTGCATCTAGTAGACTGAAATGAACGAGTTGTATAATCTTGGCTGTTTGCAAAGACCATTACGTAACTAATGAATTATCGTCGTTAAAATTGTATGACACACACAAATGAAATGATTATCCACTGGGAGTTATGCGGTGACTCAAAGTTTAAATACATCTTCATCGAGTCTTCTAATCCAAGACTGTCCGAGACAATCTTATCACTAATCAATTCATTGCATCGCTCCCACGATAGTGTTATGCCACTCTAAGGGGAGATTTTAAAAACAGTGATACAGAAATTCTTCTATAGGTACTGTACAAATGTGTCAACATTTTGTTATCCCTAGGCTTATTTTTGTTTTTTTTATTAAGTTTTATGTGCTTTCTGCTTCTAGCACTACATTGGTGAGCCGTTTCCAAACTCTTACTGACATAACTGTGCAAATATTGTATCGTCAGCCTAACTGCGTAACTTATCCTATTACTAGTTATTCCTATTGCAACAAACTTAATGTAACTCTGAGTATGGGTTGACTGTTCACACAATCTTAACTCGCTAAAGACGACTTAAAATTTCCGAAGGTTTAACTTGTGTCTCTGTTTAATTTCATTGTAGAAATGATAACCAACATAAATAATCTGGAGAACCTTCAAAAGTAAAACATTTATAAGTGTTTGTCCCATTCTTTATCAGTTCAGGATCAATTCTAGAGGTTCCTGATCGGGCAAAAAAAGACGCTGCCATCCAAAGAATGAGTTAATGTCTGAAATTATGTGAACACTGATCTTTTTTCTAAGGAACAGATCACTAAAGAGTTTGGAATAAAAATCTAATTTATATTCATTGTCAAAATGAAGTATTCTGTAGAGTATTAGAGGAGCTGAAAATTCATTCATTGTTCAATTTGAATACCACTTATTCCATTTAGTAGAAGAATGAAGTGTACACACAAAAAATGTATAATTAGATAATATATTAATAAGACATACGTACACATATACTACTATGGTTTACGCAACAGTAGAAATAAACTAAAATGTTTATTTTAAAAGTAATCGCATCAGTTCGCCCTGAAAATGCTTCCCAGCTTGATGATCAGACACCATTCAACAAATCATCTGTCTGACAAAACAATACTCTTTTCCTTTCACTTTGAATAGATCGTTTCAGAAGGAAAGCTACTGATGCATATATGAAAGGCTTACAACAAACACTGACTATGGATTTTCGTATATTGTCATACATTGTGATATCAGTGACGGAATATTTGTCAGTATACATACTCATAACCATACTTCCCAATTTCCAATATTAGAGAAATAATTTACACTCAGTTATTACCAGTTGTATGACTGAATAAAATACATCTATTATACAGTTGGAATGTATTTTTCAGGTACCTTAGTAAAGAAAGATACAGACTATCTTTGATATAGCTTATTCACTTTCCATTATCTCGAGTAAATTCCAACCTTTAACTGACAATAATTAATACGGAAGTATATTTCCTTACTTAGTTTTTTTTTGTTTCAATTAAGAATAATAACAGGGTGAAATAACACAGAGGGAGGAAATAATCAAATTATTTTTTCAGACTGTGGATTAAAAGGTGTAAAAGAAAAGAGGGGAAAGTTACCAAAATGACTTTTCACTTATGCTTGTAATTCTGTTTCTTATTCATGGTATTACGAAAGGTGCATGTGTGTATCAACGCAAATATGGACAGAATGTATGTTTACTAGCGATAATTACCATCGATACAGAATAACAAAACGATCATTATTCAGTTGGAATTAAGTAAATAATTAAGCAGGTTAGGTTTTGTTTATTGTTCAAACCTGAGACTTCTGTTATATGAGGGAAATTTCTAAGAACTGTTTATTAATTTTGGAGTTTCCTATCACAACTGAGATCATATTGCCTTTGCAAGTGCTTTATGATTTCTCTAAACACGAATCGGTATCATTCAACTTTTGTTCTATTCGAATTCATAAAAAAGGGGACAATCGCATTTTCTCCAAATCACGGAAGTAAACTTTACAAAACATTAGAAGGAAAAGAAGCAGAAGAAGTCCAGTGAAGATATCGCTTCAGCGGTTTCATCTTCCAAGGCTGTACAAGCACGAATCTACAGATTTTTGGGATGAAATCATTAAGAATATATATTTCATGGACTTCTTGTTCTTTTCTCTTGAATAAGTAGGTAACGAAACTATGTATTAAAATGACTTACTTCATCACCCATCATTTGATCTTCAAAGCAATCCGGTGAATAAACATCACATTGTTTAGCAGCACCTTCTTCACCAGGTAAAATATAAAAATCTTCAATAAAACCCTGAAAAAAGCAGAATATAAATTAGTTATATTTAATATCGATCTATCATACTGTCTCATAACACTTTGTTTGAAAAATTTACTCATTGAAGTCTAAACAGCAGAATTTACCAACAATGTGTAACTATGACTTTTCTAGTGTTAATCTACTGGTAATTCGTTGGTTTTAAGTTTGATCATGCATTGATACCAACTAGACAGCCATTGAACCCTAGGGAGTACTTGGCAACCTTTTCGTACTAATTTGGGTCTCTTCAGAAGTATTCAGGCATGACCCCATTGGGGATTGAATTCAGGGCCTTCAGACCACCAGGCAAACTCGCTGACCATTCAACCATTGAAACGGAATCTAATTGCTCATTAATTTAGATGTCTATCAATTCGTGATTTTCAGCGCCTCAAAAAGTGAGGATCATCGGTGAGATTTTTCGTCACAAGCAACCTCGTGGACCTCACTCGTCACAACTGTTTGTATATTTGACTAATAACAAGAATTTCTTTCAGTCAACAACTAACTAGATATTGAGGTCTTAGTATTTAACAATGTAGATGTATCAATTATCTAAAAAAGGTTTTCTTAAGAAATCATAATCTGACTTAAACAGGATACAAAAAGGTCAACTGATCAGTTACGAAATCTTTGTTTATTTGAGCAAAATGTAAACTGAATAAAAAGTAATTTCATTTATCTAGAATTTATTGTACTACTTTGCGTTCATAGAAAGTGATGTCTCTTACTTCATTCACTTCTGAATGCTGAGTAAATTACCCTTTACTTCTCATGTTTTAACTTTCGAAATGTCAGCGAATACAAATAGGTCTCTGGAAGTGACGATCTGCTAACTTTTTTTCAACAATGCTGACTGGAAAATCAATGCTTTTTCATACTCAGCCCAGTAAACCTAGATTTCTTAGATGACACCTAGGTTCAACAAAGCATGTGAGTATGCTTCATGAAACTCATGTGTTCACTAAAATCCGACCCTATACTAGTCAAAACAGAATTCTAAAATGCTAACACTAAACACTGATCTCTATTAACTGACGAATTTCTGTCAGTATTCAGAATAATAACCACAATTCTCGCCCACTAACTAACTCATAGATAATACTCCCTACTGATCAATAAATGGAGAGGTTAAGGTGAGTATTCTTCAAACTGCTCTTGTAGATTACGTTTCTTGTTATAATTTCAAAATATTATTTTGAAGATTTTCTTAACAAATATTTCATCTTCTGCCCAAAGACTTGAACTTTCAGGAACAAAATCCTCATTCACAAAGTCAACATGACTGTAAAACGATGCACATTTATAGACTTGATTCATGTTTGAAAAAGGAAATATTTCCATACCTTAGTAAAAGAACATTTAATAACTGGAACTTACATGAATTCCATCTTTTAATATTTGTATTCTTCCTCTGTTGTCTATACTTGCTGATGAACGATTGTAATGTAGAGATTCACGTTGTTTACAATCGACTAATAGTCTTGCTGTAGTAGTACCAATGCTGACTGCTACACGATGCCATCTAAATACAGTTGAAAGTATAATGAGTAGAAAACAATAAGTGAAATGACGTGTTGTCTATTAGAATATATTTGCATATGTGTTGACATACCTACTTGAATACCTGTGTCGCGTAATAACAAGACGCCTCAAGAAAGAGATGCAGATTTGTGTCAGAGAGTGAGGTGACCACCAAAAGCCGCATGTAACCAGTTATGCGTTGTGCTGAACTTTTCAGTATTGCACATGCATGACCGAATTGGGGATAGACAACCTCCAGTTATTCGACCAATGTGGATCAGGTTCTCTAAACACTCTCAGTTGACAATTTGACCCAAGAAGTTCTTCACTTCTCTGAATCACTTAATGTATTCATATTCCATGTTTATTCCATTATTATTACTTTTAGTATTATTATTCAATTGATTACAGACTTAAGGGCTTTATCAATAGACAGAATAAAAGCTGTCTCAAAACAGATATTATTGAAAGCCTTCAAAAATAAACTCAGAAGTACCACAGTTAATCTGAGAAGTTTTGAAGGCAGGAACTTGAATGTAGTCATTTTTATTTCTATGAAAATAAGCCTGTGTAATAAGATGTGATAAGTGACAGAAATTTCATCTTTACAGATTATGATATTTTAATGAATCAGAAATGTAACTTCAAACGTAGTCGAATACGAGCTCAGTCTCTGTGAGCAACAGCGCATCAATGATTGACTGTTCCGATATACTTTGAAGAAAAATAGCCTGATCCTGTTAAAATTTGAAACAAAATTCTCACAGTTAGTAAGGAGCACGTTGATGCTGACACCAGCGAGTTTGATTTCTAATGAAGGACGGTGCTGAAACAACGACTGTTTAGGCTGAAGTCAAATTAATAATATCGAAGAATTCTATGAATTTGTGTTCTTAAGCAATGTCAGTAAATGATTAAACGGTCAACTAATAATTACCGCTTATACTGATTGAGACGTGAGTATTTATGTGACAGGTTGCTGACACACTGTCTCCTATTGTCTATGTTGTTTACCAACTTAGCCACATCACAAATCCCATAGCTTGATGGTTTAAGCCTTGATTCTGGAGTTTAGTTTTTGCACCCTGAATTATTCAAATCTCTTCTGATACAAAATTTTTTTTTAAATATGTAAGTATTCGGAGTACTTGGTCAGTTAATTTCACTACAAATCCTTTTAACCATTCAGAATCTGTATGTGTGTGTGTGCGCACCTTTAATCATCACTATGTTTATTTGTTTGTGTCAGGATTTCTCATTACAATTGAATATAAGCAGTCATAATAAGAGATGAGACCTTAGCTATTTCACATATTACAGCTAAGATAATAACACTGGTGGAGGCCGACTTAGCTCAGCTTTTGTGCTTTTCGACAGTCATCAGTAAGTTAAATTTGAAGTCATGTCATAAGGACTGTTTTGCAGCAATCATTGTTGAAAACAGGAGCATTACCTTTAATTAATTCATATTTCAGATACTCAAACGATGATGCCTAAAGACAGATCAGACACAGAACACTGGATGACTGACACTTAGATAAGATCAGAAATTATGTTTTTGTGAAGATCTGACACATTATTCAGTGGCATCAAGAAAAGCAGGCGGAGTGATGTCAAAACCTATAGATTTGTGGGTAGCTTTTTGAAGCCAAGACCAATAACCACACTTTGAATACCAAACCTTTGCATATTATGAAAGTATACATGCAAAATAATCATAAATTTTTGTGAACGAAAACTTTTCATTGAGAATAACAATCAATTAACATACAATCCATCATTGAGACGAGTTTTGAAAATAGCCTTCTCTAATGTTTTTCCTGAATGCGTCTTAAAATCTCGAGGATGAGTTGTAAGAAGTTGTTCAGATTGTAATTCTTTGGATAAATATTCTAATTGTATATGTGTACCAAATGTTAAGCGTAGAATCAGTCTGCCATGTCGATCAAAAAGAGTGAATAACTCATTCTCTAGATTAGATTCCAATCGTACAGTGAATAAAATTGAAAGATCTGGAGGAAATGCATCTGTAAATAAAGATAAAAATGTGTAGAAGTTTGGATTCATAACATATTAATATTCAGCTATATAGAAAAGCAGTTGAGTTCCTTCTGTTTTTGGGAGAAAATATGAGATTTTAACACATGAAGAGGTTCATCGAAAGTAGAAAGACGAGTCGACAAATGAACCAATCAGATGCCTTACCATTTTAGGAAAAACGGAATAGTTTTAAAATTTACAATGTGATGAAAACAGAACAGATGATTCCATTTCGGACATAACTGATAAGAGTTATTAGAATTATTCTTTCATTGGTGAACACTTGGAAGAAGGATGACTGTGGTGAGAGCAGGCTGCTAGCCGATTGGTTGGCACTAATCTACGTTAAGGTCTAGGTCACTAATATGGGCCGTGAACAAGGCTGAGTCAACAACAATCACAGCAAAGTTAACGTGGCAAAATATGATTCGCAGAGAGAACTCTATTTGTCAAGGAATCCGAAGCCTGCGTTTGTCTACCTAAACAACCAATCAGATGACTGCGCTTGTCTATATAATGTAGTTGAAAGATGTATAAATACGTGTTGATTTTCATATAAAACGATCTGTTGCCTGGCCCTTGTCTTCTGTTGTTACATGACTATCACCCTCAACAGCCAGTTCTACGTGTTCATAACACTTCGCCTGATTCTTTCAAGTGAGATTATATAGATTGTAATGTCGAGACCACCATTCTTTATCACCGTTCCGTAAAAATCAATGTAGACTGGTGAGAAATGCTGTCCTACCACACAAATCCAAAAGCTTTATTTGATTGCGTCGTAAAACTGTTCCTAAGTTATTCAAATGTGCTGGGGTGGTTGTTTTTAAATCTTAGTACATCTTTATCATTGTATACCTAAATAGCATAGAAGCATGGTGGATGAACTCAGTTTACATGACTTCAATTGACAGCATAGTAAGAAGAACTATAAGTGTTTTTCTAGAAAAAAGTTTCATTCTAACCGTACGAACTTCCGTATGTTTTAGTCTTTAAACAGAAAATGCTCTGTTCATTTTTAGTTTGTCGATGACCAAAAAGGTGATATGTTACAGTGTGTTTTTTATTGCCTTAGTAGTCATTTTCAAATAACTGATAAACAGTCTACAAGGCGGCAGTATAATTAGGCCACATACTGTTTAATAAACATTTGTATATAAATCTATAGTCTTGTAGGAACTCCTGATGTTTCGCTATTGTGACTTAGTCCACTTATCATGGGTTTCAACAGGGAGCTTTAAAATGCAACGTTCAACACCACAAAAAATCCATTGTGGCAAGGAATACAAAGAAAATGAACTCACCAAGAACTAAAGTTCGACCTTCTACATAAAGACTTAATCCACGTGGAACAGAATAAGCCACTTGTCTTTCATCAGCATTTGATGATGTCTCCAGATCATTTAAACTCTGACGACATCGCCCAGGTGAAGTCTGTACATATGCCTGTTCACCAAGTCTTACAGCCCTTAGTATATCCAATGTACCTGAAATTGTAAAGCCATATAAAAATTATTCAACAACTAAGTAAAACATTCAACGAAATTTCTAAAAGCTGGGCAGATTTATATCCTATTCTAAGATTTATCCGTAAAATACATATTTTAGAAATTTCAAGGGTTTCATTCCACTGTTTAACATACTTAGTCTGTGGTATTTACGCTACGGTATCTCATAAAGTAAGCATTTGTATTATTTATTTTCCTATGACTGCATAATACTTAGGTATTATTAAACCCTCAAAGAATTATCTAATGGTTATTTACATAGAGGATTTTCTTGAACAGTACTGTTTTTAGAAGTCAGACAGTAAAGGATGAAGAAAGACGATTAAAAATATAATTTGGACTAACTATAGTGCTTAGCGTTTTATTATATTGCTGTTCCACCTTCTTCAATGATCACCTGACCAGAAATGCTTGTTTTTCTATCTAAAATTTACTGACTTCACGACATATCATGAGGGACTTTTACTGCTACACCAAACAAGCTAAAGTTTTCACCTCGTCTTTAAACATGCATCATTTAGCTTGTCTTATTCAAGCAGTCGGGGTCATGAGTTACCATCAAAATACCCTCTAATTGTGATAATTTAGTGAGTTGTCATTGAAACAAAAAAGACGTGCGATGTCATTCGTGTTGGCTGACAAATTGTGGTCTGTCTCTATTTAAAATATCCAGGTCAAGTTTCTGAATATAGAAGAAGATTTGTCAGCTATCAAAAGTGACATATGATGTAAGCGCTGGTCATCAGCCTTTCTGTATTCTGATTTCAGTTTACTGATGTACGCTATAATAAGGTTTCCCGTGAATATCCATCAGTCAGTACAATGGATAAATCGAGTAGTATCAGTTTATTTTAAGCTTATCAACAAAATAACCAGTTTATTACATTAAAGCAATTAAATAATTCCAACAGTTGTCAACAGTTTTCACTGCACTACCTAGTGAAACTGTGTGTTTCTTCTGTTCATTTTATTTATATTTAAGCAGCACTAATCACTAATAAATAACCTTTTTGCAGAATTCCCTATTTTAGGAGAGTGCACTGATTGCTAGTACCTCTACTGAAAGTTTTTATAGAGTATTGGGAACCCGATATTGATTAAGTCTGCAGATAGAACAGTGTTCCTCATAGTACAATAATTGTACAATAAGTGAAATATTCGAAATCAAGTATTCCTTAATACCTTGAAGTTTCTGTAGCGATTAGTTTGATTTTCCGAGATAGCTCCACACCCAACTTCCCTCTTTTTCCTACCTCAGGACCAGCGGGTAAACTAGTGAATTAGTAAATCAGATGTGGTCGAGTCAACGCTACTATATGGTTCAGAGATTTAGAGTGTCACAAAAATGTTTCCAACAGAATTCAAACTTTTACCAACGGCTGTTTTCGTTCCATACCGAAGATCAGATGACCAGCAAGGTTTGGTTACAAGGGATCCTGGTAAAGAACAAACCAAGAACCTGCTGACCAGCAAATATGAATTAGAAAACGGAGATAGAGACATTTGAGCGACATCGCGAACCAAGCCCGCTAGCAAAACCCGTATTAGAAACGATTAGTTAGTATCTGAGTGACATATGGACGAGACCATACAAGGCGGAGATGAAAGATTATGAACATCTTGAGGCCATTTAAAAGCGACTGCAGAGAAGAGAATGAAATGGAGAGGTACAGTTGAAGCTCTATGTTTTATTTGGAACCCAAAAGATTCATAATAATCTCTCATGTAATTCTAATTACAAGTCGCTTTCATCATCCAGTGGTGAAGAAGTCTGAGACACTGATGATGAATAATTTAAAACTTAGATCAGATAAGAAATGCTTTCAAAGTGCCCTGAGAAAGTTCAAATTCTTATGGATTATCAGTTAAACACTGCCAAATTCGTAATAATCACTGCACCTTAAGAAAATGTGGTGTTATTTTACTTCATTTCTTCTTTCCCGTATTAGTGTTAAGATTCATTAAATTAAAATTTGTAAATAGACTAAATGAGATTCCAGTCTCAGTGGGAACACCATCATTCACTGGGTATGCAGATACTCTTAGCTACCATTTCCCAAACAGGATTAAATGTGCATCCTGCATTCTACTACTAGTCACCATCAACCAAAATAAACAAAATTCATTTTAAACATTATTCGAAAACATCCAATACTGTGTAGTTCATTGTCATCTACAGTCAGTTGGTTTAAAGGAGACTCTCTAAGATACATGACGAAATTTGATGTTATATTTATTCCTGTTATCATAGACACAAATCTTTTAGACTGTTTCCAAGTAACGGTTGGTTCCAGCATGTGTACAAATCACCGTGGTAAAAGATTCTTGACCGCAGTGATATAATGTTATAAAAATAGTAGTGGTGTTAACAAATAATTAAGCCTTAACTGAGTACAGAACCTGGAGAAGAACTTAACAAGAGACAGTTCTGTGTTCACCTATCAGTGTTTTGTTATGGAGGATAAATCCTGCACTATTTGCAAAAAATAAATAAGACTTTACAACCGTTTGGAATTTCACACACATAAATACACATTTTATTTAGCCCTATTGTGAGGTATACCTTCTTTACTATCTCTATTTGGCCTAAACACAGCATAATACAAGTGCTACTCTTCCTATTGACCTACAGATATTCACTTTTTCTTTGCTGTTCCAAACATCTGACAGATTTTGTGACGGTTTGTGTGGATTTACCTGATTTAAAAGAATGGTGAGATCGGAATAAAAATTTCCAGAGTTTTAGTTGGTAATCCAGAAGTGATTCGTGTGCTTGTATGGACAGTGCCTGTCAGATAATTTGCGTACTGTTAGGAATGATGCTGTTTGTCGGGTTTACATTTTTCACTGTGATCCTATAATACAGCCGGAATTTACTGTCGATGGTTTTTTTTAAATTTTGATTACAGCTTGACGCCATACCGTATTTTCGGTACAGGTATGGAATTTTCAGCATGTGATATCGGTAGCCCAAATTTAGCAGGCCGACCATAGGTATCGGGTGTGCGTCGGCAAGGGATCGAACCCCGGACCATGTGCATGGTCGGCGAGAGCCCTAACCACTGTGCCACTGACGCAGTGTAGAGAGTTGTGCATATCTTTCGCTTAATTCTTCTACTCATGGCTTCACCTGAGTATCTTTTTTCCGTAAAATATAGTTTATGTGGAATGATATTTAAAAAGATACAAGAATTCTAGTGCGATTGTATCTTATTTTTACTTCACAGTAATCTTCAGAAAACGTGGGGTTCCCAGGTTCCTTTCAAAGATAACTTGAATTTTCACAAATTAGATTAATGTTTAACTGTGTTTTGATTTTAATCATTATTTAACTCATACACGCAAGCAACACGTATTTCCATTTATCTCTGCGTAGAATTGAAAAAGTTGTTCAACCCAAGTGTGAGTGGAAACACCATCACTGTTTTATATGTATATTCAGTCGACAAGCTCTAGGTAAGGTGAACTGCGCATTCTGCATGAATTAATTTTTGGTAAATTGAGCTCAGAGTAAAACCCACTGCTTCAGGTGAGAAGCTGTGAATTCTCAGTAGCCGTATTTTGTTCAGGCGACGTTTAGGAGTTTTTCGGTTAACTAGTATTCAACCAA
Organism: Trichobilharzia regenti; assembly: GCA_944472135.2. NCBI lineage: Eukaryota > Metazoa > Platyhelminthes > Trematoda > Strigeidida > Schistosomatidae > Trichobilharzia > Trichobilharzia regenti. Next base: position 63,057,467 of record OX235262.1, read on the forward strand.
TGAACTACCGACACACAAACAAGTGTGACCGCCACGACACGAACCATATTGACTACTTTGAAGGCGGCCATGATGACCATGCATGCATTCTAGCGCTAGTAAAGCCTATCTATTTATCAGATTGATTTTCATTCATATTTACGAAGTTTGTTTAGTGCATTTTTACAGAAACAAATATTAGGTGACATTTACACTATAGTGATCTTTAGTATTCGTAAAAGAAAGAAAGTCAAATTCCAATCAAAAATGACAGTATACTCTTTGTATGTAGGCGATAGAGAAGAACAAACTTTTACTACAGGACGTACATAATGTCAAAATTTGGTTCTTTTTTTATCCCAGAAAAGAAAATGATGTTCTAACGCATAAGAGGATTCATAAGCATTTAAGTGACACACAATAAAAATGTAATACAACAAATGCAAAAGATTTCCCAAAGGACACATCTATGTACGACACGTAAAATAAAAACAAGATTGCCAGAAATATTCTTAAAACTTAACATTTAAACTGTATGCTTTTAACAAGACACTTACAAATGTCTTGAACGATTTGACTCTATAATGTGATTCATTCTGAGTAAACCACTAGAAAGCTTTTTTCGATCGGAAAAACCAGACAATACGTGTAAAGATCATTCGAATCTAGCTAACGAGTGTCGCTCCTGATCAAAGCGAATTCCTGCTCACACGCTTCATGCCGTTCTTTATGTTAATCAGGTTACAGCAGATTAACTTAAAATTTTGATTGACAAATGAACCTATGATGAAACCCTAGTCATAACCGATACTTGAATCGGTTATTCCTACAGTGAATTGTGTACTTAGTACATCAGTCCAACTGTGTAGTTCTTTGTATAAGATTGCTGAAAAGAGAATCCACTGAACTATTTGCTTCTCTCTTTTTAAAGTTCCAAGAGTACCCTTCACATACTGAAATAACCGTGAAGTTTTACTTCTCCTTACTATTTCAGATTGATACTAACCATCATTAGAAGCCTCGACTGAAAATCGTGTATAAAAACGAAAAATTAGGAATCACTCTTTTCAAGTTATGACCATACAAACTTGATTGTAGTTGAATTAGAAATTTCAATGTGACTGGTGCTTAGATTTCAGGGTTCGTATGTAGATGGCCTTTAAGCATCCCAGTAACACGCAAAAGTCACGCGGTTTATCATAGATTTTAATAACTTTAACTGTATCTAAATAATCAGTCTATAATTAAGTGTTTGCAGTAGCCTAATTTTGCATATCCATGTTAGCAATACAATCTTTGATTGTGTCTCTTTTTGACGGAGAGTTCAACGCATTTATGTGGATAGTGACAAATGGAATACAATAAGATATATTCAACAGTTAAACCAAAAGAATCATTCTAGAAAATGGAGTCACTAAATAGTTTATAAACTTTTCTCACTATATTAGGTTTAATCTGATAGCTACAACAAGCAGCAAATTGAACATTAATATTTCCAACTGAAATGCATAAAACTAGAACCTGAGTTTATAAGACTGGCAAAAAACAAATAAAAAATTGAAGTTTACTAATGTTATAAATGCGTGAGCGAGAAGACTTGAACTTAAATATCTTTTATTACAAAGGCTTAATAGCCTCCCTTCAGGAGATCCTGCAGTATATTATTAGTGTTTTACAATGTATCTTCTTTGCTAAGGGATTGGGTGTTTAGTGTTTGAAGGAAGATGGTGGTAAGATATTTTATTAAATCAAATGTCTGTTTTGTTTCCAGTACTATGATGTATCTCCACATATTAGAAGGCATGGCAGCACTAAACTCTGAACAGAAATGCATCTACTTACACTGTCGTCTGATTCGATAGCATAGACAAAAGTAGTACTTAAAAAAATATGGCCATAGAAATAGGTAAAAGGAAAAAAGAGATGGCAGACAGGTTAATGAATATTCGCTAAAAAGTGAACAAATCTACGGGAGAGTATATGGTCAATATCTTATAAATTCTTCATATGTGCCTACTACGTCTATACTTTAAAACCATTGAGTAAGATATAGAGAGAGGAAGAGTTGCAGCCTAATTTACTTATTGTCTAATGAACAGTTAGATATCTCGTTTCATTAATTTAGATGTTGTTTCCAACAGACTGTTAATAGATCCAAAGTTTTCAAACCTTTCAGTGTAATTGGGAAACAGCTATTTGTAAGAGATTACCTATGCTAACCAATTTGTGGTGGTTTCTTCCTGAATATAACAAGCTATAATAAGGGTAATACATCCCTTCATACATACATATATACATATATATAGTAAGACATGCGTAGATAGGATGAAGCAGCATTAAAAATTGGTAACGAAAAAATAAAATGAAAAGGAAGAACTAAGTCATTTCCAAGAGGACAATTCATTCGCTAATCGGAAGGTTGATACCAGTATATAACTTAAGAAATCATGAGAATCAGGTGTAACGCATAAGAGTTAATGAGAAAAATAATACTAGAACTGGTAGTCATGATGATATCAGTAGTAAAGAATAAAATGTCCTAAAATTAGTTAAGTCATGTCGGACAGAGCAGTTAAGGAAAAATAAAATGCATGGAGATTTTAGACCCTGTTTCCGATTCCTATCGTTGCTTGGTTTAAATATGTCCTAAGAAACCAGCGTTTTCGATTTAGCTGTCTTTTGAGCTTTCACATGACAGTCACAATCACCCTGTAACCCACCTATTGACTCATTATGATTATGATTGATAGTAATGATAATGGAAGCTCCTGTGTTAACGTTGCTTCCTACAATAAAGACATTTTAATCTATAATGCTGATAAATAAAGTGACAGCTGATGAGAAAGGTCCCGTATTGAACGCTTCACAATTTGATGTGTCATACCAGAGCAGAGACCGTGTGCCAATTTTAGTGTATGTACCGCTGATGCAAGTACACAGCAAACAGTTCTGCTTTTCTGTTAGCCACTTCTAAGAGACCTTGTTTTCCACTCGGAACGCAAAGGAATAAAACAGAATAATGCTTATCTCTGAGATTTGATGGAATCATATTTATTAATTTTTAGATTGTACCAGTCGCTGTTTCAGGCAGGAGCCTGTCAGTAATTCATTTCCAAGTCACAACTCAACAAATTATATAGCTAACTAGTAAATGTCTTTCAAAATTACTCTTATTGAGTCGGTGGTACAGCGGTAGAATTCTCGCCAACCCTGCAGGTGGTCTGGAGTTCGATCCTCACATGACGCGCTCCTTTACCTCGATAAACCAGTAATAATACTAGTACAGAGGGAAAGTTAGGCATGATGCTAGCAACCCCATCCCGCAAAAATAAACACCACCGCTACAGAAACCTCAGGCCTCTAGCCTGAAGCCTTATGTTCCACTGGGAACGTAAAGGAATAAAAAAATTGCTCTTATGAATTGTTTCGAATGAGTACTTTATTTTATTTATAAGGAAAAATACAGTTTTTATTCGTCGAAGAAATATTTCTTTCAACGAATTTATTTTCAAGCTATTCAGTCGTATTTATATTAAAGAAAAAAGGCATTTGGTGACACTTTATTTTTGACATTGAAGGTGAAGAGAACATATGATCGTCCCATTATTCGCATAGATATGATGAGATACATTGTAATCTAATCTAATGCGTTGTTGACTCTAAGATTACCTGAATGAAACAGTAAAGAAGGGCTTCAAAAAGGGAATGTCAAAGCTACAAATGAGGGATTATAAAAGCTCAGATAATCTTCAGTCTGAAGGAGAAGACTAGACGTTCTGTTGGCTGTTATCCAGAGACCTCAACAGTCCCCCTTTCAGCAAAGGTAGATGTCATAAATTTGATTTTTGTCGTAAATACTCCAAGAATTTCAGCACTAGAAACGAAGATTGCTGGACCTCCTGTCTTTGCAGTATGTTTAGTAGCAAAATTATTTGCGAGAGATTCTTTTTTCGAAAAATCTCAGCTGTTTATAAGTTAATTTCTCTACGACAATATTTTTTCCATTACAACAGAAGGTTTCTACCAATGTAATGTATTTTTCGAACGAAGATTTAAGTATTAAAAGGTGGCCAATTGATTGTACTTCGTTACTAATGTAGTCAACAGACACCTGAACTGAGTAATGGTCTAAATCCATACTGTCTAACTTTCAACAGCCTCTCTATTCTCAACCATCTCCTTGCCTCTCATCGGATAGGACTAAGAGCCATTATTAAAGACTATATGCTCGTACAACCAAATAGGAAAACTCAATAATACCTTATTTAACCTGCGTTCCATGTGACAGAGATACTCTAAAGTGTGAAATCTACGACTTACTATTTTATCAGCAAAATAAGTGACTCTTTTATCCTCTCCTATTTTTAACGCATGGTAATACTATTCCAATTAACTTATAATTTTGGTCGCTAACATTTTGTACATTTCTGACTTTACTGCCACTGCTAATGCCGAACGGCTACCATTATCCATCCTGGATGCGTATACCCTGTAGTATTATTTTTATTATTATTATTAAATCCCTACTAATCAATACTTTAATATCAATGAGATGCTCACTAGCGACTGGCCCCATTCAAGCAGGTAGTTACCTGGGGTTCTAGTAAGAAGTCGTAACCAGTAGGATGCAGCAGGTCGGGTGTGAGGACAAATACTCGCCAAAGACATTGGCTAGTGGTCGCGCTATTTCGTGAATTGGCAGAAGTTGGAATTCATGGGCCGTTGGATCGGGTCCCAGTGGCTTAATAGTCTACGGGCTCGTTAGCCTTGTAACCAGAAGGTCCTAGGTTCGAATTTGTCTGTATAGTAACTAAAGTATCTAGGGTGGCCTTGATTGAAGATCGCTAGCGTTTAAATTAAAATGCATGCTCTAAAATTAGTTTTATACACCATCAACTGAGTAACTGGACTTAAATTCTACTTGATCTACGTATAGATTAATTCACATAAAATATGAGTTGAAATAACAGTAGAAAACTAAACTATATATTTGAAGCTCTTCAATTTGATATAAGTTGTGAACAGCATCTTATTAAGGTTTCAGTCATAATGCACTGATTAACTAAGGTTTCGGGTCAAAAACACTTTTCCGTTATATTCTGCTGCGTTGTGTAGTTTGTTGTTGTTCGTGTTGTTAAAATTTGCTACAGCTCAGACTTCTTGCTATTCCCTTGGGTTCCAGGTGAAATGTGGAGTTTCAGTAGTACATCTCCATGTCATTCTGCTCTCTGCTATCCTCTTTAGCTGGCTCCACGATTGTCCATAAGCTTTCATATTTTCCTCACACAATCTCCCCTATGACATCCTTGGACAACCAACTTGTTGTTTCCCTTCTGAGTTCGACCCGATAGTCTGGCATGTGATGTTACTCAAGAGCCTTGTCATATCTATGACCGATCTAAATTTCCCTCTGCCTATTTGTTATGTGATAGATTCTTGGTTCGTTCGTTGTCAGAGTTCATTTTTGCTGATGCTCTCTGGCCGTCTAACCTTCATTTTGGAGGCAGCAAAGACAGTTGTTCATGATAGTCTGGAGTGAGCTGTTGGAAATGCTTCCCGTGAAGCAAACACATCAAATCTCTGCAGCATACAAAAGCACTGATTTTATATTGGGGTTGAAAATCCGAATCTTGTTCTTTATGCTGAGTGCAGTAGATTTCCACGTTAATTTCATAGTAGTCAAGGTCGATCTTGGTTCTCTCATCCTGTCTGGCTTTGATATCTTCATCCGTGTCTTCTGTAGTTAAAACGATGCTACCTACATAAATGAAAGAGATGACTTCCTTCAAATTTCTCCTGTTGATAGTGATTGGTGCTTAGGTATCTTCATCATCTCTGTCTTTTCTATGTTCAGACTTGAATATTCAGTATTGAGAAAAAGAGGAAAAAGAATGCTAACCACAAGTGATTTGTTGGTCATCAAGCTACTTAAAAATCATATACCTGGCAATAATTCATAACTAATTTCTGAGAATCATTGATACTACTTGGTTCCCTAAACTTCGGTAAGTGAGATAGGTTTGAATCTCTAACTTAATAACAATAATTTGCTTTATTCCGAAACAGTACTTGAAAAATCATAATTAACACTTATAACATAGTAGGGGGTTTTCAGCATTTGGTACAATATTGCATCTAATTCACCAGAGAACGGCAAAAGCAGAAAATAATATTCAAGTATTGGTTTGTAGGGATTTGATTGGTTGGTTACAGGATTCCTTCATGAGCTGACATTAGTTAGAGAACCATTGGAAAACCTGCAGGGAGTACTGGACAGCTGTTTCGTCCTACTTTGGGATTCTTTATCAGTACGCGCCCACAGTACTTTGATAAGGATTGAAGTTATCTAAACCACAGTAAATGCGTACATATGTATGTGTATCAACCTTTCCGTTAGTATTAATCAGAGAAATAGGTAATGCATGACCGTATCCTAACTACTAGAAATAGTGCAGATTTGTTTATTTGCTCTATATCACTTTTGTATTTAACAGATCACATTTGCTGGTTTGAATATATTTCATTTTACAAAAGAAGTCACAGCTTACACTTGATTGTATCATTTTCATAATAGGCTAAGAATCTTCAATGTATCTGTTTCGGTTCTAAAAAAATATTTATGCAGACAGATATATTTCTTCATGTTACTCGCTAAATCTGTACATGGCATTTAAATACATTTTAACAACACTCAGGTAGTGAAAAGTAATGGTAAACGGCTGTTGAAATCAGTGTCACGATAAACGTGGTTATTAGAATATATCTTTAGGACTTTTGCTGAACGTATCAGCAGTAGCTTGGAGAATACTTCTGTTGCAAAATGTTCATTTTGTATTTCAGTTTTTCTGGATGGTCGAAAGTAATGATACTATTTTGCATTCTAAATGCAGATTAGGTATGACACGGTTAAATGATAAGCCGAGTGACAGTATAATGTACTACACCGTGATCTGACATAAGATATTGTGAGTTAATTTGTAGAAATATCTGATCTCTTTTATCTGTGAGTATCAAAAAGAACAAATCCCAGGTTTACGGTGACTTGGAGACTAACTTCTGAAGTTTCACGTGTGATAAATGCGTTACTCCATTTTTACAGTCATGCTGACTTAACTGATAATACGTTAAGCACTTTAGCTGATGGATGTGTGGATTAAACATACTAGTGTTGAAGTAAAGATACTCAAATTGTCATCTTAGTGTATTTTTACCTTAAAACTGAACTCACATATAAATAAAGTTGAATTACAAGATAGAAAGCTTATTATTGTAGAGTAATAAGTAATAACAGTTGATAACAAAATCCCGCATACTTATTACTTTATCATTCTAAAACTTTTAATGCGAGAAATATCACAGATGCATTAGTTTCAGTGTGTGAATCATAATTTTAAACACATTTGTTTTGTTTTTAAATTTTTAATTTAAACTCTCTTCATTGAAACAACTTTCCTTAACTTTTGATAAAGTGCTCAGTTCCCATTGGTCGTCCACATTTTATCACTTTTTATCTCATATGTCTTCACTCAATGACAGTATATAGGTACTGAATGAGTACACTATTCTCAAATGTATACCATTTTATCTAGATCAGTCAGCTAGATCTAGGTAATCTAAATACTTCAACTAACTTTTCAGATAAACTAGTCCTCAGAGCCTGTCGATGAAACTGATTCATCCTGAACAAGAAAGTCATCTATTGAGAATGTAATTCCATTTTAGCCGACCACATCTGAAAACTAGGCTTAATGTTTTCGAACTACGGGTCATATTCAGAACCGTAATACACCCGGGGAATTTCTTAAGCTCTCTTCTTTATACCACTTCCACATACTGACACTTTAAGAACGTTGCCATCAATTTAAGTTTTTCCTTCTTTTTTCCAAAGGTTAAGTTTTATGAAACAGATTAATCAAGTTTTGAACAATACATGAAGGTGAACTGAAAAGTCTTTTTATACTTATAGTGTAACTGTTATCTGACTATCACTGGTGGTTTGTTTAAATCAACGGGCTACCTAACTATCCATCTATTAAAATGCATCTTATTTGCTCTATTTCATGTTATTTTAATTATCCATTTACATCTTTGAATTGCAATCTATACTCATACCTATTTTGAAACAGGCTTCAACCCACTACTATGAATTTTTTAAAGGAAATTATGAAAAAGCAGTACAGGTTCTTAGACCGTGCTTTGGCATATGAGATATTACGGATTATCAATATACCTGAAGATTCTGTAATAGGAATAGATACTTTGCAATAGAACATACTGAGAATTCTGTCATATATATTAACATATTTTTCAGAATAAAGTTATTACTACTATTATTACGTTATTTATCTACGTATGAAAGCAGAATATGCAAAATATACTCTGCATACCATTGGTTAAACATAGCTCTTGTTCAAGAGTCTTATGTTAGCTCATTTAACGTTACGTTTTGTGATCAAGGTTATATGCAGAAAGACCATTTCACTGAATGTCTTCTGTGATCATTTAGGTTTTCAAATTTCCTCTGAATAAGTTCCAGACTTGATTATTCACTGAATAACTGATCTAATCACATTATGTGGATATATATACACAAATAATTCGATTATCATACATATTACGTGAGGAGTAACAGAACTGTCCCGCTGCTTAACACGTCTAGGTAGAAAGAAATTCAAATTCTATGAGATCCTTGCAGAGTCTGCACCACTATTGATTTCTACTAGAAATCACGACGAAAACATACATCAGTTTATTAGCGGCTATTAGTTCTTCAAAACAAGATAACTTTACTTAAATGATGCAGAAGAGAAAAGAAAAGTACTGATGAGGTTTGTTGTCATCATCAGTGATCTTCAGCAACTCCAGCCGTGAATAAACATACGTTGACTAGTTGTATTATACTCTTAAATTTGCGTATTACAACTGTAATATTTATCGCGTATACTCAGAATTACTTATTTTCTCAAAACGACTTGAACGATATTGATAATGAACACTTTCTGAACCATATAACGCATGTTCTCTAGGTCCCGTCAGCAAAACTCATAAGATACTAGATACATTCAAAAATCTACTAGTCATTCTTACTTACTCTGGTGATTGATACGACTAAGGCAGACTTGTTTTGTCTGCCTGATGTTACTTTGATAAGAAGTTGACAAAAGCTGAAATTAAAACTTTTGCACTTACAGGACTTGAACAATAAGCTAAGTAATACTAGTCGACAACATGGCATCCTGTTTAAATCACTGGGCTACCGGAATTCTCATTCATTAAAATGCCTGAAGTCTTCTGCGTTTCTTATTCTTTTAATTATACCATACAGACTCTACATAAACTCGCGCGCCTATATAGTTGGCTTCCACTAGACGCTGTGCAACTCTGGGGAGAAATGAAGAAAAACCTTACAGAATTGACTGTCTTCTAATATACAGCAACGCTGAGTCACATAATATACTTCAGATAATTACTTTATAAGTAAACACTGCATGAAGAGGGAATATTTTAGAACTAAATACTCTGATTATTTCTGCGGTACATGTTCACATATTGTTTCAAATAAGGCTTTATTATTAAAAGATACTGTGAAGACAATAACTATGCAGAATTTATACGTTATACTACTTTTCCCTAACTTAAATTAAGGGAATCTCACTGAAACTGATACTGTTATATAATGATAGATAAGTTACTTTAATTTTACTTGTGGTAAAATAAAATCAAGCATTACCTAGCAATTCATAATCACTTCAAATGTTTATCAGCATTTTCTCAGCTTGAGGGAAGAATCGACTGAAATTAACTTTTATAATAGTCTGTTTCACTCGTAATTCTTTTGAATTTTACTATTTAAACGTTTAGGGTATCCTGTGAAGGTTCGATCTCGGCTTATCTAACTATTTTACATGAATCATAAAGTTGCTTGTTATAATTCACTTGACTGACTTAGAAATACTACAGGGGAGTAGTGAACTGGTGATTACGAACTTTAATCAGACGGTTGACAGTTAGAAAGAGGTAAGTAATTATCCTACCTCACGGAAGGTATTTTCAAGCTATCAGGGATCTTTATACAGTTATGATATACATAACTCAAGTAGTCCCAATGAGCTGTAGTGAAGACACGTTAAAAATAACAGTAAATAACCATGTCGTGGCACAACGGTTAGGACGCTCGCCAACCATGCAGGTGGTCCGGAGTTCGATTCGCACATGACGCACTCCTTTACCTCGCTAAGCCAGTAATAATACTAGTACAGAGGGAAGGTTGGGCATGAGGCTAGCAACCTTATCCCGTAAAAATAAACACCACACCTACAGAAACCTTAGGCCTCTAGCCTGAAGCCCTATGTTCACTTGGAACGTGAAGGATAAAAAAACCCATGTCAAAACTAGAATACACCTAGAGTAATGGAAATAGGTTAACTGGCAAATACTCAAATTTCGTTTAATCGGAATTTGATTAATACTCCAGCGATCCTCTAACTAATACACATTGGTGACGATTTCTATATTATAGCAAAATAAATAGTTATTATTGAAAACCTCAAAAGCCCTTCTGACTGTAGGTAAATAGTACTTTAAAACAAATCCAATATTTATTTGCTTTAAACCGTCACTTTCATAAATTTCTTTTCAACGACTTCATTTTCGAGCTTGTGTCCACATCTATGTGCATTTACTCTTTTACCTGCTCCTGTGGAGCTGATTATATTGGACGTTGTAAGCGTACTCTCCGAAAACGTGTAGCTGAACACTATCCGGTTTGGTTAACGAAAGGCGAACGTAGAACATCTAATTGTGATCACCTGTTACAGTCTGGTTATTTAGCCCCACGTGATTCATTCTTCAAGGTTATCTACATGGCAAGATTGAATCACTCCAAAAGTTTACGTTTTCTTCACTTATGCATAGCCGAAGCTTTAGCTATACATGAACAGAAACCTAAATTATGTGTTCGAAAACGTTTTGTCAAACCACTTTCTTTACCTTGGTCATAGTAATGTTCTTTCTAGTTTTTATTTTATTTTACCACTTGAATTCATTCCACTTCGCTTTACATCTTTATTCTTATCGTAATCGTACTCCTAATTTTTTTTTAAATTTTAGACAACGCTTGACAATTTTTTTTAAAATATTTTTGGTATAAATTCACTTATAAAACAATCTTTAATAATTTTGTAATCCATCCTTTTCAACTATACCCCGTATAACATTTTAATTATCGTTATGCTTATCACTAACCGATTCCTTCACGTTCCCAGTGGAATATAGGGCCTCAAGCTAGTGGCTTGAAGTTTCTGTAGCAGTATTTATTTTTACAGGATGAGGTTGCTAGCCTCATGCCCAACCTTTGCTATTTACCGGCGTTTTATTACTGGTTTGGCGAAGTAAAGGAGTGCGTCGGTCGGCGATCGAACCCCGGACCATGTGCATGGTCGACTAGTGTCCTAACCACTGTGCCACCGACGCACTTATCACTAATATATGTATATTCACTGAGCAATTATTTAGTGTCAGTTAATAACTTTTTCTTTAATATAAATACGACTGTACAGCTTGAAAATGAAGTCGATGAAAAGAAATTTCTCACTGAACAAAAAACTGTGTTTTTACTTATGAATAAATGGGTACTTTTTGTGACTTTCATAAATGACAGTTTAACCAAGAACATTGAATAAATGACAAAAAAGTGGATGCATCATTTTAAAAATACACAAGCACGCACACACACAAACACCAATAAATAAGAATTAGTAATAATAATAGTACTTACCCTGAGGTGCTGTTTGTAATCTGCCCAGGAGAGCATTCACAGGATTACAGCATAAGAGAAATATTCCCACAAATCCGACTAGATATACGTAGAATCGATTAGTAGGAATCCGACAAGTGGAATTCATAAAGTGTGATACAGACACCTTGAATTTAGTCTGTTTATGGGGCTCTAAGAATAGAGCACCCATTACACCTTACTAATATTATTGTTAGTGTTGATTTTGATTACTTATTATTTTTTTGTTAAAAAAAGAGAGAGTTAAAAGACAGTTTACTGCTTATTATGATTATGATTATTATTGCCTAATTCTGCTTAACAGATATTGTGCCTATGAATATATAAAATCTGTGTCCAATACCAGCCAATGCATATTTATGTAGGCATCACCTACCTACCTACCTACCTCATTCACTCACTCACTCCCCCTCTATCTATCTATCCATCTGCACCGATTCACACACACACACACAGGCTTAGTTTCGTAATTCAAGTGTGCCAGTACACATAATAGTGGACAAATATGTACAACAGGCCTATTAGTAAGCTAAAAACAAACAAACAAATAAATAAGCGATGAATCTCTAGGCTTATTCTTTTTTTACATCAGCCTACAAAAAAAAAATTAATACATTTTTATCCTTCAAAGATATTTGCTTTCAAGGTTATTCAAATTTGATAGTTTCGACCTGTCTTTTGTCCAACCTTGTATAGAGAATAGTGTATAAAAGGCACATATCCTTCCCTATACCATTTAATATACACACAGAAAATTGAAACTGGAACTTCAAGCCTCCTCCATTTGATTGTATTCGTTGAAACAAAAAATGCATACAACAAAATTACCTTAATAAGGGGGGGGGTGTACTAGAGTGATGAAGAATGAGGGGGCTGTAGAGTAAATGCTAATAGATGTGCCCAATAATAGCTAGTATGAAAACAAGGAACAAATAAAAGTATTCACCTATATACACAAGTTTACACAAGGATGTTTGCGTGCATACGTCGTTGCACACGTGTGTATAATGGTTTTAAGCTTAGTAAAGTATGTCTTTGTCTTTGAGATTGAAAAAATTTGTCCAAAATATGGAACAATTAACAATCTTGTTGTACTACATCAGACACGCACATACACACACACACAGTTGATTCACCTTAGAACTCAGTGATGACTATATCCAGTCGGAGAGATATAAACGAATAACTGAATCTTTTATATCAGAACACAAAACTATTCATCTTAATATGCCAGTTTTATCTATTAGTGAAGTAATAAACATGTTCTCCTCTTCTCTTTCTTTCAGTTCAACTACAGTTCCAAAAGGAAAGCGAATATCTGGCGTCCAAAACATTACTTTATGAAATGTCAGTTCAGGGTATTGATTCAATATCGGTTAAATGTTAATTCTTTACTTCATGTTGTCCAAGGAAAGCGAATGACATTAGGCGTTTGTAAATGTGAATGTGTGTACTAAATTAAATTGTTTTGTATTGTATTCAATATTATTTTATTTTTGCTTGTCAGACAATCAGTACCGGTCAGCACAAAATTGTTTACGTATAGATGAATCTCTTCTTTTTAGCTGGAAGGTAATTACTTCGAGGAAAAAATATTCTCTTTTATCAAAACGTATGCAAAATCCATAACTGAAAGCAGTAGGTATGTTGAACACATTATTGGATTCATACATGTGTAAAATTTGGGCACTGTGGTAGTAAGTAATTCCATATTAGTTTGTTTATTAGATATATCACACAGTGAGGGAAACAGTATTATTTACTGGATGACGTTTCGAACAAAATTTATTGTTCATAATCATATCATGGATTATAATCACACGACTTCGAAACTTGAGTTTTATTGTTTTCTTAGTTCTCTCCTATTTGTCGTCGTAGGGGTAGTAGAATTTTCCAGATATCTGGGTGGACACGTGTTGAATCATTCCTATTACACGTATTTGCACTTGATTCGATAAACAAAGCTTCTGTTATCAATCTTTCCCTCCACCTTGTGACATTAATTTTAAAACTACCCTGCCGATAACTGCTACCTTGTCGTGGTGGTCGGGCTGGAATACCGTAATGACCCAACATGCTAAACTGACTGGGACTCTGTCCCTGCAGGTCCTACCATGTCAGGAAGGTTGTTTGGATAGCGGTTAAACTAAAAGCAGTTACCATGGGGTACATAGGCTCCAGTATCCAATGGATCACATGGCGTATGAACCCATATGGGTCACCGGCAACCATGGAAATGGATGCTGCTCCGCTGCCTTGCGGATTAGACTCCAAGTCAAAGGCTCGGGGGTTGGTCCCTTGATAAAACCACCTGCTTCGGTCTGGGCGCCCGGGCAGTATCTCAGCCCTCACACAATGAATTGAATAAAGCAACAAATAATCAATGAAACTTATCGCGTGCTATTACACGTGTTGCAATTTCCTTCTTTCTTTCCTTCCCGATGATAGTTAACGAATACTGTTTGATCTTGTTAAGCATGACTGTTTTCCTTCCAGATGAAGTTCTTTATCCATTCTCTACTTATATATTTTTTTTCTCTTTTCTTTTTTTCTTTTGATCTATGTTGTTTTATTATTGTGTGGCGCATCCTTCATGGTGCCATATTGTACCAAGTTTTTGTGCGTTTAAATAAATAAATAAATAAAACTGTCATCTTATCCATCCACCTTATTGTAAGGTGTGTGTAATTGCTTGTAGGGCTATAGGTGGACTATTCTCTAGATTTCTTATTCGGGTTTAGATTTTTATGCTCGTCTAGTCTGACTGCCCCTGTTCTACTACTTTGACCTATGTATTTGACCTGACAATCATTACAGGTTATTGATCCAGTCAGTCTATAAATGATAGTTAATCGGTTATAAAGTTTGTATCTTATTTAAATTTAAATAGACGTATATTTTTTTATTGTAAGCAGAGAACTCAGACACTGATGGAGAATACCATTCAGACGGTTTTATTGCTCTCTAAGGTTAGATTTTATAAAAGAAAAAGAGACTTCACCATCATATCATCTGTCTTCTTCATCATCTTGTGAGAAAGAAGTGCCATAAAATGTTTACGTTCTGAAATTAGAATGAATCTCCTAGTTCATTTATGAGGCAATCTGAAAGTAATTAGAAATATTTGAGGAATGATGTTTAGACTCAAAATTCATTCATTGTAAACAATGTAAACGTCTACACTCTATAACTTGGTGTATAAACACCCTTATTTTCTGTCTTTTTCAGAGCTTATTTGGACATACAAAACGAGAAAATAACTGATTAATAATCTTAGTGTATGTTAACGACAGAAAAGATCAATAATCTGACAACGAAACACACATTTTGAGGAAATGGTAACACATTACAGACTGATTTCTGTCTCACAATACAGAACTTGTATGAATTCAGTTGGTTTTGTTCAGGTTCAATTTTGACAACTTCTAATATCCGTTATATATGACCAGACCAAGTTACCTTTTAACAGTTTGAAAAAATTTGGGTATTGGGCATATGATATTCATTATTATAAAAGTTTTTTTTCGATTTCCTAGTGAATGAAAAACAAAACGATGTTGTTTTAACTGACGTTTCGCTATTGAATGCTGCTAATAGCTTTATCAAAGTATTATTAAACCAGAATTCACAAAATCTCAGCTTATTTTAACAACTTAATCATCGTTCTCAGTATGGGGTCATTTTTCGTTGTTAAATCGTCCAGGTCAAATTCTGTTTTATTTCATCATTCCTATTCAGACAATCTGGATTCCAATTGATAAGAAGTCCTTCTGATATCAGACTTTCTTAGTGATTTCTGAATTTTTTCTGGATTACTTCAATATTGTCAAAATCAATTTTGTGACCTGATTCTGTGGCGTAGCGTGTGGATGACCTATGGTGGATGATTTTTCAGCTTTTCTAGTTCAACTGGATTTCTCAGTGTTCGAACACAAATGCTACATAGTGTTCATTTCTGCTGTTTCTGGTTCCTTGCTAGGTTCGTCCGATGTATATCTCACATCATATTCTGATGTACGTGTCCATAATGACTAAGTATGTGTTTCAGTAAAACATGCCTAAGTTTCTACTTTCTAAATAAAATCCTCAGAAATTAATTATATTTATTATCCGAATTTCCGGTTGATTTTCTCATTTTATTCCTTATTTGCATTGCGTGATTTCAGTTCATGATCCACCGACATATTTTTCTCCTTCATCTGATTTCTGAGGGGAACATGGAGTTTTAACACTAAGCTCTGTATTTTCAGTATCTGTGGGTATTTTTTACGGGATGAGGTTTCTAGCCTGATGCCTAAACTTCTTTGTTTATTGACCTTACTACCATCTAAGCAAGTTTAAGGATTCTGTCGGCTGGTAACTGAATCCGGGTCACTGTCGTGGTAGTCAAGCATTCTACCACGGAAACTCCGACACGCTAAGCGTAATGACCCGTGATGGCAGGTAGTCCTAAACTTTTCTCACCGTTTGTCGTACATTCAGAAATAATGACTTTAATTGGTGAATTAATCAAAGGGAAAAATGTTCTCATTGCGATTGTTTTTTCCCTCCAGTATTGGTAATAGCTACCTACTGGTACTAATAGTGTGGGTTTCACGATAGCAGTTTTCATTTCACTAATAGTTCAACGAATAGCTGCCACGCGATTACTCACAAAAATTACTGGTGAATTAACATACATGAATACAATACAGCTCAATCCACTATTAATCAGTTCATTATATACGTATCTTCACCTCAAATTCTTAGTGATCAACAATCACTCAACCAGTATCTTCGGAAACACTGTAAATACGCATTCTCCCCAACAAACGCAAAACACATGAAGGACATACAAACACACATACTCATACTTAATACAATTTCTCAATCTCACTCACACCTTCACACATAATCCCAATCTTACTGTCACATTCAATTCCTTACGGTCATCCATCTCCACCATGTATCACAGTTCTCATCGTCATCATCATGGGAGTAAAGCAGAAGGACAACCAAGACAATTAGTTAAGTGATCAACCATCATTGAGAGAACCACCCTACATTTGCTGTCTGGTTGCACATGCGTCCAGCTGACGCCTACCGTTTCAGTGATGAGAATTCATTTTATCAGTGTAATTGTCAATATGATCGACATTGTTATTCCGATTGCCACGGTGACAGAGTTATTAAAAGTTATCATATTAGTCGTGTGATTCAGCGTGTAACTGATAGTGTTATATTTTGTGTTGGCGTTACCGTTTGATATCCGATTTCGTAGATCCAGAGATACTGATAGTGATATAGATATCGGTAATGCCCGGGTGGAGGTGAGAGTCACATTTTTGTCTTGTGTAAGTAACGCTGATACTGTTAGGGTTATTGACATTTTTGGGAGGAGGGTGAAGGTGGGAGAATCAACAGCTCTACAATGATTTTGATTGCACATTGTTCTGACGTGACTGAGTGGACAGGTTTATATTGTCCACACTCACATCAATCTGTGCAGTTTCTAATACCCCTCAAAATAGTCCTCTTACATTTATTCCGAAACTGTTCATTCAAATTATTCTACACTATCCAAATATTCACATTCAAAAATTCATTATGATCCTTATCAGTACATAATGTCTAACACTGTAACAAAAAATCCCTAATATAACAGCAACTCCTCATATACCGATGCAAAAATTACCATCTTCCTTCATAGTCATTATCAGCATGCACGTCGACTTCAACGTCGGCCTTCGACACTACGTCCATGTGCATATCTATTGTCTTCGTGATTGTGTCTGTCAGTTGCTGTGTGTGGGTGCATGTGTTTGTGCCTGGTTGCGTGGGGGAGTGTGTGTGTGTGCGCGTCTGTCTATCTGCCTGTCTCTCTCTCTCTGTGTGAAGTGCTTGGTGTCTTGTGTTGGGAATGTGTTGTTTGTGTTTGACACAGACTCCACTCCGGTGTGAGTGGTTGTCGTGAGAATTCGTGGTTGAGTAATTCATCAGTGTTGAATGATTGTTAGTTGTTCGTTTGTGTTTGTGTTATGCGAGTGTGTGATGGTGAATGCTTGAGGAGGTGTAATAGTCGGGGGTATAGCTCAGTGGTAGAGCATTCGACTGCAGATCGAGAGGTCCCCGGTTCAAACCCGGGTGCCCCCTTCACTTTCAACTCACACAAACAAACACACCTCACTAATTACACACAGACAAACTCCAGTCACTCACCACATAGTCGATACGAGATCACTCACAAAATTTAGTGCTAAATGAACACACGCGAACACAATACATTACAAGACAAGACAAGACAAGAAGACAACACAGACCAATCCACTATCAATTCAACATGCACGTGTCTCCACCTCGAACTCTTCACGACCAAGTAATGCCTCAACTCGAATCATCGGTAAAACAGTGTCCAACGGAAATTACACGCGCATACAGACGAACACAGGCACGCTGTGCTTCACTCGGTAAGTCGGTCGGTGGGTCGGCCGGACGATCGTTCGATCTGTCGTTCATCGACCGGACAGCGTATTGTGTATTGTCATTGTATGTGAGTGTGGAATGATGCTTTGGCGGTGTGCTTTGCGTATGTTGTCTGACGCCAGGATTGAGTGTGGTGTGTGTTTGATGAAAAGCGCTCCCGCGCCGGGAGTCGAACCCGGGCCGCCTGGGTGAGAGCCAGGAATCCTAACCGCTAGACCACGCGGGACATTTGTTTCTCTCCATTATGAGAAACGGGTATCAGGTTAGATTGACTTGTCTTATCAAGACAGTCAGGTGTTCAATTCAAGTAAGTTCTTGCTCCTGTCTTTACCTCAAAGTCTTTGACGATTTTTTCGATGTGAATTTTTTGACATGTGACATCATAAAGCTGTAGTATGGGGTTGATAATGGTTTGGGGCACTCCGTAATTTTGATTCAATATTTACTTAGGTCTAAATATCCAAGAATTTTTTGCTTGTATGTTTTTGCGAGATCTACAAGTTTTGGTGCAACTTTATAATTCTGTATAAATACTTGTATAAAGCAATAATCTGTCTTCAAACTTTTGGTACATTTCAGGTAGATTTTGCTCGTAAGATTGATATGCTACTAAATAATGTTTAAGTAGCATGGGTGGTTAACAAAATCTTTTGTTTTTCATTCATTGGGAAATACAAAAACCCTTATTATAATGAAAATCATATATTCAATGTCCAAATTTTTTCAAACCGTTAAAAGTGAACTTGGTTTAGACATATATAAAATCTTTTGAAAGTTAAATTCAATGGTTCGGTTCAAAGTGATTTAGAATACTATGAGGAAAGTTCCAAGGAATTTCAGATTTTACTTGTATGTATAAAAATAGATTTTAATCAATTTTTATAATTACCGAATCTCGTCTGAAGCTGACTGGCAACCTGATTAAACTCCTGGGCTACCTAAATTTCCATCAAGCATAATGCATCTACTTTTTTCAGTTTCTTGTTCGCTTAATCTTCACATGAAATCTTTGCATCGCAAAGTGAACTCATGAAAACTTTCGATTGACTTCCAACCTACTGTTGTGTGCTTCAAGAAGAAAATGAAGGAAAAATCTAGCAGAGGATTGGGTCTTGTTTCAGATAGGATTACATGGCATCGTACAATATACTGTCAATAAATATGTCACTTGAGGATTCCCAATGCAGAGTGATATTTTGCAACAAATTACTCTTAGAATTCTGTATTATTTGTAGGCGTAACTTTCAGAATAAAGCTATTACTAGTATTACCATAACTTAGAACAATTTAATCCTTTCCTCTTAAAAAGCGAAATTTGAAAAAGATGCGAGATACATTATTTCTGCTAAGTCATCACCGCTTACTGCTTTGATATTATTCCCTTGGTTCCGAGTGAAACATAGGGCTTCAGCAGTACATCTCCCCTTTGTTCTATCTTCTGCCGTCCTCTTCAGCTGGGTGCACAATTGACCATAATTTATCAGCTCCTCCTCCCCAACACACGATCTCCTCCATGTCAATCTAGGACGACCCACTCGTCGCTTCCCATTAGGATTCCACTCGAGGACCTGGTGCGCAATGTCATTCAATGGCATCCTCAATGTATGCCCGTCGCATCTCCACTTTCTCCTACATATTTGTTGAGCCGTCGGGTCTTGGTTGGTTTGTTCCCACAGTTTCTTGTTATTCATTCTTTCTGATCGGCCATTCAGTCTTCAGTAGGGAGCCAGCGAAGGCAGCTGTTGATAAAAGTCCGCAACAGGCTGTTGGAAATCCTTTTCGTTACACACAGTGCAAGTTTCTGACCCGTATAGAAAGACCAACTTTACATTGGTGTTGAAAGTCTAATTTTTTTTTCTTTATGCTAAGTGAGTGCAGAAGATTTCCAAACTGCTTTCACATTGATGAAGGGGTATCTTGCATTTCCGATTCTGACTTTGACATCTTCATCCGTTCCGCCTGTAGTCGAAACGATGCTGAATAACTAGATAAGTGAAGGAGGTAACCTCTGTTAAATCTCTTTTGTTGATGGGGATTGATGCTGTTTGTTGTAGTAAACAAATGTCTACCCTTTCTGTGTGGCAGAAATTTCGATTTCACTGTTAAAGACAGTCAAAACCCCATATTGTCTTACTTTTAAAGTGTCAACGCACCTGTGCTGTGAATAGATGTAAGCAGAAAGCTAACTACAGTTTACTGAGCGAAGAATAGGTTGTATGCATTTTATATTCAGCATGTGTTAGATTCTTGTAAAAATCTTTTGGAAATTATCAGTAGGAACTTACCTCTGACTATGATCATATCGCTTATAGCATGAAATTGAAAAATCCATTCCCATGTGCTAAAAAAATACCTCTAATTCAGTATTGTCAGTGGGAAAGTTATTTTCCAGTCATGAAACCAATAAACCCATCGCATCATACAGTCTAGTGTGCAGTATATGTCAAACTGCCTAGTGTAACTTTTCTCTGTAGTGATTTGTGTAGACATTATCCCTCTGTTAAACTGTTGATACACCTTACCAATGAAGATTGTAGCGGTAAAAAAAACCAAAGATTGACAGAAAATCAACCTATTGCCTATTGATGATCACTAACCAACTTTCATGTCGCATAACTATGTGATCACATTAAAATCTCCTAGATATTCTCCGAAAAAGTAATAATATAGTAATAACAAGACTTGATAAGGGTTCAGAATGGTTATTATGAGCAAAGCGGATTACTTCGAGAAGATGAATACTATTCTTAATGACAATCTAAAATTCCGAAAAATGTCATCTCTGGAACCGATTGAAAAGATAGAGAAACAGTTAGCGGAAACATTGAAAAGACTGAAACAACAAGGCTTTATCTCATAAATACTCAGTACACATCACTGGAACGTTCACACCAAGATTATATGATTCACCTAACGTGCACAAAAGTGGTGTACCACTTCGACCAGTATTAGATATGTTAAACTCACCATACCACCTCGCAGCCTCTACATACAAAATTGGTGAAATACAGCGTAAAGGATACTTTTGGATTTGTTGAAAGGATAAAAGATTTAAATGTTGACAATAAATTCATGATATCATTCGACTTATCTTCCTTGTTCACCAATGCACCACTTACGGAAACAGTAGACTTCATATGTGAAGAACTCATTCGACGAAACATCGATGTTCACTTTTTATTTAATAAGGAACTATACAGACAAATCGATGATGTGGCAATGGGGTCACCACTATGACCCATTCTAGCCAACATTTTTCTTGCGAAACTAGAGAATGGTCCTTTGAAAGACGTAATTGATGAACTTGAATTCTGTTTTCGGTACATGGATGATACATTTTTGATTATGAAAAATGAGGATGAAGCAAAGAACATCCTGGACAAATTTAACGATGTTCACCCTGCAATAAATCTTACCATTGAGAAAAAAAAGACTCTAATATTTCATTTCTAGATGTCCTTATGACCAGAAAAGAGGATGGCACAATAAGATATGTGTATAGAAAACCTGCACCAACTGGTCAGTATACTCATTTTTTCAGCTTCGTGTCCTTGAAATACAAATGCAAACTGACAAAGTGCTTGGTCAACAGAGCAAGAGCAATCTGCTCTGATATATGTCTTGATGAAGAACTTAATACTATTAAACAGTTGCTGAGTGAAAACGGTTATCCAGAAAAATTCATTGATAAGAATATGAATCAAAAATCAAGGCAGCCCAAGATACCAATAGTTCCGAAAAAGGCCTTATTCTTACAAATTCAGTTCCTCGGGGATAATACCAGCGAGATGTTAACACAATGCCTTAGGAATGCGGTAAGAAGATCATTTCATGCTGCTGAATTACGCTGTATCTTCAAAACCACTGCTCTCTTGCGTTCAGGAGTAAAAGATGAACTGACTAATTTCGCCTCTTCTATGTGTATCTACCAATTTAACTGCTCCTGTGGAGCCAGTTACCTAAGCCAAACAATTAGGCGTTTCTCGTCGGATTTCTGAACATCACCCTGCGTGGATAAGTAAGGTACAAACGAAATTCATTCACAGCGCTATTCTATCTCATCTTATGGATACACAACACAAGATTGACGTTAAAGAGGCTTTCACAGTCATTTACCGCATACCAGCAAATCTTAACTTCGCTTTAAGAGTTCATCTACAACATATTGCTGAGGCCGTTGGGAACCACACTAAGAAGCCTAACTTGTGTGTCTAAAACAAGTTGGTTCAGACATTGTCCTTACCTTGGCCATCTAGGTTCCAATAGTCCTCAGTTTTTCGTAGAAATTTCCTTAATTTTATGTGATATTCTATTTGTTATTGTATTTTTATTATCGTTATAATTTATGCATCTTTCGTGAACTGTAATTCCATTGATCTTACTTAACAAATCGACAGTATTTAAAAAACAACAATATTGTTATTGAATACTATTCTAGAACAATCTATGTATATAAACATATATATGATTGTACAGCCAGGAGAGGAAATTGTCAAAAAGGATATTCTTTGCTCAATTTTTCTGTTTTCTCCTAGACTTCTTAAGAAGTTGAAGTCGGATGGAGAACTAGAGAGCATAGAAACGCTTAAATTTCCAATAAAATATTCTTTAGCAAATGGAGTGACTATCAACAACAGGTCTGTCTGTCTGGATTCAACATAGAACTTGGCACCGAAGTGCAGCAGTTCGAGTTGCCACGTTCCAAATAGCACACAGAGGTAGACAAGAAGATGAGTGGAGAGAATTAATAGAGTTTGACAAATATAGGAGTGAAACAGAATGGGTAATGGTAGAAAGGAATATGAAAGATTACAGAGATTGAATACATGTGCGCCATTGACAACGATTTTGAGCCATGTCACCTATTGTCTCCAGCCATTGATTCCTAGAGTCCCGAGGGCCCCAACCCGGGAGTCTGCATCTCCCTACCTGACTCAGTTTAACTGTCAAGGATTTCATGGATTGATGCCATGTTTTTGTTTGGCCACCACTGGCTCTTTTCCAACCTGAACCTATATCAGCTAACAATGCCCGTCGGGGGAGGCGGTGGTTAGGCATGCGCACCACGTGACCTAGCCATCTTAGTCTATGTAACTTTATAACCTCGTCGATTGATTTTCCCTCTTTGCCTAACACTCTACGCCTAACGTCAACATTACTTATCTTGTGAAACCACCTAACGTGAGACAGAGATCGCAGACATCTATGATCGAAAGCAGTCAACCTTTTCATGTCTTCAACGCGTATTGGCCATGTTTCAGAGCCATAGAGAAGGACGGAGCGAACTGATGAGCAGTACACACGTCCCTTGGTTGATAACCGGATGTCACGCCTACGCCAGAGATGGTGTAAGTCAGCGAAAGCAGCTCGAGCTTTCGGATCCGTGCTGAGATTTCATCGCCAATCAGTCCGTTGTGCTAATACAACTTCCAAGTAGGTGAAGTGGTCAACATGTTCTATCACTTCACTCCAGTACTTAATTTACAGTTCTTGGTCACTGTAGCATAGTCATAAGGCTTAGACATTGCTGAGTAGAAGTTCAGCTTATTTATTCATTTCATGTGACACACTATAATGGCATAGAATTACGTGTTGTATGACGTTCTCGATGCAGAACAATATCAAGATGATGTCGAAATTTTTAGACATTATTTCATTTTTTTCGAGTTATTGGTTTGTAGGGATATGATTGGTTTCTAGTTCTATTAGAAAAGTGACTTCAGTTAGAAAACCAATGAGAACCTTAAGGTCCTACATCCGATGCCCAGTAGGTTCATGGGAAGAAACAGCTTTTCAATGCCTCCTGGTTTCTAGTCGTTTTTTCTTAATATACGTTTAATTTCACAGCCCCGCAACACTTCGTGATTTCAGCCTTACCGACAATAGGACGTTTTGAATAATTGATATAAGAACTGGATAAAATGCAACAATTCAAAATTTTCGATTTAAGAATGTTTACTTGATCATATTGTGCGATATCATGCAGGATTCGGTATCTACTCGTGCTCGCTGACATTTAAAGCTTATTCTTCTTCACATTTATTTGTAAATAAGTCATGAAAGTAAGTCCCGTCTAGTATTCTTTACACACCTATAAGTGAACAATGTCAATAAGCTCAGATAGTACAAACCTTTAAGTGTTGTTTCATGACAGTTTAGTTGATCAACTGAAAACAGACATTCTATCAAAGACTAGAAATAGGATTGCATTAAAATGCAAGATCTTCCTTTTATTCCACTCACAGGCATAATGTTGACTTATGTATTAATCTGAACGCTTGGTACCTGACTCGCTAGTATTGTTGGTTACATTTATATGTAACTTTAAAAATATATTGCCAGGAATGTATACACTGCACCTTTAGAAACCTTCATTGCTGTATAATATTTCGGTGTTTGAATAATTCATTATTACACAAGAGTTTTGATTTACACTCCGTGCAGATAACGGAATGCAGTTACTTTGTGGTGAGAGCAGGCTGGTAGCCAAATTGGTAGTCGGTGGCGCAGTGGTTAGGAGTCTCACCGACCATGCACATGGTACGAGGCTCGATCCCCTATCGACGCACACCTGATATCTATGATCGGCCTGCAAAATTTGGGCTACCGATATCCATGCTGAAAATTCCATACTTGTACCAAAAATACAGTGTGGAATCAAGCTGTAATCAAAAATAAAAAAAATTAATTAAATGTGTGTGACCCAAATATTGGTTGTGAGAAAATACGCACAAGACTGATTCAACAACTAATCACAGCAGACTTTGCGTAGGCAGATACAGTTAACATATAGATGATCTGACATTCAAGAAACAGTCACAAAGAGATGCAAGGTCAACTTTCTGTGAGAAACAACCAATCAGAAGACTGTGTTTTTCTGCTAATAATAATCTATAATATGTACATGAAAGTCTATAAATACGTGTTGATTTCCTTAATAAACGACCTGTTGCCAGGCCCTTGTCTTCTGTTGTTACAACTTAACTTCGACTCCTACCTTTTTCTTACTCTGCTAACAACAGCGAACAACACTGTCCTCTTTGATTACCCGCCTTTAGGGTCCCGACATAACAATTCTTGTTTAAACTGTTTCATGAGTGAATGAGAAATTTGTAAATAAGAAATATTATTTGAAGGATAAAGAATATACAGAAAAAATGAATAGTAAAACTGCACAATTGCCAAACACACAACTTTATACTTAAAGGACTTTGCAAGTGAAATAAATATACAATTTAAAAGTAAGGAATGCAGCAGAGGTGTACAAAAGTAGTGAATATCTTGAAGGAATTATAAGTTCAGAAGTTCAAAAAGATATGTACAATTACCACTTACAGCGGTCATAATATATATATATATATATATATATATATAGTAGGTTTAGGCAACCCATTTCATACACCGCGTATCTGAGTGTATTTCAAAACACTTTCTGCTACAATATGGTAAACTACATATCATACAATTATACAATCCTTTAAAACCACAGACATTACAAAACTTTCGGATAGGCAGTTTTGTAGCAGGGGCAGCAGCAGTAAAATAACAAGCACCCGTAGCTCCTCCTTTTGTTGCTTGGTATTCTTCATCGAGTAAAATTTCAAATGTTTTCCTACAACGCGAACGTATATTTGATATACGCTTTTTTTTACGCCGCTTCGCTGAAATGTCATCATCCTATAGGTCAAAAAAAGAAAATCAGTAACTTGACAAGAAACAGAGTAACAAACCTCATCTCCGAATTGAGGCTTTTTAGTTGCTTTTACATCGGTTTGTGGCTCTTCAATATGATTATCTTGTTCTAACAAGCTTAGTGTTTTCTTCTGTCTTCTTTCTTTAGCTGCATCATCTAAAGGACGCCTAACACCCTCACGTTTCTCCATGATATGAAGTTTATCCACTTATTTGCTAAACAATAGAAATAGAAACAATAGAAAAAATTATAATAAACCAGTTTACAAAGAATTACCTTAAATGTATAAACATTTTCAAATGAAATTTACCTGCTATTATTATTATTATTATTATTAATGTTCCCTTGGGTTCCTAGTGGAACATAGGGCTTCAACTGCACGTCACCACTTGCTTCTATCTTCCTTCTGCTGTACTTTTCACCTGCATCCATGTTACTCCATACTGTTTCAACTCCTATCCACACCATCTCCTCCATGTCACCTTCGGACGTCCCACTCGCCGCTTCCCTTTCGGGTTCCACTCGAGCAATGGCCTGACGCGCGCTCCATGTCACCCAGCGGCCTCCTCATAGAGTGTCCAATCCATCTCCACTTTCTCCTGCATATTTGTTGGGCGATTGGTTTGTTCTTGTTTTGTTTGTTCCCAGCCAGAGTTTCTTGTTGGTGATTCTTTCCGACCCGGCCATCTGATCTTCAATATAGAGCGAAGACAGTTAGCTGTTGATAAAGGTCTACAACAGGCTGTTGGAAATATTCTTTGTGACCCGCCCGCTCGCCAAGTTTCTGATCTGTATAGAAGAACTGACTGACTTGGCGTGTTTGTATTGAAAATCCGACGGAATTTTGTTGTTGATGCTGGCTGAGTGACGAAGATTTCCAGATCGGTTTCAGGTTGATGAATGCGTTTCTCGCCTTCCTGATCCTCGCTCGATTTGATATCCTCGTCCGTTCTGACTTCCCGTAGTTGAGACAACGCTCCCTAGATAAGTGAATGAAGTAACCTCTTTCGAATCCCTCCCGTTGATGGTGATTCGCGCTGGATGTTGCTGCTGTTGTCGTTGGTTGGTTGGTTATTTCCATAACTTCCGTCTTGTCTATGTACACTTGGAGTCCTGTCTTCGCCGGCTGCTTCTTCGACCGATTTGTTGGTCTTCGCTTGTAATTCTTCGATTTTGTGTGATATCAAACATAAATCATCCACCCGCGAAATCCAGGTCTTCTAGGTTCTTCACGTCGGTCGGTCCAGGATATCCCTGTCTTCTCGTTTCTCACTCACAGTCTGACGCATAATCCAGTCCACCACAATTAGGAATATCATTGGTGATAATAAGCACCCTTGTCTGACTCCTGTGTTTACTCCAAACGCCTTGCTGAGTTTTCCGTTGTGAATCACTTGACATGCTATGAAAGTACTTAATACACTACCTGAATGCTACGAAATACTACCACAAAAGACGTTTTGCAGTACATTAAGGACACAGTAACTTCAAAATGTAAGTATGACAGGGGTTTTGAATGTTTAAGTCAAGGCATTTTATAAATGCTGAGTAAAGTATGTAAAGAAAGTACCATATCACCAATACTGAACAGCAGAAGCAGCAAATATCAATCCTTCAGGAGTTATATGTTTCATAGATAAAATTACGAAGTAGCAACCATCCAGCGGAATCAATGAATAGATAAAATATGGTTCGCATTATAAATAAAATAACGGCATAGTATATAAAACGGAAGCATGATAATTCGAATGGTTTATAGTGTCATTTCATTGGTTGTTTTTCTAAATTCTTTTATATCTCTCGCTGATCGACTTATACTGCACCGAAACGTTCAGTCTCTGTCGATTGTCGGTAAAGACGCCTCGAAAACGTCTGAGAGTTAACACGATATAATTTGATTGATGATAGCTGGCAATGGAATCTAGGATGCAAATTTTGTTCTACACTCAGATGACGAGTCCCATATAGGAAGAAATGCACATGCTGGATTCCACTGCTAGCCGCCGTCAACCAAATGACATTATCTCACTTAAACTTTTTAATAGCTCTCATGTTTCTTAGTAAAAAAATTCATTATTTTAACAGATTCATTTCGCCTTACTAGGAAGATATAGTTTCGTCTTTTCTATCGTTCACAACAATTTTATGCTCTTGTGCTCCCCATATTCTATTGACGATTCTAACGAATACACAACCATAACTTTTTAGTAGATTGACTGACTGGTTACAACATAGAACTTTGCACAGGCGTGCAGCAGTTTAAATTGCCACATTCCCTCCATGTAGCACACAAAGCAAGAGAAGAGAGTAAACAACAGAGATTCAAAACAGAGACATGAGGCAAAAAGAATAGTAATATCGAAGGACAATACAGCTCTAATGGGCATTATAAGTCACAAGGAGTGGATACATCTGCGCCATTGAGAACGATTTTGAGCTATATCACTACCAATTGTCTCCAGTCATTAGTTCTTACTATCCAGAGGACCCTAACAAGGAAGTATCTAGTCACTGCTTCTTAAGATCCTAAAGACCCCAAAGAAGCGGTCTACACTTCCCTACGTGGCTCAAACTAACTGTCCAAGATTTAGTGTACTGATGGAATGCTTTGGTTTTACCACTAGTAGCTCTTTCCCATTCTGATCTTATGTCAGCTAACATAGATCGTCGACGAAGGCGATAACTAGGCATACGTAACACATGTCCTTACTATCTCAATTAATGTAACTTCACAACCTCGTCGATTGATTTACCCCTCCTTACCTAGCACTCGACCGACGCCTGACCTCAATATTGCTCACCTTATTATACCACTTAACATGGGAGATAGAACGCAGGCACACATGAACAAAGACCGCTAACCAGCATTTTCATATCTTACACTTTCAATGGACATGTCTCACAGCCATAAAGGAGGACAGAGCGGACTGCTCAGAAGTGCGGACGCCAGATATCACGTCTACTCCAGAGATGGCGTAAACTGGCATATGCGGAAGGAGCCTTTTGTATCCGTGCTGAGACTTCGTCAGCGATCAACCCGCTAGCACCGGCTGATGCAACTCTCCAAATAAGTGAAGCGGTCAACGTGCTCTACCACTTTACTTCCTATTTTTAAACTAGGATTCAATGTAGTCCAATCCCGTAACATCATCTAACATTTGACAAGAGAGAATCTCATGCCAAACATTCGCAGAACGCTGCTCAGCTCAATGTGTTCAGAAGACTTTGCATTTTGTCAGCGTCTTCACCTTCATTTGCATATTCCAAGTTAACGAGGTTATTCCCTGACGGTAACAGGTGAATCCCTGAGTCGATGAAGTCAGTTAGGGTTACACCCACTAGAACATCTGTGATGAAATTAAACAGAAATGGGGACAGACAGACACTACTGGTTGTCACCACTTCAGGTGACAACTCTCGGTAGGTTCTTACCTGAATGCATGGGTTCGAGTAAAGCGCCTTGGTGCGATGTATTTTGTCGGCATTCCCTTCACAGCCAGACATCGCCATAGTGCCTCTCGGTTGAAAGAATCAAATGTCGCTTTTAGGTCAAGAAATTTGACGATTTTTGGACGCCGGTAAGTATGTTCCAAAATGTGTCGAAGGGTGAAGATATGATCAATCTACCCTCTTTCTGGTCTAAAGCTTGCCTGGTTCTCTTGTGTTTATTTCTCCCGAGCGCCATTTAGTCTTCGCATGATTATTGAGCCTAGAACCATATAAGTGAAGATAATCCCCCTGTGATTATCACAGGAAGACTTGTCTCCCTTCTTGTATATCGGAATAATCAATGACGCGTCAAACCGACAGGATTATCTTTGATTCCAAGGCGCTGACTAATACATTAGTTAACACAGACAGAAAACTGTCTACACCGTCCTTAAACACCTCTGGAGTCATTCCATCAGGTCCCGCTGCTTTGCATTGCTTCCGATTAGCGACAGCGTTTGTAACATCAGTTAGGGACAGAGGACTTCTTCTCGAGTCCATCAGTTCGGATGAGGTAGTAAAAATTTATTTCTGTTTATTCGTAAGCATAAACGTGCGCGAACCAGCGCATGATCGGAGTCTACGCAAGTATCCCAGAAGGAGTGGCAGTCTTCTACTAACCCTCGCCAACGATTACCTTCGCTATGTGGTCTATTTGAGTCCAGTGTTGACTTGGTGGAGGAGGTCGGCAGGTTAAACAATGTCTCTCTTTGTGCCTAAAGTTAGTGCTGGCTAGAAACAGATGATTATCTGAACAGAACTGTAGAAGACGATCACCACTGTGGGTTCGTCGACAGGGAACTCTGGACGTACCACCTATATACTTCTCCGTCCGGCATAACTTTCCTACTTAGGTATTGAAGCCTCCTGCTAAAACAACTATATCTGAGCCATTTGCTTTCCACAGCAAACTAGACAGTTTCTGGTAGAAATCATTTAGTTCATCCGAAATGCAGTCAGTTGGGGCGCAAGCGGAGACTATGAAGAGGCAGTGACAGGTAACACTGTCCTTCCTTCTTCTAACGGATCCATTCAGATAGACCACACAGATACGATTATCTACTGGGATCCAGTCAAGAAGTGGTTTTTCTGGCCTAACACTCGATGTTATCCCTTATGGTGAATTTCGCAGATTCACCTTGTTGGCCGCGTGAGGTTAAGTGAATAACCACACTTGGGTCTTTTATGCGTGTCTCCGAAACAACATACATCCATGGCACAACATGCCAGAGTTCTGGCTAGTGATGCCTGTTGTCGGATTCGGCAGAGGGTCCCGACGTTACATCCTTCAATATGAAGTTGGTGGCGTGGCTTTAAGACGCTATCAGGGGTGTTTTTCTGGCTCTCATCGTTATTTTTGGTAACAGAATGAAATGAAGATGACTGATTAGCCTGCAGGACAGCACTGACAGTAGAAGGGAAACAAGATGATGAGGGTGGCGGGGATAAAAGAAGATAATGATTAGGAGGGATCTGTGTGCTCTTGGAAGTGTATGGGCGGTTGTTGCTCCACGGCTACCCACACCATGGAAGTTGATTTTTTCTTGGGGTACCTGAAACAGAAAAAGTATGTGTTGCGTGACCGCAGAGTCCAGAGGACAACTGTTTGAGACCAGTCACAGACGGCCTGTCTGAACTAGCATTTTGGTTTGGTTACGTATTTGTAACTCACCGCCGATTACGGATCACCATAGGGTAAGTCAGGATGTACAATTTTTGGGGTCGATCTTTTCTAACCCCTTGTCAGAGTTGTCTGTCTGTCTGTTTTCGACATAGAACTCTGCACAAATGTGCGGAAGTTCAAGTCGCCACACTCCGTGTAGCACGCGAAGCAAGAGAAGAAAGTACAAGAAAAGCATAATAGAGACAGTGAGCAGAGGTGTGAGACAAAGGAGTAATAAAGAAATACAAAACAGTTTCATTGAAGATCATAAGTCACAGGGAGTGGATGCATCTGCGCCACTGAGAACGATTTTGAGCCATGTCACCAATTGTTTCCAACCATAGATTTTTACCGTCCCGAGGACCCCAGCCTGGAAGTCTACACCTTCCTACGTGGCTTAGACCAACTGTTGTGGATTTCATTGACTGGTGCCAAGTTTTTGTTTGACCGCCGCTAGCTTTTTTCCAGCCTGACCCTATATCCGCTAACATTGCTCGTCGAGGGAGGCGATGGCTTGGCATACGTAACACATGTCCTAACCATCTCAGTCTTTGTAACTTCACGACTTCGTCGATTGATTTCCCCTGTTTACCTAGAACTCGACGCCTAACCTCAATGTTGCTCACCTTATTATGCCACTTTACACGGGAAATAGAGCGCAGGCACCTATGATCAAAGACAGCTAGTCTTTTCATGTCTTCCACTCTCAGTGGCCAGGTCTCACAACCATAAAGGAGGACGGAGCGGACTGATGAGCAGTACACCCGCCCTTTGGTCGATAGTCGAACATCTCGTCTACGCCAGAGTCGGCGTAAACTGGCAAATGCGAAACGAGCCCCCTGTATTCGTGCTGAGATTTCGTCAGAGATCAACCCGTTAGCGGCTGATGGTACTTCCCAAATAAGTGAAGCGGTCAACGTGCTCTACCACTTCACTTCCTATTTTTAAACTAGGCGTCGATGTAGTCCAGTCCTGTAACATCATCTTGCATTTGGCGGGAGCGAATCGCATGCCAAACATTCGTAGATTGCGGCTCAAGGTGTTTAGAAGACTCTGCATTTCGTCAGCGTCTTCGCCTAGAAGGACTATATCGTCTGCATATTCCAAGTCAACGAGATTATTCCCTGGTAGCAAGTCAATCCCTGAGTCGCTGAAGTCACCTAGGGTTAAGTCCATTAACACATCTATGATGAAGTTGAATAGAAAAGGGGATAATGGGCATCCTTGACGGACACCACTGGTCGTCATCAGTTCAGATGACAGCTCGCCGTAAGCCCTCACCTGGCTGTATGAGTACGAGTAGAGTGCCTTAATCAGTGCAATATATTTTCTCGGAATTCCCTTTACAGCCAAGCATCTCCAGAGAACTTCTCGATCGACAGAGTCGAATGCTGCCTTTAGGTCAAGAAATATAATGACTGTTGGACGCCGGTAGGAATTCCTATGTTCTAGAATCTGTCGGAGGGTGAAGATATGATCAATACACCCTCTTCCTGGTCTAAAGCCTGCCTGGCTCTCTCGTGTTTGTGCCTCCCGAGCACCACTCAGTCTACGCATGATTATTGAGCCTAAGACTTTAGATACTATATTAGTCAAGCTAATCCCTCTGTGATTATCACAGGAAGACTTGTCTCCCTTCTTGTATATGGGGATAATCAGTGACTTACACCAACCCGATGGGACTTCTTCTGATTCCCAGACGCTGCCTAGTACCTCAGTTAATGCAGACAGTAAGCTGTCTCCACCGTACTTAAATACCTCTGGAGTCATTCCATCAGGTCCCGCTGCTTTGCCTAGTTTCAGATTGGTGACAGCTTTAGTAACCTCAGTTAGGGATGGAGGACCTGTGTCTATATCCCATTCAGGGAGGTGTTGGATGCTCGGAAGGTTGAGCGTGGCTGTGGGCCAATTAAACTGCTCCTCATAATGCTCTTTCCAACGATCCAGTCGTCTATCCTGGGAGCTAATTATAGTGCCATTTTTTTCCGAGATTGTCTCACTAATGATTTGTCTTCTCCCACCCGTTTCCCTGATGAGTCTAAAGAGTTGCCTGGTGTTGCCTATCCTCGAAGCTTTCTCCATCTCTTTGGCTTTTGTCGCCCACCACTGTTCACGGTCCTTGCGGAGACTTTTCGTAAGTTTCCTCTTGTGCAGCTTTCGCTCCTCATTGAATTCGGAGCTCGCCGGAATAAGTCTTCTAGCATCTATCAGTTCGGATGAGGCGGTGGAGATCCAGTGGTTTTTACTCACCTTTGGGTTTACCTTATTCACAGCTTTTACAGCTGTATCTATGGCTGCCTGGATATTTTTCCAAGCTTCTTCAGGGTGAGCACAGCTGTCGAACACAGATATGTGTTTAGCTAGTTCTTCCTCAAATACGGATTTAGTTTCCTGATCGAGCTGGGGACGTGATGGTTTTACCGCCAGCTGTTTCCTACGTCCGTTCAGTCGTAAGCACACCCGAGCGCGGACCAGTGCATGGTCGGTATCTACACACGTGTTCCAGAAGGAGCGACAATCTCCTACCGACCCACGCCAACGATAGCTTATTGCTATGTGGTCTATTTGTGTCCAGCGTTGGTTTGATGAAGGGGGTCTCCAAGTCAAACAGTGTCTCTCCTTGTGTTTGAAGTTAGTGCTTACAAGAAACAAATGATTATCAGAGCAGAACTGTAGGAGACGGTCACCGTTGTCGGTTCGCTGGCACGGAACTCCATAGGTGCCACCGACATCCTTCTCAGATTGACAGATCCTTGTCAGAGTTGATAGATAACATAGCTGAAATGCTGGTCATCTGAAGGAAAAACCTTACTGCTGTTACATCCCTGTTCTCCAGCAGTACGACTTTGCCCAAAGACCTCCAGAATAGTGTAAAAAAAATTACACTATGCCGGTAACTGCTTTTAGTTCAGTTGCTATCCCAACAATCTTCCTGGTGTGGTAAGACCTGCAGGAACATTAGTTCCAGCCAGTGCGGTTTGCTGAGTCATTGCGATATGCAAGCCCGACTATCACTTTAAGGTAGCAGCTATCGGTCGGGTCTCTAGCAGATTAATTTTTTAAATCTCAGATAATAATTACTTTTACAATTAGAACTATTTCTGCCGTTAATATTATAATCGTATACTTATCGTATTTCAATCGACTTGCCTAAAGCTGTTAAGTAATACTTTGTTCGTTCACTACTGACACTTATTTTACACCTTTTTAAGTCATACACGTCCTACAAGCGACTGTTCACAACCCGCTTTTTTATTCAACTTCTAGCCATAATTACCAGTGAAAAATTTTTATCCTTCGTTTTTAACAGACTATAACTTCGGAATCATATATACACCTATATTATTTTCTCTTTGTGTTTTTTGCAACCGAAAGATAAACAGGAAAAGTTATCCAAAAGCCCATGGTTTCTGACATTCTTACATAAGTGAAGCAAATCTCAGGCATTGTATACTACATCATTTACCCCTAAATATTACTTTAAAGTCGGATTTATTTGGAACACTTCACATCATCGACATAATGCAAACAATGCTTCAAGTTGCTTAATATATAAGAACTAATATATAGACTGAAGAAGTTATAAAATCTAGCTGTAAAGCACCTTTCAGTATTTAAGGGGTATTGGGATTAAACAGAAAGACAAACACGTATCTTTAAATATTGTAGGATACTAGCGAAGTGAATACGCCTCAGTTCTCGAATTATTCCGTTATTATTTCAGCTTAACAGACGCATAATTAAGTTATAATGGGGGTATGTAACTTAGGTATCTCCATACAACCACAGTGAGCTGACAAGAAAGATGACACTAATTGGTGGGTTGTTTTCCGTTATACTCTCAATATTTATACCACATATACAAACATCTCAATATTTTATGACATTTAGAAAATAGCGGAAAAGTTCTGAAGATAAATCACCAATTTGCATTAGTTTAGGATCAAGCACTAAATAAGGTCCTAACAGTCTTTGAGGTATGGATCATAAAAAACACTGTAATGATCCCACAGGCTTTCGCGTTCACGTGGAGCCTGAGGACCTTTCTAAAAATCTATACTACTCATGAGATTCAGTATGTATTCATTTTAATATGGCTCCACTTTCAGACAATATTTGAACACATAGTACAGAAATTTTCGGTGCATTTAGTTTCAAAACACTTTTTCTTCATACGGGATGGAAACGCTCAGCCGAAAGTTGAGAGATTACACCCGACACCTGTGTCGTTAACAGAGGAAATGGAAGCAGCTAGTCGAAATCGGGCCAGTCGGCACAATATTATTCATAGCTAGTGCAGTATTAAGAAGTCAATTATCAAATAGGCTGCTGAAAGAGCAGCTTCGGACTTCACCTCAGTTTCTAGAAAATAAAGTTCGATTTAACTACACCAATTTTGAAGAAGCTAATCAAAGATCTTAAAGTTCTGAGGTAACCTTATATTTCCAGAATACAACTTTTCAGTTTGTGTTCACTGGATGACATCAAATAGCTTAAGTTGCCCGCTTCCAAAAAAGTTAACTTTCATATAAACTAGTAGAAGTGTACACGTCAAGCAGAAGTATAGGTGGTGTTCCTCAGCACCGAAATATGAGACTTACACAGACGTTTTAACGCGGAGGATACACTGTCAAGGATGCAGGAAACCTCCAGTATGAACCAGGACGTCACAATTCTAAAGTGTTGAAATTCTAAAGGTGCCAAGAAAGTGGCAGATAGATTGTAATACCCGGAAGGTGGAGTTCGGGAGGGGGCTATCCGCCTGACATTTACGTCATAATACTGACAAGGACATAACAATGTCAGTGGATTGTAACATTAAAACTGTTGTTCGTCGTATAAAGAATACCTTATTGGCTAAGATTTATAGCATTATTTTTATGGTCATCTACAACGAACAAGATACTATTACAGATATTATTTAATCTCGTCGCACATAAGTTGATATTACTCATCATATACTTCATGCGTCGATTTTAGTTTCCACAAATCACCTACATTCAGTTCCCGCCTCGTAAAAACCATGGCAGGCTATAGAGATAGAATCAAAAATCGTGAAAACCGAGTCTCACATGTGAACAACCTTCTTTTCCACTACTTTCAGACTAGCATGGCCTTACAATAGGAAGTGATTGGGTTAAAATATGAAGAAAGCAAGCGGTTAACCAGTCGCTCCAAGTTTTGATATTAATAATACGTTGACAGTACTGGACATTTGGGTGAAGATAAACAGTAGCGTCCCAGGGATGCAAACCCTCTGGTGACCTTGAATGCATGCTAGCCGTTGGTTAACGACGACACCTATCATTATCAAGACACAAAAATGAACGCTATTCACCAAATAAGGAGCGAATTTCACCCAGATCACATTTTTGAGTACTGTTTGGACAATGTGTTAACAGCTCGTTAGAGTTAGGATTACGGTTAGGGATAGATTTGAAGTTGGTATTATTTACTTTAATTAGTTTTATTATCCACGTTAGTGGGCTTTAAGGGAACACTAAAAAACAGGATAAGAGCGATAAATGGGTCACAAAAACCTCACATTAAGTCACCTGGGCAAAAACATGTACAGAAACTGGTCTAACTTAAAAGCTGGTACTCATTATAACCGGGACGTATTTTTAAGTTACGTCAGAGTAAGATACCCTGTTTAAAGTACTTTCATGCATTTCCTTGTGAAAAGAAACGTCGTTTTTGTGCAAAAACCACTTATTTTATAATTCGTCAGCTTAAGGTCACTCCTGCATTTCCATCCCTTGGGACGTCATTGCCTAACTTTACCAACCTTTGTACATATGAGTCAATCTTTAAAAATGGTTAGTCCTCATCTTTCTCATTCCAGATGTCAGTGTTGCCGAAATATTAGTCATACACAATGTTGTTGTGAGTAGCTAATTCACACAAATAATACCAAAGTAGGACAAAAATGATAAAAAATATGTGAATAATCGACACAGGCAATAGTAAGAAAAAATATACGAATTCTGGCATTATATCATTTGGCCAAATTACAACAAATGTTATATCATTTTTACCACTATTTAACCCATGTCTTTCAATGCTTCAACCAATATTTTGCCAAAATTTTCTGTCTATTGAGCCACTATCTTCCAAATCTGACCATTATTTAACCACTATTTGGCCATTCATGTACCAATCTTATAATTTGAAAAGATCGTGCTCACTTAGAACATTATACAGCCATTCTATAACCATGTTTTGTCCTTTTGGAACTAATACCTGATGTAGCATTTCTGTCCGAAATGTCTGCAAAAAAGCGAGTTTTTATCAGCTGGGTTTACATAACAGAACTTTCATAAGTATTTTTTTTATTTGTGATTACAGCTTGATTCCACACCGTATTTTTGGGACAAGTGTGGAATTTTCAGCGTGGATATCAGTAGCCCAAAATTCGCAGGCCGACCATAGATATCAGGTGTGCGTCGGCGTGGGCTCGAACCCCGGACCATGTGCATGGTCGGCGAGAGTCCTCACCACTGTGCCACCACATAGAAGATACGCAACAGCCAAATAACTTTCAAACAGCCAGTCATATTGCTAACCCACCCTAATGAGATTTTGCAGCAAATATATTCATATATATATAGTTTCTCACGAGCATTGCTTTCGACAGGAACAAATTGTTTCAAAATGAGCCTTCTGCAAGTACGACTACATTTATCATGCGGTCATCTACTCAAGCATTGTGACTAGATGTATGACAGAATGCTTGGCAGGAAAGTCAGTAGCAGAAATCCACAACAAAAGAAAAACTGTCTTACTTACTTTTCCATCGAAGTAACGCAATCCACTGTATTGCGCGCCGCTTAATAACCAATGCCAACTAGGACACTTCTGTAAGTTTTCGACAGAAAAAAGGAGTATACTGAATGGCAAATTGTTTTTTATGGCCCGTGAAATTATGGTGATACTCATAAAAATTGACTTCCATGGAGGAAGGATAGAAGGTGCATGGAATCATCTGTTTATCGGGATTTCATTAGTTTGTCATTATATGATAAAAAATGTTCGAAAAAAAATGGTCCAGTCCCTGTTCTGATATACCCAAGGAAGCTTGAGTAGGTGGACATATATTTAAATTAGTTTGAAAATGAACTGATGATTTCCACTCTAAGCCACCCACAAGATAATTCTCATCCGGCTCTCTAACTGATCACAAACTTTTAGTTCCTCTTCACGTGATCTTTTCTACGTTGCGCTATGAATCCTAACTTGCGGTTTTTCTCTCTAGTTCCCTCCGATGGCAAGACGTATGATTTCACTCATAGTTCAGTACAGTGTATGGTCAGTGTGCCTCCACTTTCATAGGCGTATTTGCTGGGATCTGTTCGATGATGATTTTTTAGTGTTGCGGAGTGGTCCCCACATGAC
The DNA here is from genome assembly GCA_944472135.2 of Trichobilharzia regenti. NCBI lineage: Eukaryota > Metazoa > Platyhelminthes > Trematoda > Strigeidida > Schistosomatidae > Trichobilharzia > Trichobilharzia regenti. Next base: position 63,095,942 of record OX235262.1, read on the forward strand.
TTCTCTCCATTGGATTCAGCCGGTTCCCGACAGAGTCACCCACGCTTTATTCTTTCTACAATAATGTAGTCCAATGAAACGCTTGGGTGGTCAGAAACAATAGACTGCAAGATTTAGTGAATAAAATACATCCTTGTTCTTAAGCGACTGGACAAGGTAGTCTTTCTTCCAATCCATGGGGATCTCTTCTGCCATCTTTACCTTCTGCAACCGTGCAGCCAGCGTATTTCCTAAAATGTACGACGTTTTATATCAGAGCTACACCGTTTATGCCGTATGCTCTTGCTGTTTTACTAGATCTCAGCGTTCGCCGCTTCGCAGTTTTATGGAGTAGTGGTGTTCATCGGTGAATCCGAATGTGTTCATGGCGTTGTAGACAAGATGCAAACGTTGGTGAATTCAAGAAATTTCAAAGTGATCGACCCAATATTTCCTTCGTTCCAACCCTTTGGTAGTTGTGGCCAGCATTACACCAAGTTGGTTTCTTGGTCACCGTTCCATGATCTCTCCACAGGTTTCAGTTAACCATTGTGAAAATGCAATTTATAGCTTCATCCTTCAGTTTCTGAGTGTTGAACTTAAACTGTGGCCTACCTCCTGATATTTTCAGTCAGTTGACATTGATAATGAGGAATCCTTGGAATAGTTGATGATCTACAAAAGCAACTGTTTGTCGATCCAATCTTGCGTCTACTAGAGTGCGTTCTCACTTTCTTCAGGTTGGAATCTACTGGATATATAGTGTGTCACTCTTTGAAAAATCATCCCGTCTTGTATCTATCCATGTGCTTTCACACGCCATGTTCAGTGACTAACTCACGAAAGAAATGGATGTCTGCTGAGAGTTTCGGTTCTTTTTGCCTCCTCTCCTATTGATATTCACATCGGTAATTAGAACTTTGTTGTCATCATCCGTCTCAGGTCTTATCCATTACTATTTCCCAATTGTTTGTGGAAGACCCTCTTCTTCTCTGGCGATTCTACGCTATTTTTAGGGGCGTAGCTTTGGATAATTGTAAATTTACTTCCTTTGAAGTCAAACCCTGACTTCATGATCCTGAAGGAGGCTGTCTCTCACTGTTTGTGACATCATAATGGCAAAACATACCGTCGGTGCGCTTGTGATGGTCGTTTGGGCAAGTGGAGTGGATCATCGACCCTCCGATCGATTGTCCGGACAGTTCACTGCCATTCTATCTGTTTTGACAGATGCCTTTAGCTTCTGTTCAATACTTCCTGAGTTCTCTCGCGGTCTGAAAAGGCGTATCGGTCCCGGACATAGTGAAAACATTGCGTGTCCCTATGCCTCATTTTACTTTCTTTAGGAGAAGACATCCATTGACTTGTTTACTGAAGGCTTTCACCGGTGTGAGTTATTGGTTCTGCTAGATTCCACGTGAGGGTAATTATATTTTTCGTGTTGTCTTGATTTGGAAACCTTCTTAGAGGTTGTATTGTTTTTCCATATGTAACTGCCAGCCCCACACCAAAGCATTTCCCATTTTTGCTGTTCTTCTGACCTGGTTGTGAACTAGGCGTGTTTGTGCCACGAAGTAGTGGCTTTATGTAGGAAAAATTACCAGATATATTTACTTCTCTTCGCAGAGACTGGGAAAATTAACGAACCGACATCGTTTACATGTTTGTGGTAATAATGATAAAAGTGGTAGCAACGATAATAGAAAATCCTCGGAAATTCAAACTGCGTATATGATTCTGAGTGTGTGTTGTGGGATTAAATGCACTGCATGACGAAGCATTTTCCTAAATGGTTTAATAAAAGCGGCTGAAGTGCCAAAAAGCCCAATAACAAAGCATATTTTGAACTACGACATGATATCGATGTTATCAAGTCATTCACTGTTCTAAGCAGACAGAGAAACGTGAAGATGCTTGCTATTGCTAAGTTTTGCGCATTCAGAGTTTATACACCAGGCCTCTGTGTGAAAAAGGAAATGACCGTCACTCAGAATCCGCCATGGTGATACGTTTTACTTATTAGCTCTTATTATTGCTATTATTAGTATTATTAACACTTTATTCTACCTCTTGTTATTACTGCTGATTCATTCAAAACCATCTTTTATCACTAGCAGTATCCTAATTCGTATCAACATTACTACTGTTACTCGGTTCGCAATTCTTGGTGTATTATCTGATGACTAATTGTTTATCTAAGTGATGTGGTTGAAGAACAATTCATTTTATCTTAATTTTAGTATGTCATACCCCCTTCCCCTTATATATCAGTACATGACCTGAAAAACAATCACGCCTGTCGTTTACGTGATTAATTAAATGTAGTTTATTCGCTTATGAGTTTCACATCTCCCTATGTATTTTTGATAATAAAAATTTATATATGTTCCCAAATATAGAGTATTCAGATGAAGACTTTTGCCAAAACTTGAATTATTCATCAAATCCTGCTTTGTTAAACTCTATAGCTCATTTTAATTTCGTATCAGGGAATAAATGTTCCCAAGTCATAAAAACGGTGAGTATTAACTGGAGATCCCTTTGGAAGAAAACAGGTTGGGCTGCTTGAATGATTTTGAGCTCGCATCTAGTTGGTCACCACTAGAAATGACGCTCACGACTGTTTACTCATTTACCTGGCCCACCGAACCTGATGGCCAGACTGCTCTTAACACCACTCCAGCCAACAAAAGTTGAATTTGTCACTTACAGCTGACGAAAGACGTATTCATCCACGATGATTTAGACAAACAGAATCACACCAAATTTAATCGGAAGTGTTGTTCCCCTTTTAAATTTCAATCATCCACACCGTTTTTCAGTGTGCATGTGTCAGCCAAGTCTCATAAACCGTTAATGCCCAGCTCTCGCTACGCTCGGGCCCACGCTGTTCTTAGAAGATTTCTCAGAAACGCTTAGTTATAACGGACGCAAAAACCAAAACACCGATCTGCCGTTTGATATTTCTGTATTGTTACACCAACATATAAAAGGAATAAGCGAACTAAGCAAACTAAGGTCTGTAAACAAATATTACAATAATAAATCGTTATGTTACTTCTGACGATGTTTCACTCTTCTTTCTGAACAGCGACCGATGAGACGATGACTGTCGTATTGATGCCTCCGCGAAAATCGAGGAAGTTGATTTTGAGCAAACAACCAAGAATTGATCGTTCAATCTTCAACTCCATTGACACTCCCCGGCAAAAAAGGGATCCAACCCTTTTTTCCTTCACGACCAATGCACGTTGACTTGGATGCCATTGCGAGAACCTGGGTCACACGGACAGAGCTGAAATGGAAAACAAACAGAAAAGCCAACACACCACAAGCATACCCACAGCACAATCTCACACATCAATGACGACCTGCGCCTCCAGACAGAGACCTCCTCTTGACATCTTGCAACACAATCTCCACTTGCTAGAATGACTCTTGCAGAATGCAAAGTGACCATGGCAGCACCTCACGATACTCTACGCACATCCTCTTATCTACTCATTACCAATTACCACTGAAATCGCTTGTCACTCATTCTGCCTCAGTTCTAGTAGCGGTGACGCATGCGAGCCTCAGTCGTTTACACTCTTTCTCCCCGGCGTGTCGGACCGCAGCTAACAATTATCTCCGTGTGCATTTCATTCTCAGCAATAGCCTAGCCTCCCCGGCGTATACGACCCATCTGCTGTCCTTAACATCAATCAATTCATTCATGGATGTAGAAGACTCGAAACAACTTCAGAAATAATCACGACGAAAATTTTAACAAAATTACGCAATAACAACAAGACACGAAAACAACAAGTAAACACAATGAATCCAAAAACACCAATTGATATGACACACCACACGTATATACAAATAGTACAAACAACCTCGCCGATCATGTCTTGGTGGAATTCCTTTGAAGAATTGCAGGACTTACACCAGTACGCCTACAACCCTTCACAGGTTGACGATTGTAAGTTGTGGAATGTCCAGACACAAACAAGATTAACCAACAATTACATCAATTGGAACTCACACAACTATTTAACACAAACATATGTACAATCAACACATCAAATGTTGTGGATTCTGACACGACAAACTACCCTTGAAGAACCGTAGGACTTACAGCAGTACGCCTACATTCCTTCTCAGGTTGATGATCCAAGTGGAAGTCGTCCGGACACAAACAGAATTACCAACAGCTAGATGACAGATGATATCAATTCAGTATATACAATATGAACATATGTACAAAATCACACACCAAGCACATTGGACTGCTCATTGATGCGCTACCCTTTGAAGAATTGTAGGACTTACAGCAGTACGCCTACAACCCTTCTCAGGTTGACGCCCTAGGTTGGAAAATCGTCGCAGAGTTCATTTGCTAACTTCCTTCTATCAGCTATATCCTCAAATCTGAACGGCAACACGCCCATGTCATTGTATCGTAGAATATAGATGACCAACAAACACACGACATATCTCATCAACCAAGTGTAGAAACAGAGTAATTTACACCAAAGATAATAACATTCAAATAGTAACTTGAAACTAGAAATGCCTTTATTCGTGCAAGTCAATTTAACAATAACTCTCTCCTTTACACTTGGCTTATCCACACTAAACTGACCATTGATATTCGTCCTTTCAAACGAACTGATACTACCATAGTCATTGCACAAGATACTTGAGTTGATGGGTGTCTGTTTCATTGTGGATGACAGCACCAACGATGACTGAGTGACACAAGGTGATGAACTTAGTGGTGGATCAGAAGCTGTTCTTGTTCGGCTCTCAGATAGTTGTCCAACTGCAAGATTACCACCACTGCTGTCTTTCACTACTAGTTCGGGTTTAGCACTATCATCTGATGATAGGTGGGCTACACGCTGATCAATTACACTGACTGTCTCACAAGTATGCACACCTTTTGGAACTGCATCTGCGTTCAATTCTACTTCACGTTGTAGTTGTACAGAACCTTTATTTAACTTAGCAGTAGTAGGCATATCCCTCATCTCATAATGATCAACCAAAGACAACTGTGAAGTATCATGATCATTACCACAAATATTCACTTTACCGTCAACTTCATCATTTTCAAACTCTTTAATAACAGAAGTAGACAATTTTGGTTCCTCCTCACAAATCATAAAAGGTTTTATAACTTCACTCTGACTAGTAATACCTTGTAAACTTGTAGGGTCAGAACTGCACTCTGAAGCAGCAACTCTATTCTGTGACACTCTATTCAACAACGGCTTACCAGTTGCAACTACAGACTTCTTCACCGCACCGTTATCGTCACACAATTCGGAGTCAGGCCTGGAGTTTACATTTAGCTTATCACTGAACTTGCTCACTGGTTCACAGTTCACTTCTGTATGCACCTCTTGCACACGTGTAAAACAAAACCGTGTTTGTCTTGCATCTTGTAACTTATCTGTTGAGGATGTACTACGAAACCTGTTACACTCACTAGGTCTATATGCATTACTAGACATCATGGAGCCTTCTCGATATCCACCTCTCTGAGGCTTATTCGTCATCAATGAGTGCGTTTTACCCTCAGACTGCTCTATTCTAGGGGTGAGATCTAATAGACTGGAAAACTTGCTCATAGATTGATTGACACTATCTTTTACCAGTTTCAGGATATCATCAAACTTTGGCTCGATACCCTCATCCTCCATACGGGAGCTTATCTTCACCCACTTCCTTTGCAGTCGAGTAGGTAGACGTCTTGCTATTACTTCTAGTATAAAACTCGAGTTGAGGTCACTCATTCGATTCATCGAAATCATTCCATTCTTGTAAATTAGCAAATTATCTAAAAACTCAGTGAGTGCCTGGGAGTCATCCTGTAATTGACCACCATTACCCTTAACAGCCTCGAATAATTTCCCTGCAATCATCGAAGGTCTTCCAAACCTTTGACGTAATATGCTCATAGCCTCGTAGTAGCCCTCTTTTGGCTTCATAAACTTACAACACTGTATAGCTCTTGCAGCATCTCCAGTGCAATATCTCATCAAATACATTAACTTCAATTCATCATTTAATAAAAAACCACTCAACATGATCTCAAACTCCTTTACAAATTGTAAATAATCAGCCGGGTTTCCATCAAAACACCGTGGTTCAAATTTAGGGAGTTTGATGTTCCTATTATCCCTGAACGGCGAAACAGTAACATCAACCATGTCATGCTTAACATCAGACACATCGTTACAATTAACAGACAAGTCACCATGACTTACTTTCCTGTTTGCATCCAAGACACTCTGTCCCTTCTTTGACCCAGGCATTGTTGAACTTGACCCAATTCCAAAAAGTTCCAGATATTGCTTGTTCAAAGAGGACTTGACCGGCACCAGGAAAGATGAACGGCGACTATCCAAACTTTCACCAACTGTTTGAATCCGCCAGATCTGTTTCTATCGTCAGAAACTGTCAGCCAAGTCTCATAAACCGTTAATGCCCAGCTCTCGCTACGCTCGGGCCCACGCTGTTCTTAGAAGATTTCTCAGAAACGCTTAGTTATAACGGACGCAAAAACCAAAACACCGATCTGCCGTTTGATATTTCTGTATTGTTACACCAACATATAAAAGGAATAAGCGAACTAAGCAAACTAAGGTCTGTAAACAAATATTACAATAATAAATCGTTATGTTACTTCTGACGATGTTTCACTCTTCTTTCTGAACAGCGACCGATGAGACGATGACTGTCGTATTGATGCCTCCGCGAAAATCGAGGAAGTTGATTTTGAGCAAACAACCAAGAATTGATCGTTCAATCTTCAACTCCATTGACAGCATGTGTAAACAATTTGATAGAAGAAAGTTCGGCTAATTTGTCTAAATTCTTGATTCTTTAGAGGTTGACCGAATCTCTTTTTCAGCAACTTCTAACTTATTTATTCTCGCGTACCAACAACAAAGCAAAAGCCAATATTTGATCGTCCAAACTACGTGATATATTTAGGGACCAAAACAAACCATCAGACGAACGCTTAGCTGGTTAGTGATCGTGCACGTGACACGACGGGGTACCAAATGGCGGGGATGCTTGACCGGAAGCCTTCAGCTAGACAAGTCGACTTAAACAGTGGTGGTCAGCACCCAATGGTGAGTGATTGCTGTGGTCAATAATTTTGGGGAATTATTTACTGCTACAATCCCTTACAGTCATCAGATTTTAGAAAAAAGGGTATGTGAGTAGCAAACACTGAATGATGTTACGAAAAATGCGTGGGAAATGTTCATGTACTAAGCTTTTGTGCTAGAAAAAAGAGCCATAACTTGACTGAACAACTCAGTGGTTACATCAGGAAAAAATATTTATGCAGTGATTATTCGAGCTCAACTTAGAGGCCAGTAGACACTACGATACCATGAAGTTATCCTAACACATTTTCTAGAGACGCTGAGAACTCTAGGTTGACAGAGTAAAATTCTGTATTTCAGGTGTTTAAATTCATTTCCTGGAGAATTTGGTTTTACTCTAGTAGTGCTGACTGTGCGTTCTGTTCATTCTTCTTGGACTATCTTAAACTGGATAGAGCAGTCTGTGAGCACTATCCCTTTAGGCAAGAACATCAGAGTATCTTTTATGCCTAATTAGGATGTGGGATATTTGTCTTAGTCAAGATAAAAGTGATATCCCTCTTGGTGATGAAGAATTTCGATCGTCGCGCAAGATTTACTCTAGGCGAATGAGAGTGTTTATCCCCCTGTAGGGTGCTGGTAATGCTGTAGATAAGCTAAGCTATGCCAGCTCTTCCAAACGAAGTTTGCCTGATGTTCGATAAATCAGTGCTCTACTTATCTTGTAGGTACTGATAACTAGCCGCGAATTAAAAAGACTGTGATAAATATTAATGTTGTCTGTAGCGGTAAATAATTCCCCAAAATTATTGACCACAGCAATCACTCACCATTGGGTGCTGACCACCACTGTTTAAGTCGACTTGTCTAGCTGAAGGCTTCCGGTCAAGCATCCCCGCCATTTGGTACCCCGTCGTGTCACGTGCACGATCACTAACCAGCTAAGCGTTCGTCTGATGGTTTGTTTTGGTCCCTAAATATATCACGTAGTTTGGACGATCAAATATTGGCTTTTGCTTTGTTGTTGGTACGCGAGAATAAATAAGTTAGAAGTTGCTGAAAAAGAGATTCGGTCAACCTCTAAAGGTCTTTCCAGCAGTATATCCGCATATGATAAGAAATCGAGATAATCCTAGAAAAGTGGTGTAATAACTTACCTAGTTTAAAAGGCCGTACAACCGACTCAGAAAATGTAACTATCTATTACATAAGCAGAGAGCACAGAAGTCGCATTGGAGCCAGTCTTTACGTGTATACGTTAAAACAAGTCTTAAACATTAGAATGTTCACCACACTCCAATGCTTGAAGTACTTGTTATTTTGAAACCAAAGACAATTTAAAGCAACAGACTGATTTTCAAGAATAAGAGATAAATTTCGGCATCAAAAATATGGAACGGTGGTGGCTACTTCACTTGCTGGGGTTTGAGCATGAATGACTGGACATAGCACTAAACAGTGCCAAATGGCTTGGATGCTTGACCACGTACCTTTAGCCTAATAAGGGGACTTAAACAGTAAAGGTGTGCCCAGTGTTGAAGGAAGAATGGTGTAGACTAATAGTTTTTGAGAATTATCTACCACCACACATTCAACTCACTCATTTTTTCTTCAATAACTGCACGTAATTAGTCATATCTAGTAGAACTGGATTATCTGGAGTGAAAATTCTCCACGTAATAGTACTAACCTGCAAACACAGAAACCGATATATCTCCCTGAAGTAGCTCTTATGGCCAGCCTTACTGAAGAGACTTAATAGGGATAGTCGTATTGATCAGAGTAGCAGAAACCACCAACTTAACTAGCCTATGAAGCCATCCAACCATACCATTCAAAACAGGATTATAAGAAGTGTTTGGTACCCATTTAGTTCACGAGAAGTCAGTAACCTGCTGAAATGTGGGGCTTTCTAGCTCTGCCTGTCTATCGCTAGCGATAGTTTATGGGATACCAGTATTCGATATGCATTTTCTCATCATGATTTTAACAACTACTTTGGTTGATAAATCTCCTAATGGAACTGGTTTAGGTCAATAAGTAAACCCATCGATTCACGCGGAAATTTAATTAAAGCTGTTTTATTTAATTAATTATTTTTATACATGAAATAAAGCATTCGATTTCTGCTCTGAACTGAATTGAATGACCATCCTCACATTCACAATGTAAGAACCATATTATTGTGTATTTACTTTCAATTGTCTTTGTACTAGAACTTTGCATTTATTATTTCAATGATATTACTTTCCATCATTATTTGATTCATCTCTGATAGTTTTCAGCAAAGTGACTTTTGTCAACCTCACTTTCTTTTATAGACATTCTAAAAAATTTATTTTTAACCTTATACCAACAGGCTGCCATTTTTTATAACTAAAACTGCATTTACGTTTTTTTATTCCGTAGTGTTCCCAACATCTTTCTATACACATATGGTTCCCTATAAGTTTATTCTACGCTGAGCCCATTTTAGTAATTGCATTTGATGCTTACTTTCGTGACTGACTTTAACCTTGTTCACCATTCTACTGATTTACTAGCTTCTTAGAGGTTGCTTATTTGCCCCCTTTTGAGTTTAATTTAACTGCTAATACAAGATTCAAGACTTCAGTTCAGTGCTTAGATTCACAGTTAAAAAGTATGCAACATCACAATGTACAATATCTTAAAATGAATGAAGATTTCATTGGACTTTTGTGTATATCATAAGAGCTAGACTGTAATATGCATATAATGAATTCTGGATATCTCAAAGGGTTTGGAAAATTCTGATGGAAACAAAGTAGAGAAAATTTAGTGGGAATTTACAAACAGACCTCATTTTCGGCATTGTCTGCGTTGTTTCCCAGCTGTGTCCCTATTGGCATAAATTTTCGTTCTTCCCAAAATCACTCGAAACTACACTTGCTTCCTGAATGCTTCTGAGTGCTAATATAGGTAGGAATTAATTATCTCTGGTTGACTCTTTGTATGTCCCGTATCTTAAACATTCAGACATGTTTTATCCATTAAAATTTTATGCAAGGAAGCAGTCAACAACCTATCACCCAAGAGATTTGCAGAAGGATATGGAGAGGGATTGGTCATACACTAAAGAGACTGTTGGGTGACATATCTCTCCAGACTCTGAATGGGAAGCACCGAGTTGAGTGTGAGTTTAAGGGGAAATGCAGATCGTATGGGAAGTAAGTGAAATCTTATGGGCATTCATAGAGCCAGATAAAAATACTTTAGAGAACAGGGTGAAGTGGAAATATGCTGCTTGAGTTCTATGTTTGACTGGGCACTCAAAGGAATGACAATAACATTAATATACACACGTGGTTTTCAGTCCACAGTGTCTAATTGTTTGCCTCTATAGACCTTAGATACCATAAAATTATAAGAAAATGAAATTGGCATAACTGATAACTTCATAAAAAGTTAGGTATATTATTGTAGTTAACTGCTAAAAGCATAATTCTTATAGAATAGGAACGTCAGGTATAAACAATGATTATTTGACTACAAAGTGTAATACATTTCTGGCATGCCATGTGTAAATAGTTGAACAGTAGTGAGACCGATGCAGTTTATCTTATGGATGTTGCATTTTTCTGCTTTTATGCTGGATACGGCGTCATCCATAAGATGAACTGCATCAATCTCACTACTGTTCAACTATTTACACGTGGCATGACAGAAATATAATACACTTTATAGTCAAATAATCATTGTTTCTACCTGACGTCCATATATATAGTATCCATCCCAAAATATTTCAATGATCCGGCAATAATTCAAGAATCATTCTTCATATACTGTGGTGAGGTATGTCAAAAACGTACGTGATCAGATTGTTCAAGCATGCCACGCAAATACGCTACAAGATTCAGATAAATTAAGTCTTGTCGGTGCTTACTGAATAATCTTTAATATCTCTCTGACACACAAAATAACAGTACCCAAGTTGAATGGTGCTTAGGATTTATGCCTCGTAACATATTGATTGAGCACAAGAATACATGAACAGATAGAAGGAACATAGATGAAATCATTTACGTTGAAGCTATTACCAAATCCGTTATACTAAGAATAGGAACTATTATTCAGATAAGTGTGTCGCAATTGAATCATTAAGCTCAGTAGAGATAACATCAAAACAATGTGTAAATTTTAACCGTATCACTTAAAGTGAAGGAATCGGTGTAATCCTTAAAAGGCGTAATTCTATTTCCACCAGAGACTTGAATTTTCCAAAGAGTTGCAGCTTTAGTTGCCTAGTGACGTCAGAAGAGTACTAAGAAATAGTGATAAGTGGAATGTTAAAATTTGTGCGGCAGCATGTAGTATCGTAAATTATTCTGTAATTATATTTAATAAGATGAGGTGAACTAGGCTGATAGAGAAGCAGCTCATATCGCTAAATTACTCCTAAAATTTGGAAGATTATTCGCTTCTAACTAAACCAATCATTTATCTATTTATCTATTTTACGCTTTCAAGAAGCCAATCAGCCGACGTGTCTTCTTTCGATGAAAGCAAAATGAAGTCTAGGGACATGCAATGCTTTCATCATGTTCAAGACCAACAACTCTGTTCAGACTGTGAGAGAACTTAGGAAGTATTAAACTGAAGCTTTAGGTATCTGTGAAAACAGATAGAATGGGAGTAAACTGTCCAGAAAATCAACTGGAGAGTCGAGGATCCACTCCAGTCACCCAAGCGACAATCACCAGCACACCGACGGTATGTTTTGTTGTTATGATGTCACCAACAGTGTTGGAGGCTCTCATGCAGTGAGAGACAACCTCCTTCAGGACCATGAAGGCAAGGTTTGACTTCAAAGGAAGTAAATTTACAACTATACAAAGATACGCTCTTGCAAAGCAGTGGTGGCACAACGGTACAATTCCCCACCACAACGCATGTGGTCTGGGGTTGATTCCCCGGCCGACGCACTCCTTTACCTCGCTAAGCCAGTAATAAGACTGGTAAAGAGGGGAGTTTGGAAATGAGGCTAGTAACCCCATCCCGTACAAATAAACACCATTGCTACCGAAACTTCAAACTTCTAATTTGAAGCCCCATGTTCCACTGGGAATGTACACGAATGAAAAACACTCCTACAAATAACGCAGAATCAACAGAGAAACAGGGGTCTTCTACAGAAATTGGAAACAGTAATGAATAAGACCTCAGCCAGATGATGACGCCAAAATTATGTTGACTGATGTGAATGCAAGCCAAACTATACACAGACTCAAAGAATACATTCAATTTACTGAGAAATTGAGTGCTTTAAACATTCCCGACGAATTCTTGGTGTCTTTCGATATATCCCCTATTCTCGCCAACCTTCCAGTTGAAGAGACAATCGAGTTTGTTTGCAAACACTTTGAATTTCCACCTTACCCAGTGAAGACATGAGAAAACTGCTAAATCAATGCATATAACGTGTGTAGTTTCGTTTCTGTAATGTACTTTATAGGTGGACTGGTGGAGAAACTATGAGACGTCCCCTGGAATGTGCTCTGGCTGACATATTTATGGAAAGTTTAGAAAAAACCTAACTGAAACCCACAGACGGAGGGTCTAGCCTTCACACTCCAATATTAGCTACATGGTGAATACAGGTGATATCATGTTTACTGATATTGCGGTAATAACTAAATTCTGTCAGTTTTTTTATGGTTTAGTTTTAGATCTAACCGCTAAATGACGTAGCTAAATATTTTGAGACATGGACAGTTTCCTTGTATCTGCAGGTTTTATTTGCCATTGGATTCTGTAGAGCACAAGACCTATTTTCCCTCAACACCTCATTAACATTAACAAGATGTCCATATTAGTTTTCTGAAACAACAAGATTTAACCTACTTAGAGTAAAACAACCCATAAAACAGACAAGTATTTTCCAAGGTCAGCTTTGTCTATCAATATCGAAATTTAAGAAAGAACAATGTTGAGACTAAGTTGTAACGTTGAAATGAAGTAGGTGCTTGTCACAGTCAAACAGTAGTGCTTGCCATTAATATCGAATTAATTTAAACACCCGACAGCTCTTCCAGTCATTTGGGAATGAGGTCATCAGTGACCTACCCACTCAGACACAACCTAGACAGTCGAATCTTTTCGAACCATTTGACTTATAGTTTGCTACTTGGGTGAAATGGTAACATATAGCAATAAATTCTTCTTTCTTCAATTCACCCCTGGTCAGTTTTCACCTGGACTTGTGTAACTTGCTAATTACAAGTCTTGGTGAGTGACATCATTTCATGTCAGTTGCAAATCACACCGTGAGAAGCGGAAGATAATCCTTTAATTTATGATCTTTTTATAAAGTGACCCAGAAAGATTTTTAACTTGTCTGGTCTACCTCTGGACTTCTTGATATGAAGTTAACATGACCAAAGGCGAAGTTAGTAGTCTACCCAGTGATAACACCAATGATGGCATCATTTCATGCACTACTGAATCCCCAATACGCTGAAATATTTACTTTTAAGCTGTAACTACAACTGTTTTCACAAATGAGTCCATTAAACTTCACGACCACGTATTTACAATAAGCTCTCAATCTGATTCCATTAAAATAAACAATAGGGTGTCATGGGAACTAATTTCACATCCATAGCTTAATCACTAAACCACTTATAACTGAAGACAATGTGTGATCTTCTGAGTGTTAAAAGTGTTAATATAACTCCACAGTTGAATACTAAAGTGACAGAATTAAAAATAACCAACACACAACGCAAAAACTAATTTCCAGTATTTTCCTATGATACTGTATTCTTTTCAATATCAATTTCTTCTAATTTTCAAATTAAACATCAAAAGAAACTATCACTATTATATTCTTAAGTTATAGTACAAAGAACAACTGACTAAAACCCAGATGATGTACGTGGACGCTGGTGATGGCAGTATCAATTCGAAAATAAAAAGCATTTAGTGATATTGAAAAAAGGTTTCATTATTATTAAATCTCAATAAACATCAACAAAGCATTCCAGTGAAACAAAAGCAGATCTAACTGATCAATCATCTATTCAACTGTCATTCATCAACCATCTGCAGATCTTTTTATTATTTAAAATATTAATCGTATTACAATAATTTTCAAGAGTTGCTTTGTAAGGATTAGATCTGTTTCTGCGAGTTCGACCATGGATTGATATCAGTTAGAGAACCATAGAGTGCTGGACAGCTCTTTCATCCTAGTTTGGGAATCATCGGCAGTACGCACTCACTGGGGTTCGAACCCAGGGCCTTCCGGATACGGAAAGAGTTTCCTGGAGTTCTAGTAGGAAGTCGTGATCAGTGAGGTGCAACCAATCAAGTGTGAGGATGGAATTCCCACCGATGACATTGGTTGGTGGTCACGATAAAATTACGAATTGGTAGAAGTTAGAATTCATGCACTGACCATTGAATCGGGTCCCAGTGAATGGATGGTATACAAACTTGCCTTGTAATCATAAAGTCCTGGGTTTGAACCCCAATGAGTGCGTACTGCTGATTATTCCCAAACTAGAATGAAAGAGCTGTCCAGTACTCCAGTGCTGGTTTTCAATGGTTCTCTAACTGATATCAATCCGTGGTGAAACTTATATTACATTATTTAATTCAAATATCAGCATAGAGATAACTCTGTAAACAGTCCAAATATCTTTAGAATACTTTTATTATTAACAGAGTTCCACTTAGAATATTCTATGCATTAGTAAATCAACTGATAATGAACAAAAGCTGTGTTTAAATCAGTTCTTTTTGACAACTTTGAAGACACTTTTTCCAACAAACAATTTAAAGAACTTACTATAAAAGGAAGGTGAACAGTTCTACAAATTTATAGAATCAAATAAATGTTATCTTCTATCTACTAAAACTCTTGTTATGCTAAAGAAAAGGTTGTTTTTTTAATTAATAATATAAAACGCCAATTTCAAATCTCGTAAATAACAGACTGTAAATAACACAGTATTCAATGGTTTCAATATTTAGTAACAGTAAAACAAATATGTGTATACGAAATAGAATGAATAAGTGAAAATTTGTTTGCTTTCATTTTTGTCTTTGAATATATCTTCTCAATAATCATCACTAGTTTTTGTACTTGCTTCAGTAATATTCGGTGGTGGATGTGAATTTCGTGAATATTTAATTCTATAACTTAACTGATAATAAAGTTTAACAATTTTTTTTCTTAAATGTTGACTTGAAACAACTAAAATGATTGGATTAAGTGAACTTTTAATTACAGTGAAAAATATCGACAGACGTCTTTGTATTGAAATACTTTGATATTGTACAGCACCATATAAACTTGCTAATGAATAAATATGATAATATGAATGACTTAAAACAAATAATGTACACATAAGTGTAATACTAAGTAGAATTGATTTCATCTTACGAATAGATGAAAATGATGTTGGCTCTAGGGCTGATGTTGAAATTGATGCTGACAGTGTTATCGAGGACACCTGTTGTCCAGTTGTCCGTCTTTCATTCAAATCTGACTTAGTCACATCAACTGAACATGTTGAGTGTTTTTGAGACTGTGAATTTTCTAATGATTGTTTAATAAAATAATATACACGAGAATAACAAGTGATCATTATTATTGATGGGATTAAATAAGCCAAAATTAACCATGAATAAACTGTAAATTGATCGAATGATGTATTATATATTAGTCGTGCTTCTTCACAAATTCCATTGTTATAATCCACTGCAAAAATTACTGGTAACGGTGAAATGATTGCATGAAATAAGATAAATGTATAGCATAGAAAAGGTTCATATTTTTGAAAAGCTTTATATCTAGACCCTAGATAAACAGCACTGAAACGATCAATAGCAATCCACATCAGATTGGAGACATTTAATAATTCCATAAATTTTAAAAAATATTCAGACAACCAAAAATGACAAATGAATGAAGCAAACCAACCAGTGAAATTATCTATATGTACAGGACTAAATAATGAGATAGCTGCAAATAGGCATGTTAATCCATCAAAAATACACTGTGTACGAAATAGTATTGTAGCAGTTCTTGAACCTAATCGTGTGAATGATATAAATATTAGCGTGAATAGATTACACACTACTCCGTTTACATCAATTATACCAGCAATTATATGATAAGCCAAAGGTATTGCTTCTTGATCCATTATTCTCTGTCTATGTGTATATACGTTTTATAAATGGAAACATGAAATCATTCATTCTGATAACTTGACAAATAATGTTTTATCATTAAGACCTCATTAGGCTTCCTGTTTTTGGTTGAAATGTAGTTCATAGAATATTTTACATGTTAAAAAAATGTAGGAAAATGAATAAAACAAAATAAGCATATGTAAACATGCGCTTATTTTTCTAACTGAAATGTAATTGGACAAATAGGTTAGGTGAGAAGAATCTTTTTTTTTATAGTTTGATAGACACATATTTGGCTGTCAGTAGACTGCATTTTTATTTACTCAGTATGTATGTTCATGTTGTGAAATTAAAAAAAAAATAGGGATCTACATATAAAGATGACAAAGAAAATCCCATTCGTGCTCATCTCGAAGGCCTGCATGACTCACAGTATCACATAGAGGCGTATTTTCAGTTCATCTCTATTCACTTATGCATATTTTTTTCGATAGATAGATACTTTTCTGGTTCATTACCAGAGTTCCTTAATGTTTTTTCCTTTCTGAATGGCCATTTGATATTCTCTATTGAACCAGTGAAGGTGGCTGTTGATGAAAGTCTGAGACAGCCAGTTAGAAACGCTTTTGGTGACTCTCCAAGTCTCAGAAGCATATAGACTTACTGATTTCTAACAGATAGAGAGGCAAAAATGGGAAGAGAAAGGAAACGGTTAAGCCAGAAAGTGAGTGTACCAGTAACAACACACTGCCTATGTTAAGTTATAACAAATGCAACTGGTTGAGCATTTATAGTTTAGCAGCTTAAGACATAAACATTCAATACCTGAATTTCCTACTGTATAAGGTGTCCTTAATGATGAAGATATAGAGAAAAATAATGGTACTCATTGAATAAATGTCAGGATATATTAGATCGTTGGAGGCAGTCGGCAGGAAGCCTAGGTTTCGTGCTAGTTGGCACTCACCAGTCAGCAAGGCGCATCTGTAACATTGAAGGAACATATGTCCCTTCTGAGATTCGAACCCGCGTCACCCAGTGCTGCAGTCAGAGACGTTACCACTGAGCTATTCGAGATCGCGACTGACCTCCTGTAGGACTGTAGTGGATATTTTGATTGGACACTAGTAAGTAGTGTGACGTGTTTAGTCCTAGCCAACTAGCACGAAAACTAGGTCCAAGGCTACCTGCCGATTGCCTCCAACTATCTAATATCATCAAATCAATGTGCACCGTGATGGCGAGCTACCTAGAACGGTGGCCATATTACAAACCTGACTAATAAAATTCAGTCTGCACCAAAAAAAGGACTAGACACGTCACACTAGTTACTAGTGTCCAATCAAAATGTCAGGATATTTTGATCAATACAATGGCTGTATAGTATTTTGACTCATTTATTTTTTGCATACATCGAAATTTATGTTAAAAATTAAGCGTTACAAACTAAATGATTTCAACCAATATGAATATCTCTGTGTTGGTGGAGTTTTTGGAGTTTAGCACTCAGTAAGAGGGTAAACTTTCAGAGGGGAATATGAGTTTTCGCACTGACGAAGAATAGTCTTTGTAATCATCACAAATCATTTACTTCAGTCATCGGTACTGTCGAGTAAAATGGAAGTTTTGTTAACAGTTGATGACTGTTTCGTTTTCCTATTCGATAATCTTTACAGTAGTCAAATGTTTAGTTTAGTATTTACGTAATCAAGTCTCGCAGTTTACCAACTTCTTTTCATATATATATATATATATATATATTGGTTGGTAGTGACTGGAGGCTGAATCCAGAGTGCACATTTCATCCCATTTGGGCCTCATAATCTGGATGTTCCTGTATTTTCAGTGAATGATGGTATCCCCTCTGGGTTTTGAACCATACGCCTACAGTGTCGAATGCCAGAGCATTGTCCACCAGGCCACCGGGGTAACGAAATTCACCTCTTGCGTAATGGATATCACTTGTTACTTGTTTTTACGTTTAATTTGCGTTTTCCGTTGATTGGTTATGTTGGACTGAAATTCCCGGTTTCTGTAAGTAAGCTTCGACGGTGTCTAGCTGACTAAATATAGGTGACTTTTGTAATTTCATTCTTTTAAATATTGCTGAATAAACTGGCTATTGACTTTGACCACCTAGTAGTATTAATAGCTCATCAACATATGATTAAGTAAGACATTCAAGCATAATCGTTCTTAAGGCTGATAAAGGTAAATTGGAATAAAATCATTAACTCTAGCTTGTTACTAAGCTTCTTTTGAATATACTTTTTAGTCTAAAAGTGAAATTTTGATATTTAAACCATCCTAGTAGCATTACAGAGTAAGTTTTTAGTATTACTTCTTCAAGGTAATTTGGAGAAGATACACGTTAAACAACATTGTCTAGTTTAATAGGCAGTCGTAAGTCCGGAAAAAGATGGAAGTTTGCCCATGCGGCTAGCGACCACACCCCGGAACATCAACCGAATCGCCGCATAAACTTCACAACACAAAAATAATACAGAAAATAAACTTATTTTTGCTGGAATCGGACAGACAAAATGATGTGTACCGTTAAAAGCCTTCCCCTACTGCACTCTCACTTACAACGCAGATCAACAGGAGAGGTAAGACTCATGCAGACAACCACAAATTATAACATACAAGATCCCGGCCAGATGGCTACATCTAAGTACTAATGGGTGATATGATTGCTAAACTGGGGGCAAACAACACGAGATGAGAATTCATTATTGGTCGGTGGGTTGTTGGCGAGATGAATGAGAACGGACAACTCTTCACTGAGGTCTGTACTTTTAACGATTCGCCGACTGGGAACGGCGTGTACAAGCACAAGGACCTACTTAAAATGATATAGGTTTCACCAGATTGACTTCAGTTCAATCTCAACAAAGTAGAGGCGTAACCTACTGGACGCAAGATGGAAAAGAGGAGCAGATGTAAGCTAAGATCATGATCTATTGCGATGAACCTTCAAGACCATGCTTAATAATTTCAAAGAAGGCGAATGCTATACGAGCTTGCCTTGTAACCGGAAGGTCCTGGGTTCGAGTCCCAGTGGGTGCATACTGCCGATGATTCCCAAACTAGGGTGAAACAGCAGCTGTCCAGCACTCCCTGGTTTTCAATGGTTCTCTAACTAATATCAATCCGTGATCAACTCGTAAAAACCACATTTCAGTTTCAATACCCAGAAACTGAAGGACGAAACCACAAAGGACGCACTCACTGCAACCCTCAGAGAAATACTGAAGACATTGTGTAAAACTACCGCGAAGACCTGTTTCAAAGAATACTAGAAGTCTCTGAAAGTGACGTTGAAGAAAACACGTGTAAGAAGAAAGAAGAGACAGATATTGACTCTCTGCAGACACTAGGAAGCTAATACAGGAAGCAGGAATGGTGAAAATTTAGATAAACCAATGCAAAAATGAACAACAAAACAGAAAGCTGAGTTCAGTCTACAACAAGCTGAACAAAAGAGTGAATAAGAATGTGAGGAGAGACGAAAGACAATTCTGTGACACATTGGAAACTGAAGCAAAATAAGCTGAAAGTAAAGGAGATCTCAGAAAACTATTTCATACAACCAAGTGGCCGTCTTCGAAGGGATCAAAACAGTGAAAGACAGTGGAGGGGAACTTAATTACCAAATGAAAGACACAGAGAAAATAATAGACTGTTCGATACAAAGGACTTTTGAATTGACAGTCACCTGCAAATCATTCAGAAATACTATCAACGTACCCAAAACCACTGATGAGCACCAACTTTCTCGTAAAAGAGGAAATCCTAAATATCCTAAAGTCGAATGAAGCCGGGAAGGTGGCGGGATCAGAAGAAATTCCTCTGGAAACACTGGAAACGGACCCAGAGGCCTCAGGGGATATGGTGACGCCATTATCACAGAAGGTTTAGATGGAAGGAAAGGTATCTACTGACTAGACGAAGAAATACCATGCCAAACTCCATCCATTGCAAGAAATGGCGTGAAGTCGTGCTCCAGTCTATCCCAAGCAAAATATTAAGTCACATAAAAATGGAGACAGTAAAAGGTGCTATGGATTTGAAATTCTGCTCTGACTGAGGTGGATTCAGGGAAAGTAAATCATATGCTAACTGAATTTTAGCACCACGATTCATCATCAAACAGAGCATGGAGTGCTGTCAAATCTCCACCTAAACTTTGTCAACTCTGAAAAGGCCCTCAATAGAGTTGACCATGAAGTGATTTGAAAACTGCTTCAGCACTATGGAGCGTCTAACACCTTTATGAACTTCACGCAATAGCTGTATGGTAATGCCACATGCCGAGTGCTTCATAACGGAAAAATCAGCGTTTCAAGTGAGGCTAGGAGTGTCAGAGGACTGCCTAATTTCACAGATAAATGTTCCCGACTGTGGTATACTGCATTGTGCGATATACCATGGGGAGCGAAAAGATGGGCATCCGTTGAACTGATGAGTAACTCAGAATATCTGGACTTCACGGATAATTTATGTCTAGTGTTACACTAACTCGAAGGTTTATAAGTAATGACCAGCAGGTTGGCGGAGAAGGCAGTGAAGGCAGGACTTCAAGTGAACATACAGACGACAGAGGTGATGAAGATATGTGGTAACCAACACCAATAAGCACTAGTCACTATCAACGGGGAAATCTGGAGGAAGACACTACCTTCAGTTATTTAGACAGCATCGTTTCAAGCACAGGTGGAATTGCTGAAGATACCGAAGGCAGCCAGAATCTGAAAAGCAACACAGACTTTCAGAAATCTGAAATCAGTTTAGAAATCTGCTGTACTCACGAAAAAGAACAAGAATCAGATTCTCAACAGTAATATCAAATTAGTGTCTCTATATGCTTAAGATACTTGGCGTACACGTCATCAAAAGTATTTGCAACAAGCCGAAGACTTTCATTAACAACCGCTTTTGCTGCACTGTGAAGATCAGTTGAACAGCCAGAAAGGACTAGCATCCAAGGACTCTGACAACGAACCATCAATGTAGCTATCACGTAACAAATATACAGAATGAAATGGAGATGGACTGGACGAATGCTGAGGGGATCACTCAGTGACGTCATGTGCCACTTAGGCGCTTGTATGTGAAGCAGGCAGCGAGTTGAATGTCACAAGGTGACATTAAAGTGATGACATGTAGAGGAAATGGAAGTGTTACGCAATTGTAGAGAGAGCTTACAAAGAATTCAGAGAACAGTATGAAATGGAGATGTTCGGCTAAAGTCTTATGTTTCATCCAGAACTCAAGAAAATACGTGATAAGTAAATTTGCTGAATATACAGGATGTTTTAGCGTTTTCAGTTGAACGTGGGTGATAGGTCATTAGTGTTACGATGAATAACATTTTCATTACAGACTGTGAAAATGAGTAAATTACCAAAGGTCTCTACATTAATTAGACAGTTTTATATCTTTAATTCAAATATTACTTGTTCTCACGAGTTGATCACGGATTGAGTGCATACTGCCAATGATTCCCAAACTAGAATGAAACAGCTCTCCAGTACTCCCTGGTTTTCAATGGTTCTCTAAATGATATCAATCCGTGATCAACTCGTAAAAACAAATCTAATCCTTACAAACCAACTATTGAAAATTAGATGACTGATTATTCTGTGTGGAATTGAAATTGGTGCCAGAAATTGGATGATTTGTACTAGGTCTGCTGTCTGAGCTGAGGTTATCTGTTTACAAGTAAAACAACCAACTGGTGTTTAGATTCCTTTGATTAGTTCCTTGATTATCACTTATGGTGTGGTCAGAGGTGACTCCTAGCCAAAGTTGGTAGACAGGAATTCACGTCAGCATTGATGTCCCAAATATTGGTCGTGAGAAAAATGAGAACAAAGGCTTTTCGTAGGCGGATACAGTTAACATATAGATGATCAGACATTCAAGAAACAGTCACAAAGAGATGAAAGGTTAACTTTCTATGAGAAACAACCAATCAGAAGACTGTGTTTGTCTACTAACAATAATCTACAATAATGTACATTAAAATCTATAAATATGTGTTGATTTCGTAAATAAACGATCTGTTGACTGGCTCTTGTCTTCTGTTGTTACAGTGGTATTTAGTAGATCACATATTGTGATTGTGTATAAATGAAAATTTTGATTGCGGCGGAATTTCTTCGCCATCTGTTTTAAACATTTATTATTGTTTTAATTGGGAACTTAAACATTCATTTAGAAACTGATAGTGGATCTTATAACTCAAATGTTACTTTCAATTTATGCAAATGAAGGTCAAATAAAAACAGCTTGACTTTTTCCTGTCAACATCTGAACAGTTTGTCTGTAAATGATGTTGAACTTGCATAGTTATTATTATTACTATTATTGCATTTGAGTGGAAGAGAATAAATTTTCCCGGCCTTAAATTTGTTAATTACTCTAAAATAATTGAATAAATTAATTAAAATATTTGACGTGAATATTCTATATATGATAACTAACAATGAAAGTACAAAATAAAAACCACGTGAATTTAGGGAGAATATATCCTACCAGTATCATCTGATATTTTTTAAAATTCCTTTTTAACAATCCTATGCCATTTTTATCAAGGTATTATTGAAATGAATTCAGTTAATTATTTTAATTTTTTTTAAATGGAGCTGAAATCATAGATCTAGGCGATGCAACAAAATGATCGGCTATTTAGGAAGAATTAAATAATTAATATTGTTTTATTTTATTAAGTCCGTATCGAATAGTAACCATACCTTGATTATCATGATTTCATAGTACGCACTTATGGAACCTGATTGAAATCATTGCAAAAGAGGAGGCTGTGTGTCAATTGATTTTTTGTTCCTATTTATAGTAACAACAGAAGCAACAAAATAACATTAGAAACGATCATATCTGTTTAATGTGTCAATAAAGTAGAAGGTGTTTAATGACTCCTTGGAACAGTATATGACTTTTTCATAGAAAATTCACTGTAATATACGTGTACTAAATTATCGTTCTATAACTTGGTCTAATGGAATATATGGATTTTCAAATACTTATCCTAGGATATTCGCAGTACATATGTAGTGTAGACAAGCAGCTACATGTTTATTGATCAAAACAGACTGTAAAATAGATAATTTTGTACTGTGGTAGAGTATAACTTTATTATGGATAAGATTTTATTTTGATAAATCACACAGTGTTGTACAGTTATATATATCAACTTGATATGATTATGAGCAGTAGTTTGTGCTCGAAACGTCATCAGTTAATATAACTGTACAACACTGTGACTTATCAAAATAAAATCTTATCCATAATGGAGTTAGAATTTCATACATTTATTCCCCTTATTGAATTTGAATAAAGCAAGAACAACTGTTTTTGCAACATAAAGTGGTACCATCATTTATTTCGTTGGTTTCTCATTAGCTGCTTACAGGCCAAAGTCATTATTAAGTATATCTACAGAAACAATTTAAACATATTTGCACAGAGTTCATTTCTAAACAAAAATCAATCATTCGATGTATTCATAGAGTAATTATATATATATATATATATATATATATATAATATTAAACACTATTCCGAACAGTAATGATCATGCACAATGAAAACTTTCGATATTACGCAACCGAACGAAAGAGTGGTGAAAATATCCAGTTACCAGGGCAAAGAAAGACTGACAACCGCTCTTTTTTGAACGCATAAATCAGGTTTCAGGCGCCTAATGGAGATAGCTTCAGCAAACTTAAGGAGAATTGTGCTCTTTTGCTTATTGATAATTTTGAACGATTTTGCGACGTCCACCTCATGAGCCGTGTCAAGGATATGCTTGGCGATAGCACTGTTTAAAACATTTGTTCCTTCTAGACATGAGCGTTTTGGTGTGTGTTCAGAAAATCGTAGATATGCCCTTCTTTCTGTTCTTCTAATGTAAATGTTCCCGCAGATACATGTAAATTGGTATATACAATTGGAGTTAACATGAGAAGGATATCTATCGATTTTTCATTGCATCAAAGAGCAAGTTGTTCAATAGACGGGGTCGAGCTTAGCTGAAGGATAGGCTCTGGCTAGTGACGTACTCAGTCTTCTGTTGACCATTGCTGCAATGTTTTCATTTTTATGAAGGTGAAAATCGATAGATATCCTTCTCATCTTAACTTCAATTGCATATACAAATTTACATGCATCTGCCGGAGCATTTATATTGAAAGAATAGAAAGAAGGGCATATCATATGTCTAAAGGGAACAAACGCCTTTACAATATCAGGCGACTTTAAGGAGGGTGGGGATGAGTGCTTTGAAATGCACTCAGTTACTTCATTTTATTCCTTTCGTTTTTAATAAGTTTGCAGCATTATGAACAGATATTTTTTTCTTTGGTTTTCCAGATGTTACCCCACTTCTTTAAGTCTTCAGGGCATTAATCTTAACAGCTGTCATTGGTTGAACCGTGGAGCAATGATCAGTTGTTTCGTTTTAGTTTGAAAGTTTTCAGCAGTGTGTACCCTGACCCCACCAAGAATCGAATCCGAGACCTTCAGGTCTAAATTTAAAGCAAGGGAGATATAATTGTTTGTCTGTATGACTACACAGTATTTTCAGTGGTAAAATATGTGATAAGGAAGTGGGTAGGCTTTTATACGACTTCAAATGTCTTCATCACTGCTTGCATAGATCTGTGTTAAGGGAAAAACTGCATGTTGCTTATAGTCTTGTCAGCTTGAACAGTTATAAGACGTCCTTTGAGAGAATATATATCTACAGTATTCATACCACTGTACTGACGCGATTACTTCTGTCGAACAGCGCAGCGGAATCCGTTACATTTGTCACAACTATTCCATGGATGACGGAATTATTTTTTCCTTACAAGTGCTTAATTGTTTCATGTGAAGAGATAATAAATGAGTCGAACTCAGCACATTATGATGCGACTTATTAATTATTTATCGCAAACTTACTCATCTTTTCGTTCTTACGCAGCTCCTTTCGCAAAGTATCCGGATCCTTTTAGTTAACTTGAACTTACTGTGTATAAGACATGTAGGTGGGATCTTTCAGCGCAATTCGTGTCATCTTTTCAACTACGTCATATTATCCTCTCTATATAAACATTTAAAACTTTGTAAGTTGTGTTCGGCTGATGACAGACTGATGAAATAAAATGCTATTATCCTACTTTCCTTTAACTGTTTCTTTTGTCTTGTTCAAATGACTTTCTACTGACCTGCTCTTAAAATAGATCTTCTTTGTTCTCGTTAACGGGTAACCACCTTATTATTATATCATTACTGCTTTGAATTCCAAGTAGAGAATAGGGCTTCACTAGCAAATCTCCATTCTGTTCTCTAAAATCCCCTTTAGCCATCCCGAAGATTACTCACAAGATTCCACCTCCTCTTCACACGATCTCCCTCATGTCACCCTTACACCCACGTCCAAATTTTTTCTCCTCGTCCGAGTTCTACCTGAGGGCCTACTTGGCGCACTATGTCACTTAAGTCTTATCAACATGTGTCCGATCCATGTATATTTCTGTTTGCACATTTGTTGGGCCACATGATATTGACTGATTTATCATCATAGTTACTTGTTACTTCTAGTTACTTCTCCGACCAGTCATCTGATCACCAGTACTGGGCCAGTGAAGGTAGTTGTTGATGAAATTCTGTAGCCTGCTGGTAACAGTTTTCATGAAGGGAGCACCAAGTTATTGAAGCAATTTAAAGCACTCATTTACATTGTTGGTAAAAAAATTCAAATCCTCATTGTTCCTCGTGATGAGCACGTCAAATTTCCACACTGGTTTCAGAGTATTGCTTTTTCAATACAGACTGGCTTTGACATTCTCATTTGTGTCACCTATAGTAACCACCTTAAATATCCTAATAATATGTTTTTATCAAGTTTCCGTGGCAAAGCATATTTGTATTCATGTATTTTTACTTATAATTTGTTTACAGCTGCCTATCTGGAGATGAACGAATATATTATTTTCTACTAAGATGGTTATTGTTGCTTTTTTCAAATATAATAAGTGAATTCAATCGTGATGACCATTGGGTTTAATTCAGTAATCTTTTGATTGATTACTTTTCTCATTTTCGAATGAATTTCCTTGGATTTAGTTCTTATTAGAAGAAGTGCTATTGAGAAACACATATGTCTATCTAATGAATCCCGTATAGGGTGAAATACTGATCCTAAATTACACTATTGCTAAAGGACGTGAATGCTCTTCTTTTATTCTACTTTAAAAGTATCTCCCTTAGGCATTCATTATCTATCTAAGCTAAATGATCTTCCGTGCTGATTAGCAATTTTCGGTGAATTCACTAATATTTCATGTCAATAAGAATATTTAATGTAACCTTAACGACAGTTCAATGAGAAAATAATCATAGTAACTGTATAATATTCAACTTTTTATCTTTAGAATAGATAAAACTATTTTTTGTAAACGTAGAACTTTGAGTATTTATGATTTACAGTTTCGGATTGTCACATTTAGTGCGTAGAAAAAATTTTTTTATTGTCATACTGAGCAGATATTCAGTACACTCCTCCTTTTTCAAAATATCTAAACAAAATGAAAGTAGATATTAACTTTGAAAACAAGGAATTAGGTCAAATGAAAGATGAAGCGATTGATTGAAAGAAGTACCGGCATTACTGAAATTTATCCATTAGATAAGCTTTTCTTAAACAGACTGTTTAGTTTAAGGTGATTTTACTAGTGAAATATTTAGTGTATTTATATTACATGTGTGAGAAAGTTACTAAAGGAACATAGGGCTTCAGCCGCACGTCTTCATTACGTTCGGTTCTCTTCCAACATTTTCACCTGGCTCAATATCTGCCCACATGCTTTCATCTCCTTTTCACATGACCTCACCCACTATGTCATCCTTGCTCTGACGAACAACTCGCCGCTCCCCATTCGAGTTCTACTCGAGTGATCACTTGGCGTGTGATGGTCTTTTCAGAGTATGGCCAATCCATCTGCATTTCTTCCTGCTTATTTTTTGCACAGTCGGTTTCTGGTTGGTTCACTCTCAGAGATCCCTCACTACTGATCTTTATAATTATATAAACTGACTAGTTTTGTAGCAATTATAATTCTATTTTGTCTTTTCTACCCGATCTTTCTGATTATTACATATTGTAATTTTTAATTTGACCTTTGGCCTGAAATATTTCTAGAATAGTGCTACTACCTATCTTCTGTTTATTACACTTAGTAATTTTATTAATCTGACCTCTGACCAGAAATAACTTTGGAACTTTCTCATACATGTAATATAAATACACGAATGTACAGCTGTCTAGTTGATGACTTCGTCAAGAAGAAAATTTTCTTCGCTGCAACCATCTTATAATTTCTATAATAGGTGTTCATTAGTAAAATCCCAGTATCACATTCTGTATTGTATGCAATTTCGATAAACCTTTACTTTATTGGTTCATGGTCTTTCAACTGGAATTAAAAGGCAGTATTGGTTATTCTAAACACCAGCTTGTTTACCTTATGAATAATATTATTATACTTTAGTTTACCAGCATATATATGTACATATATTTGCTGTATAATACTTTGGGAAGCATTTCTGATATCAGATTTAAGTGACTTTAAATACCTTGAAGTCAATAGGTGACTAGCAAAGGAATACATGAAGTGGATTTCGTCCTATTTTGGACTCATCATCTGGATGTACTTGCATTCCCCAGTGAGTGGTGGTGTTCCTACTAGGGCTCGAACCCAGTGCCCATAGTTTCACCATAGTCACCATCCACTAATTGACTTTAAGTTAAATGACCAGACATCGTCGAAGCATCTGCACAAAGAACCGACACGTCAACCTGAGACTAAACACTTTGGTCCAACGCGTCGACGAGAAAATCTAAGATTGAATTAGACTTTAAATACCATTTGAAACATTCAGTCATCTTTTCCCTATCGATGAAGACAGGATTGAAACATTAAAGTTTAATTAGGATTATGAAAGCCTGGAATGTGGATCAGTTTAGTATGGAAGACGTCAGTATTTGCTACAAGGAGATGCTGTCATTTAAACGTTACAGTAGATTTCGAAGAGAATTATAAAATAAGACAAACTAGATTTAATAACATTTGTATCATTAGGAAAGATGTTGGCAACACAAGTATCAATATGAAATTTCATGTTGGATTTATGCTAGTCATTCTTTATTCTATGAATATCATTCAGTGTCACTGGAAAGTAAGTTAACATAGAAATTTCATCACTAGTTGTTTCTGTGTAAATATGACTACCCATTTGATTTTTGATGTCATTATTTGTCCACCCCAGATTTCAGATTAATATTTTTGTTCAAAATCCTTTCTGATATAATCCTATAATCATGAAATTTAATTGGTTCACTCAGTGTGAATAATTCGTCCTCAAGATAGTCTTCATCATCTGAAAAATTGTCCCAAAACATTGAATATCGAACAGTAGTTTCGGAAATTCAAGAGTGTGAATTTACAACCCTATTGTGAAATAAACTCCATAATCGTAGAGCTTTGTGATCAGTACTTTTATACCGTTTCTTGCATCGTCAGCAACATAACTGAAATCCATAAGGTTTAAGTTTTCTAATTATTCTAAGTTTCCACTTGGTCATTCTGATTACAATGCAAAAGTCAAACAAACTTTTCAAGGTGTACGCAATGAATCTATGAAATTTAATCAAATACCTTTTCATCCGTCCTAACCCTAAAAGGTAAAACTTCTCAGTTTGTATTGATTTGTTTATTGGGCATATCACAAACGATGAAACAGTATTATTCACTGGAAAAAATGTCAAACAAAACTCATTTACATACTGCCGTAACATCCAAGTTGCTTCTAGAAATGTAGGTGGTTAGTAGGCATTTCCGCTTGAGAATCAGATAGATGAATGTAGATATCTTATTACCACACGTTGATTTAATATTACAGATAATTTTACAGCTGATTAAACATAAAAACTCAAAAATCTATTTTCACTTTGAGATTTTGTGTATTGTAGTACCATAAGTCAACATATATATAAACAAAATAGTATGCTACTTATATTAAGTTAGTAGTATAGATTTTTAAAGTATTGTATTGCGTTATTTCAAACAACCAATTAGAGATAAAAACAAAACTAATTTTAACAAGCGGAAGTTTTGTTGATTCAACCTAGTTTCCCACTGGAATACTGTAGGAATCAATTTTTAGGAATCATTTTTCAACAGTGCACAAGTTATCATAAACATCTATTTTGGAGTTTGAACAAAATATTTTCTTTGGTTTAAAAAGTAATTCTTTTAATTCATTGCACACTCTAGACCCTAATTTCTCTGTTTCTCAAACCGACAGTAGATGACTTCATCCATCAGTGACATGTTTTGATCTGACTGCCTCTAACTCTTCGGCAAATTAATCATATTCCAACCATCACTGGTTGCTATCAGCAACGTGCTTAAAACTTGGGTAACCAAAAATCTCCACCACTATTTGCATTTAATTTTCACCTGTTCACTTTGTTTTAATCGACTAAAATATGACCCCTATTATATACTCTCGAGAGTGTTTAAAGTGTTAATAGCCTGCTGATTCCCAAGTTTATACTAAAGGCAAGATAAAGCATCATTGTGGTTGTAGAAGTGTATCCCAATACATGTGATAACTAATACTGAGTGATGTCCTTGGGTCTCAGTATGTACTCCTGAACATTTTACAACTGGCTTTCAGCCAGATTTTGTGCATTTCTGGAAGGAGGCCAAGAATTATCATAAGATATTGGTTCGCACTTCAGATTGGATAGCATTTTGTCATGCCATCTACTGTCAGCTTATATTTTATTTGAAGATCCATTATGAGGAGAAAATATCCTGCAATAAATTCTGCTGAAAATTCTGTACTTTATATAAAAACTGTCCAGAATAAAGCTATAATTATAATATTAGTATTGCTGTGGAAGGTAACACCTTCGTATGAGTCACAGTTTTCCTAGTCACCTTAACTGGCGATACAACCTTGTCTACTGACTCTCCTTTTTTACTTAACTCCAGTATTTTTATCTTGTCGTTCCATGTGACGTAATCAATCAAGAATTCACACGTATGATCAAAAACATCCAAACTTCTTATATCTTTTACTTTTAGTGGTCGAGTCTTACAATCTTACAGTGGAACAAATAGAACTTCTGTGCAGAACACTTGATTTTTTATGAGAGTCATGTTATCAGGCTTGCCACTAAGATGACATATGTTGATGGACGCCAGATGTGACATTATTCCTAATAAAACTAATATATTTTACACCCTCCCTCCGCATCATTGGTTTATGGAAGTATGTCACGGTCACGGTCTAACCAAGAAAGCTACTATTTTTCTGCATCAACTGAGACAACATATAAGTATCCTAAGGTATCGACTTCTTAGATGTCACAATAAGCAAGTGTATGTTCCTCAATAATACAGAAATCCACACATGTCTTCATCCGCTAAGCTGGTTTTAAAAAACACTGTACTTTCCATCAGTCCTTTTAGGTTGATACAGAGAACAGGAAATATTATAAGTGTTAAAAGTACTGGGAGGAATGGAAGTTTAAACATTGATTTCGTAAGTTCAGCTTTCATAGAACCAACGGTAATCAACTATTTGGCTAAATCACAAATGCTCTGAAAAGCGACAACGGCAGTACATCTCTA
This sequence comes from Trichobilharzia regenti, assembly GCA_944472135.2. Lineage (NCBI taxonomy): Eukaryota > Metazoa > Platyhelminthes > Trematoda > Strigeidida > Schistosomatidae > Trichobilharzia > Trichobilharzia regenti. The sequence goes on from OX235262.1 coordinate 63,126,900, forward strand.
AAGTCAGGTACAACCGGAACTGCTTATATAGATGGAAGTAAGAGATCAGACAGACCTGTACAGTAGAATTAAAGATTCCTAGTGTTAATTAGGTTCTCACCTATCCTTTGTTTCTGTTTCCCATGGGAGAGTAAGACCCATTGGCTTAAGACAATTGGTTATATCGCTCAAAATCATTTACAGTGGCTCAGGTGCATCCACTCTTTGTGACTTATAATGTGCAATAAAACTAAATCGTCCTTCCAAAGTACTAGTCTTTTCGCCTCACAGTTCTGTTTATTATCTCTCTTTTGAAGCTTACTTTAATCTCTCTCTCTCTTGCTTTGTGGGTTGCAACTCCAACAGCTGCACATCTGTGTGAAGCTCTACGTTGGAACCAGTCAGTCAGTCAGTCAGTCAGTCAGTTTTCCATGTGTTTAATCATACGCCACTACTTATCACTAGTAAGTAGTATGAGTTCATATTTCTTAACTACAGTGTTACACCGTAACCATAACTGTCATTTACTATTGAAATTTATCTCATTTAATGTATTAAGATTGTATTCCATCTATGGTAATTCTTTTCGCATCTACATGCTCTGTTTATAATGCAGTCTAAGTTGAATACTGTTTATTGAAATCTCTTTTAACCCTCTGTCTGGAAATTCGCGCGCTGTTTAATTTGTCCGCGGATCGTCTTTGACACAGTTTCTCTGCGGCTTTTTATAGACCCACAATGATAATGCGTTTGAAGGCATTAAGTCAACCGCAGACACCACAAAATTTGAAGTTTGGATCTTATATTCATTATTTTATGCATGATATAGTAAAGTGTTTTTGGTTTTAAGTGTAACTCAGACTTTTGGTTTAATTAATCGATCACAATTATCGCTCTGGATTTCTTAGAAGAAATGTACACATAGCTATCGTCTAATTCTAGCTAATTTGAGTTTATAATTATTAGCACTATTCCTCATATTACTACTGCCATTTTTCACGTAAATTTTATCAGTTTTGGCTAGACTGCCTTCACAGAATTTGTTCTTAACCTTTTTTAAATATTTATGCAGGGTACCACAGTACACCTAATCTTTTTATTATTATCAAATCAACATATCTGATTTAATTCAAATCTTTAGTTATTTCTATTGAAACATTGATATTAGATAGAACTTAAATAGATTGGCTTTTCAATGTCCAATGGATTAATTCTTTTTCTTTTTGTTTGTTTTAATGAATGAATGAAGTGCAAAAATCAGAATCAGAGTAAGCCAGAGTTATTCTTCTGATAAATATTACAAAAAGTGTATACATAGACAGAAGAATTGAACACACACATTAACAATATTGATTTGAATTATTTTTATTTTATTTTGTTTAAATCAACTGGCAATTTTGTAATTTTTTAAAATGTCATTTTTCTGTTGAATACATTTGTTTATTGTACTCCACATGAAAATATCAGTAGTTCTATAGTTCTGTTTTGACTCCTAATAACAGAATTTACTAAAACATCATACTACTAGTCCCTTACCTAAATCTAAGTTACTTTAGGTTCCACTAGGATGTTTAAGGAAAACTTGGGTAGGATGTGTATTGAAACTTTGTCTGAACATAGGCAGACAACCACAATTTATCCTTACTTCACTTAGATATAAAAACTACTACTTCGAAGGAAGTGTCTTTCGATAACATCATAGCCAGGTTCTGGAACATACGGATAGCAAATGGAAAGATGTAGGTTATTGGAGCTATACAGATGGCTCCCGGTTCGAATTCGCTGGATAGATAGATTTCGATTTTCTTTTCAATAACAGACTTGTGTGATAAAGAAGTTAGTTATTACGGGAACCAGTTACTTACAGACCAAACATTCAAACAATAATTCTGTGTTCATTGGTGACCGGCATGAAAGCTAACTTAACAAAGTCTTCAAGATAAACCACCGTCCCTGGGATGATCTGAGTGAACTAGGACAATGAATCATGATAGATATACATCATAAACTCATACACAAGCGTAAAATGTGGATCGCTGGAGACCAGTATGGTGGTAATTCACCTATCTATCAGTGATGCTCACTAACTATTCCACCCGAATTTTTATGATTATTTAGTAGGCAAATGAAACCAGAACGTAAAATGACTTGACTATTTTCTTTATTAGTCTATAATTCCTATTTTTTAACAAAGGCATTTAACTATCAGTAAGATGGAAAAATCAGGTGAAATCAAACTCCATGAGTAATAAACATCAAGGTAAATAACTTATTCTTGATTAACATTCTGAAAAGAAATTAGCACTGTTAAATCTGATCCATACATTGATGTAACGAATTATTTCACTAACATCTTTCTACGAAAATTATTAGCATATGTGCTAGCCTGAGGACATTGTTTGTATTCATTCTTTTCAAGGCCTCTAGTGAACAACTCATGAACGAATCTACACACCCTCCACAATCGTTACACATTTTCCCCAATTTCACAATATCATTGTAAAAAGATGACATTGCTCCCTGATCAAAATCTATATCAAAAAACAAACAAGAAAGAGAATAAACAAACTTTTAGTGATTGTTCGAGATCAACTTGAACTGATGGGGCAATAATGAATTAATGGATGACAGCTAGCTGTGAAATAGAACCCTGAAATGATTGGAACCAGCAGTCTTCAGATTATCATCCTGGAGCTCTATCAGCTCAGTTATCACGGATTTTACCGGACTGCCATGAAAACCTGTGATATGTAATAATTATTCATTTGTTTTCACCACATTGACCACCGGGCTTGTTCTTCTCCTGTCACTTTTAATCATAATGAATCGTTTGGTTTGACAAAATTATCTCGCTAACAAAATGCTTATTTCTGACAGTTATGTCACATCCACAAACTTTGGATTAAACCTTTAAAACTTAATGCTTCAACTTGATTTGCCTCATTCTACATGGGAAAAATTAAATACTGAACAAGTAAAAATTTCAAGGATGATTACTGTTCATTTTTGAAGGTTTGTCTCTGGAGATCTATTATTTTTAATGTGCTTCTCAAGCAATGATTTCAGTATCGTTTGTGACATGATGATAATTTTTAGAAATTAGCCTACATATTTATTTAGTTTTAAACACTCAAGAATAATCCTATTCGCCTAAAAGTTACTGTATTTCCCTTTCAGGTATGCCATATTCACTTCATTCGCTTAAGCACGCAAATTTCAGCTGGCCAGCCTTGGGTCTGAATCCTATCTTATCCACTTTAGTCCGAAAAACTCGTTAGTATTATCAGCATAAATAAAAATAAGTGTCTTGGATAGTCTGAGACATGGAAAACTTGTTCCTGGTGAATGAGTCCATCCCCTCCGACTTTCAGCAGTACTGCTGCCCTGTCCTAACCATGAATCTTTTATGACAATGGAATACTTAGCTTCAACGTTAAGGTAAATACAAACATTTTAAAATTTGTGTACAGCAAGGCAACTGAAGATAAAACCTATGTTTGTTTGGTTTTTGAACACTCCAACTTCTCGTCCAACACTCGTCTGAATTGACTTTTTTATGGGCAACTAGTATTCACATTTACTTAGTCCTGACCCACACTTTCAGATCCTTTGATACTTGCGTCTCCATCATACTACCTCGTCATTTGCTATACTAATTTCTACTAATCAACACCCTTGAGTTCTTATCCCGTAGTTTCTCAAAGAATATTCATTCACACATTTGAATATATATAAAGCCTAAAAGCGACTTCTAGACAGGCAGATGCCCTGAGAAATAACATACCAATCAATGTCAAAGTTAACAAACGAAGATATCAAGTGACAACTATAAAATAATGTATTTCAAACGTCTTAGGAATAACTATCACATAAGGCTTATACTACTGAGTAAAAATAAGTAACATGTATAACTTTCACTAATTTTCTGACTGTTATCATCTGGAGTTTATTTGTAGTCAATTCTGAAAAGAACCTGTGTAATTATTGCCTTAATCATTTTACAGCTGAACAGTTGATTATAGCATATTGGGCTCACAGTATATTTTCCTGAATATTGTACTACTCATAGTGGCCGAAATCTTCTAGGAAATTATTCATTAAATCCAACTTTTGTTCATATTAACCTAAAAATAGTCTGCTCACTCACGGAAATTAATCAATAATTCGTTAGTCAAATGTTAACATTGTACATTCTTAAGCTTATTATCATATAATACTAACCTCAATGGTTATCGTTAAAAATTTAATTAATTTTGACAAAGTTTATGAAACTAGCCCATAGGAACGTTAATTTAAAAAATGTATATCATCAAATGACTTACTAGAACAGCTTTTCGCAATCAAGGTTGTAATATAACAGCGTCGAAATAGAAACTGTAGTTTTTTGGTACATTGTGAAAACGTTAACGAGTCAACTTGGAAGATAATAAGTAAAGCCATGAAGAGAATGATTTTCCTCTGAAATAGAAATAAAAATTTCAAAGTATGCATTAGTAATAGTATAAATAATAAATAATTCGATTCAAGCATTGGTTTGTAGGGATTTGATTGATTGGTAACAGGGTGCGTACTGTTGAAGAGTTCCAAACTAGGACGAAACAGCTGTGGTTCTCTAAACAATGTCAGTCCATGATGAAATCCTGTAACTAAATAATTGAATTCTTCTATAGGCTAAATGACCAAGTTTTTGAAAATGATTATTCCAAAGATTGCAATATTAACCTACCAGCTTATGAACTAATCAGTTGTTTTTTAAATAGTGTAATGAATAGACGAAGTACAACTTTACAAATAAAGGTAACATATATCCAGTAGTTCATATGAACTGTGATCAAGATTTGACCGAATAGTTCCAAATTAAATGGACGCCGAGTGGAAAGTAGACATTTGTAAAAATTATACTTGTAAAGTCTCAGCGAAACTGAAATGAGTAATTCCAACGTTTTGTTCGGACCAGTTTGCCTAAGGAAACGTTGGAATTACTCAATTCAATTTCGCTGAGATTTTACAAATGTAATTTTTACATATATCTAGTAGTGTTTAGATTCATGAGAATAATATTAGAAGTCGTCCTTTAATTGGTCATTAATGTGTCCGTCCTTAATTTAGATATTTGGTAGAAATGATTCTATATGAATATTTAGGTATCAGCCTAAATGTTTCCACAAATAGACAGTTGATATGTTTTGTAATCTTTTTCTAATCATAAGAAAATTAGTCAACCAACCTTCTGAGTATCTGACTCCAGGGAAAGACGGTACATCTGTTGATATAGACTTTAACTTTCATTGGTTTCAAGTGCATATACACAAACTATGTTACCTTCATCTTTCAACTGGCTTTTATGATAGACTTTTAGTTATTGAAATTCTACTTAATATATTTTTTCCTGTCTTTTAATTTTTATCGCATTTACTGATTCTAGTTTGTTGTCGTATTCCAAAGTATTCTGAGTTGAATAGATTCCCTTTCTTTGTTTCTCTACCAGTACGTCAATGGTTCACTGGTGGTATGCTCACCAACCACTCACACTGTTCAGACTATATTCTTGGCCGACTTACTCCTTGACCTTGCTTAACCAGCAATAAGTCCAGTAAAGAAGTAAGAGTGGGCTTGAGACTAGTGACCTAATCCCGTAAGAAAGCATCACGTGCACTGAAAATTCAAAGCTCAAAGCCTGATGTCTTATGTTCCAAGAGGAACGCAAAGGAATGAAATAATAATAAATTGTTTCTCCACCAAGTTAATCAATCTATCTTTTAGGCATTATTAATAACTATTAATTCTGATAAGGGACTTATTTAAAAGTTAATTTTTAAGAAACTTAAAGAGAATAATCAGTATGGTTTTCGTTCCTACTCAGCCTAAATATAACCGAACTCATGAAGTATGTGTGAAAAAGTTCAGCACAATTTTCAGTGACGATTCTTTGTGAAGCAGTTGAAGAAACAGATGGATTATTCGAATATTTATGTCTACAGACAAACATTGGCGTATACTCGTATACAGTAATAAAATGAAAAAGTTAATTTTGTTAAGTATTCTAGACCTTTATATCAGCCGTTTTCTTAGGTTATTATCAATTTGAAATTTTTAGAAACTCCATGCTTCTAAGCAGCAGTGTAGTTGTTGGTGGGACTTTGACACAGATGAATTATGACGTGAAGTAGAACTCACAGTGTCATTCACCAATTCGATTTATATTTGATGCCGTCACAATGTTAATCCTGACGGGAAAAGTTTGAAGTATAGTGGTTCTGCAAAACAACAGCTGCGTAAACCTCTCATGACGCCTATTCCATTTGAGATGATGATAATACTATGCATCAGTCAGTACCCGCAGCATTGTTCGTATCTGGTGTCAGCACTGTACTGGTCAGGATTTATCGATAACTACATTTTATACTACTTTTGTCTATCCACAGTGATCACCTCATTAGTTAGTTTCTACGTCTAGCATCTTGATAATATTGCTATATTATTATGTCCGATGTATTTACTGATCATTATGCTGTAATAAATTCATATAAAAATAAATGAATTGGTAAACAGTAAATTGCCTTTATTTGTTACTGTTTTTTCGTTCAGGTCATGTGAGTTAATGTCATTATTTAACTATTCATGCGGGGGTTTTATCAGCTGACCACCTAGTTCCTCCATTATGTAAAAATAATATTAACTGAAATCCAATTTTTATTGATTAATAAGGTGAATTTAATAATCGCATACTGTCCTGTCTTGTAGCACTGAAATAATATGGGTACATGTTGATGTCGTATGACTGTTTTTCTCACTGGAATGTCATATTAAGCCACTCTGGTTTATATCTGTTCAGTTCTTGTCGTTTACGAAAGTGAAAATTTTCTAACGAAGAAGTTTTTAAAAAATACATTGCATGTCCTACTTCCACTACTACTTGTCTTTCCTTATGTCTGTCTGTCTGGATTCAACATAGAACTTGGCACCGAAGTGCAGCAGTTCGAGTTGCCACGTTCCAAATAGCACTAAGGTAGACAAGAAGATGAGTGAAGAGAATCAATAGAGTTTGACAAGTTTAAGAGTCTTTCCCTATGGATACAGTAATACCGCATCAAAATCAGTGGGTCATTTACGGTTGTATACCCAGTGCCAAATAGTATGTTTAAAGGTACATGATTATGTCTGCTAGGCACAGCTAGAACTACACTGATCAGTACGTAGAAACGTGTATTCATCTTCTTTTTTATTCTGACCGCTATAAGGTCATCGGGTATGTAATCATGGCATATTTTAATGTTATTGATATACGTACAAAACTTGGGCACTGTGGTTGAGTATAACTCCATTTTTTATTTTATTTATTTTATTTTGGTAAGTCACACAGTGTTATACAGTAATATTAACTGATGACTATGTTTCGAGTACAAACTATTGCTCATAATCACGTCAAGTCACTCAAACAACTTTTTACTTTATTTATATTTACATCGCCCTACTAGGCGGTGAAAGCTTCACAAATTAACTATCCAGCTCAGAGAAGAAGTTACTGAATGCAATCGTCCACTCAAAACTTTTCCTTGTTCTGAATATGCATACTGTGGGGACATTTAAAACAATAAAATAAAACTAGAATGGAAGATCGATAGAGTGTGTGTGTGTGTGATACGACACTAACTTATTAATCCGTTGATTGTTAGTCTGAAGCGTTTAGTAGGCTGCGAGCAGAATAGCTTCAAGACGTTGGCAAACCAACAGCTAACGATTTTTGGTGATACAATCAGAAATCGAAAATAATGACTAATGTATACTTCCTATATATGTCAGTATTTTCATAAATTATTGCTTAAATATTCTACCTTGGCAAAAGTGCCATAGTGACGATGTTAAGTACTCCCAAGAGATTTTAGTAAAGAAGATTGAATGTTGGTGTATAACTCGAAAAAGATAAAAGTAAATACAGGATTGCATGAAACCAGTGACATAACTAATTCACTTTACAATTATCACTCTATTTCAGTATATTCTGTGCACTGAATAATATAAACTATTTATAAGACTATATAAATTTTTCCTGTATTCCAGCTTTATTAGTTATATTTATACTGATACGGACTAGTCACTAAACACTTCCCGTGAACATGGATTCCTGAAGATCTCAGTAGTCATTAAAACGAAAGGCTTATCGAGCTAGTTGTAATGTCAGACACTGGAATCATTAAGTTGTCTTGTACATTCAGAGCTTCTGATTATTCTTCCGTTTGTGTTTTGAAACTTTGAACTTTCAAATGAATGAGCTGTCATAATTATTTGCTCTTAACAGCTGTACTTTTATTAATTATTGATGATAATAATAATTATTATCACTATTATTAACGCAGAGAGATTGGACGTAGAATAAACTTAGAGTATTTAACAGCACCCAGTCTATTCCATTCATATAATTTAGATACACGAATATTTGTTGAGATTGATCAGTTCCTTGTTTAGTCAACAGAGAATAACTTCACATGGAATAACTTGATGTTTACCTTGACACAAATCTTTAAATATTAGATTTAAAATAAGTCACATTCCATTTAATCCTCATATCACGTTGCCGGAAGTGACGTAACAGTAAACACTTGGGATACTTCAGATTCGAAATACAGTGAATAGCCAGTTGGTGACATTTGAAAGGAAATGATGCTTTTCCTTTAAATATTATTGGATATTCTCCTATACCCCTAATCTTGCCTATTTTTGAAACTAGCTAAAATCGATGTGAACAAATTTAAACCATTGGGCAAAAGCAGAATATTCAATATAGTACGTTTAGACAACCTTGAAACCCAAACCTATGCAATCAATCAAATTATTTATCTATTAGCTTATGTTTCCGAGGTGGATAATATTTGTATACGATATACTTTTATCTAATAGAAGGCGGTTGTTCTGAGAGTCTTGGAGTAGCTTGTTTTCTGTCTTTATTTGTGTAGGCTCTAGGGGATCAGAAGTGACTGAAAGTTACTATTAGTATTTGGTCGACAGATGAGTTACTTATAGCCTTTCCGTATGGAATCCTAGTCTCAGCATTATCCTTGTATCCTTGTCTTTCAAATTATATGTGAGTAAGGAGTTCTTCTCTAAATCAGCCCCTAGGAACTTCATACTCTGGTGGCAAATAATATGAAATAAACATGGAATTTTCATCACAACTGGACAGAGTCATAAGTGACATTGTCTTGTGAAGCGATGATTGCTACCCTTTGAGTTCACCAGATCGCCATTATGGCTGGAATTATGAACTTATTAAAAGTCCTAATTTATTTCAATTAGGTTTGACAGGTGCTACTAAATACCTTAGCGAATTTGGAAACAAGTTTGGACGCACTCTGTAATGTCGTGACTTCTTTTATGTTTGCACTTAAATATGTCTACTGCCTATAAGAAGTTACTTGGTGGAGTGATAACTAGTTCATTTATGGATCCTGTAACTTCAGAATTATGTGATGCAGGTGAGAGTGTTTGAAGAAAGAATTGCTGTTTGGGCACACAAAAGTGCTCGTACAACCATTTCTATATTCTTAGTCTTGAGCTGGAGGTTAATCTGTTTTTGCTGGACACTACGACTATTCATTATGTGCCTTCAGTAATCCAATTTGATTTTTGAAATCATTCATCACACTACAGCACATCATGTGCATTCTCATGTTTTTTTATTGCATTTTTATTAGTCTTTACCATTTGTGAACGTGCTGCTGTGGTTCAGCGATAGAATGCTAGCTCGGGGTTTGATTCTTGGTGTATCCATTCCTAAACCTGGTTTAGCTGGTAGTAAGCCCTATGAAGAGGGAAGGCTGGACATGAAGTTAGCAGTTCCATACTTTAAAAAAAGAATAATACCACTATTACTGACACTTCAAACACTGAAGACCAATGTACCATTGGGAACGCGATGGAATAAAATAACAAAACAAAAAATTCATGAACATTGGGATTATCTATTAATGAGAATCATGCGACGATTTAATCTCATCTGTCCTTTCTTTACTTTCAATGTCCAATACATAATATATCCTCATTAAGAAATTTTGAATCTATAAGATGAACATCTTCCCTATAAAAACAGAACTTGATACTTTGGTAAAGTGCAATTCCAACTGAGATCCAATGTCATTTACTAAGTAACGTTTTAAGTACAATTAATTGGTCATAATCCTATCACATCACCGTAATATAGTTATGGTTAATAAATCGCACTAGTAACGTCATCCAGTAACTATCTGTCACTGTACACTGTGTCAGAAAAATTACTTCATCAGTATTTTTGTTGAAATTCTTCTCTATAAATCACATATACAGTAATTCAAGTATTGGTTTGTAGGGATTTAGTTGATTGGTTACAGGATTTCATCATGAGCTAACATTGGTTACAGAACCATTGGAAAACCTGGGTGCGTACTGCTGAAGAGACCTTGGCGACTGGCCCTATTCAGGTAGGTAGTTGCCTGGGGTTCCAGTGGTAAGTCGTGACCAGTAGGGTGCAGCAGGTCGTGTGTGAGGACAAATACTCGCCGAAGACATTGGCTAGCGGTTGCGCTATGTCGTGAATTGGCAGAAGTTAGAATTCAAGGACCATTGGATTGGGTCCCAGTGGCTTAATGGTCTACGAGCTAGCTCGCCTTGTAACCAGAAGGTCCTGGGTTCGAACCCCGGTGGGTGCGTACTGATGAAGAGTTCCAAACTAGGACGAAACAGCCGTCCAGTACTCCCAGGTGGTTTTCCAATGGTTCTCTAACCAATGTCAGCTCATGATGAAATCCTGCAACCAAAACATATACAGTAAAGTTGCGTTATCAAGTTTATCCGAGATGTAAAAACACAAAGCATGAAAATGCTTGAACTCACTTTATTAGCGACAAACATTGTTACACTGTACTAATAATTCCTAGAATTACAAATATATATGTATGTGCAGACCGTGTAGATTTAGGCGTTCTGAAATTTACACAGTAATTTATACATTCTTAGGTAGGAAAAAAACACAAACCGATTAAAAAAAACACAATAATAATAATAACAATAAAACACCGGAAGTGACTGAATCGAGAATGAAAACAACAATAATGAGGGTTAATTAGATAAATTATTATTATTATTGTCATCTTGCTTCGTTCAAATATTGTCGTCTGGTTGTAATAGTGCAGTGTTGGTGTTTACATAATCATCTATGAACTTGTCATGCGTAGGTTGATATTCGATCAGATATGTGTGTGCGTTTGCATGTAGTTGAAAATATACTTTACAACGAGATTGTTATTTAACAACAAAATTAATCATAGTTAAAATGTTTAGACCAGAATCAATTACCATCTTAATACTTATAATTACTTATTATCCTTTTATTATTTCATTAATTTAGTGATTTTTAATTATGATAATTTATACTAGGAGTTAGTTATTAACTAAACACTCTATTGATACAAATAAAAATCAGTACAATTACAATCTGATCAGCACTGATAGACTAAAAAGAACTTCAACTGTTTGGTTTTCATCACTTACCAGTATCAGTTAAAGAGATCATTGAAAACTAAGGAGCATCGGATAGCTGTTTCGTCCGGTTTTGGTGCTGTTCATCAGTGCGCGCTCACGACCTTGCCAAGGATCCATTCTGGGATGTTCAAGTTATAACACCAAGTTGTTGGACCATCCAAAATCCTCATAAATCGTATAATCTGAATATCAGTCTGCAGCTCACTGACGGCAACTGGGTGAATTTCCTGAAGCTGAAGTGAGAAGTCATGATTAGTGGCCTTCATCATATCAAGGTGAAGTGGATGCTCATTGAAGGCTTTGGTGAGGCGAGCTCCATGTCACGAGTTAACAAATTTAGAATACAGACGCCATCAGATTGTTGTCCAAGTGGCTCAATGGTCGAAGAACATGGTTCCGTTCGGTTTCCAGCATGATACTGGGTGCCCACTGCTAAAAAGTACCAAAACAGACCGAAACAACTATTCGATGCCCTGTAGTTTTCAATGATCTCTCTAGATGATGTTGGTTCGTAATGAAAATCTAACGGTTGGAATTAAACCAAAATCCCAATAAATCCTATGATTGGAATACAAAGAACTTATTTTGAAATTCATTAATGGGAATTATTTCGCACTTTCACGTTTCATTATAATCACAGTATAGTTACGATTGAAATACTAGTCTGCGGTTAAACTCCCTTTTTGAGGCCTCTCAGATTCCCATAGTTCGTTTATTGACTAGGTCTCCATATGCATGAGGAAACAGACCTTATTTTGAATGTCCTAACTTGAAAACTATTGTTACTGTTTTTGAATATACCAGAGAATGCTTAATAACCGGTACCCACGACTTCAATAAAAGTCGGACACAGGAGCTGATCCCTTTGAAAATTTGGCCACTGAATTGGAATTTGGTGGCTTGTGAATTTAACTTCTGTCAATTCGCAGTATACCGCTACTGTCACCATTGATTTTTTATTTTATTTTAGATTACAGCTTGATTCCACACTGTATTTTTGGTATAAGTATGGAATTTTCAGCGTGGATATCGGTAGCCCAATTTTCGCAGGCAGACCATAGATATCAGGTGTACGTCGGCGTGGGCTCGAACCCCAGACCACGTGCATGGATGGCGAGAGTCCTAACCACTGCGTCTCCGAATATCGACTGCCCACTCAATGTGGTAAACCTAATTGGCTACGATTTGTCACTGTGATATCATGATATTTCGAGTCAGAGGCTGTTTTCGCCTAATTCATTTTCTTTAGTTGTACAATTACATTCATATAGACTGTTTAAATGAAACAAAGTAGTAACAGAAGCGATGAGTTTGTATAATCATTATATATGTCCAAACCAAGTTCACTTTTAACGGTTTGAAAAAATTTGGGCATTGGGTACATGATATTCATTATAATAAAGGTTTTTGTATTTCCCAATGAATGAAAAACAAAACGATATTGTTTTTACTGACGTTTCGCTATTTAATGCTGCTAAACCGGAATTCACAAAATCTCAGCATATATATATATATATATATATATCAAATGAACTGTAGTCAAGATTTGACAGAATAGTTCTATAATATTTGGGCGCCGAGTGAGAAGTAGACATTTGTAAAAAATTATATTTGTAAAATCTCAGCGATATTGAAATGAGTAATTCCAACGTTTCGTTCGGCAATCTGGTCCGAACTTCTCACTCGGCACCCAAATATTATAGAACTATTCTGTCAAATCTTGACTACAGTTCATTTGATTTATTTTGTAATCGAATTAAATTAACAAAGAAAGTATGTAATTGGCACAATCATCGTGTTTCCACTCTCCGTTGTCTGCAGCAGAATGCGTATCCTAAATTCGTAGCTGTCCAGTCACCTGACAACTTCAGTAGGTCGAATAAAGCAGCTCAATTTTCAGAAAGAAGACAATGTAATAAGTTTGACGGGGTTGTTCAACTAAACTCTAATCCTAAACACCATAATTTTGAAAATACGTCTAATCATAAAATTCTAGATACTAACAGTTTGAACAGACATGAAGGTGTGATGTTAGATGACGCATAGGAAATCCTGATTAATAAATAAGAATGGATATGTATCACTAACTAATAATACTTGGTCAAAGTTTCCCGACTGTCTATATCTACTTATGGAGACGTTAAGACATTGTTTTACAACTGTTTATCCGCACACACACACACACATACATACACACTGTGTTTAAAGTGTTCAACAAAGGTAGATCAATATTTGTAAGTCTGAGGTCAAATTTTGATCACAACTCGTACAATTTTGTTTATTATACTTGTTAATATTTGTTTTATAAATCATGATTGGACAAGGTTTTTAAAAACTAAATATGTTCCTTTTATATGTAAACCTGTTATGTTAATTTCGATTAATTTCCCTGAAGAAGTTCGGACCAGATTGCCGAACGAAACGTTGGAATTACTCATTTCAATATCGCTGAGATTTTACAAATATAATTTTTTACAAATGTCTACTTCTCACTCGGCGCCCAAATATTATAGAACTATTCTGTCAAATCTTGACTACAGTTCATTTGATATATATATATATATATATATGCTGAGATTTTGTAAATTCCGGTTTAGCAGCATTAAATAGCGAAACGTCAGTAAAAACAATATCGTTTTGTTTTTCATTCATTGGGAAATACAAAAACCTTTATTATAATGAATATCATGTACCCAATGCCCAAATTTTTTCAAACCGTTAAAAGTGAACTTGGTTTGGACATATATAATGATTATACAAACTCATCGCTTCTGTTACTACTTTGTTTCATTTAAACAGTCTATATGAATGTAATTGTACAACTAAAGAAAATGAATTAGGCGAAAACAGCCTTTGCTCTGAACCACTTATTTTGTTATTTCATTAATGCCTGGATGGGATGATTGAAGAATCATGACACTTATCGTGATGAAACAGCAGTCCAGTGCTCCTTGGTTTTCGCCTATTCCGTAACTGATATCAATTGGCAATGAATTCTACATTCAAGTCCCTGTAAACAAAAAATGTACGTATTATTATTATTTCTATCATTATTCTATTGTTAACTTTCCTTATGGTTTACCCCTGTATCCACTCCTAGCTCATTTATATACTAATGTATTACTTCGTTTGAGATTCCTTAATATTACAATATTCTCTGTCGTTCGATTGTTGATTTTCATAGCATAACGGCAGTAGACAAGAGACTTGGTAAAGGAATGTTTATATAGAATTTGATATCTCCATATAGGAAATATATGTACACCTTATTTGAAAATCGTGTTGTGCTAGTTCTAACCTTCGTATTGTATTGCCTTGTATTCTTTTCGTCTCTCTCATGTTTTGACGCAACGCTCATTCATTTCCTCTCTTAGATTTTAAATTCACCTCTAGGCTATTTGATAATAGTTTGCCAGTGAATGTCTCTTTATAAACTACTGATAAATCGTGTCAGTAGTATAGTCAGCGACAGTAATATTGTACATCAATTATTGTCGATTTCTTTGACCGGTATAAGCCATCAATTCAGAATGAGCTTTTATTTTCCACATTCATCATGAAACAGATGATTCACTAAAATTTATTAAAATGCCCTAACCTCGAGGATGAAAATATATAATGATTTGCAACCGGATTACAATCTGGTACAAATCGGATCAAGAACCGAATCAACATGTCACAGAACTAATAATATTCCCCAAAGAAACACCAATCAAAGCCTGCAGAAAAATCTAAATATATATAGAAGTCGTGACGATAGATTTATATAAATCAGTTACAAATGAAACATTCAGGTGATATCAAGCGAAAAATTACAAAAAAAACGAGGTAAATAAACAGAAAAAGCAGACGAAATATAAAGATATAACAAAACCCTGGAAAAATAGAATACAGAAACACTGAAAAAAAGCGTGAAAAGGTTCACAGATATCCACAAAAAAAATTTATTGATGAACCAACACAAGAAAAAAAATAAAATAAACCCTAATACAAAACAACAAAAGACAAGACAACACAGTCCAATCCACTATCAATTCAACATGCACGTGTCTCCACCTCGAACTCTTCACGAACAAGTAATGCCTCAACTCGAATCATAGGTAAAACAGTGTCCAAGGGAAATTACACGCGCATACAGACGAACACAGGCACGCTGTGCTTCACTCGGTAAGTCGGTCGGTGGGTCGGCCGGACGATCGTTCGATCTGTCGTTCATCGACCGGACAGCGTATTGTGTATTGTCATTGTATGTGAGTGTGGAATGATGCTTTGGCGGTGTGCTTTGCGTATGTTGTCTGACGCCAGGATTGAGTGTGGTGTGTGTTTGATGAAAAGCGCTCCCGCGCCGGGAGTCGAACCCGGGCCGCCTGGGTGAGAGCCAGGAATCCTAACCGCTAGACCACGCGGGACATACAGTTATCGCCATTACCACAACCACCAACACCACCATCACAATCACAATCACAATCACCAACAACACAAACGGAAAAACCA